>OU015608.1:1259642-1881964 GCA_907165245.1 Habrosyne pyritoides
CTCGTCGCTCTGGTCGCCCCATTACGGATAAAATGGATGCCATTTTTGAAAAAGTGGAGCAAGATCGGCATATCAGTAGTTACGACGTAGCTGAAGAACTGGGAATTGACCACAAAATAGTTTTGGCGCATTTGAAAAAAACTGGGTACACAAAAAAGCTAGATATTTGGGTACCTCACGAGCTCACTGAAAGAAACCTAATGAACCGTGTACTCATTTGTGATTCTTTATTACGACGTCATGAAACCGAACCATTTTTGAAGAAGCTGATAACTGGTGATGAATAGTGGATCACGTACGACAAGAACGTGCGAAAAAGGTCGTGGTCAAAGGCCGGTCAGGCTCCATAGACTGTGGCGAAACCCGGGTTAACTCGCAACAAGGTGATGCTGTGTGTGTGGTGGGATTGGAAGGGCATTATTCATTATGAGCTGTTACCACCAGGCAGGACCATCGATTCTGAACTCTACTGCGAACAACTGATGAGATTAAAGCAAGAAGTTGAGAGAAAGCGGCCGGAATTAATCAACAGAAGGGGTGTGGTTTTTCATCATGATAACGCTTCAGAAACTTTGTACTTAGGGTTGTTGTTACTTGCTATAGTGGGATGTGTCTGCTAGCCTCGGATGGATATTAGTAGGGACGTGATCGTTGGATGATGCTCAGAGACTCAGCTATTTATATTGCACAGACAGACATATCATTTGGGTGGACTCGGACAGACATTGGTACGGAGATGATCGTTGGATTATGCTCCGATGCTCAGCTATTCATGTTACTAAGACTCAGACAGACATTGGTAAGGAGATGATCGTTGGATTATGCTCCGATGCTCAGCTATTCATGTTATACAGACTCAGACAGACATTGGTAAGGAGATAATCGTTGGATTATGCTCCGATGCTCAGCTATTCATGTTACTAAGTCTCAAACAGACATTGGTAAGGAGATGATCATTGGATCATGCTCGATACTGGCTGAGTATCATATTACTCAGACAGCTATCACTCAGTTAAACTCAGATGGACATGAGAGGAATGAGGTCGCTATAAGGGGTGGCGGAGGCGACTTAAAAATAGTCCATAAACTATTAACTCAGGCCATTACTCAGAAGTGTCTCAGTATAGTATAATGAAGGTTATACCCTCAACACAGTCTGCTCTCAGACAATCACCACTCAGATCAGCAACATGCATATTATTTATCAGTTCAGATATGATGCATCAATTCCTGTATAAAATAAGGAATTGATGTCTACTGCATTTGAATTGTTAGAAATATAGATTCTCTAGAAACCAGGCTGGAATTATTTACTATCTATAGGTACATTTACTTACCTTCAAATATCATTAATAATTCCTATATTTATCAGCTATTCGCTAGACCTTTTTTACTTATTAGTACAAGTTTGGCGACAATCCCGACATAAATAAAAAAAAGATATACTTTTTACCCTACCATTTTATACCTACAATGATAAGCAACCCGTGTCTATAAACTTCTTTGGGCGCGTCGGGCATTTATTGAGATGGAAAAAAACAATTCAACTCGCGACACTGTTATTGTTACCGTTACCGACACCTCGTATATAGGTATCTACATATATTGGCTCCGTTTACACGATAGTTGAGTTTGGGTTGAAATATATTTTAAAAAAAAATTCAAAATTCAAAACCATTTATTCAGTTTAGGCCTTCGGAGGGCACTTATGAAGGTCAAATTTAAAGTTACTGAAACTACAACCGGTTCGGAAGTCAGCCTTCAACTGAGAAGAACCGGCAAGAAACTCAGCAAAGTTACATTATTTTTTATTTGTTATATAAATTTTTATCTATTCTGACTTTTTGGCTATTTTATAATTTCAATTTTACATAATTTTATATTTAACAATTACAAAGTACTTATTATAGGTAACATTAATAAAAACAAAACAAAAAAAAATATGACAAGACTACAAAATAGAAAATAACAATAATTAGGTACTTACAACTTAAACAAGAGATTTAGAGGTGCACTGTGCAGAGAGCAGCTATTTCCATACATTTTTATCTTCAATATAATCAACTACCTTGTAATACGCTTTTTCTTTCAAAACTTTCCTAATATAATTTTTAAATTTATGATCAGACATTTTGGTTATTGAAAGCGGTATCTTATTATAAAATCGAACACAATTACCAAGAAATTACTTGTTAACTTTAGTTAGTCTAAAGTATGGAACAACTAACTTCTCCCTTTGTCTTGTATTTATATTTATATTGATAATATAACTATAAGTATAATATATAAACATATATAAGTACAACAAGTTTTGGCGGAACTTTTCACTTCTGTCGGCACCACTCCCGGAGTGCCTGTTTTTTTTTTTTAAATTAGTATACTTTATACAATAACATTTTAAGTTGGTACCCAGTCCAAAAAAATATACATCACCTCACCATGGTAGGATGATCTGGCCGAAGGTGAGCACACAAAACCTAGAAGAGAGATCAACTTTTTTTTTTTTATTGCTACCGCCCAAATTGACTCCATGCTGCCTGGTGTTAAGCAGTCAATGAAGTCCCTTAGTGATGGCCATCATCCCAGCAGCCAGCGTAGCTAAACTAACTGATATACTTCATATTCAACTGTTTACTATATTCTAGTATTAATATTTACACAACCACGAACAGACATATATGCAAGCTCTCAGATGTTTGTGGGCATCGAAGCCACAACGGGCTTGGCAGTCAGGGCAACCACGCTATCTGACCAGACATATAGGTATCCAGGTTAGATCCAGACAGAATGTTTTTAACTAGCTTGCATCCCTAGTACCTATTACTCGTGTTTTTGAACTCTAAATGGAATTAGATACTGTGTAGTAACGGACTTGCTTTGGAATATATTGATCCCACAAAAAACAGTTTCACTGTAAAATGTCGCGCCAAGTACACATCCAACTATTGTAAGAGAAATATATTGATTCGCCTATATTTAGCTATATACTGCTCAGTTATATATTGGAGGTCCTGGTATCAATTTGCAGGTTGCGGTGATGTGCATTTACAGTTTCTTTGTTTAATATGATTATCTAGAGTTGATGATCTTTAACATTGGTATCGTGCTGGAGAGACTGCGATAATTGTCACTACATGTCACGTCGCTTCAGGACTTCATATATCTGCAGTGGAGTTAGGGTTTTAGTGCTAAGATTCAATAAGAATTCGAACCAGCAGTTCCTGAGGTTAGCGCGTTCAAACAAACAAACGAACTCTTCAGCTTTATAAATTATTAGTATTGGTAAGCTGAAGAAGAAGTTATACTTATAAAAAACAATATTAAGCGCCTATTTTATTAATTCAATTCAAATCTAGGTTTCCAGTTGAAACATCATTAAATCAGATAGTTCCATTGCTCCAGTTCTATTGAACGGGTTTGTCAGAAAGATTCTTGTCTGTGGCCTTTTGAATTCGGACCTTGAAAGGTGTCTAAGTAACAAACGCTTGCGTTAAAAATAAACTGTCCTACTAGATAAAGAGACTATTCTTTCTTTCTTTAAGGCTTCATCCTTGCATTTTTTTCATTTGTACATTTTTCATTTGTTAGCCAGTGTCGTTACTCCTTTAATAAAAAGTCCTGACAAATATTAACCCAATTTTCGGATATCAACCCCCCCTTCCCCCATCCCTTTTAGGCCCTTTTGGTGAAAAACAATTTTAATAAATATTGTAATCTGTTAATGTTTTTTATGAGCTCAAATCGATAGTATTATTATAGATTTCTGAAACCACTATGATATTCAAACAAACATAATCCAAAGCCTCTTGGAACACTTTTCTATAATTTTGCTTCGTTACCGCTTTCGTTCGTGCTGAGCAGTTTGGAAATGTAATATTTGTGAATATGTACTATATATAATGTAAATAATAAAAATAATCAAAAATGAGCCCAAACTCGGTGGTTTAACTAGTAGCCATTGAAGAGTTCCACTATCCACCTCCTGCCTCCATCATCAGATCAGCTCGATGACATCAAATAATTGTATTGTCTTCCTGATCCCACATACTTGCAAAGCTTCAAATCGATAGGACAATTACAATTAAGTTGAAATCGACTTTTAAGATTTGTTTCTAATTAGAAGTAATAATAATAAGAATAAATAAATATCCTGGGACATTCTTTTACACACGGCCATCTGGTCCCAAACTAAACAGAGGTTGTACTATGGAAACCAGATAACTGATATACTACATATACTACTTTTTTTTTTCTAAATACATACTTAATACATATTTACACCCAGACACAGAACAAACAGACATGTCCATGCACACAAATGTCTGTCCTGGGTGGGAATCGAACCCACGACCTTCGGTTTGGCAGTCAGAGCGTTAACCACCAAGCCAACTGGCCTGTCAAACAATAAAAACATTTTCAAATTCCTACTTTTATTATCTCTGACATGTAACCTCAAACCGAAAAAAATAATGTTTATAAAAAGATAATTTGCAGCTTCAAAAATCTGAAACTTGAACGTTCAATCGTAAAGTGGAATAAAACTTTGAAGGCAAAAGACTTGTTAATGAGTTTGTTGGTTAGACACCTGTCAGTTCTCACGAGTCCATCTCAGACAAGAGACCTTAATTTTAGTTTATTTGTTAATGCGTTATGTGAGTTGAGGAGAGTTTTAGTTTTTGAATCCTTGATATCTATTTAAGTATGTATTCCGATGAAAGAAGAAGTAGGTATATGTAGTATAATAAATAAATCAATATCCTGGAACATTCTTTTACACACGGCCATCTGATCCCAAACTATATATGTACAAATACTAATTTTTATTTTTCTAAATACATACATATACGCAGACACAGAACAAACAGACACGTTCATGCACACAAAATGTTTGTCCTGGGTGGGAATCAAACCCGGGACGTAAGACTTGGCAGTCAGGGGCGCTAACCACCAAGCCAATTGGCCTGTCAATCCTGTAATTATTAGCTATCTAGTTTCCACAGTACATACAAGTACAAACTCTGCTTAGTTAATTTATTAGAGTTGCCAACCGATGATACACAAAAAACCATTAACTATATTTATATTTCTTCCTCTTGATTGTCTATGAAAGTTAAATGCCAAAAATAAAATTAATATCAATTAAATCGAGCTACACAAAGGTAAAATAAGAATAGAAGCATAACAAAATTATAATATAATCTAATTTAGACACTGAGAAACAATTCGAAATCAGATGGCCGTGCATAATTAATGTATCAGGATATGTTTAATTATTCAATAGAACCATTTGTTTGATTGTTCATATTTTATTTCCGTTCATCTTGGCGATAAAACTTTCTCAACTTATTGCTTCCACTTGTACGAAGGTTATAGGCATACAATTTACTTACAGTAGGAGGCGCGCGTGTCGTACAGGCAAAATATATTTGAAAGAGCATTTCTGGAATTCTAGATTATTTTCTTTCCTTTCAACACAACTCTGCGGCTGCACAGCCGGGTTCTAAATAGTTTATTACGAATTAAAAATTTCTCTCTTTCTTACGTTAACTGCTAAACAACTGTGCCCTGAGCGTGAACATCTATTGTAAGCGTATCGTTATCGTATCGAGTGTTCCAAAAACCAATTCAATGGGAAAATGGTCCTCGCGGAATGTCACGGTCTGCGATGCTAAATTTTCTGTACAAACCAGCTTTTTGGCGCGCTCGATACGATGCTGTTACGCTTTCGATAAATGTTCGTGCTTAGGCGTCTGATCGGATCGTATTGAAATTTGGAAAAAGAGATAGATAGTGTTTTAGGGAAAGACATTGGCTATCTTTTGTCAAAAAATAATCTTAACTATTTATGGCACGGGTAAAACCACGTGACGGAAACTAGTAAATAATAATAATAAATTGAATTATTTTTTCAGACAACTGTGATTAATTCTGTTGTTAGTAGATTTATCTTATATAGTAATTATATTAAATCTAAGTACATCCGCAGGCAATGATATAAAAGTTCACAACTTGCGGCATATTTTCCAATCTACAGTATCAGAGTCGTTCCATCTGGTTCGGTCCAGCAATCACTGTTTCCGGCACTACAATTGCTTGTTATAAAAGGACCGTCCAGTGATGTGCTGTGTTATCGATATTATTTTATTATATATCGATAGTTTGATATATTTGTCGTCATTAAATTTCTGTACTAAAAATATTCTGGTAATAATTTCGATTTACTCTCGATATGATTAAGGTCACAAATTTAAGAGCACAGTTTAATGTTCTCATGTTTACCTGTCACCCGTGGATCACCCGCGTTCCTGTGGTATTTTAAACTTTTCCGGGTTAAAATGAATTCTATGTGTATCTTATCTATGAAGCAAGTTTTATTAAAAAAAATATTTTTTTAATTTTTATTTTTATTTTTCGTTGGGTAGTTTGTGCGTGTTAGAGTAACAAACGTCCATCCTCACAAACTTTCACATTTATAACTTAGCACAAAAAGAAAAACAACATTTGCTCAAACGGTACTTTATTATTTTTAAAAATACTTGTATGGCCTAAAAAGATTAGAATTGTGGAAATTTTGAATGATTTGCAAAACAAATTGGCTTGTCAAATACGAAATCCGACGTCCTTTCATTAAACATGGATGAAATAATGAAATTGGGACTAAAATAGATTGTGTCGGCGAGAAACGTTGAGCACTTTGATGTCGAATTGTTTCGTGTACGAATAACTTGATCTTAAATTAAAGGACGATTTATATGGAACAGTAGCTTAAATCTTTATCCGTATCGTTGGGTATGTAGCGGACTTTCTATTATCCTATGTCAAATTAAACTTGCGGCACGCTATGATGGCCGTTTTGACGTTTAACAATGACAAAGATAAATAACCTTTATTCCTTCATACATAAGGTGCATCTATTGATCCAACAGCTAATTGTATGATGATGGAAATCAACCTTATTCCAAAGTAATACAGTTTCTTTTCTTATGACAATCTGAAACGTTAAAACGGCCATCATAGCGTGCCGGTAGTATAATTACCAAAAAAAAAAAATACGTAAAATTTATTTTTTTACTAGGTTTTAACGTGTTACCTACCAAATAGCAGTTATATAGGACAGGCCAGTTGGCTTGGTGGTTAGCGACCCTGACTGCCAAACCTAAGGTCGCGGGTTCGATTCCCACCCAGGACAAACATTTGTGTGCATGGTCTGTTTGTTCTGTGTCTGGCTGTAAATATATATATAAGTATGTATTTAGAAAGAAAAAAAGTAGTATACGAGTATGTAGTATATCAGCTATCTGGTTTCCATAGTACAAGCTCTGCTTAGTTTGGGACCAGATGGCCGTGTGTAAAGAATGTCCCGGGATAATTATTTATTTATATACTAGCATCTGTAATTATTGAAGTAAAACTTTTTATGGAAGAGCTTTAAAATTCTTATCCGAAACCGTGAGTGATGAAAAATAAATGAATGATAAACACAATCTATGCTTTTCATAAGTGATTGGTGAATAATTAAATTTTTTCCCTGTAATATAAATGTTTAATTACAAATCTATCTTAGATGAGCATGAATGAAGAGAAAAACTAGCTACGGTCCCACGGCTTACCCACGCTACCAAGGGAACTAATGTATCTGGATTACAACATGGCACTTGGGAATAGTGTACCTTTTTATTAGTAAAAGAATTATTGAAATGAGCAAATGAGTGGTATCTTACATCAAAACTTTGGATATATCTTAATAATGTTAGTATGATTTAAAATTCAATTATTTAAATATTAGCTCCATACCAGAGTACCGACTTTTTCACAATATAACGTGTAGATGCCACATAAAAAAAGCCGCATTTTATTTTAAAATTAAATTATTTCATGTTTCTACGCTAAACAGATGTGTACGGGCAATAATTATTGTTAGGATGGAGGTGAGTACACGGTATGAATGTTGAATGTGAACTGACTTTAAAATGATATGAATCGTCGCTATGCAAGTAATTGCTGACCGCTGCAAATGTACGGTCGTTGGCCCGTACAAGATGTTAACTCAAAAAAATGTATCTCGAACGTTTCTTTCTACCATATAGATTAGCTGTGAGCTTCTTCTAAATGAAAAATAAAAATATTTTAATTGAAACAGGCCATATGAATAGACGCTATAAGATTAAAAGAAAACAATATGAAGACCTATATAATTGGTAATTATTATTGGTTGTCTATGAAGTCTTATTTATTGATCTTATGCTGTTAGTCTCCCAAAAAAAAGAATGCATACGTACATTACATATAGAGAATAATAGTACCTGGATGGCCGAGCATTGCTCGGGATTTATTTTCTAACGTGACTTCTTTGTGACTCTTTTTTAAAGCACTTTATATATACCTAGATACAAATTAGATGCGATAATAAAGGGCTCAACATAACAGTATTTCTCACAAAAGCTGTAACTTGAAAACCTTACCTTCTAATGACATTGTAGCAGTTTTCATTACCTAAAAACACGGATAAAACGACATTTTCTGAAAATGAATCCTAGCTCGATTTAACGCCCCGAAACCCCCTGCATACTAAATTTCATGAAAATCGTTGGAGCCGTTTCCGAAATCCTAATTATATATATATGTATATACAAGAATTGCTCGTTTAAAGGTATTAGATAACAGAGATAAATTATACAGAAACTGGTAATTTAGGCATAGCAGTGTGAATATCTATAAATTAAATCGGACCCCATAATAATCGGATTACGTATCGTACCCTTCACGCAGCATACAAACCTTCCTTACACCCCGAAGCAATTCTCAAGCAAAGTTAGGGGGCGCGAGAAAATAATCGGGCTATGAATAATTAACTAGATGTTTCGATTACAAGCATAATTGGACGGAATTTAGAAGCACGACATTGTTATGGGTAAAAGGATTTAATTAATGAAACGGTTTGAATAATAACTGATACTTGTTATTTAATAAAAAAATAATATTCTAGTAATTTCTTCAAACGCGGTTTCGGGACCTTAAACTAAGGTTGTGTAACTATATAACTTATATATATTTTTTGTTATATTATATAAAGCTACTACTAGCTGTCCCCCGCGGTTTCACTCGCGTTTATCAATATAATATATAGCCTATAACCGTCTAGGAAAAATTCCGCGTCGAATGGTAGCAGTCACATCCTGATATGTTCAGTAGTTTTGAAGTGATGGTGCGTCAAAAAAAATCCTCTTTTTCTTATATACAAATAGATAGAAGATAGACATATAGATAGATAAGGGTAGTTGACTGATATGTCAAATCAGCAACTTTTTATTAAATATTAAACCGATCGTTTATTTTTCTTTATTTTATCAATCGTCTTTAATACACGTAATAGCAAAATGTGACGTCTTCATTGTACAGCATCAAAAGATCTACTCTTTGTGGTTAGATCGGTACAGATGAGCTCGCATTTGACTGAATTCCTTTTTTTTTTATTGACTAAGATGACAGCCCCAGATATCTTTTACGTGTGCTTTCATGGCTCTAAAATATGGCTTACATGAGACTGTTTTATTAGATACAAAAGAGTAATAAGAAATTTGTTAATGCTGGTAAAATATGTAAGTTTTCTGAAAAGCGAAAAAATAAAAATTGTTGTAAATAAATTCCAAAAAGCATGGCAGTATACAAACCACCGAAAATCACAAACACAACTACCCACTAATTAAAATCAATTACTGAAGACATAAAACACTTACATATGTAATAGAGTCTTTTTATAAATAATACTTATGTAAATAGTAGTAAAAATGCCTTTTTTATTCGAGGTACCGATTTGCTATTTCAGTCCCAACACTTTTCCAGTCACTAAAAATACTCATCAATCGAAGCGACCCAACGCGACAGCCATAACTTATCTCCAAAGATCAATTCAACCCTTTACAACTCAGAAAATAGATTGAAACCTTTAAGCCCCGCCAAAGAGATATTTCTTTACGTCCGATGTAGAATATAGGCCTACAGTTCCTTCCCGTTCGCGCGCAGAAATGAGGTCAACCACAATATTTCTTACAGCTTGAAACTATACATAGTACACCAACGAGTATACCGCTTAAGTACTATGCTGTGGCCTAGAAAAACATTTTACTTTGTGCTTCACTCTGGCGAATGGACAAGATTTTTGACGCGCGAAATATGTTTGCATTTTTTTGCATGTAATGGTTGATGTTATTTAAATAGGGTTTTAGTTTTATGAGAAATACTTTTACAATCATCATCTAGGTCGGTAATATAGGTATTTGCATTCTGTCTATTTAATGTACTACATATTTATTACAAGAGGTTTGGTAGACTTGTTATTTTCGATCGCCTGCATGCTTTCTTTGAGAATGATTTTGGATTTCATTCGATGCAAGGTGTAAAGGGCATGTGGTTATTGTTATTCTTTTATCATCTCTTAAAACACTTTAGAGGTAATTTGGAATGGAATAGAAATGTATTCATTGACAGTACATAACCAAAACAGCATTACAATAATAAAAAAAATATATAAATAAATAAATATATTTAAAATATTATGTTCAAGGTAGGTTACAAGGGTATCAGCTCAGTAAGTGGTGCTGAAATCAAAAGCAAAAATCTACGTATATTAAAATATGATGTTGGTTTGTGTACGCCTCAAAAACTCAAAAAGTTCTGCACCGATCGAGCTGAACTTTTAGCATGATATATAATCCGCACCAAGGATTGCTTTTATAATTTTTTTGCATCAGTCACATATCCGCGACCGTCTTTGTTTTGTTTCTCATTTCTCTACCATTCAATCACAATGTGCCACAGCGAAGTGTGGCGGGGTGTACCCTGTTAGTGCTAGTTTGATATAAAAGATAAATAAATATATTATAAAAAAAACTATGAACCATAATAATGATACATATAAGTATTTGCGAGACTCGTAGAAACAGATGGGCAGAGTTTTGCCCAGCTGTGGGATCATAAGTATAGATTTAATAAAGTGTCTGAAGTAGAACACGATATGACATTGACCCCAGCATTGAAGTTAGGGTAGAAGTATGCGTCGCTTTAAAATTGACATACAAATTCTTAGATCAAAATTGGAAGAGACTTATTTATAAGCTAAGACTTTAAGAGCACACGGAATATTGAAGTTTGGAAGTTTTCAGGCTCAATAAAAAACAAAATGTGTCTTCATAACTCCTATGCGAGTCATGTGTCTTGTGTACATAAGAATAAAGTTGAAAATAGAATGTAGTTTCGAATGCCTTGTAAGGTTGTGTGCGTGGTAAATTGTCAATGTGTGCATGCATTGTGATGGGTTTTGATCTCAGTAGCGTGCATTTGCAATTGCGTGCTACTACGCGAACTTTGGCTTACTTATTGTTAGCAATTGAAATTCATTTTGCGGTGTCCTTACATGGTGTGGATTATGATAAAGCAATTATTTCAGGAAGGTATGGGAATTGGTTTATTTAAGAGCTTCTGTCGTTGTGCATTTAATGCATCTTGATTTTTGCTTAAGGTCACATTAGGTTTAAATTTACTCGTCAACTTATTGGAAATATAAGCTTTTCATATTTTGAATCTTACCATGACTTTCGTTTCGTTTCACTTTTCTTCCTTAAAAATAAAGACTATATTATTTATTTTAGAATTTCAATGATTAATTGATTCAAAGATAAGTATGCATCCAATTAAAAATATCACCATACAATGGCCGCTCCAAATAAATACGAATTGTTCGAAAACTGATTAGCACTAAAATATTCTAAAGCAGAACTCCGTACACTGTACGTTCGAAATTCAAATTGTAGAAAACAACTTACGTTGGAATCAGACCATTTTATGTTCAACTACGGACGTATAAAGTGTCCTTACTGAAAGTACCATGTGGATTAAGTCACGAAAGGTAGCGGTAGCGGGTAGATAATAAATATACTAGTATTTATGTTTTAAGTAAATCTTCTCATGGGAGGACATTGAAATTCGGATCCGAAAACTTTTCATGTGACGAAAAATAAATTATTGATAAACACAACATCTAGAAGGAAACTTGCAGAAGAGTACAGCCACATTAGGAAGCTGAAGTGGCAGTAGGCTTGTCATATCTGCCGTAGAACCAATAACAGTTGGGGTAAGACGTGTTCTAGACTGGAGACCACGGCTCGGTAAACGCAGTGTAGGGCGCGCTCCAGCTAGATGGAGCGATGATAAACGCAAGCTGGCTGGCAGTGGTTGGAAACAAAAAGCTGAAGATCGAGTTCAGTGGTGTGCCATAGGTGAGGCCTATATCCAGCAGTGGACGGAGATAGGCTGATGTTGATGAACAATCTATTGTATTCAAAAGTGATTGATGAATCATTAAAATGTTTCCCTGTATTACAAAAGTTGCACTTCTATCGTGTACACACCCCGTTCTTTTTAAATCAAATAAGTTGATTTGGAGATTACCTCCTTCGATGCAAAAGTACAAACTTTACCTCATTATAATATAACAATGAGCAAGCCATGTTAACGTAGTCAACAGACTTTGGGACATACAGACTGGTTTTGCGGTTCTAGCTGTTAACATTTTCCCGAATTTAACAATTCGTAGGGCAATTTTTGAATTTTTTGTGTGTTTACGACACACCTGTATTTTTTATATAGAATAGACGGGACTATAAAATAATTTTGAGACTTTATCAGAAAATCAGATCCTAAACTTTGTATGCTCTGGCAAGATCATCTCATACCATGAGATCTTGTTCTGACTTAAGACGATAGAAAACGCTTTTAACTTGCGGGTTTCCCTTAAAACGTTTCAGTTTAGTTTGCGGTCAGAGATTTGTCGTTCTCATTTATATGTGGTGCCGTTTTGAAAGGCCGATTCAGTCGGTTTTATACGGTTACGGCAGCAGTTTCTCTAAAACGGAAATACATGAATGGGATTTATTTTACTTTTATGTAAAGTGCCGGTTCGGTTGCTTATGGGAACGGTATTTTGAAGAGTACTTACACGTTTTCTGTATTTGTTGGTAAATAAATATCCTGGAACATTCTTTTTAGGCGGTCATCTGATTCCAAATTAAGCCGAGCTTGTATTTAAAAACCAGATATTTGAACAAAATTCAAAAAAAAAATCATTCAAAATTCAAAACCATTTATTCAGTTTAGGCCCTTATGAAGGTCAAATTTAAAGTTACTGAAGCTACTACCGGTTTGAAAGTCAGCCTTCAACTGAGAAGAACCGGCAAGAAACTCAGCAAGGTTACATTCTTTTTTATTTTATTAAACAAAATGAACATTTATATTCATCTAAATAGATAATTACCAAGGCACAGAACAAAGAGACATTTTGTCTGGGCGGGACTGGTGAGGTAGCAGACAGGGTCTCCACCAAGCTATCTAGCCCGTGGCCATGAGTGTGACCTGACCTCCAGAAGCTTGCCTATTGCTCATCCATCTGTATTAGTGGGAAAGGTATAGTATTGTTTAAAGATGTTGCTATGTCCTTTCCAGTAGGTAGAATAATGAGTTAATTACTTAACTTTAGCACTATTTTTGTGATTATATCTTCAACCACCATTATATTATAATAAATTAAAGTAATATAGTCTATCAATACAATATTTCACCGAAAAACATACGCAAACAAGACAAATCTCGGCAAACTACCACCTAATGTATTCACCACTTTTTATCCCAATTTACCGGACCCATATCATAAAACCACACGCCTGAACCAACCATCAATGTCAAGGCGAAAGTGACCTAGAGTCTTCATGACAAGGATCAAATTAAAGTCTCAGTTGTTGACATAATGGACATGGCACATGTCGGTTAACGGCAGGCGTCGAACATCACGCTTTATCGACAGAACGCCCTGTCGATAAAGCGTGATGGCTTTCGAACGACGTAATTGTTTGGCTCGGTATAAGTCCATATGTCGAAGAGTAATGAATGAGCTGAGTGTGGAAAGGCCGACAATTTTAGACAGCCCAGTTGTCATGATTGGATACTTTAGTAAGTATGCAGTAGTAGAGCTCTTAGTGAGGTGTTCGTCTTTAAAAGTGGTATCACCATGTCAATTTCCGCCCTAAAGCAGTATTTGTATCATTACTGTTTCCGTTAGCAATGCAAGATGGTGAAATCTAGCTCATGAGTGTTAACTACTTCATTGGGTTGACAATCATAAGCGATGCTCCTGCTATTGAAAATGTCCTTAGCTGGGACAACTTAACATCACTACGGCCTCTTTGCTGCAAAAAAGTTATCTCCATATCTTGAAATTATGCGCTCAATTTTGTATAAGAACATAATAATAGGCCATTAGAAACATTGAAATATACTTATTCAAATAGGCCTTCACATGCACCTATGGGTGGTCAGACTCTAACATGTGACATATGCTAACGTCTCAAATGTCAGAGGTATTAAATGTTCAGCAAGGTTAAACATTATTAGCGTTTCTTCCAAGAGAAAAGTAAATATACGAGTATATGCGAACACATGACACTAGTAACAGAAAGTCAATCAATCAGACACTTGTCAGTTTTGTACATTCTTTCTCTTGGCGTTGATGCAAATTTTCGTATACAGTGGCAATTGTTTTCAGATGTGTAGTAGTATTTTTGTAATAGTGGTACCCTGCTTTATCGCCAATGGTTCGGTCTACGTCACGGGTATTTTCTGTCATCTGTTTTCGGTTGTCTACAGATTCACGGTGAGTTTGATTACCTCCGGTAGTTAGTGGAGCGCCAGTTTTTTTTGGCACTGTTTCATTTTCTTTATTGATAAGTGCGGTTTGTTTAATACGCTTGTCTGATATCTGATGATGATGATGTGATGTGTGATATAGTCTGAGTACAGAGTCTCAAATAGTCACGCCATCTTTTTAGGCATTAAGAGGATATGTTGCATGTCAAAGCCTCTGAAGATACTATCGATTTGCTGGGTAAAGTAATCTTGGTACTAAGTTTATTTTTACTATTTTGTTGTTTCTTCTCTGTTTAAGTAAAAGTAATTCTAAGTCTTTCAATATTTTCTTAACCTTTCAATAGACTGTTAGGCTGCCTACATTTAATGTCAGATCAAAGGTCAACTGCTAGACTGAAAGGCATCACATAATGTAATCAATTCAGACATTTTGAATCGTGTTTACAGATTACAGTAAACAAAGCACTTAGTAACGGGCTGTAAGTTTTTCGCATCGATTTTTAGACTTATTATTGACCATACTCGACTAGCTTCGAGTTTGGAGTGTCGTTTGTTTCATTCACATTAAAAGAATAATCTCCCTATTACTGAGAGTACGGGACAG
This sequence comes from Habrosyne pyritoides, assembly GCA_907165245.1. Classification (NCBI taxonomy): domain Eukaryota; kingdom Metazoa; phylum Arthropoda; class Insecta; order Lepidoptera; family Drepanidae; genus Habrosyne; species Habrosyne pyritoides. The sequence goes on from OU015608.1 coordinate 1,274,941, forward strand.
CAGTAACTGTCTTCGGATCTCAATTATTGACAGGTGCATGAAAAATCGCTTAAATATTATGCACTTTAAGTACCTTAAGTAAAAATAAATATTATTCTTTTGCATTCGTACAACAGAGTTTATGAATTATAATGATTGTAGTTTGATGTCTTTCTGAAGCTCTATGTATAAAAATACCAACATGTCTCTTTAATTTGGCAACATAATAATATGATATCAGATTCGCCCAAACGTCCATACGTACTAAACGCGTATGTCTACCGCCTTCAATGCCATTTCATCGACTATCTCACCGGATGTCACCGCCCGAATGTCTCCCGAGATATTTATATCGACTCTATGTCATTGAGCAATATTTTATTCGGGTTTTTATAAAAAACAACCTTTTCATCGCGATCATTTCCGCTAGCGTATAAATATTTTTTTCTTTTCAGGTATTTAGAACTACTTTTGTTTTCATTAAAATTATTATCGAACTAGCTCGCTTTGTGGTTTTACCCACGATCCAGGGGAATTCCAATTAAATTTATTCTTCATATTGCAATACACGTTTTTGTATCTCTATATTTTATATATATTATTTCTTTTAAATAATAGTCGGAATAGGGAGCCCGATCATAGGTAGAATCATCACCGTCAGACATTATATGGGCGTAGATATTTCTTATGAGAAAATAAAAGTCATAGGTAGGTTAACTTATTTACTTTAACACTATCACACTTAACACAACATCCACCACCTGAGCACCACAATACCAAGGTTGCCTGGAAGAAATTGCTTCGTCTGAAACTGCACTTATAATGTTTGTAAAATACTTTTTATTTAATTTTTTTTTGTATGTGGTGTGGACAATAAAGCATATTTAGAGTAGTAGAGCTCTTAGTGCAGAGTTCATCCGGGGAAGTACTACCACCCATTTCGGCCGTGAAGCAGTAGTGCAATTGTATTAATATTGTATATATATTATTTAGTAATCGCCAATGAGCTGTAGACTTAAACAAAGCCTAGATAACAAATTCAAATAAACAAGCCTAATGTCCAATTAAAATAGCAACGAGAATAAAATTTATATAATTGCCTGAGCACAAATATTTATTACAAATAGGTACATAATAGAAACAGTTGGTGGGCGGATAATTACTTGAATGGCATAGTTTTAATAGATTATGAAGTAATTAGTCAACAGAACATTGGTAGTAGAACAGCCTATACCATCAACTCTTGTTATTCTACTCAGACTGAACTGAATCGAACTTATGTTGGAGAACATCTCTATATATATATTAACTAGTTATCCCCTGCGGTTTCACCCGCGTTTATCGATATCATTTATATACCCTATAGCGAACTAGGGAAAATTCCGCGTCAAATGGCAGCAGTCCCATTCCAATATGTTAAGTAGTTTTGAGGTGATGGTGCGTCATAAGAACCCTGTTTTGCTTTGTATAAAACAAAGTCACTTTCTCTGTCCCTATATCCCTATGTATGCTTAAATTTTTAAAACTACACAACGGATTTTGATGCGGTTCTTTTTAATAGATAGGGTGATTGAAGAGGAAGGTTTTTATGTATACATGTGACATCCCACGAGAACGCGGGTAAAACCGCGGGGAAGCTAGCAATATATATGATAAGATTTTTCTTTTTTTATTTCTGTCACCTCTAGTGAATGTATATATGGTAAAGATGGATCAAGAACTAGTGACGAAAAATGCTTCTACGAAGGTCCTACATCCTACATCCTAGGATCCTACAATGAGATTCAGCTTGAGGAAAACATGTTAATGATATAGTGCGGTATTGGGAGTGGAAATTCCTTTCTAGCTGGATAATAGTATGTTCCAAAATTTATCACATAGGGAAAGGCATCCTAGCTCTCAAAACACAATCTACAACATTTACATTACTACTGTAATCATAGACACATCAAGTATTTCTCGCAACATGGAGTGCAAAGGAAAAATTATCAAAATTTGCAGGTAACAACGCATTGATGATGCCGTGGTGTTGCAAATGACCATAGGCAGCGGTGACCATTTTCCATCAGATGGAACGAGCGATTTTTTGTCGGCCCATGTAGTATAAAAAATATAAAAAACAACAATCCACTAGAAACACATTTTTTAATCCACGAAACAAAATTATGTCATGAATTCTTTGCATCACTACAATCCGATACAGATTTTGAAGGACGCACCTGTCGTGTTTGGTTAACTGTGTCATATTTTGACGTAGCATATTGCTGCAATTGGCACAGGCTCAACTATGGAAATGAGGAGATCCGCATACAAAACGGAATTAACAATTTTGTTTTACACTTGTAAATCTATTGTGTATAATAAAGGCTACTTTTGGTTAACATCATTGGAGCTGTTTGTGTTGTTTAAAAATTTCAATGACTTCCCAAATCGCTTGGAACTTTTGCCCAGTAGTCACTGGAACTGTGTGCTAAGATGCAGTCAGCACCAGGAAGCGCTCTATATAGAGGACTTTTAACTTTATATTTGATTATATTTAAGTTCATTTTAATTTATCTTTTGGAATTATTACCTTTAAGAATTATATTTACGTCTAGATTTTCTTTTAGCTTAAGTGGTGCTTATCTTAAATAAGTATTGACGTTTAGTTTTTGATAATTAGTTTACAGTATTCTTTATATATCTTCTGTAACTTTTCTTATGAAAGTAACTCTGAAGACGCGAAATGAAATTCTCCTGCTCTGAACTGTATCTAGCTCTAACTCTAATCAATAGCAACATAACTAAATTGTATGAACCAGCACAAATTTATTTCTGAGAATTTTTTAGTTGTTCTAATAGTAAAAGTATTTTTCTTTGCTGTCTACTAAATGCAAAATAAACACGCATAACTCTAGGTAATTTTTGTCCCAAATTGCGTTTGTCGTCATTTGCTTACCCTGATCCCAATCATTTGGGGTCGGCATGATATATAATACTTTCTGTCCATTTGTTAAATTAAATACTAAAATAAAAATGCCAGTTTCTACCGCATACCTTTCTTACCGTACAGTTGTCAAATTATTAAATATATTTAAATATTATCATGCATAGGTACATAACACTGGCAGAAAATGCTAAAACATCGGCAGATTGCCATAAAAAAGAAAAAAAAGTTTCATCGTTATATTCAGGGAGAATCTAGACACGCGGGAGCGTGTCCAGCCAAGTTCAAAGAAAAAGGAACTGGCGATGTTTATTAACTGGAAGAAACCACTAGAAATTTATATAGATATTTAATTTAAAAATATTTAATTACATAAACGATTATTTTTTAGGTTAATTAATATTATGTTTATGATTTTTTTTTATGTAATATTCGTCACAAATAAACATTTCTTTCTTTCTTTTATAATTTTGTGTGGACTGTTTGCAGTTTGTCTAATTAAATGCAAAGTTACTGTTGCACAAATAATTAATTAAAGTTGAATTTAATTTATTTAACAAATTTTCGACGGACAGAGATGGATCGCTCAAAAGCTATATTTTTACATTTACTGTTGCGGGAAAAGAACCAATGTTACCATGGTAGAAAAATAGACGTGCACACTACAACAGATATATGTTGTTATTTTAGTCATACTAATAGATTATACAGATAGATGCATCATTTTTGTAAATTCATCTGACGTTTGATCATTTGCAATAGTGTTTTATTTATATCTTTATTCTACGAAATATTATGTATTAAATCTAGATTATTATTAATAGTTCCATCGTAATACAAACTATTATAACATTTATAAGTTGGCATCAACTGCATGTATACTACGTCAATGTTAAAGAATTAAATTGAGGAATAAGTAACCAGAGGTCTTAGTATTTAGACCTACATTCCATCGAGTATATTTTTATGTCTCATATTTAGAGATTTTTTTGGTATCTCAACCAATTCAAAGAAAAATTCTCTTTTTTTTATTTTTATTTATGGCTGTGTCTACCAACATCTCTACTCTCAAAAGCAGCGTAAAAACTAGATAACTACTTTTACGCGCGAAGAAAATAATGAAAGTAAATGCCACCGTACGGTGTACCTGTTGTTAGAGAGAGATGAATATACTCGTTAGTTACGTTAAGATTGAGTGTTTCATGCGACGCGCGAGCTTTGTGACAGAGGTGGGTGCACGAATAAATGGAATTAGGTCAATTATCAACATTTTATGTTACCATTTTTTAGTACGGACAACGCATCTATCTATATCTATACTAATATTATAAAGTGGAAAGATTTGTATGTAAGTATGTTTGTAACTCTTTCACGCAAATACTACTAAACGGATATGGATGAAACTTGGCACATAGATAGAGCATATCCTAGAATAACATAAAGGCTATAGTATATGGCTATACTTTTTATCCTGGGAAAATGTAATATCCCTTGGGAACGCGGGCAAAACCGCAGTGAACTACTAGTAGTTTATATATCTATGTATACGAGTATAACGCGATAGGTATGCGGAGAGTTCTGTCGTTGTCTTTTTATTTTTGACAATTAACTTTTGGTGGTCCATAAATCGGTGACTAATTAAACAGTATTTAAGATAAAAATCATTTTATAAGTATGTATGATTTTTTTAATGATATACATATTAATGAAATTACCAACTCAAAATGTCTTTTATCTGGAAAATAACAAATTGATCATAGAGAATCCACAAAAGTTTTTAATCTAGCTTCCATCTCGTTGTATCAGGCGCGTTAATGAGGGATTATAACAGCCTATTTCTGTACTATATACCTTTAAAATATTTAAAAAATCTTGTAATCAAATGGAGTAGTTCCGGTGATTACACATGGGTTAAAAATATTTATTGAAATGAAATGCAAATATTTTTATTCAAATAGGCCTTTATAAACACTTATGAATAGTCTGACTTTAATACCGGTTCTGAAGGTTGTTTTTTACAGAGAAGAGCCAGCAACAAACTCAGCAATTACTATTTTTAAAAACGATCTTAGATTTATTACAAAATATTTATTTAGTCTCACTGACAAGCGTGTGTTATCGCAGAAGTGAAGAATTGCTGAACAATAATAATATGAATATCTAATTTTAAAAAATACAAACAAACTAAAGCTGACCAGCCCCCACAAGCTGCACCTGTTCACATTTTTTCTCATAAGAATTACAAACAATTCTCTAACTTGAGATAATTATATCCACCTATTTGATATTTGTATATCGGACCACACAAACTTACAAATTCTCCTCTCTTGTTATAATTTTAGTGTAGATAGACTAACTCTAGCCTCGGTTTTACCCGCGTTTCCGAAGAACGTTACATTTTCTCGGAATAAAAAGTATCTTATCTGGTAATCCAGGGTATAAACTATCTATGTGCCAAATTTCATTACAATCCGTTCAGTAGTTTTTGGCTCTTCATCTACTACTCCATCCAAAATTTAGTATTAAACTTGCGGCACGCTATAATGGCCTTTTAGACGTTTAACAATGACAAAGAAAAATAACCCTTATTCCTTTAGACGTAAGGTGCATCTATTGACCCAACAGCAAATTGTATGATGATGGAAATCAACCTTATTCGAAAGCAATACAGTTTCTTTTCCTATGACAATCTGAAACGTCAAAACGGCCATCATAGCGTGTCGGTAGTATAATAATTAGTTGGATAGGATATATTCATTTAAATAATGCTTTATTTTCACACAAATTAGTTAACCACAAATTTGAAACTTCAGCATTGTTGCACTAAATACCTCACTACTATTAAATAATTTTAATTACAAAATGACCACTAGCATCCTATCAAAATTAATAATTATCACATAATGGCCGTCACATTCATACATAAATAGATGCACTGAAATGTGTAGCATATTGTTACCTTCAGCTGAATTAGTGTCCGCAGCTTTACATTCATTGTCATTTGCGAACATGATGTCATCAGCGTAGTGCATAACAGCTGTATCATTGGTGTCAATGATCTCTTCAACATTGTATACAAAATTTTTGCGCTAAAGCCAATGGTGTATACAGAATGTTACAAAACTACCCGTAAAGCCGAAAGTTAAATGGGGCCTTATAACGAGTCCATTCACAATATTTAAGAACCGTAGTAACGCTGTATAACATACCCAAAAAAATAAAAATAAACTGATTTTTATGAATGAAAATAGAAAAATTATTAAATAAAAAAGGTACATAGGCCTTTCTTTTAAATAATCTGGTTCCCGGACATGCGACTTACTAGGGTTTTTGGCTTTGGTAAATTAATTTCATTTTTACAGGTTATTTTGTAACACGTTGTATAACCCATTAGTTGCCGCAAAACTATATCTCGATTCGAATGTTTATTTGTATCATACGATATGTGTATTACTTGTATATTTTCATTTTATGAGCGAATTGATAGCGCTAATATTTTGGCGGGCCGCCACGTCTCATTATGAGTGGGGACATAGCTATTTTTGGTTTTTTCAGTATAAGAGTTCAGTCAAACAAGGTCGTCGCACAAGGTCGAGGCAATTAAAATACTTCTTTATGGTCATTTATGGAAATTGTTGGCATTATTGTTTGTGTTCGTGGGCGGTTTCTCGGTTATCGGTTTGATGGATGTCTTGATTGTTAGTTGTTATTGGATGGTTCGGTTTTTGTTTGTCGATCGACATCGTTAGGGGTTTTTTTTTTTTTTTATATAAAAACTTGAGCGCAGTGTAGTCGAGTTAATGAGAATACAGGCCACATTTGTGTGCATGAACATGTCTGTTTGTTCTGTGTCTGGGTGTAAATATCTATATATGCATGTATTTAGAAAATTAAAAAGTAGTATAATGTGTAGTATATCAGTTATCTGGTTTCCATAGTACGAGCTCTGCTTAGTTTGGAACCAGATGGCCGTGTGTAAAAATAATGTTCCAGGATATTTATTTATATTGCCTTGTTGTTTTATCATAATTTTTTTTTAAGATTATGTGGTGATATTCTCTCTAGTCCTAAGAGAGATATGTTTCGAAGATAGCCGACTTTCAATCGTAGATATTAAAACACAGCAGTAGTCCTGTTCTCTTTCAGATTCCCGTCTTTAATAATATAATGCTCACAGAACAAAAATTCCAATTTTTTTTAACACGTTAGCTATTCTCTGCTGCCAGTCTCCTGGTGTATTCGATGCAGAAGTCGCTTTTACGGCATCCTTGGCATTGGATTTGGGTACTATTATATTCTGGGAGCTACACGGTATAGTATTATTATAAAAAAAAATTAAGAAGAAATAAAGAGTCGTCTATCTGTTATCTGGTTTCCACAGTACAAGCTTACAATTTTTTTTTTTTTTTTATAAAATACAATTTTTATTTTTTTTAACGTTGGTACTATATTCCATACCAATAAATATACATTGCGACGGATATTATAATTCTGCTTTGTTAATCGTAATTTATTTATTGATATTAATCTATATTACGACCATTATGTGTTGTACAGTGTACAATTATTCATAGAAATACGTACACATAATCTCACGGGTAATTATGTTTCAAACACAGGTTCGTATTGATTGGATTAGTGTGTTAACAGTTGGAGGCATTTCTGAACGAATAATATTATTAATACAAACACATATGTGTATTATTGTGTATATATAAATCTGAACAAACGACCTCATGTCTGTAGGTACATTCTATTGATTTTACTAGCTGCCCGGACAGACTTCGTTCTATCAAAAGTTAATATTAAACATTGTACACATGTAAACATTTTTTGTTTTTTTTTTTTTTTCTTTTGAATTTTTCTTTTTTAGTAGTAAAAGCCTTCCGTAAGTCTTAAGGAATATACAAAAAATAAATTTGCCGAATTGGTCGAGCCATTCTCGAGTTATGAACTTAACAACATTCATTTTTATTTATTAGAACATGAGAAATATTAAGTACTTTTTTATAAAATAATATTGGTTTTAAATTACTATAATATATACCACAATAAATACATACTTATACACATTAATAATAAATTCGAATTAAAATATACTAGCTGCCCCCCGCGGTTTTACCCGCGTTTATCTACATCATATATAACCTGCTACGTAGCTATAAGCATCTACGAAAAATTCCGCGTCAAATGGTAGCAGTCCCATTCCGATATTATTAGTAGTTTTGAGGTGATGGTGCGTCAAAGGAAGCCAGTTTTGCTTACATTTATATAGAAGATACCTATATACGATGTAATTTTTTGTTACTATTTAATATTATATAATAATTAATTATATAACTAACTAGCGATAGATACCAATAGATACATAGATACCTTTCTTTTGAATAATTCTGTCTATTGATGATCTCAGAGTAGTAGAGCTCTTAGAGCAGAGTTCGTCCGGGGAAGTACTACCACCTTACCCATTTCCGCCGTGAAGCAGTAGTGCAATTGTATTACTGTGTTTCGGTTAGAAAGGTAAGGGGGCCGGTGAAATTACAGGCACATGAGACTTAACAACTTCACGTCTCAGGGTCGACAACGCATTGGCGATGCTCCTAGTGTTGCAAATGTCCATAGGTTGCGGTGACCACTTACCATCAGGTGGACCGTCTGCTTGTTTGTAGGCCAAAGTGGCATAAAAAAAAAAAAAAAAACCGAATCTAAATCCGTTGCGTGGTTTAAAAGATCTATGTGCACAGTCGGATGGAAACGACTTTGTTTTGAACTATGTAATGATATATAAATATTTTAAAATTAAATTGAAAGAAACTTTGTCACAAAATCTTCAAGACTGTGACATGTTAGAACTTTTTTTTTTCATTTTCTACGGACTCTTATTTTTTATTTTTTTTTATACCACTTGGTCCGATAAACAAGCAGACGGTCCACCTGATGGTAAGTGGTCACCGCCGCCTATGGACATTTGCAATACTTGGGGCATCGCCAATGCGTTGTCGACCCTGAGACATGAAGTTGTTAAGTCTCATGTGCCTGTAATTTCACCGGCCCCCTTACCTTTCTAACTGAAACACAGTAATACAAGTGCACTACTGCTTCACGGCAGAAATGGGTAAGGTCTTAGTCCGTACTCTTTGAAGATTATACGATAAATAATCTTAAGATTAATTGTATTGTGTTTTTAAAAATTAACATCTTTCGTTTGCTCAGCTCGTTGTTTTGAACTGAGGCTTGTGGTTCCTTAATATATAGTGTTACATTGAATTTTTCTATTGCCGAATATAAAATTATAAATAAATAACTCATTTTAGAACTTACAATAGTAGAGATATTGCCAATGAGATGCGACAAACAAACACATAAATAAATATCCCGGGACATTCTTTACACACGGCCATCTGGTCCCAAACCAAGCAGAGCTTGTACTATAGAAACCAGATAACTGAAATACTACATATACTACTGTTTTACTAAATACATATTTATATAGATTCTTACACCCAGACACAGAACAAACAGATATCTACATGCACACAAGTATTTGTTCTGGGTGAGAATCAAACCCGCGACCTTCGGCTTGGAAGTCAGAGTCGCTAACCACCAAGGCTGGCCTATCGAGCACACAAGCAGTGAACAGTGTCTCAACTGCAACTACGAGTATGCTAGCCCGTTCCATTTTCCTCACGAACTATTACTGTTCTCTCGGATGATCATTGGCCCATCAGTGATGTAATACCCAAGCTTCTAATGAAACTTTAAACTGACCTTTTTTAATAGCCGATATTCGATATGTTCTCAGCGGTGATTCACCAATCTTTCTGTAACAGTCAAAATAAATAACGAATGTTTATTATCATTCCTTTTGCCTTAGTTATCATTACCGTCTTTCCGTATTTTCATATCGTAGTTATAATAACTTTTATCAAGGTTCCGATGACCGCAATGCCACATCGTGGGTTCGATTCCCAAACAGGACAAATATTTGTCTGCATGAACATGTCTGTTTGTTCTGTGTCTCAATGTAGATCTTCTAATAACTATATAATCACTACTTATATTATGAATGTGAATGTAAGTTTGTTTGTTACGCTTTCACACGTAAACTACTAAACCGATCGTCATGAACACATTTGTACACATATTTTTTGAGGTATTAGAAGTAACATAGGATACTTTTTGTGCCGGGAAAATATTCAATCCCTCGGGAACGCGGGTGAAACCGGGGCGGACAGCTTTGTAAAATAGGTTTCCTTTGACGCACCATCACCTCAAAACTACTGAACATATCGGGATGGGACTGCTATCATTCAACGCGAAACTTTTCGTCGATGATTATAGGCTGTATATGATATCGATAAAGGCGGGTGAAACCGCGGGGGACGGGTTACATAATTTTTTTTTTATTTATGTTTTTTCTTTTAGTTTTGTTACAAATAAGTTCCACCATAAATAAATAAATAAGTTAGTATCCCGGGTCATTCTTTACACACGGCCATCTAATTCCAAATTAAGCAGACATTGTACATTCTAACCTATAAATCTTTATTACATTGGTTGCAAATCATGAAACAGTTTCAATTTAAATTACTATATTAATAACCAGCTTATCTATTGCCCACTAGTGGGTAATTAGTTAAGTACGCTACGCCTAATGAAGCAGTAAATTTATAGATTACGTACTATAATTTAGGGTTACCATGTATATTACACACAATTACATATACTAGCTGTCCCTTGCGGTTTCGCCCGCCTTTATCGATATCTATCTATATCTCTTTCTTTATCTAACGTAAGTAAGTTCATTTGAAAGGGAGTAAAACTACAACTACTAAACAAAAACAAAAATTCATCAAAAATATCAATTCACTTGCAGAAGAAACAATACTACTGAGCTACTTTGCCTTTACCTATTTATTATATACTAGCTGTCCCCCGCGGTTTTACCTGCGTTTCCGTGGGATGCCACATGTATTATACATTATAAACCTTCCTCTTGAATCACTCCTCTTCAATCTATTAAAAAAACCTCATCAAAATCCGTTGCGTAGTTTTAAAGATCTAAGCATACATAGGGATATAGGGACAGAGAAAGCGACTTTGCTTTATACTATGTAGTGATTAATATAGATATAGATTAAAGATTAAAGCATACATAGGGATATAGGGACAGAGAAAGCAACTTTGTTTTATACTTTCAAAAAATTCAAAACCATTCAGTTTAGGCCCTCGGAAGGCACTTATGAAGGTCAAATTTAAAGTTACAGAAGCTACTACCACTATGTAGTGATATATACATATACCTAAATACACTTATACTAACTGATATATCTCGTGAGATATGTTAGAAGCCTTAATAAACTGAATTGAAAATTGTTTTAGACAACGAGTCTTATACGACTTTAAACGAATTCAATACTTGATAAATAAAATTGCAAATGAGTATGCTCTACTTAAGGTTTTCTACTATTGTTTGTGATGGAGTAACAATATTAAATAAATAGTTTTTTTTATACCACTTGGGCCGACAAACAAGCAGACGGTCCACCTGATGGTAAGTGGTCACCGCCGCCTATGAACATTTGCAACACTAGGAGCATCGCCAATGCGTTGTCGACCCTGAGACGTGAAGTTGTTAAGTCTCATGTGCCTGTAATTTCACCGGCCCCCTTACCTTTCTAACCGAAACACAGTAATACAAGTGCACTACTGCTTCACGGCTGAAATGGGTAAGGTGCTAGTACTTCCCCGGACGAACTCTGCACCTTAGTGCAGAGCTCTACTACTCAAATCAGATATCCTGGGACATTCTTCTCATATGTATCTGCCAACAGGCCCAATAAATATTCCCGTTTGTAAAATATTTTTAGGATAACTCATCCTAGTCAATCAATAAACGTACAATAGATAAACCTTATTTTGAAAGCTATAGAGATCTTTTTTCATTACTGCCAAAAAGGGTTGATGTTTTTACAACTTTACTTGGGTACAAAATCTCTTCGGATACAAAAGGTGAGAAGATATTTAGGTTTTTCTTTTATTACCATACTACTTACATAGACTACATAATATCAGCTCAGTGATGTCCCTGCTGACCTCTGCGGGAGGCGTAAGCCTCCCCATAGCGACTCTGACCAGGTGAAGAGTTGTCCCGCTTAGTGCTTTCTGGTACACCAACGTCATTCGAGAAACTTACGACGGGCTAGTTGACTTGGTGGTTAGAGACCCTGACTGCCAAACCGAAGGTTGCGGGTTCGATTCCCACCCAGGACAAACATTTGTGTGCATGAACATGTCTGTTTGTTCTGTGTCTGCGTGTAAATATCTACTAAATATATTATCTAGTAGCTTTAATTCTTCTACGAATGTCGTTATTGTACCCTGTCATATACCTTTTAAAATATTATACACTAGCTGCCTAACGCTGTATCACCCGCATTCCTGAGGGATGTAAAATTTTCCTGGGATAAAAAATCTATGTCTCAAATTTCATCCAGACCTGGTCAACCATTCTGGCGTGATTGACTCACAAACATCCACCCATCCAAACGTTCCCATTTATAATATTAATAGGAAATAGGATAACGAATTTCTTTTAGTTTACCGGTTTTTATTTCAAATTTCCAAGCGTAATCGCGAAACGTCACCGGAAACCGACCATTAGGCAATGTTCCTTTGAAATATTTAAAGCGCCAACTGCCGTATGACATTGACTGACAGACTGACGGACTGACAGTAAGACCTCGGTCAGCGGGCAGCCATGTACGAGTACTTTACAGTAATAACAATGTTGATTTATTCTACTGAGTGCTTTGATTATGGTTGATCCGGATATCCTTCTGTAATTTCAAAAGTGCAATATTTTTTTGTAATTTCGCCTTTGATCCATTTGAAATAGAGTTTAGCTTTTGATCCAATGGTTATTTTTCGATTAAGCAGATTAACATAATAGGAGTAGCATTCATTTTTCTTTGACACACTTAAATGTCAAAAATATAATTAGGAAGAGTCGCTTAAAATCACTAATAGGAAAATTACGACAAGTGACTTGAGTTGCAGAGCTTTTAGAGCAGAGTTCGTCCGGGGAAGTACTACTACCTCACCCATATCCGCCGTAAAGCAGTAGTGCACTTGTATTACTGCTATAAAGGTAAGGGTGTATTTACAGGCAAATGAGACAGAACAATTTCATGCCTCAGGGATGACAACGCATTGGCGATGGCCCTGATATTGCAAATGTTCATGGGCGGCGGTGACCCCTTATTATCAGGTGGACCATCTGCTTATTTGTCGGCACATGTGGTATAAAAAAAAATCTGATGGAAAATAAAGGAGTTAAGAAACGTATATTCATCTCTTTCTCTCTCAAATAACAACACATACGATGGCGCCAATACAGAGTAAAAAAATAAACAAATATTGAGCTTGTCCATTTTCTAATTATTTTAACCATAAATCATATAAACAAATGTCCACGTGTCATAGACAAAAAAAACTTCACTTTACATAAATAGTAATGAAGTCAACAAGACACCTCTAGTCATGATAATTTAGACTCTATTTACACTAGCGTAGGTAGAACTTTCAGATTGAATTTTAATATAATTTTTATAACTATAGTAAAATTACAATCTCAACTAAGCATTGAAATCCTAGTACCCAACTAATGATATAAAGAGATATTGTGAGTTGTCACTTTATGTGTATGTGATTTGGATCCACTGCATCAAATCTCTTTCACTGATAAACTCAGAATTCATTCAATGCCTCGGAAATGCGATTGAAACCACGGAGTGGTAACTATGATAGGTACCTCAAAGTTCGAATCCAGAAATGAGATTGTCCAGTATCGTCTCTACAACTAAATTTAAAAAAAACCGGGAGCTCGACATCTAGCCTTGGTACACTTATCACCTTTACACCATGAGATTGTCGTCAAACACACAAATACATAGTAAATTAATATATTAGAAGATATTTCTTTATTGGGTAAAAAATGTAGTTTCCTTTTAAATGCTGCCTATTATTTAACATAATCAGACGTTTGGTGTAATGAGTACCTACTTAGATCATCATCATCATGCTCATATCAGCCTAGGGAGCCTAGTCCACTGCTGAACATAAGCCTCCCTTTTGGATTTTCACCTCGAACGGTCTAGAGGCGCCTGCATCCAGCGACTCTGACCAGGTCGTCGGTCCACCTGGTGGGAGGTCGTCGCACTCGGCGTTTTCCTGTAAATTAAATCTAGTTCAACTTTTAATTCCGTTCCCAAGAAGACTCACGGAAATTAAGTAAGAACAAATTAAAACTGAGCGAGATTTGAAAGCAAGATTGACATGGAGCGAGCCCATCATTTCTCAGCTACTCTTAAATCAAAATTATGATTGAAAACTGATTAAACGAGTTCTGATTTAATCGTCAGTGTGAATTGACTTCTGCGACATTTTTTTCATCATCAACCTCGAATGATTTGGATCTATTTCAGATTCGTACTTTGGATGGCTTCCAGAAAGACACAACTGGCTTGGTTGACACTTCACGCTTATAAATACATACTTACATTTATACTATGTTTCATTGAGGACGGTTTGATATGTCGTTGCCATTAGGTGGCGCTTTGGTCATTTAGATATTGAGAAAATAAAAATGACAATAATACATGCTCTGGGGGGCAATTCCACTAACATAATTATGCACCGAACCATTACCATATCACAACCAAACGTCAAATTTGACGTTTAATCGTATTGTACTAAACACACCAACGATTGAACTGTGGTTGTGTTTCGGTAATGGTATACATTCGTTCGAAAGATTACTTCAAAATGTATGTTTGTTTCGGTTGTAGTGCGTAGGAATACCATATTTATGAAATGTCGATCTTCAATTTGACATTAATCGCCATACCATTGCCGAACCAAACGTGCTACTCGAACATTGCATTTAGTGGGATTGGGCCCCTGGGGCTTTAACATCAACTCTTACGGGCAAAACCTGACGGTCCAGTTGGCTTGGTGGTTTAAAGCCCAGACTGCCCCGCTTAAGGTTGTGCGATTCCCACCGAAGAACATTTGGGGTGCATGAACATGACGGAATTACAGAGTAAACATACACAAAGTATATATATATAAAACTATATATTATGAGTGACTCACCCCGGCTTCGCTAGAGTGGGATAAAAAAAGCCGGGCTTATGGAAGATATTTTCTAAAAGATGATGAAAACCGCACTAAAATCTTTTGCGTACATATAAGCGGACGAATAGACAGACAAAAATTGTGACTTGGTTTTATACCAATCAGAGATTTTTCTGTAATGAATAATGCTTTGAATGACGCTCACATTTGGCATAATTAAAATCCTACTAATATTATAAACTAGGTGTCCCCCGCGGTTTTACCCACGTTCCCGTGGGATGCCACATGTATTATACATAAAATCCCTCCTCGTCAATCACTCTATCTATTAAAAAAACCGCATCAAAATCCGTTGTGTAGTTTTAAAGATTTAAGCATACATAAGGATATGGGGACAGAGAAAGCGACTTTGTTTTATAATATGTAGTGATGATACGGAAGTTTGTTATTCTTTCAAGCAAAAACTACTGATCACATTTGGATTAAACTTAGCACATAGATAGAACTGTGAAATAAATCTTTATTAATATTATTTTTGTCCCGGAAAATGTTAGATCTCTCGGGAACGTGTGAAACCGCGGTGGAAACTACTACAAACATAAAAATCCATTATAAATTTAATTGGATACAAACAATAGTGTAACTATAATAAAATGAAATACAAAATAAAACAATTAGGAGGGACATAAACAAAAAAAATTGGCGCCTACAAAATTTGTAAACACAAGAGCGAAATAAATAACAAAAAATTTAGTTTGTTAATTTTTTTTTCTCATTTATTTTTCCTGTCTCTATAAATATTGTGTGTGACACTAAAAATACTCGAAACACCCACTTAGAGCATACGTTTCGGTTGTAATGGTCCGAATTACATTAGGAGTCAGTCATAAATAACGTAAAGTTTTTTTATGGTCTCGGGGAACTTATGCGTCTTCAGATTTATGACATTTCTGTCAAGCACCAATGAATACTAAGACTACATGAGCAAATTTGCCATGCATAAATTAATGGCAAGCAAACGATGTCTCTAGACTATAAAGGTAAAAAAAAAATAAACCAAACAAAGCCAAACTAATTGCAATAAAAAACTAAAGCATTTGTAGGAACTATGTTAATAAAATAGCGATATTTAAAACTACTTTCTAAATACAAATTTACATATAATACAAACAGACATTTTTTTAATACAAATATTAACCAAGTTGGGAATCGAATTCACGACCTGTGGCGTGTCAATCAGAGTATCTAACCCCTAAACCAAAGAGTTTCTTTATCTCTATCTCTTTTCCTCTATGAACCAATATAAATCGGAGAAATTTTCATCCACTTCGTTCGTCTTAATTTCCTTTATTTTCATTTTTTATACGACGGGCTGGTAAACAAGCACATGGTCCACCTGATGGTAAGTGGTCACCGCCGCCTTTGGGCATTAGCAACACTAGGGACATCGCCAGTGCGTTCTCGACCTGACAGTGTATTCTTGACCTCGACCCTGAGATGTAAAGTTCTTAAGTATCATGTGCCTGTAATGTAACCGTTAATGTTAATCACATATACTCGATGATATGAACACGAAATCAATCGTAAATATTTTAAGGCTGATCCCTTACATATTTTTAATAAATTTAACAAAAATAAATTGAGATTTGTTATCTTGCGCGCAGTTGTCGTAATTTGTATGCCTTATTTATTCTTTGGGCACTAAATTGTTAGATATTTTCCGTTATTAGTGAACCGTCCTCCATTTTGAGTGAGTGTTGGTATTACATCGCAGTTTACGCAAGGTGTTAGCTTTAAATCTAGGTTATACGTAGGGGAGACCGGGGTTGGTTGACCAAATTTCAGCTTAAAGGTTTCTATTTTTATTTCTTTACAGTAAATTAATTAGAAAACGGGTTCATTTAATAGAGGCTATTGCGTCGGATGAGTTTTTGATAGTTAGTCGACCAACCCCGGTCTCCCCTACTGCTTATTTTAGGGGTTGAATCTATTTTTGACAATAAATACATGACGAACTTATATTTTTTATCTTACTATGACAAGCTATGAATTAATTAATATGTATGAATGATTGAATAAATGAATAATAATTATTGTAAAAATTTGGTATTTTATGTACCCCAGGATAACTACATACCCTATGTGTTGCTTTCTTTCTGTAACATAATTAGTAGATTCATCAAATCAGATTACATCCAAAGTGGCAATGTTTACCTCTTTACAATCAAAAATCTTTATAATATAATAGGCTAAATTATAAAAAAAAACAAAATTAAAAAATATTTTTTGACGTACCATCACCTCGATATATAGGCTATATATGATATCGATAGACGCGGATGAAACCGCGGGGGATGGCTAGTATTAGTATATATTGGTAAATATACAATGTAACTTAACACTGGCCGGCTTATACCTACTAAGAAGTAGTATTAGCTATTCTATGGAATGTTAATGGAAAATAAACATAAAATAATTAGTACCTTTGCATCCTCATATTCATTTAATAAGTAGATACAAATCATGTTTAAAAATCGAACCTAGGGCAGCAAATCCTAGGGCTACCAAGCATAGATAATAAACGCCAGGGTTGTAAGCTCATAAAATAAATAGATGACATTTAAAGTCCAGTGTTGCAAGTTCAAAATCTGCCGCCATTTCACTTTTATAAAATGGCAACGTAGGGTGTAAAGGAGAAAGTTTAACCTTTCAATCGCAAACAATGCGAAATGTTTGCTGGTATTAATAAGTATATTTAATGAACTCTCGTTAACATTAAAGATAACGCTATGTCTGCAAACTTTGTCAATTTACACCACGCCACAGTATACACAATCAAGTCTAAATATGTATTATAAAAAAATATGTTTTTGTAAATTGTGACATGGAGTTAAAAGGAGTATGTTCATAAAAACGATCCAGTAGCCACAAATATTTATCATTTGGAATTTCATTTCAGGGGCTCGATTCTATAAGGAAAATTACACTAACTCATGGATATTCTCGTCGCGGCCTCCGTGCTCTGTCATTTGTGTCCGTTTCTCATTTATTTAACGTGATATTAATATTTAAAAATTTAATACACTCAGGTATAGTATAGCATAAAGATAAAGGAGAGAGAAGGAAGATCAGCTGTTCCTAGTATGAGCAGCTGATCTTTCGAATCACTTTTAATACATAGTTTTTACAATACAAGATTTTGTTACCAAGACATTGTAAATTACCTTAATTGTAGCACTTTGTATACTTAATCTAGAATTAATATATTATTGTGCTTAGAAGTATCACGGGAAAAAATATTCATATACAAATATAATCACACAACTCAAGCGTCTATTTTAAATGTCAAAATTTTAAGAATCTTGAAAAATAAAAACAATTAAAATTTTAGTCTGTTTGTCTGTTTGTACCGGCTAATCTCCAAAACAGCTACTCCGATTTTGACGATAGATGATGTTATAAGGAGTAACTAAGGCATTTTACCCGGGAAAATGTGACACCCCTCGGGAACGCGGGTGAAACCGCGGGGGACAGCTATATAAAATAAAACAATGAAATATCATTCAGTTTAATGGGCTTAATACTTAAAAAAATGTGCAGGAAGTATCTCATTATTGTGATTATACCACCATGTAACCGGACGTGAACTGTTTGCATCTAAGCTAAAGCCACGCTAGGAAGGTCATTTTGACCTTTAAGTGTGGTAGAAAAATGAACTCTATTTCATTATGATTAGGTTTATCTACATCGTCATAAATGAACTATTTTTTTTTCATTTGATATTCAAAATTCAAAATCATTAAGTTAGTTTAGGCCCTAGAAGGTTAAAGCGGCTGAAGTATAGGACTGGAAGTAAACATACTGAAAAGAAAATAGTGAAGTAAAAAAAACGTGTGTGTGTATTTATGTACGCTCGTAAGAAGTTATACCCTATATTTATAAATTGTACTGTCCAAACTCTTTGCACCTGTCTGTAGCAACGAATAACATTTTTTGACGTTGTTAGGGAATTTTGTATTACACTGATGTGCGCGCATCTTACAATTTGACTTTAAAAATCTTTTTTTTTTATTCAATTGGTTTTAAATTTTCATCAATCCTATTAGTACATATTATAAGTGCGATAGTTTCTGAGGATGAATGTATGAATGTTTGTTACTCTTTCACGCCAAAACTACCGAATGGGTTAGATAAAACTTCGCCCATAGATAAAGCATGCCCTGGAATGACATACAAAATACTATTTATTCAGGAAAAATTTAATTTTGATTACCAATAAACTTTGAACTGTACCAATACTTTAGAATTTTTAAATAAAAATCCGTTGCCAATGATTCGAATTATTTTAAAAATATATCATACCTACAATTCATTTTAAATTATATAAATTACACAAAGTAAGGTTAGGGGGGGATATCTCCGGAATTATCACTAAAGACATGCTGAATTAGTAAATCGCCGTAGTTGTTGCGTCCGCATACAAACAATATGCAATTAGTTATGCACTGGTTCCAAGAGCAGAAGGGTTACCATTTCAAAATTATTTTTAAATAAATTCTAGAAGTCCATCATATTATTTTCCATGAAAAAAATAAGTTGATCCATTGAAGAAGTACTACTACCACTCTCTTCTTTGACGTAAAGCAGTAGTGCATGTGCTGGGGTAAGAAATTGAAAGTGGGCCGGTGAAATTACAGGCACATGAGACTTAAAAACTTCACGTTTAAGGGTCGACAACGTGTTGGTGCCCCTGGTGATGCAAATGTCCATGGGCGGCGGTGACCACTTACCATCACGAGGTTTGACTTTGTCGGCTAATTGAACGATTATAGATCAATAATTAGAATGGTCAAATCTATGCTCAATAACATACTAATTTGAACTATTTATCGTGAATCCTATGACTTGATAGGCGGGCACATAAAAAAATCCTTACCAATATTATAAATATTACTGTGCTCATTCGAGAAGGTGGGTAAAACTGCGAGTGTAAGCTTGTAAAGCATAAAAATGTAAGTGAGTTTGTCCATCCTTATATTTTAAAGGCGCTACGGATTGTCTTGATTTTAAAACGTGGATGGCTGAAAAGGCAGAGAAGGACATATAAAATTTTCTTAAAAACACAAATTAATAATGCAAACAGGAAACTAAAATTGGACCAACCTTAGAAAATTATTTGGCTTATGTACGGTGTATTCCATAGACTGAAAGCAGGCTTTAATTACTTTTAAGGTTCTGTACACAAAGGGTGCCAACAGTTACCTATTTCTACGGCTCGGCTATCCGTCCATATGAAACAGGGCTGTCATTTGAACCGTAATTGGTAGAGACTGGAAACACACAGAGTGTGTTCTACGATAGCCGCTTTAACAACAAATAAAAGAAAATTTAGAACTAAAGGAAATAAAAAAATCGATTAAATTAATTCCATTTTTTTTATTTTTCTTTCAAAATTTTCTTTTATCTACACATTTTTTTTTATTAGACGAATGTCTCAGCGAAGTCTCTGGGGGCTCTTACACCCTTACGCGGAGAAGGTGTTATCCACACAATAAACGTGATTTTTAACGGCATTTTGTAAAATATTATCGGTGGTACGAAACACCTCGTGCGCGAATCCTACTCGCACCTGACCGCTTTTCATCCACCATAAGTCAATTGAGGTCAAAAATAAGGGCCGATGTAACAAAACTATCCCAAAAACGGCGCTCATTATGGTGTCCCTAGTCTACCTACTATTATGGGAACACAGTAAGCATTGTGTGAGACATTCAAGCGTACATTAGTGAGTAATGAACACCGCAGTCTATTGTTGCTTGTTATGATTTAGACCGACGTGGGACACACGGAAGACAAGATTTATGAACTTCTCAATTTTGCTCACCACCTTTTACCACATCGTTAACTCTCGATTGTGATCAATAAGCAAGGTGTTGTTTTTTATGTAAAGTAGGCCTACACACAGATGCTTCACTTAATGGTAGGTGATCACTGCCGCCTATTGACATTTGCAACACTGACATTTGAATATAAGACGTGAAGTTGATAAGTGTCATGTGCCTGTAATTTTACCGGGCCCTTTGCTTTTCTAAGCGAAACAGTAATAAAAGTGCACTATTTTTTCACGGCGGAAATGGATAAGGTGGAAGTACTTCTCCGGACGAACTTGGCACTAATAGCTCTACTACTTATATCGTCAACGTAAAGTAAAAGTAATTTGTATAATTTATGTTCCAACTCAACATTAAACTTAATTTAAGAAATTAAACAATTCGATGCGATGGTGTTTCAAGGTATATTACTGGTTAAAAGCGCCACCAATAACAAAGGCTTTAGCAAATTAGTAGATATTTATTCAGCATTACTAGCTGTTTTTAAAACATAAACTTTGTAAGATACGATTTGGAAAATATAATTATTTCGCCGTTTTACTGGATTTGGCCCGAAGCTAGGTTGCTTTGCATCCTTCAAGTGATATTTTTAGTGTTATACAGGAGTACAAAATAGTTTAGGTCAAGATAAAGTACAATAAGAGGTGGTGTAGCCTGTGTTAAGAAACTTAACAAGAAAAAGGGGTACGATGAAAATGTATAGCATCATAATAATTTTTATTATATTAAGAACATCAACTTCTTATGCGTTTTCCTGTATTCTGTAAGTAAATAACAATAGCCTTTTTTTGGCTTTTTAGTGTCGTAAATAACGGCGTGGGGAAATTTTTATCCATGTTCTCAAATAAGGTAATGTTCTTTATTTTTCAATAAATATTAGATCCTCACAACGACACCGTCCATTTGTGGCCGTGTGACACACACGGTACATCCTGCGTAACTTCTTTTCGTTCAACACATGTAACACGTCCGTATTTGGGTCACATAATTTAATTTCAACTTTATCTGTCAAGTAGATTCGGAGCCCACAGATAGACAG
This sequence comes from Habrosyne pyritoides, assembly GCA_907165245.1. Lineage (NCBI taxonomy): Eukaryota > Metazoa > Arthropoda > Insecta > Lepidoptera > Drepanidae > Habrosyne > Habrosyne pyritoides. The sequence goes on from OU015608.1 coordinate 1,296,914, forward strand.
ACAGGCATACACACTATAGGATCACTTAAAATTTACCAACAAGTACGATAGCCCTAACATCCATGTGTATAAAATCAGAATGTGTGAAATGATTATGATTACCAAACATGGACGATTGGAATGGGATATAAATTATTTAAATTACTCGATATATGGGTTCGTGTTTTGAATAATTTATTGCATTGAAAACATTATAATATCAATATTGAATATAAGGTGTAGTTTAGGCTACGGTTTTCCTGTGAATGAACCCAATTATAATTAAGATATGCATAGGATAAGCAAGCAATAAGCGACCTTAGCGTAGATTCGTTTCCCTAGCTTGCAGGGATACCGTGTAGCTATTGATGAAATGGGAATGAACTACAATGACTGGCAGATTTTTTTTTAATCTCAATTATGACGATAAACTTGTAGATAGTCCACCTGATGGTAAGTGGTCACCGCTGCCTATGGACATTTGCAACACCAGAGGCATCGCCTGTGTGTTGTCGACCTTGAGACATGAAGTTGCAAAGTATTGACTTTGCAAATGTGTCAGTAATTTCACCGGCCTCGTTGCCATTCTAACCGAAACAAAGTAATACAAGTACACTACTGCTTCTCGTTCAAAATGGATATTTTGGTAGTACTTTCTCGAATGAACTTCGTACTAATATTTGTACTACCTCTGAAAAATGCCGAATTAATGTTATACTTAAAAGTCAAGTGTGGCTTAGCCCTCTTATTCTGCTAATACAAACTTCTCCGGCGAGCCGGCGCAAGGAGGCCTACAAGAGCAGATCTCTCGCGTGTTTGCGTAGTTAGCGAAAGAGAAAGAGTATGGAGGCCGCGACGAAACATCCTCGAGCTAGTGTCACACCTTACAGAATGACACCCCAGGTGAAACAATAAAGCCGTCCCTGAACAATAGTTCAGGTGCAATAGCACCTTCGACCTAAATTTAAAACAATTCAGGAAAGTGAGAGCTGAATTCAATGAAGATTCATTGCTATTCTATTACGCGGTAGCCTCACAGGATTTGCCGATGGTAGCATGCAAAGTCTAGTAGATATTTGAAATTCTGAACTTAAAAGTGGGCCAACTAATTTTACCAAATAATTATAAATTGCTTTAGTGATCAAAATTGAAAGTAATCTCTATTATGACACTACATGCAAGCATTAAAAACATGGTACAAAAAATATTTCATGCTTCTACTTTCAGCTCTAAGAACTCTAATTGCAACGTTTGATAAGTATAGATAAGAAATACCGAAAATTACAATAAAAACCACATAATTTTCATGTTATTCCCCACATGTCTTTGCTTCTCCAGACTGTATGATGTATCATATAATATATATAGGCCCTAGATGGCCGAGCATTGCTCGGGATTTCTTTACATATATACATATATACCTTGATACGAATTAGATGCGATAATAAAGGGCTCCTAATATCAGTATTTCTCACAAAAGATGTAACTTGAAAACCTTACCTTCTAATGACATTGTAGCAGTTTTCATTGCCTAAAAACACGGGTAAAACGACATTTTCTGAAAATGAATCCTAGCTAGATCGATTTAACGCCCCCGAAACCTGCATACTAAATTTCATGAAAATCGTTGGAGCCGTTTCCGAGATCCTAATTATATATATAAGAATTGCTCGGATAAAGGTATTAGATTAGATATCGAAAGAAATATATATGTTATTGTTTACAAAATAATAAGCATAAACATAAAAAATCAAAGAAACTGCAGAATATTATAGTAGCTCAAAATAGATATTAATGTAGCGAGATAGTTAAAACTACCCACGCGGCAATCTTGCGGTTTCGACCACATGTCTCATACACTCAATGGAGGTATATTTATAAAGATCTATATATTTTATGGGGTCACGCATTTATACCGATTGTAGGAGATGCTAAAATAATAAAATCATTTCGGTTATTGCCGATTGGCAGCTCTGTCGAGTGTGATGGCCTCCTTTGTAGGCTCACAAATAGATGGTTTACCTGATGGTAAGTGGTCCCCGCCGCCTATGAACATTTGCAATACCAGGAGCAAGTCCACTGCATTGTCGACTCTATACCTGAAGTCATTAAGTCTCATCTACTAGCTTTCTTTTAATGTTATGTCAAATAGGCCTAAAACATGCAGACGATCCACCTGATGGTATGTGGTCACCGCCGCCTATGGACATTTGGAATACCATCAGATGGTCCATAAATGTATTTCTGAGGTGGAAAAAAAAAGAACAAAGATATTGCCGAATTTGTGATATTGGTGCCTATTCATATTAAAATAGGAATAGAGGCTGAATCTCGATATCTAAGCATGGAATGGATTATTAAACATATAAAATGAATTTTCCTCGAAATAAAGCATAATCTTTTTAGTCTCATATCAAACTAATTCAAACGAAAACCACTTTTCCATATATTACAGTCGTTTTCCTCTTATTTCGACAGAGAGAGAGGAAATTTTTATTCAGCTCCCGTACTGAGAGTACTTTAATAATCCACTTTGAGCCGTGGTGAGATATTGAGCGGTTATTATAGCGGATTTTCATAAGCGGGAATATCAACATTTTCCACACATAATACAAATTTAAAAGGTTTAGATGGTCAAGGATGGTAAAGGATAAACTTTTTGGCAGGTTTAAGTACAATTTAGCGCACATGGTTGAATAACACACAGGGAATCTTTTTTATTCCAGAAAAAATGACCTACCCTTGAGACGCGAGCACAGCCGAGATCTAGAAGCTAGTAGCTTCAGTAACTTTAAATTTGACCTTCATAAGTGCCTTCCAAGGGCCTAAACTGAATAAATTGTTTTGAATTTTGAATTTTATCTGTCAATAGTAAAGCAATGTATCTACTGTTTGTATAGTTTGTATTGTTAAGTCCCAAGTATGTTTATTATTAGAAACTAAGATGTCAGTAAGTACGACGCTTGTCCGCTCAATAAAGTTTCGCAAAATTAAGAACCGTGTTTTAAGATCGGTGTTCGAAGAAACATTCACACATTTATTATAACTTGGCACAACAACTGTAGAAATGTGCATAACATATTTTGTGGTACAGAACTTATGTTAAGATATTAACCATCACTACATAGTGTAAAACAAAGTCGCTAACCGCTGTCTGTCTCTTATTATGTATGCTTAGATTTTTAAAACTACACAACGGATTTTGACGCAGTTTTTTTTTAATAGATAATAGCATATTATAATTGAGAAAATGCGAGAATTTAATTAATTACAACTATTTTAACTGCGCACGTCTGACAGTTAGCATTTTATAGACCTCCGTAACGTGGGTGAAACCGCGGTGAACAAGTAGATCTTAAATAATTTCTTCATTTAAATTAAGTTAGTTTTTTGTTTAGCAACGCGTGCAAATAAAATATCAAGATTTTTTTAGCATTCATTAATATATATAGGTACTTACTTCCGCTCCCCGCTCCCACCCCGACAGTAGCCGTATCTTGTATATTTGAGGCATTTCATCCGTCTGGATGCCTGAATGAAACGTACCGAAGTATGCCGATGAAAATCGTAAAAATTCGTCCGAATTCCCCCAATATCTGCCTACCCGAGGCTCTTTATCAAATGAATCTTTGAGCTTGTGGTTTAAGCATTTTATTGTAATGCTTATAATTATGGGGTTACGTCATAATTTTTAACTGACATGTGAACTGCATTACAGAAATAAGAATAAAAATGTTGATGAAAATTTTACGGGCCTTTTGACTTGTTGGTTAGGGACAGTCACGCCACATGTTGAGGTTTGGATTTCCACCCAGGACTAATATTTTCGTAAATGACATGTTACTTAACGCCTGTGCCTATAAAGGTACGATTTTTTATGTAAGTATGTATTTAAAGACATTTAGAGAAAACAATTGTAGATTATGTTTGTTATCTCGTTTTCTTAGTACAAGCTCTCCTTAGTTTGGGATCATATAGCTGTATTATTAAAGTTGTTAAGTTAAAAGCTAAAAATAAAGCACTGGTTCCTACTCGAATATGTAGCCTCTAACCATCAATGGTCAAACATCAACCTGTAAAGAAATCTATTAAAAAACGTATTTTACTACCCAAGCAGCACAATAACCCTTTTATCAAATAAATACCCATAGGAATATACCCATGGAAGTGGCATATAACTGAACAAGAATTAATAATTGATATGAACCTCATCGTACAATATAAAAAAAAAACAACTATAAGTGTAAAATAACAGCTCTATGAAAAGGGGGACCTGGTTTAAAAATCTGTTACAATATTTATCACAAACATAATAACAGGTGAAGTTAAATAAAAAGAAAACATTAAAAAACCTTTTACGTTACTAAAACATTTCCAAATAAAAAGACGACTATCAACTTGTATAGAAACAATACCTACACTACAAATTGAGCCACCAGAGCTCGTTAAAAAAAACAAACAGAACTGCACACGAAATGGCCAGCGTAGTTGTATAGTAATTAAAATTTAAAAAACAAACGTTTGGTGTGTTGATTACATCACGTAGAAAAGGGAATTGCAGGATGTGAAACGTAATGTGGGTAAAAATAATATAAAAAATTAAATATCCTGGGACATTTTTTACACACAGCTGTCTGAAAGCTATGTACCTAGATCTTGTGCAAAGTGCTTGTATAAGGTAAATTATAAAATTTCGAATCTATCTCTACTATAATAATTAATGTTATAAATGTGAATGTCAGTTTGTTTGTTACACTTTCACACGAAAACTACTAAACCGATCATATTAGAAGTAACATAGGATATTCTTTGTGCCGGGAAATGTTAGATCCCTCGGGAATGCGGATGATACCGCGGGGCACAGCTAGTATATAATATATATAAAAATCAATTAGACGTATATATTCCTCTACGTACATCTAATTATGCAGACACTTTAGTGAAATTTTCTGCATACGCCGTGAAGGTTCCTGACACAAAAAAAATTAAAATATCGTGTAGCATGCGGGGAACAGCTAGATAAATAAAACAAAAAATTTAGGACATTCATTACACACGGTCATCTAATCACAAACTAAGCGCTTGTACTATGATATGGTACTTTTAAATGTATACTCTTAAAGATATTCACAACCTGACACAGAACAAACAGACATGTTCACGTACACAAATGTTTTGACAGTCTGAGTCAGTAATTTATTTACCTAGTTAAAGTGTAGTATATAATATTCATTTGAAAAAAAAACTTAACACCGAAGTCCTGTGAATGCTAAGGCAAAAGCTTATGAAGTTATCAGATGAAGTGCCATCTTTGAATATGTCTAGTTACAGGTTCATTTCTAGAGTAAGCATTATTTTTCAATGGGTTATCCTCATTAATATGGGGGCTTAATCGATTGATGGTTGATTGCTATCTCTTTCCTTACACTGGTGTAAAAAGAGACAGCAATCGAGGCGAGAATAAATCGAGTTTTAATATCGATGGCTATGACATTACCCTCGGTTGAGAGGCCTCAGTTCTCATTTATACGCGTGAGGGTGTAAAAAAATGTAGGCATCCATCCAAGAGAATTTAAGCTTTAAGTCACGGCGATAGCGTAGGAAATTGCATTGTTCATTAAAGTAAGAAGCCTTAAATAGTGCATCGAAATTGCAGTTTAAAATTATCAATGATTGTATTCGTGTGAAGTCATATAAAACTCGTCGTCAAAAGCAATTTTCAATTCAATTTTCTACAAACAATTTTAAGGCTTCTAACATTCTATCTCACGAGATATATCAGTTCCTATAGGTTTCAATACTGTATCCACCCCTTATTTTAAATGTGGAATTGTTTTATACATTATAGGCATTTTCTTATATTAGGTTAAATTTTATCTTGTTTCCGACGTTTTTTTGCTTCGACAATGGAAGGGATCAATATCAAAGTAAAGCCATTTTAAGTACCCTTTTATATAAATAAAATATTGGGAGCGGATTTTAACCTACACCTAATTATCTTGTCAAAATTTAAAGACTTTTAAATAAGCAATTTCGATCAGTGGGCGAACACTAGTTCCACTAAATTTAATTCTGTTAATTCGTTTCTGTTTACAGTTACAGATGTTTTGTTAATTTTATGTTATTACTTAGGTTTCCTACGATCGTATATTACGATCAAATGTTCCGCATGCGGTTCCCATGAGGACCTTCAACGTGAAAAACAATAAACGCTAAGCTATCCCTTGGTATATGAAGGTACGTGGTCGGCATGATCAATGGTACAGCGCCTATTCAGTTACACACATTTCTTCCAGGCTTCCCATCGAGGCTTCGGAAAGCGGATCTCTCACATGATTTCGTAGTTAGCGAAGGAGACAGAGCATATGAGGCCGCGACGAAACATTGTCGAGCTAGTGTCATTTGCTTTACAGAATCATACCCTAGCACTTTGGGAATTAAACGCTTGGATTGCTTTACCGTTGACACGCTGACGCGTTGGATGATTGCGAGAATGGCATGAAGTTTACAAAGGCGTAAGGCTTTTGCTAAAATCAAATATCATTTCGATTGCAATTTTTTTACCACTAGGCCCTGCAAACTAGGAGGCGTTTATTGTTTTTTACGTTGAAGGTCCGCATAGGAACCGCATGCGGAACATTGGATCATAATATACGATCGTAGGAAACCTAAGTAACAACATAAAATTAAGAAAACATATGTAACTGAAAACTGAAACGAATCTACAGAAAATAAATTTATTGGAACTAGTTCGCCCACTGATCGAAATTCCTTATTTAAAAGAGGAAATCTTTATATTTTGACAAGATAATTAGAAGTAGGTTAAAATCCCAATATTTTATTTATATAAAAGGGTTCTTAAAATGGCTTTACTTTGATATCGATCCCCTCCATTGTCGTAGCAAAAAAACGTCGGAAACAAGATAAAATTTATGAAAAGTGAAAAACAAAATACAAAATAAAAAAGCCTTTATTTCTGTCGAATAGTTAACTGCATATTGACCATTATTGACAGGCTTTTAAGCCCTGTGCGGCTTTACAACGACGTGATTGCGATTATGTTACGTCGACTGGGTCGCACCGTTTATCGGATATAAATTGAAAAATAAAATTCAAGCTTACTTTATGGTACGAAAATATTGACGAATGTTAACACATTACATCAAGGTTGAGCTCTGTGGAAATGATGGAATGACAACTTTTAATTTCAAACGATCCTTCAAAGTATTAGACCGGGAAGAACGTATGGAGAAGCGAGTTGTGAGTGAGACTCCTCCATAGTACCCTTTAAAATAAAAAAGAATTTTCCAAATCAGAACAGCCGTCGTTTCATCCATGTGGCACCATCTACCCATTGGTTATAAATATCAAAGAAAGAAAAAGGGGAGTCCTTTGCCCAGCAGTGGGACACATCAGACTCGTAATAATAAAATTGAAATGTGACATTGACTTATTATCCTCAGTCCTATACTCCCTTGCTTATAAAACGAAGACGAAGTTTGTATTAGCAGCCTCCGAATGCAGCTAATACAAACTTCGTCGGCGAGTCGCTTCACGGAGGCCTCGGAGAGCTTACTTCTCACGTGATTAGTAGTATTAGTGTAGTAAGCGACAGAGACAGAGCATAGAGGCCGCGATGAAACATCCTCGAGTTAGTGTAATTTTCCTTACAGAATCGACCCCCTGAATAAAGGGGCGGTACGCGTATTCTTTTCACTTGATTTGCGAAACAATAATCCAATCCATTTGCGATATCTGCTTAGATTTGAATAGTAGGGTTACCGTATACCCGGTACCAAATACCATGACATTTCCAACTATAACAAGAAGATCGATAAATGAGGGCTCATTCAGTTGTTTAGCTAAATTGCATTTTATGATTAAGGTAGATAAAGTTAATTATACTAAACTACAAATAATTGATTTTAAGCGCAATCCAATATATAAATTATTATTATAAAGTTACTAATGTAAAAATGACAGATAGTCAGTTAATGTATATTATAATGACTTTAAACAATTTAATTTAATTCAATTAAATACTTTGTCACATTTCAATTAATGTTAATAATGTTTTTAAAAGCGTAAATTCGTATAAATAAAGCGTAGTATCAAAGCAATGCATATCGCCAGCCAATGCATTCTCTATCTAAAACTAGTCTCAGTGAGCCGGCGAAAGTCTAAGAAGAGCGGACTTCTCACGCGATTGTGGAGTAAACGATAGAGACAGAGCAAAGAGGCCGCGACGAAACATCCTCGAGGTAGTGTAATTTCTTACAGAATCATACCCCTGATTATTTGCAAGGCTTAAAACGCCGAACACAGGGTTTTTAATTTGAAAACGCTGGTAACTTTTTTAAATATGAATTGTATAATGATTCTTTTCTTTTTTTTGAAACGTTGAGTTTTTACTTTGTTTGTTTCTCTTTATAAGTAAGTGCAAATATTTTATACTAAAGCGATCTTTATTGTTTCAGGAAATATTGTTACGAGCACGAAAAGTGAGTATAAAAATAGTTTTTTAGTACTTTTTATTTTTATTATAACAGGTACTGAAATGTAACCAGCTATCTTGTTCATCGTTAATTCGATGTTTTCCTTTTCTAAAAGTGTTTCATAGGATTTCACGGGCCAGTTGGGTTTGTGGTTAGAGACCTTGGCTTCCAAGCCGCTGGTCGTGGTTTCGATTCCCACCCAGGATAAACATTTGTGTGCATGAACATGTCTGTTTGTTCTGTGTCTGGATGTTAATATCTATGTAAGTGTGTATTTAAAAATAAAGTAATGTAGTATATCAGTTACCTGGTAGCCATAGTATAAGAATTACTCTACTTAATTTGGGATCCGGTAACCATGTGTGAAGAATGTCCTGGGATATTTATGTATTTATTTTAGCTCATGACCTTAGTAAAGACAGTCATTGTCACTTCCAGTTGTTAAAATACTTATTCCTTGTAACTCTTCTTTTCAAGTCAAACATCGATAAGCTTATACTCACGAATGCACCTTTGAATAGCTAAAATCCGTAATATCTTTCTGTGACGTTACATTCTGTACAGAATATTCAGACGTGTGTTGTCAGTACTCTACCAAATTACCCCTGTAATAAGAACTCTTTTTCAAGAAGATCTTTCATCTTCAAGATATCATCTTTCACAAAATCCATCTACCACTTCATTGGTCTCTTCATATCCGAGCACCACAGTAAACAGTTCCCTCTCAACTCTTTTGTCACAGCTGGTACTTTCTCACTTCCACGTATATACCACTCATTTAGATAAACCGCGTTTATGAATTCAAGTATTCAGTATTCATCGTATAATACAGTGCTATCTCCACACACAATAATGTTTTTGTTTAATTTGGAGCCAGTTGGTGCACTGCGGTGGATGTTAATCGCTTTATAAGCCCACTAGCGTACAGGTGACAGTCTGAACACTCGAGGCCGAAATTACTTTGGAGTTTTCTCTCTTGGATCTGGAGTTAAACTGCTGTTATAAAAATACTAGTTTCAGCCCCGCGATATTATGCTATATGTTATTCCAGGAGATTTTCTATCTAGGTGCCAAGTTTCATCCAAATCCGTTAAGTAGTTTTTGGGTAGAGTAAAAATCATCCATAAATCCTCACTTTGGCATTTATAAAATTTGTAGGATTCGAATACGTGTTTTGAGTTTGAGGTTACTTTAAACACATAACCTAACAATTCACCGCTTAAATGAAAGAAAGGCTAAAAGAAATTATAAATATATAAATGCCAATAAGTAAATACGAACGCTGCAATCCAATAGACTCTGCACCAAACAAATTTCCAAATTAATCAAGGATTGTGCTGTGGTAACCTGATAGCAGACATTATTGAAATAAATATTTATAGACATACCAACACCCAGACGCAGAACAAATATACATGTTCGTTCATGCCCACAATATTAAATACAAAAAACCAAACGTCGACCTTATTGGGGACCAAACCCGCGATCTGTGTTTAGCAGTCAGGGTATTTAAACACCACGTCAACCAGCCCATCAAAATATGAGAAGAAAGAGCTTCCCCACTTGACAAAAGTTATAATTATTATCAGTTCTCTAAACAAGATGTTTAAGAACAATCTTCGAGGCAACGTCCTATATATCGAAGCAATCAATCAAGGAAGGTCACACTAAATGCGACGAAAATAAATTACAACAACACATTCACGTATTTATAGACCTATAAATATGTTCTGCCAAACATCAACCGAACTCAATGTAAATTTTACGCAATTTTTACTACCCTCTCGTAAAAGTAATTAGGATTTCAGTTTGTAACTTTATTATTACTAAAACACAAGTCACTTTTGTTGCAACTTCAATATTTATTTGTGCATTTTAAAGTTCCACAAGAATAGATTTTTGGGCCATTACTATACAATTTGTACATTGGTGAACCAAAAGGCTTTTGTCTCCAACGTGATTTATTTCTGAAAGATGAAACTGAAGTTGACACTGATAATAATAAAAGTAAAGCTTGAAAGCTATTAAAATCTTTTTCCTTCACAATTTGCACTTTCTCGCTCTAAAGAAATGAAATATGAACACTTTATAAAGATGAATTAATGTTAGCACAAGTTTGCCGGGTGGCCATAAATTTAGATAACCGACCATATTTCCGGTAGTCTAATAATTTTTCATCTGTCTATAAAGTCATTGAGGTATAAAACGGGTCGTTTATTACACCGTATTATTAGTTTGCTATACAATTGTAGCAACTTCAATGAAAAAAAAAATGTACTAATTTGACATAATAAAGTCTCAGAGCTGGTTCATGTAATGAATCAACTGGTGTTTTAAATGCAGTAATACAATTTTGACTGCTGATCCCTGCGGTTTTATTCACATTCCCGATGCTACATTTTCCCGGAATTAAAAGTTACATAGAAACTTATTTGTTACTCGAGAGCATACTCTATACTTAAAAGAAGGCATCGAATTACTGTACTGAAAAATGTAAAACATGTTATAGAAAATAAACATTTTGTATTTGTATTTTGTATTTGTATACTCTATCTATGTGCCAAGTTTCATTGAAATCAGTTGGATTGTTTTTACGCGTTTCTAATATTTATTTTAATTTAGATAAAAAAAAATGAAGAATATAACAGTATTTATTTCTTACAATATACGGTTTATATCGCAATCTAACCACGGTAAGTGATGATGTAGCGGATTGTGGTAAATCCTGTACGCCTGCCAGAACACACCCGTAGGTGCTTGCCAACAAATTTTAATACGAATCCACGGCGACCTTCAACCTGGACATTTGACTAAGCTATATTATCATTTGCCTGACTTGTTATAAATCATTTTGGGTCAGCGCAAAATCTATATTTTCTTTCTATTCAGCACATAAAATATTTCAAGAGATTCAACATGAAGTAGTAGAGCTCTTAGTGCAGAGTTCATCCGGGGAAGTACTAGCTTACCCATTTCCACCGTGAAGCAGTAGTGCAATTGTATTAAAACAGGTGACTTAACAACTTCACATCTCGGGGTCGACAACGCATTGGCGATTCCTCTAGTGTTGCAAATGTTTATAGGCAGCGTTGACCACTTACCACCAGGTTACTGCTTGTTTTTCGACCCAAAAAACTCTTTACGCTAACTCTCTTTGGGAATATGTGCACGTGGTCATCGGTATACTCTTCTGTCACCTTTTACGACACCCTAGAGATAACTTGTAGTATTTGTCGCCGCTGTCACACAGTACCGTTCGCTCTAAATATCACAACATTAAAGACAAATGTCACACGATATAAACTTTTCCTTTATTACACAACGGTGTGACATTCAATCCACTTGTACCGCTGTTCACACGGTAATAAAGGCAATAAGCATCCATAAAACGTAATGGTGTACCTACAGCCATAAATATTACGATGGAATTGAACGATATGGGCCGGCGTCGAGAGCACTGTTAATTGAATAATCAGACAATTATGTACTTTATAACCTGTAATTAAAGCTGTAAGTTGGTTTTGCGTCTTATTTGTTTAGACGTAACATTTTCCCGGGATAAAAAGTATTTTGTGTTGTAATGGGCCAGTTGGCTTGGTAGTTAGAGGAGCCGTCGGACAAAACGCAGATTGTGACTTCGATTTCCACCCAGGGCAAGTGTGCATGAACATGCCTGTTTATTCTGTGTCTGGGTGTAAATCTAATATATAAAATTCTCGTGTCACAGTGTTCGATACCGTACTCCTCCGAAACGGCTTGACTGATTCTCATGAAATTTTGTGTGCATATTCGGTAGGTCTGAGAATAGGCCAACGTAAATTTGTATCCCCCTAAATGTAAAGGGTAGTCCACACCAACTTAATATTTTTTTATTTTTGGATAAATTTTTATTATTTTACAATATTTTTTTATGATACAGCATTGAAAAATAAATACAACTATTTTTTATTTGTAAATTAGAAATCTGAATTTTTTTGGCAAGACTTTTATTCTTATTTTGTCATGACTTGGAATAAAAAAATATATATTACTCTTAATTTTCCACCTCTCTACGATCAACCCCTATTTTACCATCGCGATATTAACTTTTTTTATTTTTAATAATTACCTATAATCATGATATTTTTCTCAATTCAATTTGATTTGCCGCCTTCGCCGGTCGAAAACCGATCGATTGATAGTTGACCGTTGTCACCTCTCATCCAGCAAACATCACTACTGTCTGACTGACGGACTGACCGACTGGCGGACTGACAGACTGACTGACTAGCGGACTGACGGACTGACGGACTGATGGACCGATGGACTGACGGACTGATGGACTGACCGACTGACCGACTGACGCACTGACGGGCTGACTGACTTACTGGCTGGCGGATTGATGGACTGACGGACTGACGGGCTGATGCACTGACGGACTGACGGACTTATGGACTGACGGAATAACGGACTGACGAAATGACGGACTGCCAGACTGACGGACTGACGGACTGACGGACTGATGGACTGACGGACTGATGGACTGACTGACTGATGGACTGACGGACTGACCGACTTACTGACTGACGGATTGATGGACTGACGGACTGACAGGCTGATGGACTGACGGACTGATGGACTGACGGACTTATAGACTGACGGAATGACGGACTGACGAAATGACGGACTGCCAGACTGACGGGCTGACAGACTGTTGGACTGACGGACTGACTGACTGATGGACTGACGGACTGACCGATTGGCGGACTGACGGAATGACGGAATGACGGAGTGAAGGAATGACGGACTGACAGACTGACTGATTGGCGGAGTGAAGGAATGACGGACTGACAGACTGAGTGATTGGCGGACTGATGGACGGGCGGACTGATGGACTGACGGACTGACGGGCTGACGGGCTGACGGACTGACGGACTGACGGACTGACGGATTGACGGACTGACGGACTGACGGACTGACGGACTGACGGACTGACGGACTGACGGACTGACGGACTGACGGACTGACGGACTGACGGACTGACGGACTGACGGACTGACGGACTGACGGACTGACGGACTGACGGACTGACGGACTGACGGACTGACGGACTGACGGACTGACGGACTGACGGACTGACGGACTGACGGACTGACGGACTGACGGACTGACGGACTGACGGACTGACGGACTCAAATTTTCATCTTTCCTACGATCAACCTCTGTTTTTTAATCGCGATTTTATATTAGCATTGCGAGATGGCAATCGAATATAATAATTGTACTACGATAAATTATCATATATAGTTTATAATAAAGTAAATTTGGCAAAACAACGTTTGCCGGGTCAGCTATCTATATAAGTATGTATTTGAAGGTAGTATATGGAGTATATCAGTTACCTGGTAGCCATAAGATCAGATAACCATTTGTGAAGAAAGTCCTGGGGATATTTATTTAAAATCTAATGTGTAAAATTATGGACTCTATACAATTCAATGAAAATGAAACAATTGAACATTGTTTGAAGCAATGATCTTTATTGCTTTTGGGATTCGGTTCATCTATATTTATTCAGCCTCTGGTAAAACAACCTATAAAGTTACCAAAGAAACCAGCGATTTAGGACTCTATCTTCAACTAAAAAAAAAAAAAGAGCTGTTCGAGCCATTTATAATTTGAGTTCTCGAGCTTCCCTCAGAGAAAAGTTTAAACAAATTGATATCCTCACAGTTGCATCGCAGTATATTTATGCAAACATAATATTTGTACATCAAAATATTAGTCTTTATGTCAAAAAGAGTGATATGCACTCCATCAATACTAGAAATAAGGATAAACTTGTCACTTCTGCATATAGACTGCAAAAAGTGCAAGGCTCATTTTTAGGACTTAGTGCACGCATCTATAATAAAATCCCAACTGAAATTTTAAATTTGCCTTTACAAAAATTTAAGGAAAGAATTAAGACTGTTTTAGTACAAAAGGCTTTCTACAACACAAATGATTATTTTAATGACGACAATGCTTGGGTGTAGCGCTCGCTCCAGCAAGACACATCTTTATGTACAAAATCTTATTTTGAAAAGAGTAATTGCTGAGTTTATTGCCGGCTCTTCTCAGTAAAAGCAACCTTCCGAACCGGTGGTAGAGTCTGACCTTTCATAAGTGCCTGTGAAGGCCTATTTGAATAAAATATTTCATTTCATTTCATTTCAACTGAGAAGAACCGGCAAAAACCCAACAAGATTACATTATTAAAATATTTTTAAATTCATTTTATTAAATCTAATATGATGATCCTTTTAATAATGGCTTAGGGTTCATTTTTCCATAACACTAAGCTGTCAAAAGAAGCCTATTATATTAAGAAAAACTATAGTAACATTACATTTTATTTGCAACCTTATAAAACTATTTATATATATAATATTAATAACAAAATCTATACAATTCGAACCCGCCCACATTTGTGACAAAATTAGCTGAAACTTTCCGTTCCGACCACGAAAGTCGTTACTACGCGACCATTATAGTATAATCAATGTTTTTCAAACAATAATATGAAGTTTAAACCTGAGTTTGATTAATGGAACCCTTATTTATGGAAAATGGTCAGAGCTTTTTTCAGTTGCAAAAATATTTGTGACAGTCATTTTCATGTAGATGTAGATGTAAAGGCTAACAAAATAAAAAAAATATTGGTAATATCCCGAAGGGTGTTTTGATATCTGTACTTGAGGGCTAGTTCCTTTCTTGACTTTCCCGCATACCTACACTTACCACATCATTGCTGTCATGTGGTGATTGTGGTCAAACACAAGTCTATACATATGGAAAAAAAAAACACGATGAAGCAATTTTACCAATACTATAAATCTGAAAGATTCTGGGATTGGATAAATAGATGGGTGGATAATTTTAACTCTTACTACGCTATAACTACTAAATTTGGATGTAACGTGGCTCATATATCCATTTATATCCGGTTATAAAACGTACAGGATACTTTTTAACCTGGGAAAATGTAATTTCCCTCAATAATGCAGGTGAAACCACGGGGACAACTAGTTAAATAAAAAGAACTGGATATGGTAAAGATACACGACAGAAGTGAAACTTTTGTGTTACAGGGAAACATTTTAATTATTCATCAGTAACTTTTGAATAGTATAGATTGTTTATCATTCATTTATTTTTCGTCACACAAAAAAGTTGCGGTTGAGAATTTCCAAGCCCTCCCATAAGAAGTTTCACTTCACAAAATAGATAACCTTGCCGTCACACAGTTTGCAAATAATTGATCAAGTATTGCATAAAATACGATGGGATCAGCACAAGGTGGTACAAAAATCGATTCTTATAGCCTATTTATATCGAGAAGCGTGCAAGGTAAAATGTCATATTGATTACTCAGGGTTTTAAGCGGCATGGCCTCATATCAACTTAATAAGTAATTTTCCAGGAAATTTTATTTTAGCAAACAACCAACTGATCCCAAGCTAAGTAGAACTTGTATTATGGAAACCAGATAACTGATATTGCGCTTTTCTAAGTCAATTAGGCTGATAAACTCGTTTGCATAGTAACTTTTAAACTACGTCACAGATTTTGATGCGATTTTCAAAATCGTAATACAAAAAAATACTAGCTGTCCCTCGCGGTTTTACTCGTGTTCCCGAGGGATGTCACGTTTTTCCCGGAAAAGGGTAGCCTATATGTTAATTGCATTTATATTTTACCCACTCAAGCGAAACCGTGTCAGTCGCTTGTAAAAAATAATGCATTATAATGTTGTGGGGATCTAATAGGCCTACATTGACAGCTAAGAACGTTATTGAAAAATCAACTCTATAACTATGGTATAAGGTCCATAAGCTACATAATAGAATAACCTTTCTTAATAATTTTCCTATAACATTCAAACCTGACCTGACCAAGATACAAAACTAGCCTTTTAGAAAAAGGAACACGATATTTTCTGTGATTTACAATGATAATAGCATCTTCAACCTCATCTTCACTTACCATCAGGTAAGATTGAGGTCAATTGCAAACCCGTCATAAGTTAAAAAAAAACTATATATAATATAAGGAAAATTCCTTTGACGCACCATCACCTCAAAACTACTGAATATATCGGGATGGGACTGCTACCGATCGACGAAATTTTTCCTAGATGGTTAAAGGCTATATATGATATGAAAACACTCGGATAAAACCGCGGGCAATAGCTTGTATTTATCTATGAACACAATGTAAACCTAATCTAAAAGAATAGTACTAAATCGGAAACCAGTTTCCCTTTGTCAGAGCCTGTCCTTCAGCAAAGGCCTCTAAAGTCCATGTAATAAACTAGTTTTATATGTATACTGAATAGGGGTTAAAGGGGGTAAATCCGTAAACTACTGCCTATATAAATAAGCTTCCAAACTACCTGCTCAATAAGTACCTACGTTGTTCGGGATGGCGAAACTTTTTTAATTTGGACTCCGGCCAAACTGGGTATTCTCATTATATGTTATTCGGTATAAAAATTCGCGATTGGTATATACTTTTTTGAAGATTTATTGTTTACGAGCACTCGTCCGGTGTTCCCGGGGGATGTAACATTTTCCCGGACTAATGGAATGCTAACTGATAATCCAAGTTATGAGCTATCTACTTGCCTATATTCGACCAAATTCGTTTAGTATTTTTTGTGTGAAAGAGTTACATCCGTACATACATTTTCACAAACTTTCGCATTTATAATATTAGTACTACCTCTCATCTTCTCATCATACCTTTTATCCGCGTTCCCGTGGGACCCAGTATTTTCCCGGAATAAAAAAAATCCTGTACTAATACACAATACTATCTAATGAGACGAAGTTTTGTTGCTGCTATACACTTCGCATCAAGCTTATGCACTTAGCAAAAATCGAAACACCTTGCAGGTTTATGTTTTGTAAGGATTATCAGAAAAATATGTATATTATGATATCAAGATGGCGCTGAATGTAACATAATATTATTATAAATTAGTATTTTTTGGATGTCTTACTCCTATGTTTAATCTCTTAAGTTTCGTGAGCTGTACATCAGAGTTAGTCCTCTTGTAAGTGTTATATACCTACCACCTTCCACCACATAACCACGGTCAACTTATGTGTACTTACAACTACTAAATGTTTGAAACTATGGATACAATTCAAATTATAGTTCTAACAATAGATAATAGTTTGTCCTACTATAATACTATTGGAATAGGTACTGTGATGTAATATAGATAAAATTTTGATTTTAGGTAAAAAGTAACAAAGTAGAGCATTTGTATTTGTTATGAAATAATGACTTTTACCGTTTTAAAATGTTTACCGACTTTTTTTATAACACATGGGCCGACAAACCATCAGACGGTCCACCTGATTGTAAGTGGTCACAGCAGCCTATGGACATTTGCAACACCAGGGCATCTCCAATGCGTTGTCGACCCTGACACGTGAAGTTGGTCTCATGTGCCTATTTCACCGGCCCTCCTACCTTTCTAACAACACAATACTCTAACAGACTAAGGTCGTAAATAAATTCTCATGCTTCTAGCCGTAATAAATGGTGATAAAATTATTATATATACATACATACATATATGCATTATATAAAATATGTTATAAAGATAAAATAAAAAATTGTTAAATAAATATATAGATATATCGTATAGTGTACCTATATGAACATGTGTTACACTAAGCATAGATTTAGAACTTTTATTTTTTATTATGTTGTTGCGGCGACCGCCTACACAGATAAGCCCACGAGGCTTCCGTGAAGGCTCTCATAATTATGTATTGTATTTTTATATGGTTAATAAATATATATAAAAAAAAAGTAATACAAGTGCCTAACGGCTTTACGGCAGAAATGGGTAAGGTGGTAGTACTTCCCCGGACGAACTCTGCACTAAGAGTCTACTACTCAACCAATTTAAAAAACATCGAAAGCATTTTTCTCTTTTTCAAGTTTCACTGTTTTCGAGTGTAATTGGCTATGTTTTAATTCCAAGATTCATTGATTTCTTCAGGAACGAAGGTAAAACCGCGGAACGGTAGCTAACACAGCTTAGGGATGATTAAAAGGAAAATAAATTTAAATATCTATAAAAGTATGGATTTAGAAAAAAAAGGGTAGTATTTCAGTTATCTGGTTTTCATAGTACAAGCTCTGCTTAATTTGGAATTAGATGGCGTCGGTGAAGAATGTCCCGATATATTTATTTATTCAATACAAAATAAGGAGAAAGTGTACTCCATTTTTTAAACAAGACTTTTATTTATTTTATTAAGTTGACATACACCATCAGTACACATATTAAAAATATACACAGTCTTATTTTCAGTGATTATGACAAAACTTATCATAATTTACAAATATGTGCACCTATTACAGTACACAACATTTACAACAAAAAGAGCAAAACTAGTGCGAAAACAATACAGTCAAATATAACAAAGTAAAATTTCAGAACATGAGATTGTCAAAATAATGCTAAAACGAAAAAAAACTAATTATCAAAAAGTGGAAACAGATAGGGGAGACCTTTTAACCAGCGTGGGACATATAACTCTCTTGCTATAGAAATAATAATATTTGACAAACAAAAACCTACATCGTAAAAGAAAAACAAGAAAAAATTACCGTAAATAAAGAGGGAAAACTCACAAAGGAAAAAATTACAGTTCTACACAAGCTATAAGGAGGTGGAGTTCTTTTTTATGAATGCAAACTTGTTCTATTTTCGTTATAACTGACTTTTTTATATCTTCCCCAAGACGTAACTTCACAAGGACTGTTCGCAAGGAAAACAACATAAAGAAAACTAAACTCTATGTGCATATGAAATATGATATTGGTTTATAGACAATCAACTAGTAAAATCGAGAGAGCGATAAAGTTCTCAATCGATTACCTACCTTATTACGTTAAATGGAACGTTTTTGGTCCAGGATTTGCTTTAGTATTAACGTTTCGTTTATCACATTAAATATTTTAAAGCTTGTAGTTCTCTTCAACTTTTGTACAGCTATTAAAATACTTAAAAAGTTTCCCAAATTTAAGTTTTAAACTTGGATCCATTGTAAAAGTTGTTTTATTTGATTTGTATTCTATCTCTGCACTTTAAAATCATTGTGAAAGCCCTGAAACAATGTAAACTGCTCTGAATGGGGCCATTTATTTGCAATTCTGTAGGCATAGGCGATTAATACATAAACTAATTGGATTAGCTCCTAATACCCATTCGGAATTAATTACTAATTAGGCATACTATCCCATGTCTAATTGCAATGCTAAATATTGATGGATGAAATTGCCGTTCGGTCTAATTTCATAGCTATATATATATATTTGTATAGAAATCCAAAGAGAAACGACAGAGAAAATTAATATTATAAAATCTTACTAGAATCAATAAAAAACATTAAGTGATGACAGAGACGTTGAGCTTTTGGTGAAGGAAACATCCTGTGGACAAATCATCACTCACCATGATGATATTGTGAACAAAGGCGTGGGGTGTATAGAAGAAAAACCAAAAAAAAACTTTTGATTTTTATGGATAATTATTTAAAATTACATTATTAAAAATACATTTAAGATAGATTGTTAACTCTTTATTGTACAACAAACAAGAAAAACAAAAAAATCCTTTTGAATAATTTTAATGATGATTCAAAAGTAGTGAGGTTAAAGCCCTAGAAGGGACTTGCCCCTCATATTTCTACAGGTACACACTTTTACATTCTAGATTTAAAAAAGAAAATCCATTTTTCATAACACCATTTCAAATAGTTGGAAATACATTTTACAATTTTGGTTTGATACTGCAACTAAAGTGTTTAAATTTTATTGGAAACATAGATCTGATTTGCATGGTGGTTAACCCTGACCATAACAAACGGCCGGTTAGATTCTCAGGGCAGAACTTTTTATTTGATCTGTACCTGGATGAAATAAATAACTATTTTACTTATTACCTTGCTACCATATAAATACTACAGGCTTCGCAAGGTTTGATTAGTTTGCAGTTGGTGAAGTAGTGTAGAATTTTTATATTTGTATATTTTTTATTATAAGTATTCCGACAAACTAGCAGACGGTTCATCTGATGACAAGTATTCACCGCCGCCTTTAGATATTTGCAACACCAAGGGCATCGCCAATGCGTTATCGACCCTGAGACCTGAAGTGTTTAAGTCTCTTGTGCCTGTAATTTCACCGGCCCCTTACCTTTCAAAACGTAATACAGTAATACAAGTGTACTTGTACTTTACGTCGGTAATGGGTAAGGTGGACGAACTGCACTATAATTTTTTTTTTTATTTCTTATGGTTATGTTATTATTATATAATTATATTAGTATAATATATGTATTTTAATTCAGACCCTTCTTTAAACGCTTAAATAAAGTAATACATATAATCTAAAAATGGCCAAACAGTTGGTTACTTATTACTTAATGCTTGCGATGCTAACGCTAAATTGTTACGATCGTTTTGGATGCATTTACACGGACTATATTTTTTGAATAGCAAGCGAACATTTTCTCTGGAAAAAGTTACCTACGCACACAGTATCACACAGTTTTTCTCTAGAAATAGGTACCTCCACTTAGTACTACAGTACCTTAGGTAGGGTCTTATGTAACGCCATAATTAGGGCCAAAATGTGCCGTGTACAGGAGGGTTGATGAGATATTACCGTATATCTAAAAAGTTTCAGATAGGAGCGTGAACAGGGGAGCGGTATCAGGTTTCCAAAAATTACTCAAAAATGAGACCTTTAAATATAAAAAGTCATATCATGGGGGTTGTTTTATAATATTAAAAGATGATGTGGGAAGGATATCCTTCGCAAAATCAGATGATGGCTAAAAATAAGAATAGGACTTAACTATATGCTTTCAGTGGAATGAATTCATAATCATGATGATATTATTTATTAAATCTAGACTTCAGTACCGCTTCCGAAGGATGCTACACAATTAGTCTTCTCAAAAACCATAGATCAGATCAGCCCCCTTATTCAGCTAATACTAACTTCGTCGGCGAGCCGCTTCACGGAGACCTCGGAGAGGTTATCTCTCACGTGATTATTTGTATTAACGTAGTTAGCGAAAGAGACAGAGCACGGAGGCCGCAACGAAACATCATCGACTTAGTGTCATTTTTCTTACAGAATCGAGCCCCAAACACTAACTTCATGCTACAAAAGCACAAATAATTATTGCTAAGAAACTTAAATGAAAAACGATTTAGGCTGTATATTAATTCTGAGTCGTCAGTCAATTAGTCACAAATTGCTGATAAACTGTAAGCTTACTTTCAAAATAAAACTTACTTTATTTAGCATCTTGATTTTATTTACTCAAATAAAGTTTGCGATATCAGACTACATTTATTAAACAGCAAGTCAAAACTTTTAATTAAACTTACAAATTCATATCAACTTTAAACAGAAATGAGAATTAAATTATCTTGTTGTAGCAAAAAATAGTCAAAGAGATCTTTTAAAAGACGCCGAGAGCTTAATACAACTTTTCTTTTACAACTGGAAAACGAAACGCAAGCTTTAGTCGCAGGAAATGGCAGAAATGACTTTGAAGAAAGCTCAGCTTTTTCACTGCCACGAGCTAGAAAGCTCCAGTTGTATTTTACTGCTTTAAAATGAGTAGCCTTTTCCCTTGGGGGTGCGTATTAACTTTTTATTGAATGTTATATCTACGTAAGGAGCCTCTTATATTTTTTAATTTAACACTTCAGTTGGAGATTCCAACTAAAAATTTAAATGTAAATAATGAGCTTCCGTATGTTTGTGCTCGCAAAATTCAAAAAGTAGATGATGAATTGACGTGAAATTTTTACATAACGTTGAATTTCTATATAAGAGTATTTTTATATACTTTTTATTGCCAAAATTTCCATGGGAGCGAAAAATTTCAGTAAAATATAAATAAAAACGAATATATCTGACAAATAACGATTATATTTACATCCCTAATAATTTATATGTTACGAAGTGTAGCCGGGCTTAGGTAGTGTGTTAATAAACCGCCCTTTAGTCAGACATTGGATAGAAACCTTAAGTTATTAATGAAATAAGGAATATCTACAATTTCTATTCATAGCCTTGTATGTAAGTATCATTTTTTTGTATCATGAGCAGTATTCCACTTGGTGGTTTATTCTCGGTGCTTGCTTCAGTATAAATGAGTAATAGTTGAGTTGTAGTGTGCTCGTAACTTGTTGTAATATTCACAGATTTGTACGGCTCAACGGCTCAAAAGATAGACTTAGTAACAAGAATCCTTTGGACACACTTGAGGAACAGAACTTCATAAAAGAAATGCCTCAGTGGATCAGTATAAATGAGTATTGTATTACACTATGGTGTTAGCATCCAAGGCTCAACTGCTCAATAGATTTAGCCATCAAATAGGGCAGTCAGACCGGTTTAGCAATACTTACCCATTTTCGACACTTTAGGCCAGGAATTATTTGAAAGAAACGCCCCAGTGCTTTAGTATAAATGAGTTTTATGGTCCATTATGGTGTTAGTGTTCAAAGTTCAACTGCTCAAAAGATCTCTTCAAAACGGATAGACAGAAAGAGAGATGGCAGAGACTAAGTAACAGTAACCCGTTGGCCGTTAACAGTAACACTTTTGGGTACAGAACTTTCTAAAAGAAACGTCCCAGTGCTTCGGGACAAATAAGCTGCTCAATAGATTATACCCTACAAAAAGACAGCCAGACAATCAGACAGTCAGACACCACAAACATTTTTTTAATGACGACAATGCTTGGGTGTAGCGCTCGCTCCAGCAGGACACATCTTTATGTACAAAATCTTATTCTGAAAAGAGTAATTGCTGAGTTTATTGCCGGCTCTTCTCAGTAAAAGCCTTCTGAACCGGTATTAGAGCCTGACCTTTTATAAGGCATTATGAATAAATATTTCATTTCATTTCAGTCAGACAGACAGACAAACAGACTTAGTAATAGTAACCCGTTGGCCACACTTTAGGCACGTAAAAGAAACGCCCCAACGCTCGCTTCAGTATAAATGAGTCCGGTATAATATACGAGCTAGAGTGCGTGACCCGATACATTTGTAAGGCACGCCATGATAGTCGAGGCATTTGATGTTTTTGTGCACACCAACACCACGCTTTAATTATCGTATTGGTTTCTGGTTGTACTAATTTGTTTAGGATTTGGAGCAAGTTTTCCTTTGTGTGCTAATGTGTTTTTGATTGGAAGAAATGTATATTTTATTTCTATTTAAAAGCTTTTATGGTATTTCTAATAGAACCCTAGGTTATGAGTTCAGTGGTAAATTGATTTTATATATATATAGAACTTTAAATAAATAAATAAATAAATATCCAGGGACATTCTTTACACACGGCCATCTGATCCCAAGCTAAACTGAGCTTGTACCATGGGAACCAGATAAATGGCTACTCCTTTGTTTCAGTTCCAAATACATTCATACATATTTATACCCAGAGATAGAGATTTATAACAGACATGTTCAGGCACGTCCTATGGCGTGGCAGTCAAGGTCTATAACTACCAAGCCATATGACCCGTCGTTTACCTAACTATTGTGTTCCGGCAGCTGCACTTGAGTAGCAGTATCTTAGCTCTGTGTGGTCAGCACTTACGACCACATTGTTAACCACGGCGTGAATGTGGGCAAACTAGTTAATCCATTTCACTTTATTTACTGTTATTGCATTTTTAGTACATTTCTAAGGCTATCAATGTTTTTTTTATGATGTGTCTTTTAAAAAGCAATTAGTAGCGTTTCTTGCCGTTTCAGAAGTTGTCAGAAGTGCCCTCCGTGGGCATAAACTGAATGGTTTTGAATGTAGAATTGAATATGAATTTCTTGAAGTCTTTCATTTTAATCAAGTACATACTTGAACTCTGTAGAACGCCTTCTCTGTCATTCATACCGTATGCGATAGAGACAAAACTATATAAAGCTGTTAAGACATATCTCTTTTTAAATCTGCATATTTACTGTGTAATTCTTACACTACTATGTCTTACTTTAAGGGTATCTACATCGTCTATCGGACGTTGTTAGTTTGGCCAACGGATGTTTAGCCAACATTGGCCAGAACATATGTCAAAGTTGTTAGAACTAAATTTGAGAACTAAAAATAATAATTTTAATAATAAAACTTTTACTAAAATGTCAACTTAGATATTCACAAGTAGAATATCTCAGTCGTACAAGCAATTTAACAATAAAGGATAGCTAAAAAGGACAGAGTACAAAAGAAGTATTTTTTCCGACCGTACTCACAAACCAAAAGGTATTCAATAAGAGTGTTCGATAAATCTGAACCCCTTTGACACTAAAATGTTTTCTTTGTCATAGATACCTCTCAAATATATTTATCCGTTCCAAGAATTTTAGGGGAGTTTTCCCTATCTTTCCGAAGGGGTTATTAAGGTGATTTCATAACGGACGTTGGTAGGTTTGGCCAACGTATATTTGACCATTATTTTTCAAAAAATAATATGTGAATGTTTTTTTTTCTTTTTATTAATTTATTTAAGATATTGTAGAGTTTAAAATGTATGAATGTATATGTAGCCACATAACGCAAACCTCAAGTAACTTGGTACAAAAAAACAACTTAAAATAATAAGTAAACTTAAAATGTATACGTACTTGAAAAGTAGGCTATGTTACAAAATTACATAGTAATTCATAATAAACTACATCAAAGTTCTATCAAAAAAAGTACACGTCGAGATTTATAAAGTCCGTTTTGCCTGCTAAGAATGTCAAAGTAAAATCAATTTTATTATTTTTGAGATAAGGTCTATCTACTGATCCAATGGTTAATACTGTAATGATGGTGATGAACCTTAACACAGCCCCATAGGGTTCATTTTTCAGTAACACTCTTTGCTGTCAAAATGGGGCTTTTAGAACAACATTAGCTAAAATAAAGTCTCGATACACGAAAAGATAAACATCAGATTTACTTTTAACATCATCAACGTTGGATATTCATTTTATTGAGATACATTTTCTAACTAAAATTTTCACGAGACGAAAACAATGTCAAAAATATCCTATAACAATACCAACGATCTATTTGAGAAAAGGCATAAAAATATTTTTCGAATCTCGCAAAAATTATTACGTTTCCAAAATATTACCATATTATCACTGCTCAACATTTGTCAACAAATACTGACCAACATTGGCCAATATTAAGTGTAGAAGGACCTTTAAGGGGACGTGAGGTGTTCGGCTGGAAACTACGTATCGATTTTATAATAAAACCTTTTTGGTTGAGTATATTATTTGCTTTGTCTATTTCCGTTGTTTCTACAAATTGGTATTATGTTATAACGTCTAAAATACTTGGTTTAACTGACTCACGGCCAAAATTAATATGCAATCCCGAACTAAAAATACATTGATGCCTTTTGACATAAATTTTAATACACATAATGTCAAAATTCTACTTCAATCCTGCTATTTTAGATCAGGATCGTATATTAATTTTGGCCGTTAGTGATTAGGGATGAGATATTAAGCCTAGATTGATATACATATCTTGAAATATATCCGATTTTAAGATATATTGATGTTACGTTCTTTGTTTACCAGCAATGGTTGTAGAATAGAAATTACTAACACTTATGCTTTTAATCATAAAAAAATCATGATATTTAAATGTTTCGGTTTTTTTATACCACATGGACTGATAAACAAGCAGGCGGTTTACCTGATGAATGTGAAGTTGTTAAGTCTTATGTGCTTGTAATTTCACCGGCCGGTGATAATGGGTAAGGTGGTAGTACTTCCCCGGATGAACTCGGCACTAAGAGCTCTACTACTCGAAGGTACTACTTTAAGGAAAAAATCTCTATTTAATACAAAGGTTTGTGTCCAGCAATGCTTGTGGAATGGAAGTTATGGTACTAGCGCCTATGTTTTTAATCATAAAACATATGGATAGAATGAAGACCGTTCAACTTCTTGGAATGCTTTTATGAAGTCAAAGTTACTGAACTGAGAAGAACCGGCAAGAAACTCAGCAAGGTCTCAAACTTACTTTAATTTCATAATTTCATGAAGACAACGCTGATAGTGTTCTTTCTTGCTGAACATCTTATTATAAATGCTTTTCCACTAGAGATGTGCGTGGAAGCTATGCGGCGAGTCCGCCAATAAAAAAGCTTAATTAAAGCTATTTAGGCTTTACGCTTAGGCATGTATGTGTTCTGTAATGGAAAAAATTGCCTGGAAACCGTAGCATAGTGGTTGACTACCTAACCTTCAGAGATTCAAATCTGTCGCCAAGCGCTTGATCCTAGAAGTATTTTACGGATCAGCTCTTCAGAACCAGTCTCGGTCATCTACCTCCATTTCAATATCATCTAAACTAATATTATAAAGAAGAAAGATTTGTATGTAAGTTAAGTATTTTTGTTACTCTTTCACGCAAAAACTACTAAACGGATATATATGAAACTTGCCACATAGATAGAGCATATCCTGGAATAACATATGTGTTACTTATTTTCCCGGGAAAATGTGATATCCCTCGGGAACGGCGGTAAAACCGCGGGGGACAGCTAGTAATTCATAAAATAAAATAGATAAATATCCCGGGACATTCTTTTACACACGACCATCTGATACCAAACTTTTCAGAGCCTGTGGAAACCAGACAACTGATACATATACCTTCTACCTTTCTCTATTAATTTAATAGATATTGACACCCAGTCATAGAATAAACAGGCATGCTCACAACAGTTTGCCCTGAGGTGGGAATCGAACTCACGTCACTCACAAGTCAAGGTCTCGTTTGTTTTCTCCTAGGTGGTCATTAATTCCAATTTCCCTTCAAGTCTGAATACACGTTGTCAATTTAACATAATCCGTCTATCTCTTAGATGCTTGTGATTTTCCTCTCATACAAAAAAAATCTGATACATATTCAAGATATTCTTTTCACGTTTTTCTTGCTTCAACAATGTTCCAACGAATATCTCAGTAAAGATATTTCCTTTAGTCAACACGCAATTTTGTTTCCTTCAATTTTGGATCCTGCTACCGAAAAATTAAGGTTGGAAATAATAGTGGTGTGGTTCTCGTGACAAGGTATCATTTGTTTTGATACCGAAATGATGAACGGTACGTCATCTGTAGGAATTCGCACGATTTTATGACGGCTTGGTAGTTTTTTATTAGGTCTAGCCAGCCATTCATTTGTAGAGTGAATGTAAGGAAAATGTAAAATGAGGGTGGATTTGGTTTCATTAATATACATTAAATTATTATAATAAGTATTTATTACCCACTCTTTTAATAAGCTTGATTAGCTTTTGTAATGGACCCGTATCACTGCCTAGATATCTTCAAGTTAATAAAGAATATCTTAAACGCCTTGTGGGAATTGCTCCATGGCTTTTAATATCAATAAAAATTAAATGCTGTGCGTTGGTAAATGGATTTTCACGACTGGACCGATGTAGGTATTTTTTTTTGCATGTGTTCGACTTTAACGAAAAAGTGAAGTGTACCCTCCTTGGGTACAATAAAGATATTTCTCAATCCATGTTTTAACTTCAGATATGCTGTCTTTGAAAATTTTGTATAAAGAATGTTCATAAGTCAAACAACAGCCAGATACCGCGTTATTCCATTGAAAAATGAAGCTTAAAAGTAGTAATAATAAAGTGTAAATTTTGCTCGGACCATTTAGCCAGTAAAAAGTCAATCCTAATTTTATTAAAAAATTCTCACAATTAATTTCTCGTATCTTCAGTGGTGCCTTTAAGTGATGGAAACCCAAATTTCAACACTGAACAAGACCCTTTCTAATTTGTCTCCTTCCTTTTATAAAACCGTTTCACTCCCCCTTATTCAAAAGTTGAAAGAGTTTTCATTAGGCATTTTTTCTTCGGGTTTAATATAGGGGAAAACGGGGATAAAATGGCATAATTATGCTAATGAAATAGAAGTTATGTGATGATCAGATTCTGCGTGATATGAATATATTTTTCTGTGATGTAAGAGCGGCTGTTTTTTGGTTTTGTTTTTAATTTAATTTTTTTTTAAATATATTATGTACTTTGTACTGTTATATTGCCCACATGTTTTCATATCTTTAACTTTAATACATTCATTTGTAAAATTAGAAACGTACTATTATAAATGCCTTTAAAATGTCTGTACTAAGTATTTAACATAAAATAAAATAGTCCTCCTATGGGAGTAAATATCTGACGCTTACACTTTTAGTCCAACAAAAAAGGTGTAATCGGTTAATATATAAAAATATTTTATCCCGACTCTTCTACAAATTATAGACAACTGATTATTTACATATTTTCTATTAGGTAAATGCAGTTAATGTGGGTTTAAACTAATCTCGTTTGAGGGTATTGAATAGTCCGCCTTTGGTGGTAAAAGGAATCTGTGATTAGTCTCAGTCTAGTGTTAGTACTAGTCCAACTAAAAAAAAAAGGTTATAATTTTTTTTTTATTATAAACAGTGTAACTTTATGGTATAAATAAATATGTATCGAAACCTGATTTCTTTGAAAATCAAAGATTATCCCTATGTAGACCTCTATCTAGTGGTGCGTTGAAGTTTGTTTAAACTTTAAACGAACGCAGGGGCTGTTATAAATCAACCGTGGTTGTGAGCCCTTTGAATTGTGTCCTCGTATAAAGGTATTTGCCATCTGAAGCTGCCACTAGTCCAAAAAAAGAGGTGTAAACTGGCCATTTATGAAAGATATACGCCTCAATTGTACTAAGTCAACTAATATATTTTAAAATCAAAACCAGTTAGACCCTTGGCAACCTATGAAGACAAAAGTTACTGAAACTACGACCGGTTCAGAATTCAGCATTCGACTGAGAAGAATCGACAAAAATGGCAGCAAGGTTACATTTTTTTGATCACTTTTAAGTAATTACATTTGCCATTTACAAAATACTAAATTTAATTATTAAAAACAATAAAATTTTAATAAGTACTTTGCGAAATCCAGCTCTATTACAAATTATGGATAGTAGTTTTTTTATTATTTCCGTGTAATCTTACTAATACTTATTGGTTATGTCGGCACATAACATCGTTTCTCTTTCATGTTCATTTAGATTAATTTATACCTTTTACATTAAATTATATTTAACATGAATCATTGAAGAATCTAATTAGTATTACATGCCCAAGTTTAATTCATATCCGTTTGGTAGATTTTGCGTGATAGAGTAACAAACATCTAAACATACAAACTTTCGCATTTATAATATTAGTGGAATTTGCACACGTGAATTATGTGAAATGTGATATGTGTGAGAAAGGAGTAAGAAGTGAAATGACGTCTGACGGACTATGAGGGAGAAGTGGAAGAGGAATAGGATACATGATTGGGATTAGGGTAGGAGATTAAAGATTAAACTACTGTTTGTGTGCCAACTAAGAAAAAAAAAATAAACATGAGTTTCAGTGAAAAATGAAATTCAGTTGACAATAAAAAACGCTTCATCTTCGTCACGGCATTTATATAACAATGACCTATTTCAATAAAACGGAATACTAAAATTCAACAATTACCTAAAACATCTCTTTCAACAGAATTTCATTTGACTTTCACAACATTATTAATCAACAGATATCCAGTGCCATTGGTCCCCTATCTCCCCGTCGTGACGTCACCATCCGTTGCCCTTTCAGACTGGCATAACTCATAAATCGCCAAGCGTTCCCCGCATAACAATAGGGACATTCCATCCTTGAGGGGAAGGTCGGCTCAAATGGACCGCGTGTTATATTTTTATTGAGGTCGCTCTTATACTTAGTTGTTTGTTGTTGAGTTTCCATTTGTTGAGATAGTTTTGTGGGGTGGTGTTTGTTTGATTAATATCGTTTCGATTATGAAGAGTTCAGTTTGTTTTTAGTAACTGACCACATAAACTATAATCATTTATCTGTGTGTTTGCTTGCGAACTGTATTTTGAGTACGCTGTTAAGCTATTACTGATGGATTCACGGTTTTGATTCTTATCTAGGATAAAATTTACCTATTCGTCAATTTCTAAGTATTTTTTTTTTATTTTGTTTATTAGGTGTCCAACAACAAGTACACTGATTAAGAAGCTTAAGATTAGTTACAAAATATCTTGCAATAATTACAGGAGAAACAACTAAACGCTCAGATATAGTAAATAACATAAATGAAACGAGTTAAAATTAATAACAGTGCATTAGACCTAAATTAAAGATTTTAATACACATTTTCTTATGTTTGGTGTAGTAAATAAAAAATAAATTCTAAATTGAAAATGTCATTTATTCAGTTTAGGCCCACGGTAGGCACTTCTGAAGGTCAAATTTAAAGTTAATGAAGCTACTACCGGTTCGAAAGTCAGCCTTCAACTGAAAGGAACCGGCACGAAACTCAGCAAGGCTACTTTTGTTTTTTGCCTCTTTTAATAATTTTTTATTTGAAATTTTGGCTATTTTATTACCTCAATATTATAAATTTTTATATTTAACATTTACAAAATACTTAATGTAAGTAAAATTCAAAAACAAAATGAATTAAAAACACTACATAATAGAAAATAACAATAATTGCTTGCAACCTTAACGAGCAAATTAGAGGTGCACTGTGCAGAGAGTAGCTAAATATTAGTATTTTTATAACTATGTAATTGACATAAATTGTCTTAAACTAGATGAAAAAAACGATAAACCAAAAGCAAATTCATAAAAAAATCTCAAATTATATTCAATATACCCCACTCCACTCTCACAACTAGTAACAAATGTACAATTACGGACGCCATTAAACAATTTCTTGTATAAATTATTGCATGAAACAATACGCGCGAGCTGTAAGCATGTAACGCCTTAATTAAAACGCTTGTTCTCTATTATATTGTAATAATTCATAATACAGCCAATTTGTGGTAATAACATGTGATACTCGACGAATATAAGACTAATATTACTCGACAGGCCACTTGGCTTGGTGGTTAGCGACATTGATTGCCAAGTCATAGCTCGCTGCTTCGATTCCCATCCAGGGTAAACATTTGTGTGCATGAACATGTCTTTTTTGTTCTGTGTTTAGGTGTAAATATCTATTTAAGTATGTATTTAGAAAACTAAAACTCGTATAAGTATAGATATTTGTATCCAAGATGGAGAATATGAAGGTAATTCTATAAAAAATATAATTTCTTACTTTACACATTTATAGATTATAACGGCTTAATATTACCTGATTCGGATCTGTTTTACTGTCCAACGTAATAATATATTTATGACTTGACAATATCAAATAAAAACACAAAATATTTTATTACAATGAAACCAAAATACAACGTCACTTTGAAACTTAACACCAAAATCTCCAATGAATCCTAAACGTAGGGGACGACTTGAACATTCACGGTTGAATCAAAATATATCAGAATAAGTAAAAATTGGTGGTAAAATAAAAGAGAAATATAACTATTATTATACACTTATGTTTTCCCAGGAGAAAAGTATCCTGTGCACTTAATTCACGTTGCAAGTTTCATTTAAATCTTGCTTTCTGCTGATTGAGTGACAACCATTCTTAGCACCTCCAAATATAAACATTTATAATGCAAAAACATATCTACGCAGCCATTATCCCTGAAGAGAAACAGAGCTGAGACCTATGTCCATCTAATGATACCCAAATCTATCGAAGATATTTTAAACCCTCAGTGGCATGTCTCATGGTCTCCCCCTCTCGGGAACTTCACCAATCCCAGACTACAGTGCCCCTAGCACGAAGTCTATGGCAAGCTTAGCGTCATCATATCGAGTGCGCCAAAAAACTGGTTTATATATAAAATTGCACACCGCGCATACCGTGACGTTGCGTGTGTTCAATTTCCCTTTGCATTTGATTTTAGCGCACTCGATACGCTGACTATACGCTTACAATAGCTGTTCGTGTTTAACACGCCTCTAACTAAGCTTCTAATCCACTAAGCCTCTGATAATCATGTTATAAGGCGTAAATTTAAACTACTTGACCAACACGGCGATTATTACATTTTTATTATACTAGGTGTACTCCGTAGTTTTGCCCGCATTCCCGTCTGGGGTAAAAAGTAGTCTATGTATTCTCATGTCCAAAAATAAATGACTATGCGAAAAATAGCGTTACTTCATTAACAGCGTTCTTTCTCCCTTTTTTTGTTTTTAGGGCCCCTAAAGATCGTAACGTGATGTTAAATAGACTATAACCTTCCTCAAGAATTTGGTTATCAAACAAGCGTTTTTTTCTAATCCGGTTTGAATTTGTAGAGATTAGTGTGTTAAAATATAAACAAAGTCTTCGGCATTATTATATTAGTATGGATAAACTCGATATTATGTTTTGCCCTAAAGATATCTGTTTAAAACTAGTTACAGCGTAGTTTAAAGTTCTATTATTGATAAAAATAGAAGCGCTATAAAGTTAGATTGTTTTCCAGTGAGTGTTGAAAAATGTGGCTCACGTTTTGTGTTAAAAAACTGTTCCCCTTTTTCGTGGAAAAAGAATTTCAATTTAAACAATATTGATATTTTTTTATTTGTTTTTTTTTTTTATTTCGGTTTTTAATTGCTTTTTTTCTAAAAGTGAAACTCGCTTATAAAATAAATAACAGACTTGAGTTTATCGATTTTTAGGGCTCCGTATTTGAGTTTTGTATGCATCCATCACTCTGTTATGATCAATCAATGATGACATTGATTCATAGAGTCGGTTATTTTTTGTTTTTATTTAGATCAACCATGTGTTGATCACCAAAATGTTAATTATTAAAATTTTACATTTCCCTGTCTTAATATATATTCATTCATGTTATTTCTTAAAGTATAATAATATAAATTACTTTCAGAATAAAAAAATATATCAGAAGTATTACCTACCTAGAGCGTCATAGTAGTTCATACGGGGCAGTACTACCACCTTACCCATTTTGACCGTGAAGCAATAGTACACTTTTATTACTGTGTTTCGTTTAGAAACATGAAAAGGCTACTAAAATTACATGCACATAAGATTTCACAACTTCAAGTCTCAGGATCGACAACGCATTGTCGATGCCACTAGTGTTGTCTATAGGCAGCAGTGATCACTTACCATCAGGTGGACCATCGAGTGCGTGTCTGACTAGCGCTTTTTCTCTCGTAATGTGAAATGAATCAACTGGAAAAGAACCAACCAAACAATTTTTCACAACGTTTTTATTGTTTTTTGCAAACGGTAATAGGTTTAGATTTTTTTAAACGATTTCACAGCTTGAGTGCTAAATTGATCTTGATGGAATTTGGTAGGAGATGTATCTTAGGAAATTACTTATGTCTCAAAAATAATCTTTATCCCTTAAAATGTAGGTGCAACCACAATACGGATACTAGTTCAAAACAAACAATAGTTTCGTGTTATTGAAATAAAGATACTACGACAATATCGTGGCGCGTATGTTTTGTTTTTTCGCCGTCGGCCATTCTGAAGTTTTGATTGGTTGAAATTTGAAAGGAAATTGCACATTAGACTACGTCCGGCAGCGAAGCGTTCCACAGAATTAAAGTTTACTAGACGTGATTTAATAGTTAGTAGGTATTTTAAGAAGGAAGAAATAATGCATTGTGTTTATTAGTCACAGTTTTTTTTTTGCATTGCAACTTCTTATGGGAGGGCTTTGAAATTCTAATCCGCAACCTTTTGTGACGACAAATAAATGAATGATAAACACAATCTATGCTATTCAAGAGTGATTGATAATAGTATTAATAAAAGGTATTACAAAAGCTTCCCGTCTATTGTGTGTTTTTAAGACACATCCTTTAACTAAAATATTGTGATGTAAGTATTCCAATTATAAACCTTTTAACTGTCCTCCATTGCTTAAACGCGTGGTACTTAAAGTAGCCTATAGATGTCCCTCTCCATACCAAGAGCTAGATGGCCAAATTTCTGTAGGATTGGCTCAGCCCTGAAAGTGTGACAAAGAAACAAACTAACTTACATATTTATAATATTAGTCAGAATATTTAAAGCCAGCCCCCTTATTCAACTAATAAAAACTTCATCGGCGAGCCCCTTCACGGAGGCCTCGGAGAGCTTACCTCTCACGTGATTAGTAGTATTAGCGTAGTAAGCGATAGAGACAGAGCACGGAGGCCGCGACGAAACATCATCGAGTTAGTATAATTTATTTTACAGAATCGAGCCCCTGATTCAATTTAATTACCAATAAAATCAAAAACAATATTATTTAATTTAAAATACTTGTACCTTGTACAAAAAGTAAGTTTGGTAAATCAAATGATATAAGTTATCGTTCTTGTTAAGTACGATATAATAAAATAAAACAAGGTGTGTTGTAAAGAAACGCGAAAGAAGTAAAACTTTTGTATTACATATTATTATGTAAACAATTTACTTATTCATCAATCACTTTTGAATAGCATAGATTGTTTATCATTCATTTATTTTTCGTCACACAAAAAGGTTGTAGATCAGAATTTTCAAAGCTCTCCGATAAGAACTTTTACTTCAATGTCTATAACTTTCTTTCAAAACAGCCATTTCCAGTACATTTTTATTGTACAATATTAAACATCCGTGTCGAGTATTACGACCTCTCTCACAACTTTAAATAGTATTATCCTGCGTACATTGTTTCGTACTATATTGTTCGTGCTCCTTTTTTTTGTAAAAAGATTTTATTTTTGATTACATCCAGATTTTTCAATACACCGTTACCACATTTTCATTTTCATTTTCGATTTTTACTCAGAGAGAACATTAATAAATAAATATCTTGGGATATTCTTTACGTACGGCCTTTTGATCCCAAACTCAGCAAAGCTTATACGTTAGAAACCAGATAACTAATATACTGATGATGATGATGATGGGTTCCTACCGATTTCGGCCATGGCGACCGCTTCGACCCCTAGTCGGAATGATGGCGCTGGTGCACCCGAAGATGGCTTATGTAGCCTATCTTCGTGGCGAAACTCCGTGCACACTGAGGGCACGTGAGTACGCCGTTCACATAATTATATGTTATGTATCGAGGCTCAGCGTAAAGCTGACCTTGATACCAAACGCGATCAGTTAAAGGCTCGCCCACCTAATATACTACGTAGTCTACGCATACCTCTACGTTCTTTACTTTTAATTAAATTTGAAAATATACGATTTGACAGGCCAATTGGTTAGAGACTTTAACTGTCATGCCACAGGTCTTGCTTCCAATTTCCACCCAGGACACACAGTTGCCTGAACATTATTTGTTTTGTGTCTAGTTGTAAATTGCTGTGTTAGTGCGGATTTAGAAAAACAATATTAAATGCACTATAATAAGTATGCCGTCAGCGTTCTGGGCACGCTTCCCACCGGTAGCGATTTAGATCAGCTGTTTCTACTGTAAGCAACTGCTCTGCCTGTTATTGCCCATTTTATTTTTATTATATATATTTTTATGTAATTTTAAGTATTCATTAGGCTAGTAATAAGCCCATGAATCGTTTTGTGAATTACAGAACCCCCAGTATAATAGTTATTTGGTTTTCATCGTATTAGATCTGATTGGTTGCGAATCAGATGGCGTGTAAAGAATATCGTAGGATATTATTTATTTTGTTAATTACTTAAACATCTATTTAAACCTTTACTAGAATGTAGATATCGGAATATGAATCTATCAGATATAGGAATCACAAGCCTCAGTTCAAAACAACGAGCTGAGCAAGCGCGGACGGATGTTAATTTATAACAATACAATTAATCTTAAAATAATTTATCGTAGACTCTTCAAAGAGTACGGACTAAGAGTCCGTAGAAATTAAAAAAAGTAAATAGAAATTAAAAAAAATCCCTTACTAGACAATTTTATTATGCACCTAAATAGGGAATAGACATAGAAAATGAACTGCCCAGGCGATAACAATTCAAATTATGCAAAAGTTTACTATTGATGTATTGCTAATTTATTATTGCGGTATTGATGATTTACTAAGATGAGAAGCAGTTGCCAAAGTTAATTACTTGACTAATTTAACTGATGGCCATTTTGACTTCTGTCAGCTCACAAAGTATCTTAAGAATTGACGACAGCGTTTACACAGCAATGCGTTCCTATAAACACAATTCACTAGTAGAGCTCTTAAAGCAGAATTCTTCCAG
The DNA here is from genome assembly GCA_907165245.1 of Habrosyne pyritoides. Classification (NCBI taxonomy): domain Eukaryota; kingdom Metazoa; phylum Arthropoda; class Insecta; order Lepidoptera; family Drepanidae; genus Habrosyne; species Habrosyne pyritoides. The sequence continues at coordinate 1,333,637 of OU015608.1, forward strand.
GAAAGTTCAACCACGATACCCAACTCCGCCGTGAAGCAGTAATGTATTTATTACTGTGTTTCGGTTAGAAAGGTAAGAGGGCCGGTGAAATTACAGGCACATGAGACTTAACAACTTCAAGTCGATAACGCTTTGGCAATGGCCCTGGTGTTGCAAAAGTCCCGCTTACCATCAGATGGACCGATTGTATAGGTAATAAAAAAATGTAAGTAACAGAATATGACAATATAAAAAACATTGTTAATAATTTTTCGTTTTTTTTAATAAATTTTGTAGGTTATTTTATATAAATACAAATAATATTTTATGCTGAATTATGAAGTGCCACTAGTTTCAATTTTATACTCCCACACATAAAACACAGGCATACAAAAGGGTCAAGTTATGCTCATCCTATTTAGGTAACGACCATCCCTTTGGGGCTATAATAAACCATCGAAACCACCCTAATTTTGGTCCAAGGTCTAATAATTACACAGGTCTATAAGCTGATCAGGGGTTCGATTTTATAGGGTAAATAGACGATGTTTCGTCGCGGCCTCTATGCTCTGTCTCTTTTGCCAACAACGCAATGACGTGAGAGGTCTGATCTCCGAAGCCTCATTGCGTCGCGACCCGAGGAAGTTTGTGTTAGCTTAATAAGGGAGTTGATTTATTTTAAGTTTACCTTAGAGTTCATAAAACAATTTGAACAACATTGACAAAATTAAGCTCTTGTTATCGTTGTTATATTTATTTTGTAGCAGCCGCAGGTCGTAGGTTCGATCTCTAACCAGGAAATGTATTTGTGAGTATGAGCACGTCTGTGTTTTATGTCTGGTGGTCAATATAATATTGAGAAAAGTCTTGAATAAAAAATTATACATAAATCTTTTTAAGCTATATGTAGCTTATGTCTATGGTACAAACACGGCTTAGTGTGAAATCAAATGAAAGAAATATCTTAAAAAGCCAATAGTACTTCTATTATTTACCAACTTCCGTTCCGTAGTTTCACACATGTTTCCGATAGAATAAAGGTTTTTCCGGGTTAAAAACTTACCCTATATCTATAGAACCGTAAAGCTTTCTATTAATTAAATAAATTTGGGAAAAATTCAAATATTTTAGTGTACCTATATGTTTATTGACTCTGAGCTCCGTAACAAACGGATTTTAATGAAATTTGGCACACACATAGAATATACGATTGACTTTTTATCAGGGGGGTAAGATACCTCAGCAACTTGAGATGCTTATGTAAACTAAAAACGGTTGGTAGTAAACTGTAAAAAAATCCAAATGCTATATATTCAAAAATTAAAAATATCAAATTTTGAATTTTGTAGACTGTAGCTTCATTTTTTTTTTATATAATTTACTATAACAAAGAACATACATAGAGAAAATAAAACATAATGTCATTCACAAAAAGCCACAGAGGTTTATAAAGGAATGATTTATTATTTTTCAAACGTCTCACTTTACTTCACAATGAAATTGGCGGTATTGCATTACTTTACCTTTTCCATTTCTCACTTTTTAATTACATACAGAATTAGGTCAAGGGCCTTCCCTCCCCGGTCCACTTTATTTATTGTTCGAACCATTATCTTTATTGCGTCCTATAAAACATTATTTATTATCTCTTTTTTCGAGTAAATTAAACGATAAAGTACTGAGAAGTACGTAACCTTTCTATTATATTAATACTGTCTTATGATTTAAATGGTATGGTTCTTTTTTCAATGAGCTCTTTTGGCTGTTATTGCCAGTCTTGAAAAAATGTCCTTCCTGTCGCCAAACTTGTACTAATAAGTAAAATAGGTCTAGCGAATAGCTGATAATTATAGGAATTATTAATGATATTTGAAGGTAAGTAAATGTACCTATAGATAGTAAATAATTCCAGCCTGGTTTCTAGAGAATCTATATTTCTAACAATGCAGATGCAGTAGACATTAATTCCTTATTTTATACAGGAATTGATGCATCATATCTGAACTGATAAATAATATGCATGTAGCTGATCTGAGTGGTGATTGTCTGAGAGCAAACTGTGTTGAGGGTATAACCTTCATTTTACTATACTGAGACACTTCTGAGTAATGGTCTGAGTTAATAGTTTATGGACTATTTTAAGTCGCCTCCGCCACCCCTTATAGCGACCCCTTTCCTCTCATGTCCATCTGAGTTTACCTGAGTAATAGCTGTCTGAGTATCGAGCATGATCCAACGATCATCTCCTTACCAATGTCTGTCTGAGACTTAGTAACATGAATAGCTGAGCATCGGAGCATAATCCAACGATCATCTCCTTACCAATGTCTGTCTGAGGCTGTATAACATGAATAGCTGAGCATCGGAGCATAATCCAACGATCATCTCCTTACCAATGTATGTCCTGAGTCTTAATAACATGAATAGCTGAGCATCGGAGCATAATCCAACGATCATCTCCTTACCAATGTATGTCTGAATCTTAATAACATGAATAGCTGAGCATCCGAGCATAATCCAACGATCATTTCCTTACCAACGTCCGTCTGAGTCCACCCAAATGATATGTCTGTCTGTGTAATATGAATAGCTGAGTCTCTGAGCATCATCCAACGATCACGTCCCTACTAATATCCATCCGAGGCAAGCAGGCACATCCCACTATAGCAAGTAACAACAACCAAGTAAGTACAAAGTTTCTGAGCGCACGCTCGAATGTCAACTAGGTACTTGGTATTACAATCAACTAAATCTAAAGCGCTCACCTAGGCCTCCCGCAACACGCGCACCCAGGTTGCCACACTCACATCTCTCAATCTCTGCCTGGATAGTTAGTTATTTGCTTTGTTCACACTTTATGAATTGATGAAACGTGGAGTATATTTTTCGTGGGTAGCAGTCGCGGGAAAAATGTGTCAATACCGGTGACAGTGCTTTTTGGGTTGCCAGTCTTTAATATAAACAAAGTTTGACGTTTTAGTTATTTACAATTTATGGTACATTTCGCGACGTAGTTCGCGACACTTCCCAAAATTTCTTTGTTTTTTTTTTTTTATTTCAAAATGTCACCTCCATGGTGCTTCTAAAAAACCTACAATATAAATAAAAGGTAAATTTATCACAACTTGTTAAGCATCCCTCTTATATGTAACTAAGATGAAAAAAATGTATTAGGGTATATTAGTTGCCTTGGTGACCAGATATCCCGGGTTTAGATTTCCTGGCAATGAGTGAGTCCGGCTACCATTTTCGGGAATAATAGGTGTGTAGATATAGTCTTTACATTTATTGTTTGTTGCAATACTTAATATTTTTATAACCAATACTGTCCTACTAAAGAAGATCTAAGTTTTATAAAATAAAATAAAACTTCAGAAATAAATTAACCAATGAATAGTTCAAGTTTGGAAATCAAATAATATTCATTGAAAACTGATTCATATTCACGTTTGATGTTAAATTAAAAAGTTTGGATTTCACTGAATTAATATAACAGAACCGACTAATATAAAATATTTTAATCAAACAACCAAAAGAATGGTAATTTAAAACAATATCATAGCAATTCTTTACTAAATCTATTTAAATTAAAAACGGTAACAACTTTTTTTCTGAATATTTGAATTTATTCGAAGGCATTGTTCAATGAAACGATTATTTTATTCTAAACTATCTCAGAAATTAGATTCCGGGTATAATTGTCTCAATATTATAAAAATAATAAAGGCATATTGAATACCATGGCACATTCTTTACACATAGTCTTGGGATCTCAAACTAGGCAATACTTGTAGTATGGACTAGTTAATTAATATATGCATGCAAGATATTTTTAATACATGTTTACTAGCTGTCCGGGCAGACGTTGTCCTGTCGAAATAAGCCCCTACAAAAATGCACGAACTCGATCGTTGCGCCACCTACCGGGTCCAATTATGAATCTAAGTCATTTTCGAATTCACTGGAATATACAATTATAATTTCATCAAAATCTAGCCAGCTGTTTAGGAAAAGTTCAGTGACATGTACACGTACAGTAGAATTATATATATATATATATAAAGATAATATGCATGAAGACACATTCATATTTGTCCAGCCCCCTTATTCAGCTAATACAAATTTCGTCGGTGAGCCGCTTCACGGAGGCCTCGGTGAGCTTACCTCTCACGTGATTAGTAGTAATAGCGTAGTTAGAGAAAGAGACAGAGCACAGAGGCTGCGACGAAACATCCCCGAGTTAGTGTAATTTTCCTTATAGAATCGAGTCCCTCGACCACGACCTATGTCGTGGCAGTCAGGCTATCTACCACCGATGATTTATATAATTTAGATTTCGCTTAGTTTTTATCTTCTTAAATAAATTGTAATTTATCAATAAATCTATAGTAGAAAGATCTATGAAGCGAGTAATATTACATAACTTTAGATGGTTAGATTACCATCAGGTGGGATCGCAGTCAAGCACTAGTTTATATTATTTAAAAAAAAAAAAAAAAATTGGTTTAAAAAAAAGTGAAAATTACATATTGAATAAGGTATTGAGTAAATAAAATAATGTCACAATAGTACATCAAATTATACCGAAATAATGATAACGATGGATTTTATTAAGTAGAAGGTAATTCTATTTATATAAAAAAATACAACCTCCAGTAAAACTACATTTTTTTTTTAAACTAATTGTTTTTTATACAATTAAACAATTAATAACAATATACTTACATTGCAACGGGTTTTCCTTAGTAAACTTCCCGGGCGTTCACAAAATAACTTCCCGAAGCCTCATCAAAATCATTTATTAGAACATTATTACAAAATGGTCAAATAAAAAGAAAGTTATAAGTTTAATTTCTCTTGTTACAGGTAATCAAGGATGAACCTTCAAAATATATGATCGAATCAAGCCCAAGATGTGCCTCCAGGTACTGACAGAAAAGTTGAAAACAGAGACGGTGAAGAAGAAAATGTTCAATGCCTCACTGCTGAAAATTGGATGCTTTAACAATTTCGTTTAAAATATATTTGGTAATAATGAAACGTGGAGCGGCGCTAGACACGATTTTCAGGCGTAAGGACGTCGGAGGCTGGATTATTAGTGAAAAAAAATTAAAACGAACGAGATAAAGGTAAGGTTCTCATCATTTCAACTCGGGAAAGTGGGCTAATTAGAGGATTTAATTCAGATGGAAAATGTTATCTTGCCGGCATGGCAGAGATAGAAAAACTTTTAAATAATTATAATAGCAAACTGTTTCATCTAACGGAAATTATCTTTTTATGCAAATAAAATAAAGAATGTCTGAAAAATCTAATGTAAGTATTTAAAATGAGGTTATGAGATTGAAAAATTCCTAGCGTCCGTTTCACTGATCAGCTAACCGAAATTTGTTTAGACAGAAGAAACCAAAAGTTGCTTTCACTCGCCAATTTTTTACCGTTCATCCGATCGCCACGAAAACAAAGCAAACAGAACAATGTTTGCCAGGTTTTACTAGTTTAAGATAAATCGTTATGTCTCCTTTTGTCTCTTATTTTGTTTAGAAGCGTTGAAGGTAGCGAACATGACACGTTTTCGATTTTGCTGTTGTAGGAATTATCTATAGAATTCATGTTCATTTACAGAATTTCTTTCAGGAGGCTTTTTTAGGTTTTATTTATTCACATAATGTTTTAAGATGTAATCAAATATTTAAAAGAGATTTAGATGACCTATCCATGCCTTTAAATATATCAAAGACTAAAAAGACCAACAAAAAAATATGCGATGGAAAATGTGAAAAAATAATCCACAGAAACCATTTTTATCTTTCTAAATTTGAACGAAAATAATGAGTTACTTCAATGGTTAGGTTTTCAGATCCAAAGGGCCAACTTCAGAGAGTTATAACGAGTAATTTTGAAAGCGATTTCACCCTTATAGGTATTTATTAAATTTAAATGTCACTACATAAGTAAATTATTTCCTTGTGAAGCCGTGGTGGGTCGCAAGTAAGTAATAAATATAAATCTGTCATGATGACGATTCTGTAAAGTTTCAGCATACAATCAGTACTAGTTAGATGCATGTAGACTATAAAGTAAGTGTATTGTAGAGTTTCGCTCAACCAAATAGATAAGGTTAAGTAAGTTAGGCCCCGGAGGTCCTGGTTTCAATTTTCAGATCGGGCAAGTAATATTAACCTTTGTTCAGAATTTATGACATCTAGTCCGGGATAGGTAATGTACCCAAGAGACATCGATGAAGCTCATCAAGACAAGACAAGTCACGTTGGGCCTTTCAAAATATATTCAGTGTAATCTGGGTCTCCTTTCTGAGACCTTTACCTAACTCTTGGGGAATTATGGGCATAAAGATATATAATGTCTTTTATAAAGCTCTTCAGGTGGTCAAGTCTCTAATCGTTGTTTAATTCTAGGCCGCCACATATGGATCGCGATAACGGCACCCAGAACGCGACTGTCAACGCGACTGTCAACGGGACGGTCGTTGATGACGAGAATGAGTGGACCCATGGCGTGTTCTTCAAGCTCCGGATGTCGGTGCTGCTCCTCATCGTCATCATGGCGGTGCTGGGGAACATGCTGGTTATCGTCAGTGTTATGAGGCACAGGTAAAGGATTATATAGGAAGCCATAGGTCACTGATTCAAATTAGGCTCAAATACTATATTGGAGTTTGTCTCTCGGAGCTTAGAATCTACTTCTTGCTTCCTTATGGAAAGAGTTCATTGGTTTCAGTTAGAATGACTTAATAAAGCCTGAACAAGGATATAAACGTTGACACAATTTAATGGTAAAAAATATGTAATAAATCGAATCTCTATCTACTAAGAATTACTGGTATTGAATACACGTTAAAATAGTTTGAGTGTTGGTTCGATGGAGGTGAACAGTACTGACAGCCTATGACCTGGTAAGAGTTACTAGAATACACGGAATACTAGTAGCCCAGTTCTTTGATGGAATTTATCAGGGTGATAAATGTTAAAAGTAAACATTCCTCCGCTGATTCAAATGCTATGTTATTATTAAATAATTCTATTTTTTGTGTTTGATACTACTTATAATCATAACTATAAATAAAATCTTTATGGGCCACAGTTTATTTTTGTGACTCCATTGGATATTAAAATTATTTACTTATTTATTTACATAATGTTTCTCACAGTATATTTTTATATGGTTTTTGAAATTAGATGAAGTAGATTTAATAAAATAGGCCTTCACCGGCACGTATAAATTCGCCAAGTTTTTGGGTTAAAATATTCCAATTTCTTCTGCAGGAAACTCCGAGTAATCACGAACTACTTCGTAGTCTCTCTCGCGTTCGCCGACATCCTTGTCGCCATGGTGGTGATGCCATTTAACTTCAGCGTTCAGTTCTACCACAGCTGGGTCTTCGGACCCGTGATCTGTGACCTGTGGAACTCCTCGGACGTCTATTTCACGTCAACATCCATACTTCATCTATGCTGTATATCTGTTGACAGATATTATGCGATTGTGAAACCTTTGAAATATCCAATCAAGATGACGAAAAAGGTTAGTAATGTAAATTGAGTAGAAGAATTATTCAACTATAGATACGACTGGGACTATATTAATTAATACCTATTCTTTACTTCATAAGTATGTAATATACTATTTAGATAGGAAATGCAAACTGATGAGTAAGACGCAGTACTTAAAAGAAACTGGCTCTCATGTACAAATATCAGCAGAGAGAAACATTAAGATGAAAAATTTACTACATACGTAATATTTTTCATAAACGAATTCATTGTTTATAAAAAATCACTGACGCGTAAGTTTTTAACGTAACAGCATATAAATATTTAAATAATTTATTTGGTGCACAATTAAATTATTACGTTACATTCGAGTAAGGTTAACAAATTTAGTTGAGCGAAATATTTCGACATCAATGAATAAAACATTATTTACGTACGTAATGAATTCATTTTCCATATTCATTTTCAACGGAAAATTGAGGATTCTCCGAAATCATGACACAATGAGCATTGCGTATATTGTTTCTGAATACAAACAATTTATTTCATATTCTCAATGTATTGGGTTCTTCTAATTTGTTTGTTCCTCAATTACAAAATCATTTTGGTTAGTGATAAATAAATTAACTGCCATTTTGTATTATTTGCACTGGAAAAAAAATTGTAAACTTTTTAAAATAAAGACAAATAAATGCCACAAAGTTTTTAAAAAAAAATACGTATGTACTCTCAAATTAAAATCATGAAAATACGCACATTTTCGGGCCTCTGGACTAGAACCTCCCCTTAGCATGAACATGATTGTATGTTATATGTTGGGTGTAAATATTTATATTTGTATTTATTTAAAAAAAATACTTTATTAGTTATTTAGTTTCCATAGTATAAGCTTTTTTCCTGTGTGTAAAATTTATTCACCATCATCATCATCAGCCTATCGCCGTCCACTGCTGGATTTAGGCTTCACCTATGGCACGCCACTGAGCTTGATCTTCAGTATTTTGTTTCCAACCGTTGCCAGCCAGCTTCCGTATATCATCACTCCATATAGCTGGAGGGCGCCCTACACCGTTTACCAAATCGTGTTCTAGAGAACATGTCTAATTTATTGACCCGGGATATTTATTTATTTCCATTATTTTGTTATAGATGGCGTTCGTCATGTTAGCCGCGACGTGGCTAAGTCCAATAACGATATCGTACGTCCCAATCTTCATGGGATGGTACACAACGAGCGACCACTTGAAAGTACAACAATCTGACCAATGTGACTTCAAAGTCAACAAGCCATACGCTGTTATATCCAGCTCCATATCATTCTGGATACCATGCACCATCATGATATTCACGTACTTTGCTATATTCAAAGAGGCAAATAGACAAGAGAAAGCTCTCCATGCTAGAGCTGGTAACGCCATGCTTATGCACAGGCATTCTAGAGAAGTTGGTGATAAAAATGGCGCTTTACACATTAACGCCAATACACCAACTAAAGATAGAAATATACTGAAAATGAAAAGGGAGCATAAAGCAGCGAGAACATTGGGCATCATTATGGGTGCCTTCATCCTTTGCTGGTTGCCATTCTTCCTGTTCTACATATCCACATCATTGTGTGACACGTGCAAGTGTCCAGACGTTGTGACAGTGATCATGTTTTGGACTGGCTATTTCAATTCAGCGTTAAATCCTATAATTTATGCGTATTTCAACAGAGACTTTCGTAACGCCTTTAAAAATACGCTAGCATGTGCGTTCTGTAGTTTTTGCAGGAGAAGTGCATCGGATTTGGATGCCATGGAGAGGCTAGATCGAAGAGGATCAGCTCAGCTGAGGGTCCCTATCCCTTCTAGAAGGGCATCGGATTTAGCGTCCCTCTGAGCACCGAACACTTCGGTGACTGCCGTTTAAGAGGCCTAGTTAAGTCTCAACGAAGTATTTTAGACCAGTATAGTGATGTACTTATTTCTAAGTTGATGTGACTGATTTAGTTGAGTCAGTTGTAATTTGTACAGTATATTAGGGTGTGAGTGAAGATTGTTCAAATATAATATCTCTTAACCAAAGAAATTTATTTTTCTACCTTCGAGAATCTCTTTATCATTTAGAATACTTCTTAAGCACAATGGATATGTTTCCTTGATTACATTCACATAATGAATATTTGTTTGTTTGTTATATTGTAGGAATAATAATTATTTAGGTAAGTACTAAACCATTTTGTGCTTTCTATCAATTGTTTTCACTAAAAAAGTAAAGTAGTTTAATTGTAAATAAAAATGTTAATGGTAAAAAATATTATAAATAATCTGATGATGGGTTTTCATCAAATGCTTACTAATCAATTGATGTGTGAATAAGCAATTAAGTTATTTAATTTAATGTAATTCTTAATAATTTTAGTATGAAATAAGTATAATATATAATAAATATTAACTGAAGAACAAGCATCATAAATAAATATTTGTAATAGTAGTTATTAAAAATGTATAAAATGTTATATTTAGATGACGTTGTAATTTATATAGATGTGCAATACGAACTTATTTATTTGTTTTTACCATTTGTAGCATTGATAGCATTTTATCATTCCATAATACCATGTAGAAAGTAACACTGTGCAATAGAACATTTTAACTTGAAATAATAAATTTAGTATTAATTGGCCTAAATTCACAATTGCATAGAAGTGGCCAAAACATTGTAAATAATAGTCATTTTAGTAATAAAAATAAATTATTACTAGTTTTACGCCATGTAGGCTTAAGTTAGCAATAAATGAGTTAGCAATCGCTATTTGAATACTAGAATAACTTCAAATGTGTTACTTTCCATTAAAATGGGTGAAGTTTGAAGACAGACTAATATATTTGGTTTGGAATAGAATAAGGTAAAATGTAAGTTCTTTTAAAATTATATTATTTTGTTGAATTGGAGATGAAATCTCACCAAATATTTTGACTTTGAGTGATTACCGAATAAGTTATAAGTCATAGTTTTAGAAGAAAAGTAAATTACATAGCATAATAATAATGTAAATAAATCATAGAAATAAAGAATAGACGAACAAGTCGTAGGAATAATTTAGTATGTAATGAAGACTTAGTATTATAATGATTTTATTTAAATTTAAATAGGAAGATACGATAAAGATATGGGGACAAATAACGCTTCAATAGAGAAAAAAAAACGATTATTAAAATAATTATTGATGTGCTACGATTAACAAATTATAAACAAATCCGTTAGATTTGGTGTGTCAGTGTTGTGTCAAAATATAAAAAAAAAACTGTTTTCTCTGTTTATATAGGTAACTACTAACTTGACTAATTACTGAAGTACTATCAGCTTTCACAATATCTTCGGCTTTGTAGTAATTTTTGAGCAATTCAATATTCTATAATTTCCTATATTTACATTTATGTCAATATAATTTTCCCAGTAAAAAAAATTGTAATTCGTTTATGAGATTACTCTCATAATGCCTCATAATATCATGAAAAATTCCTACGTTATTAATATATTATATATTCCAATTTTATTACCAACAAAGTAAAAGGTATGATTTTTAATAAAGCGATGCAATATTTGTGTTCCGAACTGACAATCAAAACAATAGTAAAAATAGCATCGGTTTGTTTGGTAGTTTACTTTGATTGAAAATGTTTTCGGTACGCACTCGTACCCAACCAAACAATTATATTTATTTTGGAACAGAAAAAATATATAACACTGATATCTTTATGATTGCTCAAAACTTCTACCCTTGAATCTTTTAATTGTCTATATTTTCAACGCCATGTTGTCCATGTCAATAATGACTAGTTTAGCTTAACTTTCCGCACTCTCATAAACCTAGGAGTACATTGGTCGAGAGGAAGTCATAGAAAATAGTTACCATAAGATATGTTCCTTATTTAATATATTTTATTATGCGGGTATATAACACTTTTTTCGACCAAAGTATTCCAAATCGCTACTGTAAATTCAATGTGTCTTCCTTTTTTAATAAGTAATTATAGGCTCAAATTTATTCGTGTACATAGATAATAGAGTAAATTTTATTTAAAAAAATATGAATATTAAATTATATAGCCAATTTAAGTGTCTGTTTATAGTGTAACCTTGTGTACTCAAGATTATTACGAGTGTATACAGGCTGTATATGTAAAAAAAAAGTAATAATAAATGGTTGTGACTTCTTTAGGTATTACAACTAACTTCTAACAAAACTTATAATATCTGTAAATTGTTTTATTCATTTCGTTATCTCTGTTTCTTTTTATTATTTCTTTTTTTTAACGTAAGCTGTTCTTAAAACTTTCACTATTATGGTCTGTGAATATTAATATCCCTAATAGTTTTCATAATTTATTTCAACTTCGTTTCTTTTAAAATCCGTCCATTAAATAATTTCTTTGTATTTTCTCCATTTAACCTTATAGCTTCGTAATTTCAATGAGATATTAATGTTGTAGCTATTAATAATTTCGCAGGCAAATAGCTGTGAACTTCATGTATATAGTACTGTATATATATAACTGTATATAGGAAATCTGTAACTGTCACTTAAAATTTATATAGAATCCTACAATTTTCAATGGTAATTTTCATTTTTCACATAATATACATAGCTAATTTCCACTAGCGAAGATGTATTAATTAGATAAAAACATACACGTACAGCAATATGTAATTTTAAAGCAGTAAAAAATAAGTAGACTGTGAATAGATTAGCTTTTTAATACAATTCTAGACAATCCTTGTAGGAAAATGATAGATTTTACTTATAATTTGTTCACAACATCATTTTAAATGTTGGTTTTATTTTGCAAATATTTTTTGTATAAAATAAAAATTATTCGTCAAGATATTCCCATTTCGTTGTTAATTTTTGAACGGTTTTATAATAACTGAATATATATATTATTAAATTGTAATTAATTCATGAAGTTCTGTTACAAATATTGTTTGTGATATATATTGTGACGTCACACTTAACATTTTTGTTTCAGAGTTTATTAGAACAAATAATGACTTTATTTTGCTCATGTTTATTTCTTAATTATTTTAGAAATCATTATTGATTATTCGTTAGAGTCATCCCTGTAAATATTATTTTAATCGCCATACGTGATAAATAGTTGAAATTAATATTTAATTAATATTAATGTATTATTATTGCTATTATTATAGAGTTGTTTAAATTATTTTAAAACATGATGCATGGTGAGATTTTAACCTTAGGTATTTACCTAATATGTGCGTGTAATCAAAATGCTTTTTGCAAAAATAAACGAAAATTGTTTCGTATATAATATTTTTGTGTTTTTATTTAATATACAATGTCCCAAATAGGATATACCAAGAAACCAATAGACAAAACTTAAAATAAATAAACATAATGTCACATCTAAAATTATTTAATTTTTGTAACTTTTTGTCTTTTTATATTTATGCTGTGGTCCTCTTTAATTGAAGGAACACGTCTTCACATTCATTGTGTATATTGTAATATTAGTGTTAAAATGTATCGATTGTTGGAGATCCATACATAAATAAATTAAAAAATAAAGTTTCTCATGTTTTTTTGTAGCAATACAACCACGGTAATGAACAAAAAAAACACATACAATAAAACTGTGGAATTGACGCATGATTCTTCACTGACGTCAGGTGAAGTATAAACCATATTTGAAAACATGTCTTTCTGTCTATTTCGACGATATCCGGATTTTCACAGGTAACTGGAACGTAGCTTGGCGAGGCTACCATCAAAATCGACTCACGAAATTCTTCTTCTTTCTTTCCTTCAACTTCTTTAATTTAAAGTCATTGTGTCAATGTGTAAGAAGTCGCGGGTACACCTAGGAAATAAATTACCGTTTTATTAAGTAGTAGCAGCGTTGATATTAATTTTAAACGTGACAGTTTAATTTTTAAGCTAATAAAATTTATTTATATCAAATCCAAAAAGTAGCTCAATATTTATAAAATGACTCCTCATCATTACTTGTTTAATATTAAGTAATACACTTCCAAGCCCCAATAATACATTGACCTCCACAATTCACCGAATTAATTGCTCTCCAAGAAAAATATTCAGTTAACCAATAAGTGGTTTGCGTCCAAATGTAGATATAAAGATTGGGGAAATGTTTATTTATTCGTTTGTTTACCTTGCTCTTGGTAACTCGAGAATGGGTACGATAAAGTTGGGATTAGACGACGATTCTGTAAGAGTTTTTCTACTTCTTCTCAATTTGTGTTTTTATTGATTTGGTATTATATTATTTCTTCTCCCCCCCCCCCCCCCCCGCTCCTTCATTCGCGAAAAAATACTGCTTTCAATATAATATATGTATATGCAGGTGTTATAAAACTACCCGTGAAGCCGAAAGGAGGTTAAATGGGGCCTTATAACGAGTCCATTCAAAATAATTAAGAGCCTTAGTAACGCTGTATAGCATACCCCAAAAGATAAAAAAAACTGATTTTTATGAATGATAAATAGGAAAACTATTAAAATAGACAAGTATTAGGTAAAATAGGTACGTAGGCCTTTCTCTTAAATAATCTGGTTTCCTGTCAGAACAGCTTACTAGGGTTTTTGGCTTTGCTAATTAATCATATTTTTACGGGGTATTTTGTAACACGTTGTATATTTATATAGTCATTAGAGATTTGTACAAAATATGGTATAATATAGAGTAAATAAATTGTACCACAAAACAAATATCCTGGATTATTCCTAAACCAACTAGGTAGGAAACTGTGCTTCCTCGCAGAAGTTACTATGGTATTCAGACAAAAAGAATTAATATCGTAACCGTTGGGCTTGAAGAGGTAATCAGAGGTTTCAGTACTCACCGTCTGTAGGGCACATTTCAATCCCAGCATTAAAAATACTTTACCCGACCTGGTGTCTACCCAAAAGCGTTTCATCAAGCAAAGACTTTCCATACGAATATTATAAAGAGGAAAGATTTGTAAGTACGTTTGTTACTCATTCACGCAAAAACTACTAAACAAATATGGATGAAACTTGGCACATAGATAGAACATATCCTGGAATAACATATAGGCTACTTTTTATCTCGGGAAAATGTGATATCCCTCGGGAACGCGGGGGGCAGCTAGTTATGTATAAGCTTGTATGTGTATGTTAACAATCTTACCACGTGTGATTATCACATCATCACTGAAATAGCTCTACAGCAATAAAAAAAAAACAGCCAGACTGATAGTACAAAGTACGCTTCCACGATGCTATTCCTAGTTCCTCATCCCTTTAGGTACCACAACCTTCATCTCATTTGCAGATTCGAGCCTATTGAACCTTCGACTGTCATCACGATATTCAACGTTACTCTTGAGGTATCACCACCTTATACAAACTTACTTGCGGCAAATAAACCACTATTTATCGACAAAACGATGAACGAACTGAAATTTGTGAGAATTAAATCTAAGCTACAGGTAGTAAGGTCCATATTTCAGCATAGAATATTCTCTCACAAAACTACTGGAGAAATCGAAGCTAACTAGACTCAGGTTCTCGAACAAATATCGCAGTACTTTTAAATGGCGCGAGGCTTCTCATAAAATTTTACATTGAATGTTTTAATGGGATCAAGTTAGATGGCTCTTTAGATCATTAATCTGAGTTTTATACCTGACTTTGAAAGGGAAGTTTGAGTTTATGACTGCAGTCTTTCACTGGGTTTATTAAAGGTCAAGTTAAGGCTTATAACAAACACTAGGCAAAACTATCAGGGTTTTTTAATTTTTAATTTATATGTTTGAATTGCAGTTTACAACTTAATAGTTGTGGTTTTTCAATGTCGTTTTGCTTTGAACATGATTACTCTCGTAAAAGACTGGTGAACGCGGTTATTTACCTATTCAAGCTATCCAGCTTGCCAAGGCTACGAAATTCTGACGTTATAACCGTATAATAAGTATTCATCATTATCATATCAGCCCACTGCTGATCATAGGCCTCCATGAATTTCTACATCGAATAGGCCGCCTGCATCCAGCGGCTCCTAGCGACTCTGATCAGGTCGTCGGTCCACCTAGTCGGTCGTTCCGCTTGGCGGTTTCTTGTGATGTTCGCCACTCGAGAACCTTTCTTCTCCATCGGTGATCAGTATTAAGTAAGTCACTATGACTACGACATATTTAAATTCAAGCTCCTATGATTACGTTTTTTAACTGAAAGAGGGTTTTTTGAGTGAATATTTGTCTAGTTCTTTAGTGCATTCTTATATCCTAAACCATTTGACACATATCAATATAGGAGGTGTCACTAGATTGGTCTTAGTTATGGAAATGACATATAGTATATTAAAAACAGTGTGAAATAAAAATTATAAAATACACTTGAGGTAATTTCGTCGTAAATAAAAAATAAAAAGTGTGTAATAAGTTAAGTTATTTAAAAAAAAACTAAAAGCTCGGCTTAGACAAAGGGAGAAGTTGTTGTTCCATACTTTAGACTAACTAAAGTTAACAAGTCATTTCTTAAAAAAAAAGCGTATTACAAGGTAGTTCATTATACTCGTATTGAAGATAAAAATGTATGGAAATAGCTACTCTCTGCACAGTGCACCTCTAATTTTCTTGTTTAAGTTGTAAGTACCTAATTATTGTTATTTTCTATTTGGTAGTCTTGTTATTCCTTTTTTTTTTTGGTTTGTTTTTGAATGTCACCTATAATAAGTATTTTGTAATTGTTAAATATTAAATTATGTAAAATTGAAATTTTAAAATAGCCATAAAGTCAGAATAGATAAAATTTATTTAAAAAATTATTTAATAAAAAAGGATGTAACCTTGCTGAGTTTCTTGCCGGTTCTTCTCAGTTGAAGGCTGACTTCCAAACCGGTTGTAGCTTCAGTAACATTAAATTTGACCTTCATAAGTGCCCTCCGAGGACCTAAACTGAATAAATGGTTTTGAATTCTGAATTTTTTTAATTTTGTGAACCAACTCCTCGCTTCCAACACATTTCCAACATTCATACTTTTTTTCATTTTTTAGTTAAGTTTTAGCGCAGTCGGGATTTATGTTTCATTTAATAATTAACTTTTTTATTTCATTAATTAATATCCTGGAACTTTATTTATACATCGCTATCTCATCCCAGACTAAACAGAGTTTGTACTATATAATAAATATATGTAATAATAACTGATGTACCACAATCAATACTTTTTAAGTAAATATTCATAACGATACACATCCAAATACAGAATAATAATGTATCTCCATGTACACAAATGTTTCCCCTGGGTGGAAGCGACCGGTGGCATAAATAGCAGCTTATTTCCACGCCAAGCAACCCATATACTCTACTTTAAAACTACTCAAGCTAAAACTGGCTCTCAAGTGCAGCTTTATGGAAAAAATTCAAACCTTGAAACATACAACGTGTTACAAAATACCCCGTAAAAATATAATTAATTATCAAAGCCGACAACCCTAGTAAGCTGTCATGTCAGGGAACCAGATTATTTAACAGAAAGGCCTACGTACCTATTTTACCTAATAATTGTCTATTTAATAGTTTTTCTATTTTTCATTAATGAAAATCAGTTTTTTTGATTTTTTTGGGAATGGACTCGTTATAAGGCCCCATTTAAACCTCCTTTCGGCTTTACGGGATGTTTTGTAACACTCTGTATAAACCGTGTATTTGCGAACCTATATTTCCTTCCAAAAGTATTTATAGTATAATATCTATACTATACTCGTATATTACGCTTGAATCACAACACAAAATACTTCTCGACACTAACGTCATAAATTTCAAGATTCTATAAACCCCAAACAGGTCTTTAGAAGCTATTGTGAACCTTATACCAATACGGTAAAGTTTAAAATCAATACATTTGGATGTTTCTATTTCATGCGTGGTTTTCGGTTTTCTCTTTGGGACATTTATCACTTGTCGTGCAGAATAAGTTTTTATTTGTTGTACAAGAAAAAATATTAGGATTTAAATGTGTGAGGAATTTAGGGGCCCAAAGATGTATTTAATTTAATGTACCAAAAAGTATGATAATGGTATTTAAACTAAAAAAAAAATTTGGTAAATGCCAAATTATTAATGGAATCCGAAATTTATACAATACTTTATCATCAATTTCGTTTTGATCTGTCTGAAAGTATGTCCTTTATTTTTTATCTTCTTATACCACTTGATGTGACAAATAAGCACATCTGATGGTAAGTGGTCACCGCCGCCTATTGGCATTTGCAACACCAGAACATCGCCAATGCGTTGTCAACCCTGAGACGTAAAGTTATTAAGTCTCATGTGCCTGTAATTTCACCGGCTCCCTTACGTTTCTAACCGAAACACAGTAATACAAATGCACTACTGCTTCACGGCAGAAATAGGTAAAGTGATAGTACTTCCCCGGACGAACTCAACACTAAGAGCTTCACTACAACATTACTTACTACATCGTAGATAAATAAATAATGGATGAAATATTTTCTGAATGTACATACATTTAACATCGCAGAGAACATTTATAAACACGGGTGAAACTAGTGCTCAAATATTTAAAATATGTATCCCAAAATAATAAATTTTTCAAGAGGCCAACGTATCAAGCAATGCTCTGATCTGAAGTTTTAGCCCCTCATGGGAGACTCTCAGGTTAGCCTATCTTTACCCGATGACAGCCTTTAGCCCTTTCCGAATTGTTCGCAAAGAGTTGTAAAGGCTATTTTGCGGTCATTACCTACGTACATTTTACCTTTGTTTAATTCCTCAGTCATTCGTAAGTCCTTTATAAAAAAAATTACAAAAAAAAAAAAATATGCTTTTATTAAAAAAAAACTGTATTTTTTATAATCTTACATTCGATCAAAATATGGTAAATGCTCTAGTCTATAATTGGTGTTCCTATCAGAATATTTTTAAATTAATTTAATGAAGTACTTAGTATGCTGTTAATGTGTCACATTTATATTAATAGTAATAATAAATAATTATTCACTAAAAAAAATATTTTAAACTAGCTTTTAAAGCCATTAAACAAATAAAATTGACGTCACGTATTCTGCTTGGCAAGCTCTTTGATTAGATACCCTTGACATGGAGGTAGTTTATGAACTACTAGTCAGGTCCGCCATATTGGATTTAGAACGACGTCACTTAGCTAATCGTGCATTGTCAACAAAAGCTTCCTATGCATAATTTCAGCTCAATCGATACGAGACTTCGTTGAAAATTCAGTTGTAACATTTGATCTAAGCGTAAAATAAAAGTACCTTCGTAGGACTACGTGTATCTAAGTAGGTACCTAGATAGGTATAAAAGTCTACGCTAAATCTTTGTCTCTACCCCACGACAATTTCACTCTTGCATTTTCCAACGTATAAATACGCCCCTATAGAGTAAAGCGTCGTAATCATAAATCAAGTGAGGATTTGCATGCGAATGACTCCTTCAGAACCGTATCAATTTGCGACGATTCAGCTGCTTCTCTGGAGCGAGTTTAATATATATACTGACTAGTTTTGTTCAGCGGTTTCATTCATGTTTCCGGAAAGAATATTATTTTCGTCTTCGAGTTATCGGCTTCTATTAAAGTTTTTGACCAACGACATTTTACAAAACGACTTTTGGATAGTTTTGTAAATTTTAATGTAGTTTTTATCAAACGCTTAGTTTGACTCGATTACAGACTTTTTGATAGTTTGTAATGCCATTGCATAATAGGGGACGCTTTTTATAAGTTGTAATGTCCAAATTCAAACGGATTTATCCAAAAAAATACCAAACTAGCTACCGTTCCGCGGTTTTACTCGCATTCCTGAAGAATTTCATATAATATCCTGGAATTAAAAAATAGTCTAGGTATGTTACGTCTAGATAAAGTTGGTTTCTAATAGTGATATAGACATTTAATCAGCCTAGATTTTTTAGATAATTCATAAAAAAAAAACATAAAAATATTTCCTCTTTATAATATCAGTAAAGATAGGTTAGTATAGTTCAAACTCTCTAGTTGGCTATTGATTAAATATATCCTTCTCTCTCTATCTAGAAAGCGAGGTATAAAAGAACAAAGTTAAGTATTGCATAATTATTAATTAAGTAGTAACTTAAGTGAAAAAATGGGAAAGTTTTGTCAATCATAAAAATGTGTGCTTTTCACACGTGGTAGAAGTGAAACTTTCAGAAAAGTACCTCTCATTGTCTCGCCCACTAATTCCTAAATATGTATATGTTTGTCTCTTTTAAATGTCGCTATTTCATTTAATCGAGTTCAAACGACAAAGTTTTAATTTCATCATCTATAGGTATATTATAAGGAAAGTAGGGCTCCTTTGATGCACTATAACCTCAAAACTACTGAACATATAGACATGGGACTGCTACCACTCGACGGGGAATTTTTCGTAGACGGCTATAGGCTATACAGGGTGTTCCCTGACATGACAGCATACTAGGGTTGTTGCCATCGATAATTAATTATATTTTTACGGGGTATTTTGTAACACGTTGTATATGATGTCGATAAACGCGGAAACCGCATGGGGCATCTAGTAAATATAATATATAAAATCATAAATTTTAATTACTTTAATTAAAATTTCAGAGGTATATCTACAATATATTAAATAAATAGTAGGGCATTTCTGAGAATTATAATTTCATCAGCACATTCTATGCATGCATAGCTCTGGAATTCAATTTTAGTTGAATTACTGCATTAATAAAGTCTAGACTAGAGTGTATGATATTATATTACATTTCTTAGGCACATTTTTAGCACATTTCTAGATTTTAGTTTATAATGTTAAACAAAGACTAATTGACAGGGTTTATACAACGTGTTACAAAATACCCCGTAAAAATATAATTAATTTTCATAGCCAACAACCCTAGTAAACTGTCATGTCAGGGAACCAAATTATTTAACTGAAAGGCCTACGTACCTATTTTACCTAATAATTGTCTACTTTAATAGATTTTTATTCTTCATTCATAAAAATCAGTTTTTTTTTTTTTTTTGGGGTATGGTAAACAGCGTTACTACGGTTCTTAAATATTGTGAATGGACTCGTTATAAGACCCCATATAACCTCCTATCGGCCTTACGGGTAGTTTTGTAACATTCTGTATATACTATCAAGAAAAAGTGGACAAACGCATATATTTACGTGGCAAAACAAATGATATCTAATTTATATATTAATATATCTATGTACACTAAAATTATAAAGATGTACAGATTGGATAAAGGAAACCTCCGAAAAGAATCATCCTAATTTAAAAAGTATCACTGATTGAAATTCCAGAGTGAAGAAAAAACTCCACTATAACGAGACCAATCACAATATTTAAGAACCGTAGTAACACTGTATAACATACACCAAAAAATAAAAAAACTGTTTTTTATGAATGCAAAATAGAAAATCTATTAAAGGAGACAATCCATCTGATGGCAAAAGCTCATCGTCACCGATGAAAATTTACAGCACCAGGGGCATCGCCAATGCGTTGTCGACCCTGAGACGTTGTTAAGTCTCATGTGCCTGTAATTTCACCGGCCACTTACCTTTCTAACCGAAACACAGTAATACAAGTGCACTACTGCTTCATGGTGGTTAGCGTAACTGAATCTAGTTTCTACTATTAATACTATTAGCGTTGATATTACCTTGCCCGATCCGAGAATCGACCTCAGGACTCTTTATACCACTCGTATTTATAAATAATAGAATGACATTGGAGTATATCATTCGACTATTGGACAATGTCCAAACGCATTTGTTTCCAGTTTCCACCTTTATCTAATATTGTTAATGGAAACGTTTGTATGTTTGTTTGTCTATAATGCTTGTAGAAATGTAAACTTAATGTTTTTTTTGTCACTTCGGCTTTAATCAAAGTCTAATTAATTTAATTAATATATCTGTGTTATATAGATATGTAACTAGCGACCCACTCCGGCTTCGCTCAGGTTCAATGTAGATACTAATACATATAAATTACTTCCTCTTCAATCACTCTATATATTAAAAAAACCGCATCAAAATCCGTTAGTTAGTTTGAATGATTTAAGCATACATAGGGATATAGGGACAGAAAAAGTGTCTTTGTTTTTAACTATTATATGTAGTGATAATGAAAAGAATCATTAAAAGTCTAGTAACGTTTGTGTTTATCCCAACTAATATTATAAATGTGAATGTAAGTTTGTTTGTTACGCTTTCACACTTTTTGTACCGGGAAAATACTAGATTTTTTACCCCAGCGGTTTTACCCGCGTTCCCAAGGGAATGTAACATTTATCCGGGATAAAAAGTATTCTCTATGATATTCTAGAGCATTGTATCTCTATGTGTCATGTTCATTAGTAAATTTTGGGAGAAAAACTAACAAACATCCATCCTAATAATATTATAAACGCGAAAATTTGTATGTATGGATGTATCGATGTATGTACGAGTATGTATGGATGTATGGATGTATGGATGTTTGTTCCTCTTTCACGCAAAAACTACCAAACGGATTTGGATGAAACTTGGGACATAGATAGAGCATATATTGGATAACATATAGGCTCCCCAGCTAGGCATATATATCCCGGGAAAATGTTATATCCCACGGAAATGCAGGGGAAACCGCGGGAGACAGCTACTTCACAAACTTTCGCATATTAGTAGGAAACCAGAATAGTAAATGGACTAGGATAATTGTCAAACAATAAAGAGCAATTCACATAATCATTTCATTAGTATTTTTTAATAACCCTATTGTAACCTCATAGTATGAATGTGTCGCCAATACAACGAGATCCTCGTAACTAACAAAGACATTGATATTTTTAATCCGAAGTTGTGTCGGTTCCAGAGACAATTAAAAAAGATTCTGTTTTAGATTTTTATGTCGTATCAAATAATTTTATTCACAATAAGTAAATACCTAATACTAAATATTAATACCTACATAAACTTAAATAGTAATACCTAATTAGAGTAGTAGAGCTCTTAGCGCAGAGTTCGTCCGGGGAAGTACTACCAACTTGCCCATTTCCGCCGTGAAGCAGTAGTGCAATTGTATTATTGTGTTCCGGTTAGAAAGGTAAGGGAAGGGGGCCGGTGAAATTACAGGCACATGAGACTTAACAACAACGACAACGCATTGGCGATGCTCCTAGTGTTGCAAATGTCCATAGGCGGCGGTGACCACTTACCATCAGGTGGACCGTCTGCTTTTTTGTCGGCCCAAGTAGCAAAAAACAATTTTTTTATTTTTACTATAATGCGTCTTAGCATACATTGATTGGAATGTAATCTAGTTCAATACCTTTAAATGTATACAACTGTCTTGACAAGATTATATTCTGTATTGTGTGCTTTAATAAATAAATAACCTTGTTATTTTCTTATCTTTAGGTGAAACCGCAGGGCATACATAGATGTTATATAAATAATTCATTATCACAAAACACTAGCGTAGTAGTGTTGAATTATCACATTTACAACATCAAGTGGATCGTATGTTCCCTTGAGCTGTTTATATTGGGATTCAATTCTCGACTGTTGTTTTGCTGTTTGTACGTATTAAGAGTAATTTAAATTAGGATTCCTATTCTTTAAGGAATATATTATAATACAATCTCGATGTTTCGTCGTGCCTCTATGCTGTCTCTTTCGCTAACTACGCAATCACTTGAGAGGTAAGCTCTCTGAGGCCTTGTTGTTGGCGCTCGCCTACGTAGTTTGTTTTAGCTAAATAGGGCAGACATGTGCTTATTTTTTTCAGTTTAGAGGGGAAGATGATAGAAAATAAACTTCTTACTTTTAAGTCAAAATTATTTGTTGAGTTTGCTTTGAGAAGTTGGCTTTCGAAAAACATAATATAATTTAGTGACATTGTAATCTAGGCCAAACAGTGACATCAAAAAAATGTACACTAAGAATTGAAAACCTCCTTTTCTGAAGTTGGTTAACAAAGCATTTTGTTCCATAACTTCGCCCATATCAAACGACATATGCTTAAACTTACATACAAATAACAAAACTAATTGGAAAAATTATTTTACCTAATCCTAGCTCACCCAAGATCACTATAGAACTTGGTCACATTGAATTTCATGAAAAATAACCATTTAATTTTACTTTAAACCACCCTAACATATCCACAAACGATAAACGCTCATACACACATACAAATAACGAACATAATTGTATCAAAAGCTGATTGCGAACAATATTACTGTACATAACGTCATAACGCGCTCGGTACTTGGTAAAAGTTAATTTGGCAATTTATACTTGCCGTGGAATGGGCACGTAACGGGGACGTAACGGTAAATTATCCCTTAAGGGCAACATCTACTGATCTCGAGAACGTACGCTTGATTGTGGAATGTTAAGGGAAAGGTTTTCAGTTTTGGGAAATATTATTTCTTAAATATTTTTTTTTTATTTATGGATTTCTAACAAAAGGTTCACGCTAACAGTTTAACATTTATGTTATCACATAATATATATGGTGGCGTGTTCCTTCAATTAGAGGAAATAATAGCATGCAAAGATAGAAATAGGCTATTTCAAAAGTAAAATTAAATTTAATAACATTAAATCAAAACTAAACTGCATTAATAATTCAGGTCATAATTCCAAATAAAGATATAAACAAACAATATACAACACTATTTGTAATAAGAACAGCATTAAAGTAGAAAATGGACAGCACAATAGCTTTGTAAAAAAAAAGATTTGCAAGTAGCATCAAATATTTTTATTTTTTGATCATTGTTGTTCTTTCACTCAAAAACTTCCAAACGGATTTCGATGTAATTTAGCACATAGACAGATAATACTTTAGAATTATATAGAATACTTATTATCTCGGAAAATGTAACATTCTTCGAGAACGCAGGTGAAACCGCGAGGGACAGCTAGTATATGATCAGTAAGCTTAAACCTCTATCCCCTTTCCGTCGAAAGTTGCAATTTAAAAAGGTAAAAAGAAAAAGGCTAGTGGTATTTAAAAGGGTTTTCTTTGCGGGTACTTATTTAGATTTTCTGACCCCGACACCTGGGGCTCGATTCTGTAAGGAAAATGACACTAACTCGAGGATGTTTCATCGCAGCCTCTGTTCTTTATCTCTGTCGTTTACTACACTAACACTATTAATCACGTGAAAGGTAAGCTCTCCGAGGCCTCCGTGAAGCGGCTCGCCGAAGTTTGTATTAGCTGAATAAGGGGGCTGTTTGGAATGAAGATTTTACTTGGAAAGCCAGCGATGGACTGCTCTTTTAAAAAACAAACTAATACGCACTAAAAAGAAAAAAATAATTGCTTTATTAGACTACTTAACAGTCAATCAAATTATTACGATAGTTTAATAGTTACAATTATTGTTATTTTTGGAGTCAGTGTCAGCCAACGTAGGCTTGTAACTACATACATAGTTATAGGTCAGATGTGCTCTTGTCGCACGCGCGACTTTACCAGACGAGAGGCGAGATTAGGATTATCCTCAATTTTCTCAGGATTGCAACATCAGGTCTTGTTGTAATGATCATGGAACCATCTGTGAAGTCTACCCTTTTATAAATCGAAATCGGTTGGCATGATATTGATTTACTCGTTCATTTTTCGCACACATACTTAATGCTAATTTTAGACTTATATGGTTTTCTCATGGATGCCATTGTCAGGACTGGACCAAATTGGGACCATTCGGGAAGCACCAGCTTTCAAATAAAAAAAGAATCATTAAAATCGCTTCGCCCAGTTATGTGTAAAGTTATGAGGTAACAGACATAAAAAAATAAATAAATAAAAATACAGACGAATTGAGAACCTCCTCCTTTTTTGAAGTCGGTTAAAAATTCTAATTAAATTAAAGTAAATTATATTGAAGTCATAATGAGGTAGGATAATATAGAGATGGTTACTCATTATAATCGATTGTGATACAAATATCCCAAGAAATATTTTGATCTTATCTATAATAATATGTACATATACGAGTATATAAGGAAAATAGAGTTCCTTTGACGCACTATCACCTCGAAACTACTGAACATATCGGGATGGGACTGCTACCATTCGACGCGGAATTTTTTGTAGATGGTTATAGGCGTATAATACATAATACGATATCGATAACCACGGGGATAACTAGTATAAAAATGAATGTTTGTATGACCCTATGCCTTCTCAACTATTTATCCGAAAGCGATAAATCTTCTGAATGTGTGTATGTTTTTTATCTCCTCCTAAACTCCTGGATCGATTTTGAAGATTATTTTTGTATCCTGGTCCCTAGATGCTCGAAATATACAATTGGACCCGGTAGGTGGCGCTGCGATTCTAGGTTTTTTTATATTTAGTTTTCCGATGTAACTTTCCCTTTTTTTGGTACCTACTAGGACCCAATAGAGGGCGCTGTAGTTCTATTTCTTTTAGGTCCCACTGCCACCTACTAGGCAGAACAATAACTGACGAGTCAGCGAGAATATTGTCAGTACATCTAAAAAAAGATGTGCTTAAGAAGAAATAAAACTAATAATTCACTCAACCATCTCCTTAACAAAATTTTCCAGCGTTTCCCATCAGAGGGCGTATAAGGGTCAAATTAAACGCAGAGCTTGGCTTTAATTAATAATTATTGTTTTCGTGAGAGCCATGCACGAAACTGGTTATGATCTAGTAAAGACCTTAAAATTTATATCACCCTTTCCCCCGCCCCTAAATCACGTTAGGCGAAAAAAAACTGTAAATAAGAGTTCCTAATACTACCATCCGACTCCATCATCAGCCCTGGGCACTAAACAAGGTAATAGTTTTAGTGTCGTTTGAGCCTATGAAGGTATTTTATGAGCCTCATATTGTAATTTTGACACCTCATTTTAATGGAAGCAACTCGGCAAGGAGGACGTCAATGCTTCATTAAAAAAAGCTCACATTACGTGACTGCCAAAAGGGAGAAAAACTAAATTCAAAGATCCGATCATTTTCTATCCGCGCTGCTGATAGCAGCATCTTTTGATTATCATCCTCACCGCAAGACAAAACAAATGAGCTCAGATACGATGGGTATCAAGTATAGTTTAGGTTCCTTTGACCACCTTCCGACTTCATTATCAGATCCGCGTATGGCATATGGCAATTGCAATACATTGTTATTGGACCTTTATAAATATGCCAAATTTCTGCCAGCTCAATGGGACGCCAGCAAGTAGTTGCAATTTCGGAATTACTTAAATACGTGGAAAGGAGATTTTCAAACCATAATAATAAATTGTTTTGTTTAATATAAGCACTAGTAAGCTGATATTGTACAAAAGAGTACATTATTATATTGCGATATAAAGACAATTAAATCGCAACATAATAATGTACTCTCAGCTTACTAGTTCTTAATTTGCATAAGGGTTTGTAGTATCCAAGTGGCGGTAGAACACTGACTCCTAAGTCACAGGTAGTCCTAGTTTAGGAGTCAAGGTTTCAACTTTTGTGCGACTTTAACCCTAATGACCCCTAATACCCCTTCTGAACTTTAGCTAGATATTAAGCATTTTGTAAGGACTTGTATCAATAAAGCCTTATTATTATTATTATTAAAGATAAATAAACTCTTGGAAATCCTACTAATATTATAAATTCGAATGTTTGTATGTATATGTTTGTTACTCTTTCACGCAAAAACTACCATACAGATTTGGATGAAACTTGGCACATAGATAGAGCATATCCTGGAATAACATATGGGCTACTTTGTATCTCGGGAAAATGTGACATCCCTTGGGAACAAGGGTAAAACCGCAGGGGACAGCTAGTTTTAAATATAACTTTGTAGGTAAACTACATTTTTATTACTACTACTACTCTACGCTACAAATTTGAAAAGACTTACATACCTTCGTTGCAAGTTAAATAAAAGCTTGAAGAAAAAAGCAAATGCCTCAACTGAAATAAATTGAAAAAACGTAACGATAAAAACATCAAGTAAAACCAAAGTACAGTCAGGCTCCGAATAAAATTTCAAAAAGCTCAACCCACCTACGCATTTCAAAGTCAAATCGTTAACTTTGCTCATAAATTACACAGAATCCGTACAGAGATACGCGACGACTTATGTTCTGACATTTTGCGGCTTAATGACTTGAATAAAGTAGTTAAGATAGCCTAAATGCTACAGTTTGTACCTTCAAAAACGTTGCCGCGGGGTTGTAAAACCTACTTTTAAAATCATCTATGTATTTGTGTGAATAAAATTAATTTAATGAAAAAAAATATAGTTTGATATGAATGTCACAGAAAAACTACCTTTATGGCAATTAAATAAGGTTGATTTATTGAATGTTGACAAACTGAAGGTCGTGGGTTCGACTCACACCAGGACAAACATTTGTGTGCATGAACATGTCTGTTTGTTCTGTGTTTGGGTGTAAAAAAAGGTAGTATGTGTAGAATATCAGTTACCTGGTAGCCATACTACAAGCAGTACACTCTGCTTTACTTGGGAGCAGGTAACCATGTGTGAAGAATGTCTTGGGATTTTTTTTTCGGATATTTATCTAATGAATTCACGCTTGATGGATACAAGGTTGATTATTTCTATGTCATTTTAAGTTGTATACAATTTGTAAAAATAATTACAATAAATACTTTTTTTGCACGCTTTCTGCAAGCTTTGCTTGTAACTATGAAAATAAATAATGGAAGAATTTAACCTACTTTTAATTGTCTTTTACCCATTCCAACCTCTGAAAGTATATAGAATCCAGATGACGATACAATAATTGCTATTGAGCTGGTCTGATGATGGATCTCAGAGGTGGACAATGAAACTCTTCAGCAGCTACAAATTAGCCCCTCTAATTCTTTTGTTTCAGTTTGACAAGTCCTGTACATTACAAAGAGGGTCTTGAGTGTTTTAAGGTATAAATCTTATTAAATTTATTAAAATCTGGTTTTTATGTACACGTTTTAGATTTAAATCACATTCTATAGATCATTTTGTTGTAGCAAAGCAATATCAGAACTATGATTTTGCTGAAGATTTTATATGAAATGAACCGACCATTAAATACCTCTCAAGAAACTCTCTAAGCAAGCCATATCTACGAATTCACCAATAAAAAAAGATGCCGAGACATCGAGATGCATCTGTTTCTGGCAACTCCAGATGTACACATAGAGTACATTTTTAAGTCTGGAAGTGACAATGTCGCCGTCTCACGAGAACATGTTTTCATTTCTAAACAAAGAATTGTTTATATTGCCCGGAAATTGAACCCCGGTCATCATGGTCTCTTGTATATTAGTAGACTACCGAAAATTAGATATCTACTCTCCATTCATCCAGTGCTCGAGTTGCATGGAAGACTTTACCAAAGGATTTTTTCTGAGAATATCTAAAGCCCAATTCCAAAAAAATAGACAATACACATTTACAGTTCAGCTCTATCCTTGAAATATTGTGATCTCATACACTAATATAACAACGAAAATCTCAATAGAATGTAAATATATCATAGCTAGCATCTGCCTCACAGTTTCAGTCGCATTCCTGCAAAATATGAAATGAGTAAACCAGTGAAAGGCTTTATTGCCATAACAATTTTTACAATTAGGATGTGGCAATCCATAAACAAACGACCTAAATTGATAATAAAGGGATGTAAGGGAGCACAATGTCATTTTAGTGCTCCCAGCCAACCTCACCTGCCCGCGGTGCATCCTGCCGACAAGCGAACGAGGCTCTGGCGACCGACCAATGGCGGTATAACCATTCACAACAACGTAGCTAAATGTCACAGGCCGATGACGGGCAGCAGCGTCACCGGTGCGAGAGCTACGTTTCTGCGATCACCCAACCCGCCTGCCCAGCGTGTGGTGATTACGGGCATAAACCACTATTGACAGCATACCACAGAAAAAGCCCCCAGTTCCCGGTCGCCCCGCTATTCCTGGCCAAGGCGGCGATCATGGTCACGGCGGGGTAGGGGGTGCTAAGAATCCCCGGGCTATCGACAAGGGTAGCGTACCTTGTGATCAAACTCACCGAGAGGTATAACCTCAAGGTTATCCAAGTGTACGCACCGACTTCGGCACACTCGGATGATGAAGTGGAAGAAATGTACGAGGACATTTCCAAGGCCTTATACACCACCCAAAAGGCCCACTTCAACGTTGTCATGGGGGATCTCAACGCTAAAGTGGGAGTACAAACAAGTGGCGAATCGGTAGTAGGACCACACGGATTTGGAAGCAGGAATCATAGGGGGCAAATGCTCGTCAACTTCCTGGAGAAAGAAGGGTTCTTTCTAATGAATTCATTCTTTCAGAAGAACCCCCGGCGGAAATGGACGTGGCAAAGCCCCGACGCTATGACCAGAAATGAGATTGATTTCATTATGACGGACAAAAAGCGTATATTTAGAGATGTCTCAGTGATCTCTAGGTTCAAAACCGGAAGTGATCACCGACTGGTCCGAGGCACTCTAGATATAGACTGTAAGCTTGAACGAGTCCGTCTAATGAAATCTGCGCTCCGGCCTAATATGCTCCAATCCGTGATTAGGTCTGAAACATTCCAGTTAAAACTGGAGAACCGATTCGCTGCCTTGGAAACCACAATTGACGTTGACGTCGACCAGGATCTCGACCAAGTGGTGGGAATCCTCGGGGAGGAGGGGAAGAAATTCTGCGAGACCCGAGGTGCCGGTAAGAGGTCTAAGCTTTCAGAAGAATCTCTGCAGCTAATGCGGAAGCGACGGGAAAATCCCGTAGTCACTGCGTCAGATCAACGGGCTTTGAACAAAAAAATCTCTAAGCTAGTAAGACGTGACCTCCGGAGCTCCAACACACGCTCTATTAAAGAAGCAATTGAGCGAAACCGGGGGTCTAAAGTCTTTGTTCAACAGCTGGGTCGAAGCCATCTGACGAAGTTGACCACATCGAGCGGGAATCTCGTCGCTTCTAAGCCGGAGATACTTAGGGAGGTGCAAGACTTCTACGGCCAACTATATACCTCGCAAGCGTCCCGTCCCCAACCCCATCCCGAGGATCCCAGAGCCACTCTTACCCGCTACTACACCGAGGATCTGCCAGAGGTCAGCCTGGACGAGATCGTGATGGCTCTCAGACAGCTTAAAAACGGAAAAGCCCCCGGGGAGGATGGAATCACAACGGAGCTCTTAAAAGCTGGTGGAACTCCTACGCTACTACACCTTCAGCGTATATTCAATTCCGTCCTCTTTTCGGGGAGAACTCCGAAGGCGTGGAGCAAGAGTGTGGTCGTTATGTTCTTCAAAAAAGGTGACAAAACCCTTTTGAAGAACTATCGACCCATTTCCCTCTTATTTTTATTATTTTTTTTTTTACAAGCTGTTTTCGAGAGTCATCACGAATCGTCTCGCGCGTAGACTCGACGAGTTTCAGCCTCCGGAGCAGGCTGGGTTTCGAAGAGGATACGGCACCATAGACCACATTCACATAGTGCGGCAGGTTATACAGAAGACCGAGGAGTATAACCAGCCCCTGTGCCTTGCGTTTGTGGACTATGAGAAAGCCTTTGACTCCGTTGAAACCTGGTCTGTTCTGGAGTCTTTGCAACGGAACCAAGTTGATTGGCGATACATCCAAGTGCTGAGAGGACTGTATAACACCGCAACTATGACCGTCCAAGTACAAAATCAGCAGACTGAACATATCCCCTTACATAGAGGAGTGAGACAAGGGGACGTTATTTTCCCCAAATTGTTCCCTAACACTCTGGAGGATATGTTCAAGTCCCTAAATTGGAATGGACGGGGCATAAATATTAACGGCGAGTACCTCTCACACCTTAGATTTGCGGATGATATCGTCATCATGGGTGAAACCGTGCAAGATCTCCAATTCATGCTGACTACCCTGGCTGATTCTTCTGCACGCATCGGTCTCCGGATGAACTTGGATAAAACCAAGATCATGTTCAACGAGCATGTAATTCCGGAACCGGTTGCCCTTGACGGAGTTCCTCTCGAAGTTGTTCACGAATACGTCTACCTTGGGCAAATCTTGCAATTGGGTAGACACAACTTCGAGAAGGAAGCTCGCAGAAGAGTACAGCTAGGGTGGGCAGCATTTGGAAAACTTCGTCGAGTCTTTTCATCGCCCATACCCCAATGTCTAAAGACGAAAGTCTTTAACGAGTGCGTCCTACCTGTTATGAATTACGGAGCCGAGACGTGGACACTGACGGTGCGACTGGTTCACCAACTTAAAGTCGCTCAGTGAGCTATGGAGAGAGCTATGCTCGGAGTCTCTCTGAAGGATCGAATCCGGAATGAAGTCATCCGTCAGAGAACCAAAGTTATCGACATAGCTCAAAGGATTAGCAAGCTGAAGTGGCAGTGGGCTGGTCACATCTGCCGTAGAACCGATAACCGTTGGGGTAGACGTGTTCTAGAGTGGAGACCACGGCTCGGTAAACGTAGTGTAGGGCGCCCTCCAGCTAGATGGAGCGATGATATACGCAAACTGGCTGGCAGCGGTTGGAAACAAAGAGCTGAAGATCGAGCTCAGTGGCGTGCCAGAGGTGAGGTTATGTCCAGCAGTGGACGGAGATAGGCTGATGATGATGAAATTGATAAACGCGTTCGTGCAAACAAAAATAGACTTAAATGACATTAAACTTTGTTTATTATTTAGCTAAATTTGCCTCGTGATATTTAATGATTTATTTAATTAACTTAGACTCAATATAAAGACATAATGCCTGAAGCACTCCTTATAAGGAAAATACTTGTTGTTTTTACTTCACAGAATTTTACTAAAAAAATCATGAGTTTGTGCGGAGGTGTAATATTTGCGACTTTACTTTATTTATCAACAGTATTTAAGTCAATATTAAAAGACTAATTATGTTCGGCTGTCGTTGAGGACGCAAAAAAAACTGAAGTCAATTATTTAATTATAAATTTAATACTATAATTTTACATTAATTAATTACTACAACTAAATTAGCGTGACAATTCGATGTAAGAACGAAAAGTGATTTTATTGAAAGGAATGATCTTAAAAGTTAACAATACATGAATACACAATTGTTTAATGGAATTTGATGAGTCGCACAATCACTGTCCCCACGGTATGATAATTCGTTGTAGCTCCCGATGGTCGGTATGTCTTGCGAAACAGCGCAGAGGCGGCTTCTTGGTATGTGTTGCTGTGTGTCATCGGTTCCCATGGTGGTTCATCTCTTAACAGACTCATGCAGCTGTTCATGGGTTTGATATCCATCCAGTACAAACATTTATGTGCAACAACATGTCTATTTGTTCTGTCTAGGTGTAAATACCATCTTTGTTTGCTTTTATGGACAAAATCTTATTTTGAAAAGAGTAATTGCTGAGTTTATTCCCGACTCTTCTCAGTAAAAGCAACCTTCCAAACTGGGGTTAGCGACTATCTATAAATGCCTGCGAAGGCCTCTTTGAATAAATATTATACATTTCAAGATACTAAGTTAGTACTCAAAGTTAGGAAGTCGTAGATATATGAAGTAGAAAATCCTATGCTGAAACTCAGCAAAAGCTACGTGTAAGCTTGAAATCAGACTTACTGAACTCGATAAAGGATTACCATATCTTGCAATATTATATACGGAGGGAAAGCTCGCTTCCTCGCGATCACATCAAAGGCGGCGTTAGAAAACTTTTGATACCCAATTTTGATGGAACTTTTTCTTGTTACTGAACTGAGGCGGGTATTTCGGGCCATGAGAATAAAGTGCTATGACTTTTAAAAAAATATATTGTTTTTTTTTTTTTTTTTTGAAGTCAAAATTTCCGTGTGATTTGAAACTCCATGAAACGGAAACGCGACACAAAAAGAGACAGCCATAAATCTTTCTATAGGATTTAACGCGCGACAAAATGAGATTGGTTGTTTTCTGAACCTCCTTCCTTTGTACCGGGTGTGGTATACACGCAATTGACTTTTTAAAATTATAATAGTACCTGGGTGACCTGGGTTTAAAATCGCGTTTTTTTTAGGAAAGAACCTATATAGACAAACTTATAAGTCCCTTTAAAGATCTGAAGATATAAAAAACATATTTATAAAAAAAAATGTAACCTTGCTGATTTTCTTGCCGGTTCTCCTCAGCTGATGGCTGACTTCCGAGGGCCTAAACTGAATAAATGGTTTTGAAAATGTTGTGTAATTTTTTTGGTATAAATTTACAATAATAATGTAAAAGGAATACGTTAGCAGTCAGACTAAATAAATGTTATTACTGGTGTTCTTGTTGCCGGATTTTTTCAGTAAAAAAATATTTTCCGAATAGGCATTAGAGTCGGACTAGTCATAAGTGTCTGTAAAGGCCTATTTCAATAAAAATATTATTTTCATTTCAATTCTTTTCAAGCACTTGACAAGCAATCGTCATTGGAAGTAAAAAAAAAATATTGAAATAATTATATAAATCATAATATATATGAAATCTCAAAAACAAAGAGTATGTGAAATAAAATACATTAATGAAAATTATCCTTTGTTATAAAAATCCACTGAAATATTTTTAATTAGCATACACAATTGAAATTGTACACTATTATGTGGATTTTCATTTCACGTCATAATATTGAAGGCTTTCAGTTTGTATTATTAAATAATAGATGAAGTTATATCGTAATAGGATCTGTAGTATTAATTAATATCAAGCGTCAATCATACAGAACTCCAAATATTAATTAAATGATTTTCTTAATCAAGTGGAAACATAGGGAATTAAATGATTTTCTGTAAAAACAGTCGTAATATATCTGTCGCTTTCAATTTTACTAGCTAGCGTCTAGCGGTTTTTTCCGGGTTCTTTAGCAATCAAAATAACATATTTTGTCACTTTGATATGATGAGATACAGATAGACTGAAGAGCGAAGAGACCTTTGACCTTTATAAGGGTACTCTTGGGGCCTAAACGGAATTAAAACTTTTTTTTTGTTTTTACGTAGTTTGTCAAATATGCGGTTTTATTATTTTATTTGAAACAAGGGTTCCCCGTTTTGGCACTGATATCACGTAGCCTAGGCATAAGTATTAATCGCTTCTGCGGCATCCCAGCACCGCTTGTCTAATGGCTACACACGCTGCGTGGACTTGACTTGCCTCCATTCATTCTACTCTCGATTCTATTCAGAGATTTACATTTTTATAAGTTATACATTAAAAATAAATCTGTTGCAATATAACTTCTGTTTATATTTTCCTGATTATTTTTGCTGAAACACTTTTGTCAGTTGACTTTGGTTTTTTTAATAAATTTGCCTATTTTTATATTCATGGGCTT
This sequence comes from Habrosyne pyritoides, assembly GCA_907165245.1. Lineage (NCBI taxonomy): Eukaryota > Metazoa > Arthropoda > Insecta > Lepidoptera > Drepanidae > Habrosyne > Habrosyne pyritoides. The sequence goes on from OU015608.1 coordinate 1,368,469, forward strand.
AATTTAAAAAATGTTGCTGGCTGCATTCCATTATGGATTCTCACCGCTATACTCTTAAAGTACAATTTAATTAGAACTCGGTTGATGATGGAGCAGTATTCGGCTACTCCCCTGTCAATTTCAAAACTATGACGTCATTTACATGTCCATTTAAAAGAGCATTCAATTTGCACTTTATTATCGTGCCACTAGATTTACTTTCAATTGCAAATTAAGATAGTGCAAATACACTGGAGTCTGGGATGTGATTATGTAAGGTAAAATAAAGCATGAAGATGTATTTACTTGGCTTCTTTGCTCTATCTCTATCGCTAACTACAAAATCGCGTGAGAGGTACTCTTTCTAAGGCGTCGTTGCCTCAGGTCACTGACGAATTTTTAATGTTAAAAATGGAGCTAGGGAGGGAGGTCTACTCGAACTCTCTAAAAGCATCAATAAATAAATAGTGATATCAAAAGATATCCAAAATCTTGTAAATTGTAATGTATTTATTCTCTCAGAATCTCTATCTGCCGTTAGTAAGAGCGAGAGATTTTTTATGGAAATATCGACGTAATGGCGCTTCTTAAAGACTTGGGACAAAAGAGATAAAAACAAGCTACCATCTTTACTGCATTAGCATTATGAATCTATTTCAGAGGGTCTATTATGTAATGTTGTTGCAATTTTAACACTTATAGCTCAGTATTTTTTTCGTGTAAACGAAACTCGCCACTTACAAATAAACCCCTTGAGGATTGCGATATATGGCTACACGTTACAGTGATTTGTACAGTATCTTAAATAAATCAATAAAAAAAAAGATGTTTGTGATGTAGGTGCCATAATGAGAGTCGTAAATTCGAATCCTGCAATAAGCTTGAGCTTTTAGAAGCCACAAGTGTCTGGGTACCACCCTCAAGTTAAATATCTGTTTAATATATAAATTCATAATATAAATATCTTGTTTGTAGAATACTATATTTTGTATCTTCTTTTTTGTGGTGTGAACAATAATGTATATTTGTATTGTATTGTATTATATATTTGTATTGAACCTGTTAGTGTGTTCCGACAGCTCTTGAGAGTCAGCTACGTTTTAGGGTTTCTATAATTACCGTCTTCGGCCACATCATAAATTACTACGGTGTGATTCTGTTGACCACAAGCCTATTAAATAAAAATGCTAGAGATGAAAGACAAACATTCAGAAAAGTACCTATTACATTTTTTCGCAGGCTAAATCCTAAAGATTGCACTTTTTCGTTTCATAAAATACATCGTCCCAAAAGTAGTTTTCATTCAAAAAGGAAACATTTCTAAATGAAACTAATTGTGATGTATCTTAATCACAATCTAACAGCAGCAACTACAAAAATTCGATTTCTATCATTATAGACATTGGTTTCTAAAAAAATCTGAAATACTGCGAGAATCTGAGAAGAAAATCCTTATAGCAAAATCATTCCCCTTCCTGGTGCTGTCGGGTAAAGCTCACCATTTATTTTAATTTATATTTTATCATTTATTTATTTTTCATCACACAAAAAGGTTGCGGACCAATATCTCAAAGCCCTCCCACAAGAAATTTCACTTCAAAAACGTACAACGATAAGTTCGATACTGTTACGCACGTGCAACAGTCAGATAAAACGGAGGCTCTATTAAAGAATAACGTGGCTTTATATCGAAAGACTCCTGGCGACAGTTTTATTTTACACCCCAGTCGCCTCCTCGTTGCCTAATAAGTAGAAAGGGAGATCTGAGTGAGCTACCTTTAGATTGTAGTAATTAGGATACCATAAAAAGGTACTTTATAAAATAAAAGAGTTTGCATGGTATTAATGTCTGGTTTAAAATAATCATCTATTTTGAGTTTTACATTCACAATACCAAAATTCTGTCGCTCATCTATAGTTTATAGAAAAAATGTCTCGGAACTGTGCCTTCCTTCCCCCACCATATTCATCTACATTTACTAATCTACTAGGGCTGATCTAAAAATAATGAGAGTCGGATATTTTTTGTCGTACAACATATTTTTTTTAAACTATTGTAATTGGCTTCACTTGTTGCTTACGGGTAAAAAAAATCTAATAAACACAACGCTCATCCCTGGAAGCTATATTCTACTTATACATGTAAGGTCTTGACAGTATAAGGGTGTGAAAGCCATCAGAGGCTAGAAGTCAGTACTATCGTCCAAAAAAAGGAAACTACATTCATTTGAATACGAATAGTCGGATCGATTACATGAAAATGGGAAAAAAACAAGGGAACAAAATTAAATTCAAAATTCAAAACCATTTATTCAGCTTAGGCCTTCGGAGGGCACTTATGAAGGTCAAATTTAAAGTTACTGAAGCTACAATATAGTATGAAAACAATAGCGAGGTGATGGCCTGATGACGTAGAAGTTTTTTGGGAGAGTCAATCAATAAGGGTGCTAGAGAAGAGATAGACTAAATCTATTTAATTATTAGGAGATAAGTATGTTTGTAAATAATAAACTCAATAACTACTAGACCGAATTTAATAATTATTTCACTATAAGAAAGCTCCTTACCCAGAAGTAATATAGTAAATGTCTATCTTGTATCTTAGGTATATCTTAGGATACATTAGATCCTTTGGGAACGCGGATGAAACCTCAAGACGGAAGCTGGTTTATAATATAGCTTTACTTTAGCATGTATTTCGTATGTTTTTGCTAATTAATTAGATAATATTATTACTCGTTTAATCTCAACATAATAGAAACTGCATGATGGCCACGTGCACTTTACCCTACACCGAGTAGTCGACAAAATTCTCAAAGAGGGTTGGCGTTAGGCAGACGGTAGACCGTAAAAAATCTAAGAATCTATTTGTAAAATGTAATGGATCGAATGGCGAAGAGCCAGACATATTGCGCTGACCCTAAATGATTGGAACGGTCAAAACTTAATTATTTAAGACTAGCTTTATCCCGCAGTTTCACCCGCTTTCCCAAGGGATTTAACGTATCCTGGGATAACCAATTCACTCAGGCGTGACCTTGCGGAAATTCATTATAAGATTATACAAAAACAAATATCTAGTAACTAATTGCGCTGGACAGAAAGTAATTCTGTAATCTTTCGGTCCGGCGGTCGGCGAGGTAACACGTATGTGGTGCTAGTGCGACGACTCAGTGACAGCGGGTCCAATACGTCCTGAAGATGCTTCGTGTAGAAGCGAAGACACGTGTCGATTTCCTGTGGAGTTTCCTTGTTTGGGACTTGACAGAGAAAGAGATCCAGCGGAATTAGTTACTAGATATTTGTTTTTGTATAATTGTAACCTGGGATTATAACATAGCCTATATCCATCCGGAATAATGTAGCTGTCAAATAGTGAAAGATTTTAGATATAGGGGTACAGGATCAACCTCTACTTAAAAAAAAGTTTACAAAATCCGCTTCATTTATAATTTTGGCATACACACAACAAAAAATTGAAAATTGAATATTATTTGTAAGCATTCTTTACATAAAAATACAAAATATAATATATTAGGTTGGGGAAAAAGTCTTTTCGCATTATAGTATGTATGAACTTGTAATAAAATCTCTTTGGCTATACTATTTGTATCTGGCTGGTTTTGGTATCATTGAAAGTTTAAATTTTAAAGAACATGTTTCCAAATTCAAATTAGGAAAATTTGTGAATTTCAATTGTTTTTCGTACCGTCAAGATGAGTGAATCTAATGAAGAAATTCGATACATTTTAAAATTTCACTTAAAAAAGGTAAAAATGCAACGCAAGCCGCGAAAAAAAATTGCGATATTTATGGACCTAGTGCAGTGTCTGTGAGAGTAGCATAAATTTGGTTTAAGCGTTTTCAATCCGGAAATTTGGATGTCAAAAATGCACGTCGCTCTGGTCGCCCCATTACGGATAAAATGGATACCATTTTTGAAAAAGTGGAGCAAAATCGGCATATCAGTAGTTACGACGAAGCTGAAGAACTGGGAATTGACCACAAAACAGTTTTGGCGCATTTGAAAAAAACTGGGTACACAAAAAAGCTAGATATCCAAACCTCACGAGCTCACTGAAAGAAACCTAATGAACCGTGTACTCATTTGTGATTCTTTATTACGACGTCATGAAACCGAACCATTTTTGAAGAAGCTGATAACTGGTGATGAAAAGTGGATCACGTACGACAAGAACGTGCGAAAAAGGTCGTGGTCAAAGGCCGGTCAGGCTTCACAGACTGTGGCGAAACCCGGGTTAACTCGCAACAAGGTGATGCTGTGTGTGTGGTGGGATTGGAAGGGCATTATTCGTTATGAGCTGTTACCACCAGGCAGGACCATCGATTCTGAACTCTACTGCGAACAACTGATTAAAGCAAGAAGTTGAGAGAAAGCGGCCGGAATTAATCAACAGAAGGGGTGTGGTTTTTCATCATGATAACGCTAGACCTCACACATCTTTAGCCACTCAGCAAAAATTAAGAGAGTATGGCTGGGAGGTATTAATGCATCCGCCGTATAGTCCTGACCTTGCACCTTCAGATTTCCACCTGTTTCGGTCTCTTCAGAATTCTTTAGGCAGTGTCAGGTTAACATCACGAGAAGACTGTCAAAACCAGTTGTCGCAGTATTTTGATCAGAAGTCCCAAAATTTCTTCAATTTTTCATCAAAATTTAAATGTTGCGTATTAAGAGAAGATAGTATTATTCAAAAGCTTTTTATATATTTTATCATAACCGTAAAATAAAATAATAAATATCCTCGGACATTCTGTACACACGGCCATCTGCCCCCAAATAAAGCAGAGCTTGTACAATGGAAACGAGATAACCGATACACTACATATACAATTTTCGTAAATACATACTTATAGATATAAATATTTACACCTAGATATAGAACAAACAGACGTTTTCATGCACTAAAATATCCCGGCACATTCTTTTTACACACGGCCATCTGGTCCCGAACTAAGCAGAGCTTGTACTATGGAAACCAGATAACTGATATACTATTATAGATATTTACACCCAGACACAGAACAAATAGACATGTGCATGCACACAAAATGTTTGTCCTGGGTGGGAATCGAATCCGCGACCTTCGGCTTAGCAGCCAGAGTCGCTAATCACTAAGCCAACTGGCCTGTCAATCCAATATCGGGTGAGCTTACTCCCGGCTCTTTTCAGTAAATCAACCTTCCGAACCGGTGTTAGAGTCTGACCATTCATAAGTGCCTGTGAAGGCCTATTTGAATAAAAAAAAAACATTTTATTTGAAATAAATATTTCACTTCATATCGAATATTTCGTTCAGCATCAACGCGTCAGATGGGCTTAGTCCCTCTGTCGAAACTTGCTATTAATGTCACATAAGGGACAATATGAGAGCAATCTAAGTTCCCTGAAATTGTAGACCCCGAATAAATACATAACGAACTTCAAGACTATAAGCATAATTAAGAGCCAGTTGAAGGTAGGAATACATGAGATGTAAAGCTGCAGTTAACGTTCTTTCATGCCATACTTAAAGAGCACTTTAACTTGAGTTATGGGGTGTTTAACACCCCGCTCAACTTACAACGACGCTTAATCTGCATTGTGTACTTGTTTTGTGACTTTGTTGTTGAAATAAACAGGCGAGGTTCTGCGGAGATGTTATAATTACTGTTCAAAGTAGCAGTCAGGAGGCTTCTACAAAGTAGACTATAGAGCAATGATTTCCATGTTTTGTCAATGAATTGAAAATAGACATTTAGATTTTAAGAAATAAAGCTCGCAATGCTTTTTCGTCGTCCCCAAAACCTTGATTTTTATTATTATTCGTATCTAAGACATTTTCTATCGATTATAAATATCCTGGGACATTCTTGACATACGGCCATCTGATCTCTAACTAAGCAGAGCTTGTACTATGGAAACCAGATAACTGATATACTACTTTTTTTCTTTTACTTTTTTTCATCTGATTATTTCTGCATTTCTATTTGACAGCGGGGCATAGTGACATCAATATAATAGACAATAAATTATAAGGCGATACAACCCGCGGGGTATTCAAAGTAGAAATGTGACCGGGATTTGACATCTCTGCCTTCTGATTAGTGTTTGTTTTTTAATTGAAATCATAAATTATTTATACAAATATTTATGTAATTATTTAGTAATATTATTGGAGTGACTTCAACCGATAACACAACTGAAGAAAATTTAATTTCATTCCCTAGCATTATCATACAAATTTCTTCGGCGGCGCACCAAGGTTTCGGAGAACGATTCTTTCACCCAATTGCATATTAAACTAAAGAAAATAAACATAGAACTCGAAGAAACATCGTTGAGCTACTGTCATTTGCCTTAGAGAAACACACTGCAAGAAAAACAGCTGTTTTATTCCTAAAAGTGAATTTACAGTGTTATGTGGCGGCGGTGCTGTGTGATAGCGGCAATGAATTAAGACGCTCAAATGTAGCCTACACTAATAATATAAAATAATGATTTTTTATTAGTGTTTTTATTTATATATAATATTTAGTTGGTTTTTTAGTAAACTTTAAACATTTCAAGACAGTCATTAAAAAGTAAAAATCAGAATGTTAAGTTTTGCAAATTTTGAAAAGAAGCATGAGAAAGTCTTTTTAATTTTTTTATATTTGCACTACACCCACGAATACCGCCACCCAAACTCATCACTAGAGTGCCTTAAGGGGCGACTAAAAAGTATACCAATAACTACATGCACTTACATCTTGCTACTGAGTGCAAAAAAAACATTCCTTAAGAGGGAGACGCAAAATGACTCAAATCTCTTATACTACGTAATACACAGAATGCGCAGAAATCACACGTATTGCTTCAACCGCAAATGCTTAGGAAAAACTGATGATTATAGATGCAAGTTAATTGTTTTAAAAGCTATATTGCCATGGCACAACAACCTTAATTTGATAGAACAATAGTAAGTAACGTGATCCTCATTAAGCTCAAATTCACGCATTTATTTAAAGTCTGTTTCATTTTATATTTATATATTTTTAACTTAATATTTACCTTTTATTTACAAGTTTAATCATAAAAATTTTAAGAGTGGGTATCTCCTAACACAGGTGTTTAAAAACTTAAAAGGGGAGTACCAACCCATGTTATTACTGAACTTGTAATGTAATAAAGATATTGTAGGTTATAAATTTCAGGGTTTCTAAAAGGACGTAACGGCCTTAGATTTTATACATGGTTTACTTAGTCCTTTAATGAAGTACAAACAAATATTGTTCGTGTATTACACATTGTTTCTAAAAGGACGTAACGGCCTTAGATTTTATAAACCTTCATTTGTTTATTTTAAGGCGATGATCTCAGTGTCGAATCGAATGTAATTAGATTTCTTTGCTTAAGTCATGGTTTTGAGTTCTTTAAATGTATTCTTCCTTCAAATCCTTATTAGATCCACTATCGAAGCTTTACCAGAGAAAATGGTAATTGTCACCTCAATGACTGAACGGAGCTCGACATCGATACCGGAGGTCCTGAGTTTGATTTCTAGGTCGGACAAGGTTACAGTTGATACTTCTTTGCCACCCTGAAGCCTCAAACCTGTAGCCGGCATCGTATCCGAAATAAAAGACGGCGATAATTAGGAACTCATATCACGTTGGGATTTAAAACATTTCTTCAATTAGTCATTTTGTAGACCTCTGTCTACCTCTTCGAGAATAATGGCGTAACGAAGTATTTATTATATAACAATATGTGTTAATGTTAATCCCACTAATATTATTCCAGGCTATAAAACATTGCGACTGAAACAGATGGCTCAGTATTGGCCCAGCCAGGCACTGTGCCGAAATTGTTGCCATGTCGTTGACAAATCCACGCAAGAAAATGTAATATTCACATTACATAATATTATCTTTGGAATAAATGATTCGTAATCTAATTACAGGATTCCTTTTATTTCCAGACATAAAAATATGCTTATATTAATTAAAAATTAGATTATCCTACTAATATTATAAATGCGAATGTTTGTATGTACGGATGTTTATTACTCTTTCGCGCAAAAACTACAGAACAAATAGAGCGTAATTTAGTATAACATATAGAGAGAAAGCCGCGGGATATAGTTAGTAATTTATAAAAAAGATTATTCTTATGATTAAAGACTAGCTACTGTCCCGGGGTTCTATCGAGTTCTCGGAGAATCTTACATTTCCTTGTAAATATAATCAGTTTTATAATAATACCCCGAAACATTCTTCACACATGATTATCAGAGTCCAAAATAAGCAGAGCTTGTAACATGGAAACCAGGTAGGTAACTAATATACCACATATTGATATTTTTTTAACACTAAACATACCATAACCGGGTCAAATGACCCATTTTGAACTTTGCATCGAAAATGCACATATCATCTTATTGCTTTTGTACATTTGACTTCATGACTTTTTCTTACTAATTAATGTACAGTTATACTATTTATTACCCTTCCTAACAACCATATTTCATACATTCAAGCAGGAAACATAAAGTCACATTTGACTCGCTATGGTAGAAATAGGTACCTAGTAAGTGTTGGTATGATTAGTGTTAAATACATACTTGTATAAATATTGTTACGGCGTGTGCCCAATTACATTAAAATAACATTACATTACAACATTAAAATTCGATAAATCGTTACGGAGTTAAGTGGTCACAAACATACACACACAAACAAACTTATACATTAATTTGCTAATGAACATCCATACATCAATCTTAAAAACTTTCGCACTAATAATATTAGTAGATAAAAAGAAAGTATGATTCGATATGATATCTACAAATGATTGGCTGATAAATAAACTTCGAAGGAGTAACAGAGAATTTGGAAAAATCAGCATTTCAAATTATTTACTTACAAAATACATAAGCAAACGATATTGTCACCCTACACATTAAGTACAAGTTAAGCGCAAAGCACACAAACAAGTAAACAACTAAGTTCAACTCAGTTAATCACTTGAGACGTGGAAGCTTAAAATTTTGTTTGTTGATGTCTTGTTAACTAGAATTGAGTTACTCTAGGGTTTTGTTCTGTGGTTTGTTCTAATTGATTTATTGTTGGGAATTCCCCTTAAATGACCTTAAGGACTTTTGACTTCTTCACATTATCGACTATTATGGTTGAGAGTCTGTTGTGAGGACCAAAGACCAAAGACTTTATTTGAAGGGTTCCATCTATATATACACAGGTGCACTACTTTCGGCAGAAATTGGTCGGGTGGAATTACTTCCACGGTCAAACTCTGCACTAAGAGCTCAACTACTCTAGTAACCTAGCTATTAAGAATTTACTCTAAAATTACTGATTCTTAGTAATTTTGAACTCTAGTTAAGTAAACTCGGCATAGACATATTTTTAAAACCTTCAGTTGTACTTAATCCAGTCAAAAATCTTCCTTATTGATATCAAAACGAATCCGACCTTTCGTAACGCACACATTCACAAAACAATAGGAAAATAAACGAGAAAATATGACTGTACATCATTCTCGGTATTACATCCACTAGTTCAAATATTGTGGGTCACAAAAGATTTCTAAGCCGAAAAATATACACTTGGGAATAAATCCGTAGATATGGTCCTAAGGTTGTTTTATTAAGCTTACTACAACTGAGACACTTACGTTATCTTCGTTACACGAGGGCCTATAAAAAAGAGCTTTTACGTCAAGTATTTTAGTATGAAAGCCGAAATAAAGTAAAAGTACTCGACGGACGACTCTTGTATTTACTACATAAGATATTATAAAAATGTAGGCATTATTTGGGGAGATTATCTTTTGTTCAGTTCTAGATTTAGATTGCATTAGTTATAGTCTTTATCATCATCATTTACTTGCTCTATTCTATGGTGCATGTAGTATAGCAATATTGGTAGACGTGGCCACATAACTTATCTGTCTGAAGGTTGTATTAACTAATAGACTAACAATAATCAAAACTCTATTAACTGATCACATTCCTTGATGTTTCAATCTAAATTACAAATAGTATCCTACGTATAGTGCTAAATACACTATAAAACGAGAAAATTTAAACAATAAAATTTGCTGTGTTAAACAATACAGTAGAAATATCAGGTGTCCATAGTATTCATACAATAGAAAAACCACAATATTTTTTATACCACCATATGTCGGCCAACGACAAACAAGTTGACGGTGCACCTGATGGTAAGTGGCCACTGCTGCCTATGGATATTTGCAACACTAGAGGCCTTACCTTTCTAACGAAAACACAGTAATACAACTGCACTGCTTGACGGCGGAAATGCTTCCCCGGACGAACTCTGCACTAAGAGTTCTACTACTCAAAAAATGTATGAACCTTTATTCTGAAAATAAAATCAATTTCACAAAACGTGAAAAACAGCATTTTATACATGGTTTACTTAGTCCTTTAATGAAGTACAAACAAATATTGTTCGTGTATTACACACAGCTCTAAGAGGTGTAATATATACGAGATTGTTAATATTATGGTGAATATTAATAATGTGAATACTATGAACACGCATGCAAAAATCCTGCATCGCCCGCACCACAGTGATGTGGCGACATCTATGAACAAATAGGCACGCGAGAATTCTACATCGCGATATCGAAGTTTTCTCAGGATTTGACATTATACAAGCTTCCAACATCTGCCGTTGGGATTCCGCAATTAACCATATCATCCGCTCATCGTAAAGGCCGCGTCCTACACTCCATCCCGTATCAGTCACGTTCGCAGACCGAGGCATGCCCTCGCCGATTCTGACGACGAAATCACCAAAGCTCAGATAGCTGCAGCCGAATCTACAGCTCGCAATACAGCACAATCCACACAACATATCACAAGGCCATCAGCTTAAACACCGTCCTCGCCAGCATCGAGGTTAGTCGCGCTCTCTATTACCACTAATATTCATGTAAAGTCTTTGAGACCCCCCACGCAACGCCCTGAGCCCGAAGTCCGAGCCCCACAGGAGGCACCCTGTGCTGTTACTTAAAATCTAAAACCTCCGACTGAGAGCTCTCTGCGCTCGCCGGAAATGTCCGTGTAAGGGTGCCACCAGAGGCTAACCTTCGTCATTAAAAAAAAAAAAACAAACGCACTACATTTGAACCGCATTCCCCAGGTACTGCCTGTCAGAAGATCTTCCCTTTTAAATGGACACATACCTCCCACCATAATATTAAATGTAAAACACTGCTTAAAATAAGCTTCAAATGCTACAGTTAAACCCCATGTCAAATAGATACGACAAATGCATTAGATAAGCAGAATTCTCGACTGTGACACAACCGGAGAGCACCGCTGATTGCGTGGATATGTTTGTGTGACAAATATGCTAGTTACCACGGGAATTCCGAACTGAAATGTTATTTTGAAACTATTGTTGCTGCCATTTTTATCTAAGCTTTGCTGTGTAACGGAATTGCTTTTCGTATGAATTGTATTTCTTCTTGATATTTTTACAGTGTAGTTGAAAGAGGGTTTTTATATTTGAATGTCGGAGGTAATAGCTGAAACTACTGATTCTGTACTGTATATTTCGACTTCTATGGTATTTAAATTCTCGTATCAGGTTTAATTGGTCACAATTGTTATTACACAAAGTTGTTTATTTTTTGAATCCTATAGTAACTGACTACTTATAAATTGTGAAATAAGTAATTTGTAATATCCTGGGACATTCTTTACACACGGCCGTCTGATCCCAAACTAAGCAGAGCTTGTACTATGGAAACCAGATAACTGATATACTACATATACTTTTACATTAAAAACTGACATGTTCATGCACACAAATGTTTGTCTTGGGTGGGGAAATCGAACCCACGACTTGCTGCCATATAATCAGGGTAATTAACCACCTCGAAAGAAGTACGTTCTAGGATCCTTAGTACTACCTTATAATTAAGTAACCATCATCAAATACACTAAGGCAAATATTTGTGACAGTCCTTTGTGACAAAGGCACAAATTAAATGTAAATTGCATAAACAATGATCTGCAAATATGAATTCTAGTGTTCATTAAATAGGGGTGGCATTTGTAGAAACCATTTTGAGACTGGGCTAGTAGTTTTTAAACCTATTTAAATTCTGAATCCGAAGTCATTTCTTAAGTTTAGGCCACAGAAGAGCACTTATAAAACCACTAGCTAAAAAGTCAGGCTTCGACCAAAGAAGAAGAATCAGCAAGAAACGTACGTAGTTATTTGTTTTCGTATTAGTTTTAGAACCGGTAATCCTGCAATTGGTTTTATCAAGGTTGCAAAGAGGTCGGTGTGTTTACCCCCTCCTTCAGAGCTTGAGGGCCCGGGGCACTGACCCGTCTAGCCCCCCAGTAGCTACGCCACTGTTTGTAAGTTAGAGTCCGAGGGGCCCCTGAGCTTGGGGGCCCTGAGGCACTGCCCCGTCTAGCCTTCCGGTAGCTACGCCACTGGGTCAGCGATATGAGATATAAAACCTTCACGTGTGAGGGTTGACAATACATTAGCAATCCCTTGGTAAGGTCCATAGGCGGCGGTGACCACTTACCATCTGCTTTTTAGTTGGCCTACTTGACATAGTATAATAATAGGAATAAGTAAGAGAAAACCCAGTTGAACAGCCCTAGGTACTGAAGACTAGCAACTGGCAGGACGTAATTTACAGCGTAAAGTAACAAGTGGATAAAATTTAAAGGGAGATATTTTATATAAAAGAAAACTGTAGAAGCGTCATGTCTGTGGATACCTTGAAATATAATGATGCCAATAATAATTAAAAACCTTAATTAAATGTGATCATGCGTATGAAGTCGCGGGCACAGCTAGTAATGTATAAGTCTTCATTACAATATGACGTTACTCAAGCGTAGAATAAAATTTTGAGATTTTCATGACAATTGTGCGCTTTAAGATTTTAATTCTTTATTTTTCTCCTACAGTTTTTGCAGCAGTCTAATGGTTATTTTAGAACCAACAACAATACTAACTACTATTTTGTTAGTACCTATTGTTGCGCAGAGTCAAGAGCCCCTTTCTCAATATAAAGCTACGCTGTTATTCTTGCATGCCTATACACATATTCCTATTTTAACAATCAACGGGGCCATAGCAATAAAGATTTTATTATTTTAAACAATCCCATAAAACGGATTTATTTGTAATACATAATAAGATATTAACAAGATCCAAAATCCAAAGCATTGTACTCTAATAAATCTTCAAATTTGCCTAACATTTTCAGGAACAAAATAAACGCGTTGGGCCGTCAGTAACCAGTCGTCCTGGTGTCAGGAGGGAACTCTGTTAATTAAAATTTAAATATCCCATAAATTATATTGTAAACGACTGTTAGGTAGGCGCCTTGAGCGGTGGTTTAGCAACCATCCCTTAGTATTTAATGCTAAAGTCATTTTATCTGGCGCTATTTCTTATTTTATTTTACACTAAACTACTATCACGCTATGATGGCCGTTTTGACGATTCAGACTGTTATGGGAAAGGAAACTAAGTGACTTCTAGGTCTGAGAATCGGCTGCTATCTATTTTTCATAACCCTAAGTGATAAGGGTCGTCCATCCCATTTTTTTTTTTTACTTTGGAGAATTTTTTTTATTCAACTATGATTCAGTATTGAAAAATACATACAAGTTCCAAATTTCACTCTTCTACGATCGACCCCTGTTTTTTAATCGGTATTTTTAGATTATTCTGTTTCATCCACAGATCCGCAATAGGGTTGCAAGAAGAATCGAACGATACATTTTCATGTATCGTAATTATAATATAGTAAATATGGCAAAACAACGTTTCGTCTGTAGAATTATACAGGTCTTAAAATATATGAATAAATTAAATGTAAATACTTAGTAAAATTGGGCTTTACTATGTAATGTAATGTCACACATTTTTTGCATAAAATAAAAGAAATTGGACAGTGTTATTACTTCCTGCTTTATTTCCAATCGTTTGGGTTTGGCGCAATATGTGAACTGTCCATTTGTTGCACAACATACTACAATAGAATTGACAGGATTTTCAGTCTTCCCAATACCGACCCTCTATGGGAATGCTTTCGCTGCCCACTTGGTGCAAGGTGTAAGTGCACGTGATCATCGTCATACGCTTGCATCACCTCTTACGATACACTAGAGGTGAGTTGTGTTTGAAGTATCTTTAGCTGAAGATCGAGCTCAGTGGCTGTAGGTGAGGCTTATGTCCAGCAGTGGACGGAGATAGGCTGATGATGATGATCTTTAACAACTAACGCTGTAGCACAACAATTTTATTCTGTATAATATATATCAAGTTTCCCGGGTCGGGCAAGGTGTTCATGTTTTTAAGTTTAAAATATTACAGTCCGAGATCGGTAAAATGCCTGAGCAACGATGACAATGCACCACATGTCTTGTTGGACTAAAAACATATTTAGTGGAATGTGGCTTTCATCACTCTGCCCACCTATAGAGATAAAGGGCGTAAGAAAATATGAAGATTGTCATTGGATTGAGATTTTAGGTGCCACAATCAGTTTTATAATAAATTTCCATTGATGTATTTAAAAATTGTACGTTTGGTATCCTCTATATAATATTAAATCCTACCAGTGGATGCGGATCCATTACCCCGTGTCTCCCTTCAACCCTCAGTTTGGAAAACGTCTTTGGAATTAATTTTCTGTGTCACCGCCCACCTTAATTGCGAGTTTATACTCAATGTATATCGGCAACATTATACATAACTACGAGACATTTAATGGTTTGATTGCAGCGAAGATATCTCTGATGGTAGTGTCGTCGAATGCCGCGACGAGAGTCATGAGTTCAGATTCTACAGTGCTCGAGCTTTTGGTGCAGGCAAACAGGAAGGTGGCTTGAACTGGCTAGAACTAGCTATAACCCTCATGTTAAAAATCTGCCAAGCACCTGCCAGTGTATTCCATGAGCTAGACTTGAGAGCTATAACCCTTCTCAGTATGATGAGATTGTGATCAAACAGGTCCATAGTCAATAATTCCTACTTCAATTATTAATGCAAAATAAATTCGTTTATTTGACGTCTCAACATGAATTAATCGTGTTGTGTCGCAAATCGCCATTATACCCCGGGAAAACATAAGGTCCCTCGGGAATACGGATAAAACCGTGGGTCGGAATTAGTTACTTATAGCTGTAGCGTACTGGATCTGGGGATATTCATTACAGACGGGCATTTGATCCCAAACTAAGCAGGGGCTCGATTCTGTAAGTAAAATGACACTCGATGTTGTTTCGTCGCGGCCTCCGTGTTCTGTCTCTTTCGATAACTACTCTAATACTACTAATCACATGAGAAGTAAGCTCTCCAAAACCTCCGTGAAGCTGCTCGCCGACGAAGTTTGTATTAGCTGAATAAGGGGACAGTATTTATACTATCGAAACCTGGCAACATTATTGCCTCATTTGCTCTTTCAAATTTATATTTATACCCCGACAAAACTAACAGATATTCCTAATTAAAATGAAGTCTATAGAACATGCTAAGTTTAGTTTGGAATAAGTGTCGATTAATGAGGTATGTCCCAGGATATTTGTGAATATTTACGTCCAAAATAACCAGCCAATTTCTAAACTATAAATCTTTGTCCAGCAATATCGTGGCGAGAGTTCGCAGTGATTTGTAACAAACCCTATTTGTTCCTGTCACATCATATCCTGTTTTTGTTATCCGTTTCGCTAAGGAGGTCGTGGTTTTAGCTAGTGGGACTTGAGATTTATGATCTGGTTTCAGGAGCTGGTATTATAATCGCAATAAATATTATAATAGGTAGTAAAGCCGACTCTAAATATGGGTAAAATAAGGAGGATTATGAAATGATTATGATTCCGACGTCAAAACAGGAAGGAAGTTCTAGATTCGACTCATCTTCGCTACAGCTCCCTTTTAGTTCTGTAGCAGTATCTGGAATGTTGGAACCGTTAGTTTGTTTGTCTCTTTATGTGGTATAAAAATGGTACCTAATTATCACTTCATAACTACCTAGTCATGAGTCAGTTAGTTAGTTAGTTATACAGGGCTTCCTCCGCACTAAGCCTCTTGAATGGGCCATTGTGCGTCAGCCTCTTACTCCAGCCATCCCAAGTTGTCCCAGAAAGCTAGCAACCTTTTCAGGTTGCTGCAGGCTCCCGGGAGCGATGCTGGGGATTGGAGTATCTATGCTCGTTGATCTGCCACGCTGGAGCACTCTATAAGCACGTGTTGTGGCGTTTCTTCTGCCTCCACGCACTCTCTGCATATAGGGCTGTCCGTCCCACCTATGGTACATAGGTGTTTGTTTAAGGGACAGTGGCCGGTTAATATGCCAATGACCTTGCGGATCTTGTTCCTTGCTAGTCTGGTGAGGTTATGGGTATAGTCATGGGTATCAAACAAAAAGATTTGCCATGTAGAATACGTGGTGTCGTAAATTTAACAAATATTTATTCAAAGAAAAGCTTGTTACTCTTTTTAGTGGGCCGACAAACAAGCAGACCGCTTCATCCCAAACTAAACAAAGCATACAATTTTTTTTTATAATTACATACTCAATTATATATTTACATTAAGCATTGGATCAGTATTTCTAAAAATTTAACAAATAACATAATATTACCACTCTATAACAGAGATGTTATCTTGAATGTTTTTGTTATAGGATCGGACCAAACAACAACCAATAGGTATAGGCTTACAACAGAGGCCCCGACATCAAAGTTGAGAGGTCCCGTTACAAATGGCTATATATAGGGCACGCCTGGAGTTGTACTGTACACCGTTTCACTTAAAAGCTTTGTTTTGGCCTTATATGGGTCAATTCACATTTCGGGCTCCTGGCACAAAAGACTTAGTTCGGCTTATATTATTTTACCTTAATGCTCTATCGAACTATCCAATACAACGCACAAGCTTTTCGATCCGTTGTTTCGCTCTGGGAATTCTTAAACAAACTTAAAACCTCCTTCGTATTATTAATTATATTAAAACTAGCTGTCCCCCGCGGTTTCGCTCGGGTTCCCAAGGGATGTCATTTTTCCGACGCAAAACGTATCCTATGTTACTTCTAATACCTCCATGAATATGTGTTCAAAGTTTTATGATGATCGGTTAAGTAGTTTTCACGTGAAAGCGTATAAAACACTGTGATTTAACCAATGTAAGTAACATTCTCATTTATAATATTAGTAGGGATGAGTTTTAGAAAATATTTCTTCTCCATCATCCGTGAAGCAGCGCAATAAGGCCTCAGAAGGCGGACTTCTCTCGTGATTGTTTACTTAACGAAAGAGACAACGCGTCGAAGCTGTGACGAAACATCGAGCTGGTATCATTTATCTTACAGAATTACACCCCAAGTCTATAAAGCAAGTATTATAACGTTGTAGCTCAGCAGTAGCTAGCCAATGGCGGAGATAGTTAGATAAGCTGCCTCCCACAAGTTACAGGTCGAAATGATAAAATGCAAAATGTTTAAAACCGTTTTTAAGTTCAGTGCTTCAATGTCATCTCAGTAGACAATACAAGGCTCAATCGGCGTTTATTTTTTTTTTATACCACATGGCCGACAAAAAAGCTGACGGTCCACTCGATAGTAAGTAGACATTTACAATAACATTTGCAATACCAGGACATCACTAATCCGTTGTCGACCATGAGACGTCAAGTTGTTAAGTCTCGTGTGGTCTGTAATTTCTTGTTTGTCAAAAATTATTACATTCACGGCGTGAAAGACAACGACAATACTCAACATGGAATTACATCTCTGGTGTGTGACTTATTCACTCAGTACTGTGAGTTATGCCCACGAACTTCTTATAACAAATCCAATATTGTTATTGTTCCTCTTTCAAAACTATTTGGAAGATGCAACCCAGTGACACAGTTTGCAGTAAGCTGGTGCATATTATTATACATATAACATATTATATTATACGAAGTTGGAGGTGAGAGCAGATGGTTGCAGCTATCGATTTAATACTCCAGTTCAGTGGTGGGTTATAGTGGGAGACTTTGAAAAGGGTAAAGTTCTACTGTTGGCCAGATATTTTGTGCACAAATGGCATTAAAAACCATCACCTCTAATAAAAGGATTTCTCCGGAACTTCAGGAACCCAAACGTTATGTTTTTCATGGTTCAGAAACTGATTTTTCATAGCGTTTCCTTCTTTCCAAATAAATGGCAGTATGTGATGATGTACCAAAGCACTTTGCACTTTTAATTTGATATTATTTTGTTGAAATACTCCCCCAACAGTTTCACGGGCGTTCCTAAGACTTATAATTATAATAAGTTCAAATTGTAGAAAAAAATGTAGAGGTAAAGTATAAAAAGTACCTACCTAATTTTTTATATTAAATTCCGGGTTATTGACAATTTACGGGCCAAGTTTTATCCAAATCAGTTTAGCCAATTATTGTCCTGGTATTGCAAATAGCCATAGGCTTGGGCGTAAATATAGGCCTCATTTAGCCAACTTTATAACTCAAAAAAAGCTTTTACGTAACATATGCAGACACACAAACATATCACATAGCTAACGATTTTTATTATTATCATTTTTAAATGAGAGATGGACAGGTGTCACAGTGTTATAGTAACCCAAATGCTCAATTTGCAACAGAGTCTCGCTCGGCCGCATCGAAGCGCGAAACACCATTTACATTTTACTATTATTATACTCTATTTTACGCCCTGCGGTTTCACCCGTATTCTAGATGGAGCGTCTGCTGCTTCGTCATCGCTGATCGGATTATTTTGACACACATAGAATATTATGTTCCGGTGAATTACAAGATTTCTTGGGAATGTGTGTGAAACCGAGGCACGGAAGCTAATACGACATATTACATATGTTAAGAAAACCCCGTCAGATCTTTAGAGGTATTTATAAGGTATCAAGATTTGATTTTATTTATGCTATCCTTTTCATATAACATAATTTTTTGGGGTAATTATTTTTTTACCAAAAATAATTAGGCAAAAAAAAATTGATAAATTGGCAATACAAGGGCGTGAACGTAATAATATTTCCATAGATGATGGTGTCACAAAAAACATGATTTTAAAACAAAATCATTTAAAATTTGAAATCCCTCCAAAACAATACATAAATTATATTTGGAACGGTTTGTTCTATAAAAAGGTGACTTCTTAAGTAATATAAATTCATCTAATCTACCTGATCTTAATCTAAATATTACGCTCTATATTAAAACATACCTGGTAATGTGGAGTGATAGCTAGTTGAAATATTTGCCAAATTTCTGAAAAAAGAAAGACATTACATTAAATATTCCTTATTAAAAGACTGAGATTGCTTAGAGACCATCAAGAGAGCCTCGTTCATAAAATCTCTCATTTTCAAGATAATAATAAAATATTATAGTACTGTGATATTTCTGAATAAAAGTCTGTATTTCCACTAATGTAGTGACGCTATTACAATAAAGCTGAGTACGCATACAATCAAAGTTAAATATGAAAGTGGAAGTTGAAGTCATTTATTTATAAAGCCTTAGAAGGCCATGGAAGTTATCACCTGATCCTAAGTCGTTTTGCAGGGAAGGCACGATGCTAGTGGTACCACCAGTGTTGCAAGCGTCAATTGGCAATGGTGACCATTTTAAATAAATAAATAAAATAAATAAATATCCCGGGACATTCTTAACACACGGCCATCTGATCCCAAACTAAGCAGAGCTTGTACTATGGAAACCAGATAACTGATATACTATTTTTTTTTCTAAATACATACATAAATAGATATTTACAACCAGACACAGAACAAACAGACATGCACACAAATATTTGTTCTGGGTGGGAATCGAATCCGTGAAAGAGTAGTAGAGCTCTTAGTGCAGAGTTCGTCCGGGGAAGTACTACCACATTACCCATTTCCGCCGTGAAGCAGTAGTGCAATTGTATTACTGTGTTTCGGTTAGAAAGGTAAGGGGGCCGGTGAAATTACAGGCACATGAGACTTAACAACTTCACGTCTCAGGGTCGACAACGCATTGGCGATACTCCTAGTGTTGCAAATGTCCATAGGCGGCGGTGACCACTTACCATCAGGTGGACCGTCTGCTTGTTTGTCGGCCCAAGTGGCATAAACAAAAAAAATAAAAAAAAATAGAAATTTTGGGACTTCTGATCAAAATACTGCGACAAGTGGTTTTGACAGTCCTCTCGTGATGTTAACCTGACACTGCCTAAAGAATTCTGAGAGACCGAAACAGGTGGAAATCTGAAGGTGCAAGGTCAGGACTATACAGCGGATGCATTAATACTTCCCAGCCAAACTCTTTTAATTTTTGCTGAGTGGCTAAAGATGTGTGAGGTCTAGCGTTATCATGATGAAAAAAACCACACCCCTTTTGTTGATTAATTCCGGCCGCTTTCTCTCAACTTCTTGCTTTAATCTCATCAGTTGTTCGCAGTAGAGTTTAGAATCGATGGTCCTGCCTAGTGGTAACAGCTCATAATGAATAATGCCCTTCCAATCCCACCACACACACAGCATCACCTTGTTGCGAGTTAACCCGGGTTTCGCCACAGTCTGTGAAGCCTGACCGGCCTTTGACCACGACCTTTTTCGCACGTTCTTGTCGTACGTGATCCACTTTTCATCACCAGTTAGCAGCTTCTTCAAAAATGGTTCGGTTTCATGACGTCGTAATAAAGAATTACAAATGATTACACGGTTCATTAGGTTTCTTTCAGTGAGCTCGTGAGGTACCCAAATATCTAGCTTTTTTATGTACCCAGTTTTTTTCAAATGCGCCAAAACTGTTTTGTGGTCAATTCTCAGTACTTCAGCTACGTCGTAACTACTGATATGCCAATCTTGCTCCACTTTTTCAAAAATGGCATCCATTCTATCCGTAATGGGGCTACCAGAGCGACGTGCATCTTTGACATTCCTAATTTGAATTAGGAATTATGTTCTTTAAAATTTAAACTTTCAATGATACCAAAACCAGCCAGATACAAATAGTATAGCCGAAGAGATTTTATTACAAGTTCATACATACATAATGCATACATATACTATAATGCGAAAAGACTTTTTCCCCAATCTAATATTATACGGTTTTTATTAGCTTCACCTGTATGTTTGTAACCGACTCGTTTAGATTTTGATTCGATTTTGACCCACTTTAAACGGTCAGATTTCATTCAAACTTTGTAGATTTATCGAGGCCCTATGACAATTCAATATTTTAAACAGTTGGATAATCAGGATTAGCGATTTAACTAAAAACATTACAATAAATAATAGTTTAAAAAAAAATTGTAATACATTTGAATTAAGAATTGAAAATATGGAAATGATGATGAATATGAATAAAATTGACAGATATGAGTAGAAGGTTTATCATTTTGATAATATCTAAAAAAGCACTCCATGCTTTTTTTACAATAAAGAACATTTTTTATTATTTACACTATTCTTAATTCAAATTTATTTTCAATTTTTTTTGTTGGATTTTATTATTAACTGGTTGTGATATGGCCTCTTTCATTCATTCAAATCCATGTATTGAAAGAAGAAAGAAAGAAAGAAAATTTATTTATTCATGATTAATTAAATGTACCTTACACAGAAAAAAGCAGAAGTCTAGTCTACAGATACATGTC
Organism: Habrosyne pyritoides; assembly: GCA_907165245.1. Taxonomy (NCBI): domain Eukaryota; kingdom Metazoa; phylum Arthropoda; class Insecta; order Lepidoptera; family Drepanidae; genus Habrosyne; species Habrosyne pyritoides. Next base: position 1,390,130 of record OU015608.1, read on the forward strand.
TAAAATCACATGCCCACATTTCGCTGCATACTTAATATTAATGTTCGAACACATAAACATACACAGAAGTCAAAAGCGGGCGGGAAACATGCCCATGTGAACTAAGCCTTACATCACAAGTTGGTGGAAAACAAAAGAAACCATATATTAGGGGAAAGGCTAAGAAGGTGAATGTGACATGATTTATGGGTTGGACCCTAAAGGGATTATTTGTTGGGAAATTTTACTAAAAGTTCCTTTCATATTTCCTTTGCACAGTTGACAATATAAGTTATAATTTCTTTTGGATCATTGTGTTGGCAACCTTATGGAAACTGTCTATGACTAATGAAGTGACTATGGGCATGTGCAATTTCCGGGACTTTGCCAATGGATTTTGGACCTTGAGACATGAAATTGTTAGGTGTCATGTGTCTTGGCTGCATACCTCATTACGAATGTACGACCTTTTTTTAATGTCCAGTAGCCTGGCAAGAAGGCAAATGGTCCTCTTCATGATAAGTGGCACCGCTATGCGTTATCGCCCTTATAAAATCTCAGGTGTCTGTAATTTTGACCGACCTTGCTTACCAAAACACACGGCTCATAGGGGTATGGTGTTTGTACTTCCCCGGACAAAGCTGCACTAAGAGCTCTACTACTTCTAAAACATAACACTTGATGGAATGATGACCTGTTCAGAGTCGCTGGAAGCTTGTTGGAGCATGCTGAGTTGGAAGACCGATTTGTGGCAATTGTGTACCTTGTTTCTTATTGTAAACTTTTTTCGTATGTCATTTCCCTTTTTCACAAATAAAATTGTTTCTTTCTTTTCTCTTTCTTCTTTCATTAGATGCAGAAATTTATAGGAGAGGTCCATATCCCTGGACAAGTAATGATGATCAAAAGATTTAGCTATTAAGTGTAATAACAAAAGTTGAACATAGAAATCAACGAAGGGATAAAAAAGTCCTAGCTTTCAAAAAAATCAGTCACTACTTCAGCTAAAATTCCTTTCATAAAATTCCCAGTAATATTTTTCCTTAAAATCACAATTACAAAATTTAAGAAAAATATTAAGACTAGAGACATCATAAAAATCTAAAGATTTACTCATAATTGTCCGCTTATATTTTAATTACCATATTTTTTAACTGTTCTATTTCCTCGACGTCTCGGCGGTTCTTTAGCTTGAGGCACTATTCAGACTGGAATAGGTTTTTATCAAGAACGCTTTGGATATTGCTCTACATTTTTTTATAGATCCAAATTCAAAAAATTCAAAACTATTTATTCAGTTTAGGCCCTCGGAGGGCACTTATGAAGGTCAAATTTAAAGCTACTGAAGCTACAACCGGTTCGGAAGTCAGCCTTCAACTGAGAAGAACCGGCAAGAAACTCAGCAAGGTTACATTCTTTTTTATCAAATAATTTTTATCTATTCTGACTTTTTGGCTATTTTAAAATTTCAATTTTACATAATTTATATTTAACTATAACAAAATATTTATTATAGGTAACATTCAAAAACAAAACAAAAAAAAGAAATAACAAGACAAAAAAATAGAAAATAACAATAATTAGGTATTTACAACTTAAAAAGAAAATTAGAGGTGCACTGTGCAGAGAGTAGCTATTTCCATACATTTTTATCTTCAATATAATGAACTACCTAGTAATACGCTTTTTCTTTCAAAACTCTCCTAATATAATTTTTAAATTTATGAGCTTATTATAAAACCGAACACAATTACCAAGAAATGACTTGTTAACTTTAGTTAGTCTAAAGTATGGAACAACTAACTTCTCCCGTCGTCAGTCTAGATGTGATAGCTCGTGACTAGCATTTCGGTAAAATTAGATTTTGATGTAGAAAGCTTCTAATAGTATTTCCGGTGCTCACCCGTAAATGTCTTGAGCATTAAAGACATTATGACGGCAAAACATGAAAAATTTAAAGTAAAATATGTATTACAGTCATTTTTAAAAGAAGCTTTTTGTCTCTCCTGTATAGTTTTGCAGTTTGCATGTACGAGCTATCACATCTAGACCGACAATATATAAATGAAACTTCTTATGGGGACTTTGAAATCATGATCTACACCTTTTTGTGTGACGAAAAATATGTCAATAATAAACACAATCTATACTATTCAAAATTGTTTGATAATCGACAGACCATTTGGCTTGGTGGTTAGCGCTCTGACTGCCAAACCGAAGGTCGCGGGTTCGATTCCCACCCAGGACAAACATTTGTGTGCATGAACATGTCTGTTTGTTCTGTGTCTGGTTGTAAATATCTATTAATGTATGTATTTAGAAAAAAAAAAGTAGTATATGTAGTATATCAGTTATCTGGTTTCCATAGTAAGTACAAGCTCTGCTTAGTTTGGGATCTGATGGCCGTGTGTAAAGAATGTCTCGGGATATTTATTATTAATAATTAAAATGTTTCCCTGTATTTTGATCTGCGACTTTTAACGACAAATCGACTCATGAACGGGTCCCGACTATTTCGACTAAAATTTACTTATTCATACTCTATTTTATCATACATTTTAATAAAAATGTTCAGTATAAATTGTATTGGTAAGGCTTCTCAAAAAAAATATAACAAATAAATTCAAATTTGAATAAAGAAAAGTCTATTAAACATTATTTCTACCTTAGATTCCTGTATAAGAGACAGGCAATTCGTAAGTGCTTGTGAAAGCCTATTTGAATAAAAAATATTTTTTCATTTCATTTATTTACCCAACTCCTTACTAAAACCAAACATGTAGAGCAACCTACCCTCCATTTCATCAACACTTCTCATACCTGCCTCTCGTTGCTTTAAATCCGGCGCGTTGAATAAATTCAGGCAGCCCCACTCTACCCTCTAGGTCAAAGTTAAAGCATGCACTATGCATGTTGGTATACTCGGTCTAAAGCGCATCACATACAAATGACTGTTAATATTCAAACACTAGCTTTTGCCTGTGGAAGCACGTTCACAAAGGAACAGAATATTTTCTCTTTACACCCGATGTTCTATTTATCCTGAATATGATATATATCACTACATAGTATAAAACAAAGTCGCTTTCTCTGTCCCTATGTCCTCATGTATGCTTAAATCTTTAAAACTGCGCAACGGAGATTGATGCGGTTTTTTTTACATATAGAGTGATTGAAGAGGAAGGTTTTTATGTGTAATACATGTGTCATTCCACGGGAACGCGGGTAAAACCGCGGGGGACAGCTAGTGATATATAAAAAAAGGTTTCATGCAAATCTATTCAGGGTGATTGAATTACAGACTTATACTATCATGTTTATAATTTTAGTTGGATAGGGCTCAATAAACTGTGGTGGCCTTTAAATATGGCGAGCCGTAACTTTTTATGTCAACTGTCAAAAAAATAAAAAAGTTAATAAGTTTTTAATCTTGGTGTGTGTGATGGGTGATGTGGCTGAAAGTGGTGAAAAGGAAAATGTTTTTATCAAACTCACTTTTTTCCCTGAACAAAAATTTAATCTTCTTCCACGAGGCAAAATCCAGTGGTCCTAAAAAATTAAGGCTTTATTTTACTAACATTTATTCGTAATGCTGTTTATTTTTTCAAGTCTGCTGCTTTTTTTATATTGTTCATGTGTAAGTGCATGACGTGGAAATGGTTGGACAGACTTGTTTGAAATGGTTAAATAATGTTAGAAAAAGAGCAGCAACATTTGTAAGTGTTTTTTCAATGGCATTTTCGTACGAACTAATTACAGCAGGACGTTTATGGGGTAAGTTGTATTAAAGTAAAATAAAATAATAAATAGAAATATGTTAGTGTGAACCTACTCTTAAAGGGCCAGCCCCCTTATTCAGCTTATACAAGCCTCGGAGAGCGGCCTCTCACATGATTGCTTAGTTAACGAAAGAGAGAGCAATAGAGGCGGCGACGAAACATCATCTACTAGAGTCATTTACTTTAGATAATCAAATCCCAGATTTGTATAGCGAACAGCCCTGCGAGATGATAGGTCATGTTTTTTTTAGTATTTCGTACTATTTATGAATTCTGAGTTATTTTCTTCAAGGATCTCAGCTGAGCACGTTTCTGTCAGGTATGGTAAATACCGATTATTTTGGTTTATGGTAAAATATAAAAATAATCTAAATTTAAATCCATTTATTCAGTTTAGGCCCTCGGAAGGCACTTATGAAGGTCAAATAATAAGTTATTGAAGCTACAACTAAAAACTAGTTTTCCATGTCACACTTTCAGACGAGTTCCTGAGGGATCTAGTCTATCCCCGGACTATCAGCCTAATAAATAAGAAATATTATGTGTAATAATACAAATGGCGAAAGATTTTTTCTGACTTAGGCTATTTTAATCATAATTTGTTTTGTTTGCCAATAAAATAAATTAAAATAACAAATAAAAATTAAGTGAGATGGTACAACTTATGCCCAAAAAAACCCAAGTAAATAATTAAAATGATTCTCCCATCAAAATATGCATGAAATTGCTTATTTTAATTGAATGTCCCAAACCTAAAAATGAGGTGTGAATTCCATTCGGTCGCTGGTAAACCGTAATTTTATTCAACTTCTTTAATAATTCATAAGGTAGACCATTTGCCGGGTTCTGTACATTTTCTATTTACATTTTTATACCGCAAAAGTGGGTAGAATGGCGTTCCCTAATGGAATGTCTGATTTAAAGGAATTATACTGCTTCAAATGTTACTGTCGGGGGAAGAATCCGCTAATTCCAGATATAAATAATTATTTTTAATACCTAGGTACATATTATTTAATACGTACTAGCGGGAATTTAAAAAAAATATATGATTAAATAAATAAATTATCAAACCTTTTTTGTGAATAACATTATTATTAATTTATTAGCTGCCTCCCGCGGTTTTACCCGGGTTCCCGGGGGATGTCACATTTTCCCGGGATAAAAAGTAGCCTAAATGTTATTCTGGGATATGTTCTATCCATGTGCCGAGTTTCATCCAAATCTGTCCGGAGTTTCTGCGTGAAGGAAGAATAAACATCCATACATACAAACTATTCGCTTTTATAATATTAGTAGGATTTGACGCGGCTTTTCTCACGCAGATTTTAGGATTTGGTACCTACACAGAGATTCCTTCACAGTCAGTGAATTTCATGTTTTATATTTATATAGCAGCCCCCTTATTCAGCTAATACAAACTTCGTCGGCGAGCCGCTTCACGGAGGCCTCGGAGAGCTTACCTCTCACGTGATTAGTAGCGTAGTAAGCGACAGAGATAGAGTATAGAGGCCGTGACCAAAACATCATCGAGTTAGTGTAATTTTCCTTACAGAATCGAGCCCATGTGCCTCGCGTTTGACCCTCCGCGTCGCACCGCCCGCCCGCGCTATTACTTCTTTTCACTTAGCGTTCTTTCTAACGTATAAGTTATACTTTGTATTCATATTCAGGATAATAATAGGTCTCTACGGATTCACCCCTCCCTTTAGAGGTAAAAAAATAGCCCGGGACATTCTTTACTGACGGCCACCTGGTCCCAAACTAAGCAGAGCTTGTGAAATGAAATGAAATGAAATGAAATATTTATTCAAATTGGCCTTCACAGGCACTTATGAATGGTCAGACTCTAACTCTAACACCGGTTCGGAAGGTTGCTTTTACTGAGAAGAGCCGGCAAGAAACTCAGCAATTACTCTTTTCAAAATAAGATTTTGTACATAAAAGATGTGTCCTGCTGGAGCGAGCGCTACACCCAAGCATTGTCGTCATTAAAATAATCATTTGTATTGTAGAAAGCCTTTTGTACTAAAATAGTCTTAATTCTTTCCTTAAATTTTTGTAAAGGCAAATTTAAAATTTCAGCAGGGATTTTATTATAGATGCGTGCACTAAGTCCTAAAAATGAGCCTTGCACTTTTTGCAGTCTATATGCAGAAGTGACAAGTTTATCCTTATTTCTAGTATTGATGGAGTGCATATCACTCTTTTTGACATAAAGACTAATATTTTGATGTACAAATATTATGTTTGCATAAATATACTGCGATGCAACTGTGAGGATATCAATTTGTTTAAACTTTTCAGTTTTTCTAGCATTTAAAACAAGATTATTAACAGTAAACCAATTTAATACCTGGGCTAATGCACCGTTTACATCGTCATAATTGTATTTCAGTCTATCAACACCAAAAATCAGTGAGGTATCGTCAGCAAACAGTACAATTCCACAGGTATTTCTTACGTAAAATGGAAGGTCATTGATATATACTAAAAATAGAAAAGGCCCTAGAATAGAGCCCTGGGGTACACCCATATGCACAGGAGAACCAGATGATTTAACTCCATTCACATTAACACTTTGAGTTCTCTCACTAAGGTACGATTTCATCAAATTAAGTGCTGCACCCTTAACTCCATAATAGTCTAATTTACGCGTAAGTGTCTGATGGTCAACACAATCAAAAGCTTTAGATAAATCACAGAACACTCCAATAACATTCTGCGACTTTTCCCAAGCGTTGAAAATTTGTTTCAAAAGTGCTACCCCGGCATCAATAGTGGAACGACCTTTAGTAAAACCGTACTGCTCACTATGTAAAAGTTTATTTAAATTAAAGTGAGCAAGTAGTTGCGTTAAAATAATCTTTTCGAATACTTTGCTTAGGGCTGGCAAGATAGAAACGGGCCTATAATTGGTTGGATCACTAGGATCTCCGGCCTTGAACAAAGGTATAACTTTGCTATGTTTCATTAAATCCGGAAATTTACCAAAATCTACGCATCGGTTAAAAATTTGAGCTAAATGGGGAGCAATATTATCAATTATACCCTGCAAAACTGTTACTGATATACCCCATAAGTCGCCAGTCCGTTTAACTTTTAAACTTTTGAAAGTTTTGATGACATCGTAAACCTAAACAATTCATTACACTCTGATACGTTAGTTTTTAACAACGATTCAGCATCTGCTGGTGAAGAATCCAAGGAGCTGGTTGTGGCTATAGGTATGTCAGTAAAAAAAATATTAAAAGCAAGTGCAATTTGATCATCATCACAGATAATATTTCCGTTAATATTTAATTCAATGCGCTTATTATTGTTTTGAGTTTTACCTCTTTCTGAATTAATTATGTTCCAAGTAGTTTTTACTTTGTTATTTGATTGGCTTATCTTATTTCTCAGATATATAGATTTTGCCGAAGTGCAAGCTTTTTTAAACACTTTGGAATATTTTCTTACATATTCAATAAAATCGACATTTTGATTGTATTTCTTCATACCATACAGCTCATACAACATAGCTCTACTTATGTAAATACCAACCGTTGCCCAGTCGTTAAACTTAATTTTATAATTTTCCTTGAAGGTCTTAAGTTTAAAAGCCTTATTAAATTCGGTTTTTATAAATTCAAAGAGTTCAGTATAGAGACCATCCGGCTCGTCCTGTGCCATGCTAACAGAAACTATATTTTTATTAACGTTATCTTTGAATCGAGCGATACGATTCAAAGTGATGGGCCTACAAGTTATTTTAAGCGGCATATCATTCGATTCATTTTCAAAAACTACCTTCTGGCCGCAATGATCAGAAGTTAATTCAGTAATAATTGATTTCTCAAGTGCATCTCAGCTGCAAAACACATTATCGAGACAAGTGGCAGAAGTTCCCGTAATTCTGGTAGGCTCACAAAATAAATTAATAAGATTAAATGATTTAAATATATTAATAAGTCTTATTCTAAGTCTAAGGGGGGACGATACACGCAAACTATAACAAAGCGCTCAAGCTCCACACAGGACAATTCAACAGTGCGCTCGATAGATAAGTCTACAATGTCTTTACGGTTTTTACCTCTAATGTGATTTGAAACTAAAATTAAGCTACCACCGTGTATAGCTTTCCTTCTTACGAACGCACTTAACAATTTATACTTAGGAATACTTATTAATAACTCAGAATTCTTCAACCAATGTTCAGTGACACACAGTACATCAACATTATGGTATTCAACAAATAATTGCATTTCCAATTCTTTGCCAGCTAGGCCCTGAATATTCTGATGAACTATATTTAATTTATTGAGCTTAGCTTTTGTCCTAATATAAGAAAACCCTCCCCACCACTGGCATTATTATCAATAACACCAGTGTCAATATTCCCAACTAAGCTACTTGTAGCTTGGTCATAAATATGTACATTTCCTGCTAGCAATGTAGCGATCTGTTTCTTATAGGCAGTTTCGTTAGGCAGATACATAGTATCTTTTGTCAATTTAAAATTAAATATAAAACTATTTATGTCAAAATAAAACATGGCGTCACTATGACGATGAATTAAATTATATAGTGTCATATTCATGTCATATATGTGCTTATTCTGTTCCTGAGACAACAAGTTAGAATAAGGAAAGGCGATGGCAACCAAATAACTGATATACTACATATACTACTTTTTTTTTCTAAATATTATTTAGATATTTACACCCAGACACAGAACAAACAGACATGTGCATGTATACAAAATGTTTGTCCTGGGTGGGAATCGAACCCTCAACATTCGGTTTGGCAGAGTCGTTAACCACAAAGCCTGCCTTGACAAAGTCTATGTATTCTTCCGACTATAAAATATGTTTATTCAAAATCTCGTCGATTCGCTGCTCTGTTTCCACGTGGAAGAGATTAGAGGCCGATTATTACCATTTAAAAAAAAAATATTTGCATTAATATAAAAAAAATAAAACAAAAAAACCGTTCAACACAATTTCGAACTGAACCACTACCTCGCATTGCCAGTACGCGTGTTTGTTTCGTTTTCGCTTAGCGTTCTTTTTTAATTTTCTTCTTAATCTTTTTCTAAAGATCATAGCGTGATTCAAAATATTGAGAATTGGACTATGAAATACAAAGAGAATGTCTCTAATCCAATTAATATTGATTATATATATATATGATTAGGTATATGATATATATTACAATGCCACAATAAATAGACTGCAAAAGCAGTACAATAATACTAGTCACAATAACTAATAATATTTTTGTTCTCTTTCCTCAAAGTAATTTTTTGTTTTGTTAAAACTGTTTAATTATGTATAAAATTAAAAAAAAAACTAAAAAAACACGCTTTATATAGAAAACCAAACTAAAAAACAGAAAATAAATTTTAATAAATATTAATAAAGAATATTAAAATTTATTTTCTGTATAAAGCGTGTTTTTTTAGTTTTTTTTTAACTATTATTTACTTTTCATTTTTTAATTACAATTATTTTGAGTGCCCGAAAGAGTAAGTCTGGAACTGCACGCATGCGTAGTTCGCGCACTAGCTCTATCTCTCTTACTCGCATGCAAAGGATGCGGAAAGAAATTAATTAATCCTGGCGAATCTAATTAGGATAATCGGATGCTTTGATCGGATTGATGGAAGGCACTATCGGTGGTATCGAGATTCTATTTATGTAATCCTTTTCAGGGGCTCAATTCTGTATGGAAAATGACACTAACTCGAGGATGTTTCGTCGCGGGCTCCGTGCTCTGTCTCTTTCGCTAACTACGCTTATACTACTTATCACGTGAGAGGTAAGCTCTCCGAGGCCTTCGAGCGCCTCGCCGACGAAGTTTGTATTAGCCGAATAAGGGGGCAGATAACAAGTAAATAATAAATAAATATCTTAGGACTTTATTTACTCACGGCCATGTGATCCGAAACTAAACAGGGCTTGTAATGTGGATATTAGATAACTGATATGGTACATACTACTTTTTATCCTCTGAATACATGGTCCTACTAATATTGTAATTGCAAATGTTTGTATGTATAGATGTTTAATAATAATAAAAAGTAAATAAATATCCTGCGACATTCTTTACACACGACCATCTGGTCCCAAACTAAGCAGAGCTTGTACTATGGAAACCAGATAACTGATATACTACATATACTACTTTTTTTCTAAATACATACTTATATAGATATTTACACCCAGACACAGAACAAACAGAGATGTTCATGCACATAAATGTTTGTCCTGGGTGGGAATCGAATCCGCGACCTTCGGCTTGGCAGTCGGAGTCGCTAACCACCAAACCAACTGAAATGTTTGTATTTTTTTAACGCAAAAACTACCCGATAGATTTGAATGAAACTTGGCACATAGATAGAGCATATCCTGAAATAATAAATAAGCTACTTTAATTCCGGGAAAATGTGACAACCCTCGGGAACGCTGGTAAAACCGCGGGGGATAGTTAATTATTTATATATTTACCCACAGACACAGAATTAACAGACATGTTCATACACACGGATGTTTGTTCTGTGTTGGAATCAAACCCCCGAATGGTACTTTGGCAGCCAAGTTTACCAGCAACTGGCTCCTCATCAAGTAAAAAAAAATCTAATAAAATTAAAGGAAATGAGCAAACTTAAATGGCCGTGGGTCGTCATGGGGTGCGGCCCGCTTCTCTACACATAGGTACGTTGTTTCATTATAAAAAATTAGCTGACTTTGGGGAAATCGTGTTAATTTTGTCATAAAAAACATTAATCGCTTTATGCTACAATCTTACTAAATTTATAAATGTAAAGGTTTACGTTTGTCACTTAGGTCCGTAATTGATTATAGCGGAATCACGGATTTAAATTAAAATTTTAACACAGATAGAACATCCTTCAGTTAACATAAGTGATACTTTAAATACCGGGGAAACAGAAGATCCCACGGGAAAACGAATGAAATCGCGAAATAAAGAAGTATTTTTAATGGGAATATTGCAAGCTTTCTCACATCTCTACATTATCAACCGTAAAGTATCTCAGGACGGAATAACCAGTACTTCTGTGGCGACCAACCAGTAACCCATAAAACCGCAACGTTTTTCCAGCACAGTACCTAAATGCCATATTAAGCTGCATTAAAAACCAAGCACACAGCATACCATAAAGATAGCCATAACAAATGAGATGTGGAGACTCATGAAAATGTTGGTGTTTCATTTGTAAACACACTAAAACTAAACAATTTTGAATAGCAATATAGGCTTAAAAAAATGAGTTATTAGAATCATACAAGCCAATAACCGTAAACTTCCCCATTATTGCTTGGTTGGCGAGGTTAACCATTTACCATTAGTGGGTACATGGCATTAGGAAATGCTTTTGAATGTGGCATACATATCGCACCCTCTCTATCGTTATAGGGGCTTAACTCAAAAATATACTTTTGGCACATCTCTGATTGGGTCACTTTCGCACTGAGCGGGGAGGGTGGTTCCCGGTGTTAAAGAGGCTGAAGTATTGGTATGCTTATTCTATCATTAAATTGACTATGTATTACTATTCATCGGATAGAGCGTACTTTGTTTAGTCTCTCTATGATCGTATCTCTATTTCGTAAAATTTTAAAAAATATAGATATAAATATTATATTATAAATATAGAGGGTGCGATATTTTTTATGCCACTATGGAGACAAATAAAGTTTGGTGATGGTAAACGGTCACCACTAAAATAACACATTACTAGCATGTTTTCGACCCAGCAAAAATCTCTTCAAACCCTTGAAGAACCCTATGCTGAGGGAAACCAAGATGACGAGGAGCTCATTTGTAAAATTTCCTTTCGCGACTTGTCATGCTTGTAGAACTTTTACGTACAATATCTTAGCTCTATTGAATTGTTAACTACATGCCTACATATTTTATTCCACGTTCCTGTTTCTTTTTGAGTGGCTCTTTTGTCTTCCTGAATAAAATAACATTAACATCTGGTGTTTTGCGTTTGCATAAGTTTTCTGTAGGCTGTACTTACATTATAAATGTATAGGAATTGGAAATTGCTTGTAGAAGTCACGGATAAAAAATAATGTGTCTACAGCCTTCTCATTTAGCTGATACAAAGGTCGTAGCGTAACGAGGCCTCAGAGACTGGACTTCTCATGTGATTTGAATGTGTGCATACATAGGACCATTTTTGATGGTTCTTCTTCGTTCTTTTTTTAAAGTATTTCGCATCCTCCTTGGGTGATGTACGTGTAAATTATTTACCTTAGAACTCTTTTTATATTTACATACAACATGACACTAGAATATGTCATTTTGCTTAGTTCAGCCCCCTTATTCAGTTAATGCAAACTTCGTCGGCGAGCCGGCGCGCGGAGGCCTCCGAGAGCGTTCCTCTCACGTTATTACGTAGCTAGCGAAAGAGACAGAGCATGGAGGCCGCGACGAAATATACTCGAGCTAGTGTCATTTTCCCTTATAGAATGGTACCCCAGGTATCCATACGGTTCCCAGGGAACATTACCATTTACGAGAGTCAATATGATGTTAGAACTAGCTGTATTTCTAGGCTTGATAATTCCTACGGTGAGATCATGGTTTTAACTCAAAATTACACCTACTTATCTACGTATTTATTTATAAAAAAATCTATTTGCACCTTTGTACTCTTTGTCTTATTATACTATCTATCCTATAGTGATGAAACTTTAGTGGATGGTTCTACATATGCATGCAAAGATACCTGACAAAAAAAGGATAGCAAACGTATGGGTACAGCTAGTATATAATAAAAAAAAATAACAAACTGGAAAAAAGTAGCGTCAAGTAATTCACTAACATCCACCTAAATCTCTTGTTATTTCGATAGCGCTGAATGGTAAAACAACTTACATAAATATTGCGCCTATCCCAAATTAGTCATGCCAGTTGACTTGGTGGTTAGCGACTCTGAACAAGCCGAAGGTCGCGGGTTCGATTCCCACCCAGGACAAACATTTGTGTGCATGAACATATCTGTTTGTTCTGTGTCTGGGTGTCAATATCTAAGTATGTATTTAGACAAAAATGTAGTATATGTAGTATATCAGTTATCTGGTTTCCATAGTACAAGCTCTGTTTAGTTTAGGATCAGATGGCCGTGTGTAAAGAATGTCCCAGGATATTTATTTATTTATTATTGAGAACAGGTAGGAAGCTAGATGATAATTGTCGGGTACCTTATTTTTATAACGCTTTTATTAGCTGCATATGTATGTATGTTAGTATGTAACGGAATCATTGAACATGATTTTGACCCCCTTTCAAATGTCGAACCTAATCAAACCGAATGTAGGACCGATGACAATTCAATATTTTAAATAGTTTGACCCGTTATCCTTACTAAGATAATTAAGATTAGCGGCTTAACTAAAAAAATAAAAATAAGGAATAGTTAAAAAAAACTAAAAAACACGCTTTTATAGAAAATCCAACAAAAAAATTGAAAATAAATTTAAATTAAGAATAGTGTAAATAAGAAAAACATTATTTTATTGTGAAAAAGCATGAGGTGCTTTTCAAGATATGATCAATATCCAAGGGCTCTTTAGTCGAAATGGGGGTACCCCAGGGTTCAATTTTAGGTCAATTTTTTTTTTTTGGTATATATAAATGATTTGCCATATGTTGTAAATGACCTCACAGATATTGTCTTGTTTGCTGATGATACATCATTAATTTTTAAAGTTAATAGAAAAGACAAAGATCTAACTAAAGTTAATCATACTATGTCAATTGTCTGTAGGTGGTTTGCTACAAATAATCTATTACTAAATTCAAAGAAAACTAAATGCTTAAGGTTTTCTTTACCAAATGTAGCACAAGCTAGCCAAATAATAATAGATGGGAGCCATATTGATCTTGTAAATAAAACGGTATTTTTGGGTCTTACATTAGACAATAAATTGCAATGGGGACCTCAGGTTGATACTCTAGCTGCTAAATTAAGTTCGGCTGCTTTTGCTGTTAGGAAAATTAAACAATTGACGAATGATGAGACGGCCAAATTAGTTTATTTTGCATATTTTCATAGCCTCTTGTCCTATGGTATTTTGTTTTGGGGAGCAGCAGCGGATATAGAATCAATATTTATTATACAAAAAAGAGCAATTCGTGCAATTTACAGTATGGGTCCCCGTGAATCATTAAGAGATTTATTTAGGGAAATAAATATAATGACATTACCTTCACTATATATTTATGAAAATATAATGTTTATACGTAGAAACATAGGAATGTTTGAGTCAATATTAGATATTCATAGTATAAATACAAGACAAAGGGAGAAGTTAGTTGTTCCATACTTTAGACTAACTAAAGTTAACAAGTCATTTCTTGGTAATTGTGTTCGATTTTATAATAAGATACCGCTATCAATAACCAAAATGTCTGATCATAAATTTAAAAATTATATTAGGAAAGTTTTGAAAGAAAAAGCGTATTACAAGGTAGTTCATTATATTGAAGATAAAAATGTATGGAAATAGCTGCTCTCTGCACAGTGCACCTCTAAATCTCTTGTTTAAGTTGTAAGTACCTAATTATTGTTATTTTCTATTTTGTAGTCTTGTCAAATTTTTTTTTGTTTTGTTTTTATTAATGTTACCTATAATAAGTATTTTGTAATTGTTAAATATAAAATTATGTAAAATTGAAATTATAAAATAGCCAAAAAGTCAGAACAGATAAAAATTTATATAACAAATAAAAAATAATGTAACCTTGCTGAGTTTCTTGCCGGTTCTTCTCAGTTGAAGGCTGACTTCCGAACCGGTTGTAGCTTCAGTAACTTTAAATTTGACCTTCATAAGTGCCCTCCGAAGGCCTAAACTGAATAAATGGTTTTGAATTTTGAATTTTGAATCCTTCTACCCATATCTGTTAATAAAATATTTATAAGTATTGACACCAAGAACCTCACGCTTTTTTACAATCAAATACACTATTATTAATTTAAATTTATTTTCAATTTTTTTGTTGAATATATTACATATACTCTCCGAAGAGGTTATGCAGAGATTCCAGTAATGAGACCCACATTCCATCGATGATATTTTGAGTCTTGATGCTGAACATTGCCACCCTCTTTCAGACATTAGCCAATTTTGGGTTACATGTTATAACTTCCCAATATTAATATTACTGTTCTGAAAATCGAATCAATGACCCCTGGATCACTAACCAAGCTAAATACCTCTCGACCTACCAAATGTAATGTCTTTGATTCGACAGTGAAATAAAAATCATATTTATAAGTAAAGAAATATAAATCACTGATCTAATATTACTTTTCACACAATATTACGTGCGCTGCATAACTTTGAATTAGTAATAGATTTTAGGGATCTTTTTTCAAAAGAAAACCTTTTATTTGTCCGCAAGTATTAAGTTCATGACAATATTTATATATTGGTAAGTTACTAGGTAGTAAAGTTATTTTTGTTTACGTCACTATCTTTAAAAGAGTGCACTCTACTCATCGTTCTGTCATACTTACAGGCAATGCTAGCTTCACTAAAGATTACCGGATTAAGGCTGGCCTGGCTTGGAGGTTAGAGGCGTGTGGATGAACATGTCTGTATATTCTAGACTAGCAGTTCCTCGCGGTTTTTCCGGCGTTCCCGAGGGATATCACATGTTCCCGGCATAAAAAAAGTAGTCTATATGGTATTCCAGGATATGCTCTATCTATGTGCCAAGTTTCATCGATATCCGTTTAGTAGTTTCTGCGTGAAAGAGTAACAAACATACTTACATACAAATCTTTCCTCTTTATAATATTAGTATAGATGTAATTTGTTTTGTAGTATTGTCTGTTATTGGATTTCCATGTTTTTAGTTTGTGCCGTGTGTGAAAAATGTTACAGGATAATTAGCTATTCTCGCGCTCATTAACTTAGTATGAATATTTATAGAATTATTAGTATATGGTATATATGGGTATTGTACCTATATATTTATGTATTTATAATATGTTTTAAA
The DNA here is from genome assembly GCA_907165245.1 of Habrosyne pyritoides. Classification (NCBI taxonomy): domain Eukaryota; kingdom Metazoa; phylum Arthropoda; class Insecta; order Lepidoptera; family Drepanidae; genus Habrosyne; species Habrosyne pyritoides. The sequence goes on from OU015608.1 coordinate 1,405,912, forward strand.
ATACAATACTCACCCATTCGGATGAAATCATCACATAAAGAGACAACGCACTCTTCATTGCCAAACTTTTCTCACGTATCAAAAGGTCCTTTCAAGGCTTTACGGCTTTGCAAAAGTTACAGTAAAGTTTTGCTTTGATACTTAATTCACGTCACATACAAATGTCAGACATTTTTCAACTGCGTGAAAAAGTTGTCATTTTCATTGTTACTCTTGGGTAGTGATAAAATAAGTTTTATTTTGCTGTGTAATTATGTTATAATGGATTTAAGTTACTTGAAAAAATACAGTATTTAGTGTATTGTCATTATTTGACTAGTTAATAATTTATAACGTTTTTCGTAAAATATCGAGTCCCTAATGTTTCTCGCAAAACAATTTTGTTTGTGAAAGTTTAACAAGACTCATTGTGTTCATACCTAAATAGGTACATGTTAAAGCCACGCCCTGTTATAGCTGAGTAAATTTGGCATTTTGATAGTCCATATCCCTGAAATATAAAAAAAAACCTCCTCCCAACTAGCTTCTCCGTTGGCGAGCCGGCGAAGCCTTAGAGAGCAGGCCTCTCACGCCATTACGTAGTTAGCGAAAGGAGAGAGCATAGAGGTCGCTACGAAATATCATCGAACTAGTATCATCGATCAATTGGACCTATTATTGTAGGAAGCCAAACAGGCACACGGACCATCTATTAGCGGTCACCTATAGAAATTTGCATCACAATGCGTAGTCGATCCTGACACGTAAAGTTAAACTCTCATGTTACCGAAGAACCTGTGTTAGAGTCTGACCATTCATAAGTGCCTGTGAAAGCCTATTTGAATAAATATTTCATTTCATTTGTATTTCATTTCATTTCATGTGCCTGTAATTTCACAGGCCTCTTTACCTTTGTAACTGAAACACAGTAATACAAATGCAACACTGTTTTGCGCCCGAAATGGGTACGATGGTAGTACTTCCCCGAACGAACTCTGCACTAAGAGCTCTACTTCGATAAGTTACCAGTATCAGGTTTGCAGATCGTTAAACACATACACACTTCATATAATATTCTGATTGATCACCTATTAGATTGCATGTGTGTTCCGATTGCCTCGTGTGACACTCGCACACCGACACTTCACGTCAAAGTGTATTTGACGTTTGGTACTGATGACAGCAAAAGTGTTAAGGATGTTTAAATTTATGTCAGAAGAGTTTGTCTCTTGAATTGGACGATGAAATGAAATGCAATATTTATTCAAATAGGCCTTCACAGGCACTTGTGTTGATGATAAAGGTAGTATGTTTATTGTGTGATTCTTAAAAATTGTGTAATTTTATATCAGATCAGTAAAGCACAAACGTTTTTTTATATACAACTAAGGTTGCAAACAAGTTGATGGCCCGTCTGATGGTAAACGGTCACCGTAGCCTATGGACGCTTGCAACGTGGGTATCACTCACGCGTTGCCGACCCCGCAAAAATCTCTTCACACCCTTCTTGAAGACCCCCAGAATTAACTCAGGCGTGGCCTTGTGGAAATCCATTATAGAATTATACAAAAAACAAATATCTAGTAGTATGTCCGAGGTAACACGTCTGTGGTGTTCGTGCGTCGAGTTTGTGACAGCGGGTCTAATACGTCCTGAGGATGCTTCGTGCAGAAGCGAAACACGTGTCGATTTCCTGTTGAGTTTCCTTGTTTGGGATGTGACCGACTGACAGAGATCCGGCGGAGTTAGTTATGAGATATTTGTTTTTTGGATAATCTAATCAGTAAAGAAAGTTATTTAAGTGATTGCAACTGTGAGAACATAATTAATTATTTATAACTCTTAAAAATGATGTTTTCAATTTATTGATTTATGAAAATGTGGATCAATCTTCTTAGATTCTTAAATTTATTTCATGACAATATTGTAACATAGTAAATTTATGTCTATCTTAGATTCCACCAGTTCACCTGCAGCATACGTCCGGACCTCAGCTCCTCACTATCCGGCGTGGCGGTTTCTCCACACGTGGACTACTGTGGGAAGCCTCAACCCATCGCAGCAATCCCGCTCAGTCTCGTCTCACCGTAGACTTCCCAGCAGCACTGGCACTTGCAAGCTTATCAGCAATGATGCAGCAACAACAGATCGACCTCTGGTCTAGGAAGGGAGTGATGTGGCGACATCTATGAACACGCCTACAATCCTTCACGCCCGCACTACAGTGATGTGGCGACATCTATCAACGAGTAGAAACACGCGAGAATCCTACATCGCGCTATCAAGATTCTCTCAGGATTTGATATATATACAAGCTTCCAACATCAACAGTTGGACCGCGGTCCCCAGGCATGATTACCTAGCCTGGGGGGAAGATCTTCCTGTTTAAATGGAGAAGTCTCATACCTCGCTCCTCCAAAGTGCTTTTCGAAAACGATATAAAAAAAAAATTTTATCTTTCATACAAATGGTATTTTATATCATACATAGAAATACACAAAATATGTATACTAGCCCTCTTTTGAAATTGCGTTAGTTAAAAAAAACAACAGAAGCCGAAGGAGAAACATATATCGCAAGCGTAGCGTCATCGTATCGAGGCCTCAGATCGTCTGCTTTCTAACGAACAAAAGTCATAGTAGCTATTTTTTGTCTATTTAGTTCTCAAAACCAAAGAGTATTCCCAATGCGTCGTAATATTTACAAAAGAAAACGTTCAAGTATATATTTTATTATTAGTTTTAATTTAATATGAATCCATATTATAAACGTGAATGTAAGTTTGTTTGTTACGCTTTTACGCGAAAGCTACTTAACCGATCATCACGAAGCTTTGGACACATATTCTAGGAAGTATTAAAAGTAACAGAGGATAGTTTTTGAGCCGGGAAAATGTTACATCCCTCGGGAACGCGGGTGTAACCTCGGGGGACAGCTATTATTCAATAATTTGTTAAATTTCTCTGATTTCAAACTGTGTAATTGTGGATTTGTCAATTAAAATAAACACTAACAAAATGTATAAATCGCATAGCATACCACTTTATGTACGAAACAAACATAATTCCACAATAATCACATCAATTTCACATCGAAACTCCGATATCTCCAACAATAGACGCTCTGAGCGTATTTCTGGTCATCGATATAAAATACCTAGATACACTAAGCTATCGGCTAAAATAAATATCCAAAAATTTATTATTATTATATTTTAATTAATAATGAATTAAAATTTTGAAATTTAATTGTAGTGAGTGACTGCGAAAGAATTTGTTTATATATTTGTATCAAACCACTAAAATTTATACCACAGATCAGTTGGGCACTAAAAACTATATTCGAATGATTTACTACAAATAAAAATAATTTATTCACCTCGGAAATAAAGTCATAGACCGATTTTTTACTATTGTTATATCCAAATCGACTTTAATAAATTTGGCTTTGAAATACTGCATAGTACCAATAAGCACAAAAATGGGAATAAATCATAATAATATTAATCACAAGAATGACTGATTATTTTTCCGACATATTTATTACGAGCTCGTAAAAAAATCTTACGTAAAAATAAACAACGGGTGCACTCCGGGAGTGCCGGCAAATGTGAAAACTTGAAAATTTTAGTTGTGCATTTTTACCGTCTTACGAATGTTTGATCAGGTCACCTGTCCTGACGCGAGTTTGACATTTTATACCCATTCCAAAAAAAGTGCTCGACGCCGCCACTAAAGTTTTCACATCAAGAAGTTCAAATCTTAGATACCACTTTTAGTTTACTCTAACCAATCTAGGATTTATAACATCAGTGGTTCCGAGGCACAAATTCAAGCTATATTGTACGTGAGATAGGCTTGTGGCGTTTGACAGCCATTATCGGAACAAACCGACTGACAAGAACTTTGACTACGTGCTCAAACTCTTCGCTCGGAAAGGTGTGTTCAGATTACGATATTAGGTTCCCTGAGGTTTCAGATAATAATATATACCTCCTTTATGTTTTTGTTTTATTTGTAACTAGCTGTGCCCCGCTGATTCACTCGCATTCCCGAGGATTGTAGCTTTTGTCTCGCATTTGAAATGTGTTTGAGAAAACCAATTTTCGAAAAAATCTAAAATTGCTATTCGAGACGGCAATATATAATCTGATCATACATTTAAAAATTATATTAGGAAAATTTGGAAAGAAAAAGCGTATTACAAGGTGGTTCATTATATTGAAGATAAAAATGTATGGAAATAGCTGCTCTCTGCACAGTGCACCTCTAATTTTCTTGTTTAAGTTGTAATTATTGTTATTTTCTATTTTTTTGTCTTGTTATTTCTTTTTTTTTGTTTTTGAATGTTACCTTTATTAAGTATTTTGTAATTGTTAAATATGTAAAATTGATATTATAAAATAGCCAACAAGTCAGAATAGATAAAAAACAATTTAATAAAATAAAAAAGAATGTAACCTTGCTGAGTTTCTTGCCGGTTCTTCTCAGTTGAAGGCTGACTTCCGAACCTTTAGTAGCTTCAGTAACTTTAAATTTGACCTTCATAAGTGCCTTCTGAGGGCCTAAACTGAATAAATGGTTTTGAATTTTGAATAAATCCAACAATTAAAAGATCATTTAAATCTGTGTGGCCGTTCTTGATTTATAAATGGTGTAACTAACACGTCTTTTATATTAGATGTTTGTGTTAATCGTGCCATCTATTTTAAATTTCATAGGAAGGCTTTTTATAACGCCTTTATTAGCTTCATACGTATGTATGTTATTAATTTGGACACTGTGGTGCGTTTAACACCCTTACATAGACAATTTGGTGCCCGCAGAGGGTCTCAAAAATGAGACATATTTACGTAGGTCCTTATTTTCGGCTGTGTGGATTTTCAACAGTTAAAAATTAAAAAACGCTGTAATTCAAACTATGAGTAACAATTTTAGGTACATGATCGTATGCTTTTCATTCTATTAGATGTAGATTGTAGGTATATAATAATGCAGCATAGCATAATGTTTGAGCAGCGGTTCTCAAACTTTTTTAGTGATGGAACCCTTTCGGGAAGCGAAATATTCGAATGGGCTCAAAAAATGTAATAGGTTATACATGAACCATAATAAATGAGAAAAAAGCAGATATCTAATGGGAGGTATGAAACTGCTTCATATTTTTCATCACTAGGTTGATATCAGCTGAATAAGGGGTCAGCTAATACAAACTTCGTCGCCGATCCGCTTCAAGGAGGCCTCGGAGAGCTTACTTCTCACGTGATTAGTAGTATTAGCGTAGTTAGAGAAATAGACAGAGCACGGAGGCCGTGACGAAACATCCTCGAGTTAGTGTCATTTTCCTTACAGAATCGAGTAACAGGTTTGATAGATTTTGATCGAAGTTAAGATTATTTTTATTATTACAAGCACTCTCGTGGAGCTCCCACAGAGGCTTTGAGGAGCCCTAGGGCTCAGCGGAGCACACTTTGAGAATGGCTTTGTTAGAGTATCAGTTATCTGATTTCCATAGAATAAGCTTTTGCTTAATTGTTCCTGGAAATTCACACATGGTTTCTGAACTAGTTCAGAAACAGAAACTCATATAGTTATTTACATTAAGAGATATTTACGAGAGAGCATGCATAAAGCATTTCTGTCCATAAAAATGTCTACTCATATTTTTATAATACTTGTAAATTCAAAATGGCGACGCATTTAATTTCATTGACCAGAATAAGTCTGCATTAATACTTTTTTAAAGCGCTTTTTTTTCAGTAAAAAGCTACAATAGAAATAAATGGTGTATTCCATTTTAAATATCATAAAAGCTTTCGTGATTTCGGAACATTACTTTGTTTATAGAAACTTTTGCAAGCACGACATAGTTTTAACAATGCTTAATCTATTTTTACTTCGCGTAATATTATTTTTGCTCATTTAAGGTCATTTTTACTTTTTATATGGGCTTGCGTTTTGCCACATATAATATAGACATCTATGTTATAATTTATATGCAAAATGGGGTTCCTTTTTACGCGCCATCATCTAATAACTACTGAACATATGGGGATGAGACTGCTACCAATCGAAGCGGAATTTCGCAGGTGTTTAATATGCTATACAATGATATTGACAAACCCGGGTGAAACCGCGAGGGACAGCTAGTATCTATATAAAATATGTATGCAGAATGTTGCTGTTGTAATCGATAGAAACCTCCGTGGATTTTTAGATTGTAACGATTAATGTTAAGTAATGTAAGATGCATTATTGTGATAAAACAAATAAAAATGATAAATATACGCGATTCCTAGGGGATCTTGAGAGATCTTTCTTTATCCTACGTGTTTATACAGACAATTTTGTATTTCAGTGCCAAATTTCATTCAAAACCGTAAAGGTAGTCGTTACGGAGCTAATTAGAAACAAACATACACACCTACATCCCCCCAAATAACACACCCCACATACAAAGTTTCGAATTCCAATACAAATAAGTATTAGACAATTAGAAAATATATTTATCAGTTTTGTGATATTAGATTGGATATTTCCATTAGGTTTTCGGAGAAACTACGTAATTAAGAAAATAAAATATTTTCGTCTCATACCGATGTAGGTAACACGGCAAACATGGTTTATTTCATCATATTATCCAAATAAATTCAGAATTATGTTGAATAGTTAGTCAAAGGGGCATTATTTCAACTCCTTAATACGGTGCGTAATAATTATTTAACTCTAACAAGAGTCAGGGTAATCCTTTAAAAGCCAAATCAAAAATCATTTTCTAAAAAAACGAAATTGAAATTCGTGAGGGTGTTTTGAATAAGTTATTAAAAATCATTTTCAGAAATTAGTAAAAAATTACTTGTTAATATTATAAACTTATAGTGGGTATTTCATTTTATCTTTTGAGACGGCAACACTGTGTGTCACTTTGTAACTAAAAATAACTTTGCTAAAGCAAGTCTTATCACTGACTCCTCTACCTACAACTTGGGTTATAATGGGCGTGCAGCAGAAGCTATTTTAACCCGTCCCACAGTACAAGCGACCAAAAGTTTCTAGTAACAACATGTTTTGACTGCTTATGCCGTTCGAAGTTCTAAAGCATAACTTCCCAAAACTTTCCTCGGGTAAGTTTATCCGCTGTAATGTATCGTTGTACCAATTTTGTATGCAATACAAAGATTTTTGAAGAGTTGGTAGTTGAAGAACGGCTTGTTTGCGCTGAGAATGGAAATATTTTCAAACAGTCTGTTTTTGACGTAGTTTGTTCGAAGTCCTTACGAGCGGTAGTTTGTGAAAAGTTTTAACTTCGAAGCGTATGTTATTGTATTAATGATGTATTATTTGAACATTTGAATAGTATGTATTTTCTCTCCATCTATCTTACTTATATTCTGAAATCTGTTTGGATAGACTTTATTCTATCCGCATTACATTATATAATAATACTTATATACCATAGGCTACTAACGGGAAAGCGAGCTCCATCTTCGGCCTTACCTTCACTTACCATCAGGTGAGATTGTGGTCAATTGCAATCCCGTCAGAAAAAAAAACTAATATTATAAATAAATACAAAAGTCAGGACGGATGTATGGATGTTGGATTTTTGTTACCCTTTCACGCAAAAACTATCGTACGAATTTTGGATGAAACTTGGCACATAGATAGAGCATGCCCTGGAAGAATGTAAAGGTTACTTTTTATCTCGGGAAATAATAAAATCCCTCGGGAATATAAGTGAAACCATGGGGGCAGCTAGTCCTTTATAAATATGCAATTTTCCGGGTTTCTTTTCCGTAAACACCTTATAAGGGCTCTTACCTGCTGTAAGTGGACTGATGGTAAATTCAAGAGGGGAAAAGGATTTATTATTTCAAATTGAAATCATATTTATATATAGCGATATTGATATAATATATTCATGCACAAAACATACGCACTGAGCATCTACTCACACATACACAGATGTGTATATGTGGTACGTATGTGTGTACATGTACATATTCATACATTACACACACCCACAGATCTCACAAAACCAAATAAGCTTAATACATACTGATCCATCCTTTTTTGAATGTTTCATTTATATATTTTTTTATAGTCTACAAGTCATGGTCTGCTCTGTATGACTTTATTAACTTAGTCATGTTGTGATATTATATTATTGGCTCTGGACTGATTATCCATTTAAATTAAGCATGTTTAATTATATGAAGCTGTTGGATATCCTAAGAATAAATAAATAAATACAAATTACAGGCCTCTCGTCTCGCCGACAAATTGGTTTTTTATACTTTTAGGAAGTTGCGTAACCAGCCAGTCACTAACATTTATATATGTTACCATATAGTCCTATATGGTAACATAAAAAAATTGCCACATCGGTCCACCCATTCTTAAGACTAAGTGGTACGCGAACAAATATAATTAAAAAAAGTATTTATGAAGATTCCAATGTTTATTGAGTTAGTTAGGCAACAACGGCATACGAAAACTGATTTTCATCAAATAATACCAAAATATATTAAACTTTTACGAACTGAAACATTTTACTATTGACGCTAATCAAAATAATTTATCGATAAATTAAATGATTTAGAAATAAATAAGTAATTCTGTGTAACAGAATGTAAAATTCAATTTCTTTTGTTATACCAATCCTTTAAATTATATAATACTAGCTCTCCCCCGTGGTTTCACCCGCATTCCCGAGGGATGTAAAATTTTCCCGGGATAAAAAGTAACATATATGTTATGCCATTATATGCTCTATCTATGCACCAAGTTTTATCCAAATCGGCTGGGTGGTTTTTGTGTGATAGAGGAACAAACATCCATACAACCATACATACAAACTTTCGCGTTTATAATATAAACTGCTGTCCCCCGCGGTTTTACCCGCGTTCCCGTGGGATGTCACATGTATTATACATAAAACCTTCCTCTTTAATCACTCTATCTATTAAAAAAACCGCATCAAAATCCGTTGCGTAGTTTTAAAGATTTAAGCATACATAGGGATATAGGGACAGAGAAAGCTACTTTGTTTTATACTATGTAGTGATGATGAAGGATGAATAGAACTAATCTATCAATATATATATATCAGCAAAATAGTGTGTGAATTTTTCCTAGATGATTATAGGCTATATATGATATATGAAATTGCGGGGACAGCTAGTATCATTATATAACGAAAAAAGGAACATATATACAAACAATTTGATTTTGGTTCCACAAAGACACGTCTACTCGCTAGGCAGCTGTCACGTGAACTGCGGTTAGATATGGTAATGGAACCATACCATGTTGTGACGTGCTTACTGTATTAATCTTGATTACACGAATGCTTGATATTGACGTAATACTGGGCTTATTTAAAAAGCTAAACGAATATTTACAACAATTTATTACCTTCGGACATAAAAATTAAATCAAATTGTTAATGTGATAGCAAGTGATTAAGTAGATATACAATATAAATTCCAACCTGTATGCCATTCTCTACTTTAACTAATTTTGATTTTGTGTTTTTAAATTTGATTTTGTTTGTGATTTTATTATTATAACTTATCGTCTATTTATATTTTTGGATACTGTGGTCTCCTCTAATTGTTGGAAGACGCCACCTCACATTCACTGTGTATTATAATAACTAGCTATTTTATCCGAGTTCCCGAGGGATATCACATTTTCCCGGGATAAAAAGTAGCCTATATAATATTCCAGGATATGGTCTATCTATGTGCCAAGTTTCATTCATATCCGTTTAGTAGTTTTGCGTGAAAGAGTAACAAACATACTTACATACAAATCTGTCCTCTTTATAATATTTTATTAGTATAGATATAGCTGTAATGTTAGTGTGTATCTTTTGTTGGAGATCCATAAAAAAAAAAAAATATGAACAACTAGCCTTCCGTTTTCTCGTCTTTCCGAGGGATATAATGTATTATAATATAGCCTATGTCCATCTGAAATAATGTACATTTCAAATAAACTAATAATCGACACTAGACCATAATCAAATTCCTTATTTTTTAAGTTTGATTGGTGTTATTTTTATCTGAGTAAGTATCTTTAATCATACCAAACTTCCAACTGCAGAATTTTGCGGAAAGACAGCTGCGAGCGTGTACAAATACGTCACTATATGTTTGACATTAGTTGTTGCAAATAATTTATTTTAATGAATTTAATGTAGTTGTATATGTGCCGGGATTATGGGCCGATCATAGGTAGAATCATCACCGTCAGACATTATATGGGCGTAGATATTTCTCATGAGAAAATAAAAGTCGTAGGTAGGTAAACTGGCTTATGTACTTTAATACAATGACACTCAACACAACGTAACGTGAGACAGTTCCTAGACTAGTGGTCCGCGTGGTGGCCAGCAGAGAAGTGCGTGCTCGGGATTGTCGAATGTCTTCGTTATCTCGGCTCGCGCGAACACAAGTCCAGACTCTGTCAAAGCGCTGACGTCATAACGCTTTCGCCTCGTTGTCAAATCAACTCCCGTACTAATGACTTTTCCGACATATATATAAATTTAAGCTGTCTTCGCTCCAAACTATTACTATGCTAAATCTTACACAACTTCGTGCGAGCAATATTCTTAAAAAAGGTATGCAAAGTTTTCTCTTCACGTATTAATATATAGATAATCAAGACACTTGTCAAGAAACCGTTTTACCTAAATATCTATTAACGACGCCACATTGTCTAGCAGATAAATAAGTGGGCCGACAATAGGTATTTCAGAGAAACAGCCTCCCCTGCGACCTCGTTTAACCGATAAAACAAATTAACAAAACCCATATCACTTTTGAGCTCGGCCATACTTCACAGTCTGCTGGGTATTGGACCAGACTGACATCGTTTGCGGGCTCAGCAAACTTTATATTTACTTAAACATTGCCAGCTCACTGCACATGCTACGGGATTCAGTTTTAACTTCACTAATTTACTTGAACTGTGGATTACGTAACATGTTGCTATGTTTCTTTTTGAAATAGTACACTGTTAATCTATACATAAGCAAAATATGGTTCCTTTGACGCACCATCACCTCAAAACTACTGAACATATCGGGAATTTGAAAAAAAAAATTTTGCAGATGGTTATAGGCTATATATGATATCGATTGTAGCTTTAAATTTGACCTTCATAAGTGCCTTCCGAGGGCCTAAACTGAATAAATGGTTTTGAAGTTTGATTAACGTGGGCGAAACTGCGGGGAACAGCTAGTGCATATCATTAATATCAAAGGCTCTTTTTATCGGCTAGTGGTTTGACGGACATTTTGTATATATATTTTTTTTCTGTTTATAAATAAATATAAATTGCTTATTATAAATTCACTAGCTGCCCGGACAGACGTCGTTCTGTCGAAATAAGTCCATACAAAAATGCAGGAATTCGCTCGCAGCGCCACCTACCGGGTCCAATTGTGAATCTAAACCATCCAGGGCACCACCCAAACGCAAACAAAAAAAAACATTCCAATCGGTCCAGCCGTATTAAAAAAGAAGAAATAATTGAATTTCACGGTATTTCGTTTACTACAAAATAAATTTAATTTATACATTAGCCTCAATAACACGTGGTAATCATGATATTGAATTGTAGCTTATATGACACGTTCGTAGATTTACCATAGCAGCGCCATCTATTGATGACTTACTCAACCCAGTCGAAAGGTATCGACATCTCTTAGAATCATTTGGAGTTAACAGATAATTGTGACTGTCAAATAATAACAGACAAATAATTAGCAATAAATTAAAATTGCGACTATAATTTGAGATTTAAACTATCCTATCTCTCAAGTTGGATCGAACTGCACATGGTGTGCGAATTTTATTATAATCGGTTAAGTGGTTTAGGAGTCCATTGAGGACAAACATTGTGACACGAGATTTATATATATTAAGATTAGTGTGGCAGTTTAGTTGCTCTGTTTTTTACGCTTTCACAGCTGATAAAATTATGGGCATAGACCACCTTGAATATTAAATAACTCGAAATCAGAGGTAATATGTTTTAATAAGTACTGCTTATATATTGTAATCGTAAAATCTGATTTCCAAAACAGCGTGCACCAAAATCACGTAATACGGCCACCGATAGTTAATGCCCAGTTGAGATATTTGTTTAGACTGATGTGGTATCCATATGGGATTAGAATTCCGGAACCCTCGGTTCAACTTCAGTAATTGATTTTGGTTGGATTACGATAATATGGATTTAGTTTCCAAATACAGGGCGAGTCAGAACGAACCCTAGAGTATATGAGTTTGTGGCGACATCTATGAACACGCCTACAATCCTTCACCGCCCGTAATACAGTGATGTGGCGACATCTATGAACGAGTAGAAACTCGCGAGAATCCTACATCGCACTATCAAGATTCTCTCAGGATTTGATATATATACAAGCATTCAACATCAACAGTTGGACCGCGGTCCCCAGGCATGATGACCTAGCCTGGCGGAAAACCTTCCCTTTTAAATGGAGGAGTCTCATACTCATATCATACCTCGTTCCTCAATAAGTTATAAGATTCAGAGTAAAAGTGCACGGTACTCGTGGAAAATCTACATTGCTACATACTGTCGTTATTTCACCTGACTCAAGATAGGTCTCAAAAAGTGAAAGGACTAGGATACAAGGGTTTTTTTTTTTTTTTTTATATAAAAACTTGAGCGCATTTGACTAGATCTCCTGCATCATAAAATAGTAGGATAAAATCCTCCTGCAGTTATAGCCTGAATGTAATTTTTGAATTCGTGTGAAGAAGTAATCCTTACGTTGATAAATAAATACATAATAAAATTCCCGGGACATTCTTTATACGGTCTCAATATGATCTAAAACTAACCAAAGCTTGTACTATGGAAACCGAATACTTAATGCAAATACGTATACACTACTTTTTGAACGTTTTTCTTATTTACATTTATATAGATTTACGATAACTTATTAAAATATTGTTTGAAAATTATTCGTTTGTAGTACTGATAACACTAGAACTTATCTTCTCTCTAATAGAAAGATTTAGAAGAGATTAAAAAGAGTAATTGCTGGGTTTATTGCCGGCTCTTCTCAGTAAAAAACAACCTTCCGAACCGGTATTAGAGTTAGACTATTCATAAGTGCTTGTAAAGGCCTATTTGAATAAAAATATTTTCATTTAATTCCATTTCATAGAAGGTTGTGTTACTTAAGACACACATTAAGCGTGTAAATCTGAATACACATTTCGATAGGAAATTGTAAAAATAATGCAATTTCTCCTAGCCTCCTTACTTGAATATTCATGAAAAAGTATAAAATCAAAACCTAAGCCTGAATTATTCAAGAGTTTTCTAATGAAATGAATACGTCCAAAGTTAAACCACGGTAACATACAGTAGTTCCAACACTCCATTACTGTGAAGTCAATCATCATTTAACTATCTTGTTTAAACACAATCATAGACAATGTAGAGTAAAATCGATATCATGCTTGGTTCTGGAGGTACATCAAATATTGAAGTTAACAACATTCAACGTTTGTATGGAGAAGTGGCTGGTTCATTTACTCTGATATATCGACATAGTTATGTTGGGTATCTTAGGATATCTTCACGCTCATTATCTCTGAAAGGGTAGGCAGTGGTTTGAGTAATGAGATTGACATTCCACGGAAGATATTTAAGGAACCAACGTGACATGTGACGGAGAACTGTGGTGCTGCCTTTCGGGCACATTACTAATAATTTCTAAACAAAGTTCGGCTGACTCGGGATTGAAACTCATCCTCCGAGGCTTTGGTCAAAGTTATATAAAGTCCATACAAAAGTTCCATAAAAAAGCGATCATATTCAAGTCCGAGTCCAATTGTAAAAATCAAAAATAATACACACAAAAAAATTAATTAAAATAATTCCAGGCGTTTAGGAGTTCACTAACATACACCCGGACAGTAGAATTATAACCATTCTAACAAAATTCTGCATTTATAATATTTTACAAATATTTGTCCTGGGTGGGAATCGAATCCATGACCCATAGTCAAGGCGTGTAACCAACGCATCAACTCACCTTCGATGATATAAATAGAAGACCCTATCAAATAAAACTTCAATTTCACCCTAAGTGAAAATAAATCCATGTTTTTATCAGCAGTAATCTTACCGGACCTTACATCGAATAAGGACAATATTTTCTCAACACTGACCCTTTGTGTCTCATTAATGTAAATTTTGTAAGCCAGGGTCCACAGGGACCACAAATTGACCCTTAGGGCCTTGATTAGTTTAGGGTGCCTAAATAGTAAGCATTTAAATTGGATACAGTATTCTGGGTTGGTAAAGTCGTTTAGACAAAGGGTTTTATTTAAATTCATAATAGAGGTTTTAATGTATAATTAAAACTAGTTCACTTATTTAATTACAGGGTTTTAGTAATTTATTGTGAAATTTATACTACTTTTGTGGTTGGTAGATTACATTTCCAATAATTATTTGAATGAGTTGTAGTAAAGTAGTTGAGTAGTAGAGCTCTTAGTGCAGAGTTCTTCCGGGGAAATACTACCACCTTAACCATGTCCGCCGTGAAATAGCAGTGCACATGTGTTATTGTGTTTCGGTTAGAAAGGTAAGGGGGCCGGTGAAATGACAGGCACCTGAGACTTAACAACTTCATGTCTCAGGGTCGATAGCGCATTGGCGATGCTCTGGTGTGGTAAATGTCCATAGGCGGCGGTGACCACGTATCATCAGGTGGACCGTGTGCTTATTTTTCGGCTCATGTGGTATAAAAAAAAAAGAAATATGTCCCAATTTTTTTTTAATGCCATGTATGCCGATAAATAAGCCGACGGCCCACCTGATGGTAGTGTAGCGACACATTATAGCACATGCATTGTAATTCTTTGACACCAGGGATTGCAATGTATGATGCGAGTGAGGTACGCTAGTCGCCACCGCCCGAGCACGCTAGACGCACGGAAGATTGATAAGACAATTGTAATTTGGTGATTTAAATAAATCAGTGTTTGGAAGACAGTCTTTTAATGAAAATCCAATATTGGTAAAGTAGTAATACCACAAGCATCGCCAATGCGCTGTCTCATGTAACTTTCTACCAGTGAAAGCTTTTTGTATCGGATGGGAAGTTTCAGTTAAAAACTATGAAATATAAATAGAATAAGTGTAAAAAAATATATATCGAGATATACAGAACTCACATAGTTCCCGTGGGTTTAAGTAACATTCTCGTGGGAATTGTTATCTTGGGATAAAATCATCCTAACTGTATGCCTAGATTAATTTCAGTCCGTTTATTTGCGTAGATAGTTTATAATTTTTATAAAAATATAGAATACTCATTATTAAAAGGTAACATTCTTCAGGAACGCGGGTGAAACTGCGGGGCACAGCTAGTAAAATTATAAATGCAAAAGATTTGGGTTTGTATGCTTCGCTTTTAGAGCTAAATGCCTGGGCCGATTTCCCTGAAATTTGGCACACGTAGCCTGTAAGTACGGAGAGATGCGCTATATTGTATCAATTTGAATGTGTGGCGTGGTAACTGCAGGAACTTTAAATTTGACCTTCAAAAGTGTCCTTTGCGGGGCTAAACTGAATAAATGATTTTCAATTTGGAATTTATTTTTTGTACGTGAGTGGTAGATAATGTATTCAATAGATTTTATCTTGCCAACAAATTTTGTACCTGCTTCGTTTTTTAATGCAAAATAAAAAGAGTTATTTGTCCAAGCTCCACGAACAAAGTCACGAGCACAGCTAGTTTAAATACAGATAATAATAGGTCGTATTTACGACTAAGAACATAATACTGATAAATTCGTCTGGTGTACCGCAGCGATGGTTACAAATAGCTTAATAGTACGTGGAAGTTGCACAAATACATTTCAGGTGTTTCAGGCATGTCCTATGCAGCCACTAAGCCTTCTAATAACTTTGATAGTTGTACAGACGGTTACATGGATCTAAAAATGTATAGATAAGGTGTGTATTATTATTTTGTGTTTTAAAAGTAGTTTTCCGCCATTTTCTATTTATGAAAATATCTATGAATATTAGTAAGATAATAATAAATTACCTCCATTAAAGCTGTGTTTCCGTGTAAAATGTGTACTTTATTGATAATTTTAAATACCCCTTCTGTGCCGATGGGGTTACAGCACAAGCAACCAGTGCACTTGCGGCGCCTCCCCTCAGACAATGGCACATTTATTGTCGTGCCCTACGTGCCCCTCATCTTGCATGCCAGAAGACCTGTATAATGCTACAGAATTCTGGTCTAAACAAATTTAGCCAAAACGATCGACACGCAAAAAAAAATATATACCCCTTAGCTCAATATACCTCATTTCACTTCTGTAATCTACAGACGTATCTATAACGTTAATCGTCTATGTCATTATATTTTGTACAAGTTTAACTTTAAAGGTAATTTATGCAAAAGCTTTCAATTTCAATATTTAATGGTTTTGTTTATTATTTGTTTCATTTTAAATGCCGGTAAAAGGTTTCAATTTTAGTTAAACCTGACAGAAATAATGTTAAAGTGTTGGTGTGGTATTCTGACCGTTATCCAGATGAGGCAGCTTCGATTCCCAGTCTAGACAAACATTTGTGTGAATTATTGATGTAATTTGACAAGCTTTAATCGAGTAGTCTCTTGCCTCGCTCCTCTATATGTGTCAGAACTCTTATAGAAGACTGGGTTCACTTACTATACAACAATTATTATGTCTGAGAGTAAAATGCTATTTAACTATTTGCCTATATGTCATTTAGGCGTCAAGTTAACACTTTATCTGACACCTTGCAGTTTCACCTGCGTTCCCAAGGACCCTATGTATTTATAGAGGTAGTAAACTATCTGTGACATTCAATATATCACATTCGAGTTTGGTACATAGTTTTCTTTCGGATTTATAATATTAGTAGGCTAGGTATTATTCGTTCAGCATTATTCTCGGGTAAAAGTACCTCATATCCTCTTTCTATTTATCCAATAAATGAACTACATTTATGCCATATTTTATCACAATTCTTTCAAGAAGTAACAAAATACAAACAAACCCTTTCCCATTTATAATAACAGGATTATCTTTCTACTTGAATCCTTTTATATACAATTAATTTATATTATAAATACCCTTGTAAAGGTTTAATTAACTACTTCTCCATTAAAATTTGCGGTAAAACAACAGTTTATCAGATACTTAAGTGGCTTCAAAGTGAAAATCACGAGCAGGATTATCCAAAAATAAACTGTAATCAAGTGAAACTTTGGCAATTAACGTTTAAAGTTAAAACGTGGTCAAACTCCAAGTAATCGCTGCTAAAGGTGCTGCTGGTAAAGATTCTAAAGCTTTGATCAATATTCCTTTATCTGATCTGAACGCTGGAACTTTTGAAGTTTAACACACGTACTAGCTTTAGGCTGATTAGGTAACTAATTAATTTTGGTATCTTATTTCCTGAACATGATCCTTTTTAGGGTTTGGCGGCCAACGGGTGCCTTTATAAGGCTCCGCTGTCCGTCTGTCCGTCTGTCACAGGATCTTTTGAACCTTAATAGGAAGACCCATGAAATTTTCCTAAAGGGTGTAGGTACTACTATGGCTACAGTAACAAATAATAAAAATATAAATAGGTAATTAGAAACTACCACCAACATCCCAACACATTAACGTCTCTTTAAGGAGCATCTTCGTGTTGAATCTGTATCCACATGCATGACTTCCGAACTACTACGAAAGTAAGATACAAATAAAACTAACAGGTCCTCATTGCATTTTGCGGCATTTTGTTCAAAATTGTACAGGAGTACTGAAGATTGCATTCTTATGGATGATGGTGATTATGAGAGCTGAAATATGCTACCGCAAACTGTCACATTGTGCCTGTGCAATGTTTCTGTTATTTTAAATATTTATTTAAAACTATAGAGTATAGAGCCACTTCAAAAAATATGCCAGAATATAAATTTGAGATCTGATAAAATTTCAGCACAGCATTTAATTTAAAATAGTTTAATTTTTAGACGCAATAACCAGAGTACAATTTTTTTCAGATAAAGCAAAACTAAAAAAAGAATTAGCTTTGCAGATAACCTGAAGTCTTTTTCACGTTTTAAACAGTTTTTGGAGCTTTTTGTAATCAGGTTTTTATATTTACTTTGAAGTTTTGAACATACCTGTTTATTCTGTGTCTGGATGTAAAAAATATACGTAAATTTAAAAAGCTATAAATGTATTCAATCAGTTATCTGGTTACCATAGTACAAACTCTGCTTTGTTTGTGATCAGATGGCCGTAAATGATATTTTTCAGGTTTTAGTAACAACATTTTTAAAAATTCCAACAAAAATAGTAATACGTACAAGGATTTTTAAACACCTAAATTGAAAGCGAACCAAAATCTAATACAAGATTCAATTCGGTCTGAAATTCAATCTGAATTATTTCGGTCTGGTGATGTTAAGAATTCTAGACCTATACGAGTATATAGGTACACAGCTGCGATGTAGAGCTAGAAGTGTACGCGAAATCCTTTAAAGCCACACAAGGAGCTCTCAGCGCAAATTCATTTCCTAGTTGCACTCTCTCTAGATGCCGTATGTGTGAATTAAATGGTTAACTGCAAAGAATTTATTTGTTTTTTGATGATGGAAAACGCATTTCATTGGCATTTTATAGTGTATTGAAGTTAAAGTTTCTAACCGCGTATTTTAACGCTTTGAATTACGTTGAAAAAAGCAAAATTATAGAACAGGGGGGCAACTCCACTATCATATTATGCACCGAACCATTACCATATCACAAACAAACGTCAAATTTGACGTTTAATCATATTGTACTAAACACACCAACGATCGAACTGCGGTTGTGTTTCGGCAATGGCAATCACATTTGTTCGAAAGATTACGTCAAAATGTATGTTTGTTTCGGTTGTAGTGCGTAGGAATACCATATTTATGTAATGTCAAACTTCAATTTGCCGTTAATCGTAACCATACCATTGCCGAACCAAACGTGCTACTCGAACGTTGTATTTAGTGGAATTGGGCCCCAGGAGTTTTTCAACAACTACACACTTCGAACACATAATCAAATTATCCTTGAAGAGGTAGGCAGAGATATCAGTAGTGAGACCGATATTGCACTGCAGATATTTTAAGTCCTAACTTGACATATGGTGAGTATTGTCATCGTCTTTCAGGCACAATAACAATTCAAAGTCATTTTTAGACATGTTATAATACTCAGGCTGGATTGGGAATCATTTTTCTTTTGCTTATACGACAGGGGCCGTCAAACAAGCAGGCGGTCCACCTGATGGTAGATGGTCACCGCCGCCTATGGATATTTGGAGCACTAGGAGCACGTCAATGCTTTGTCGACCCTGAGATGCTTAGATCTTAAGTCTCATGTGCCTGTAATTTTACCGGCACTTACCTAAATACAGTAATACAAGTGCACTACTGCTTCACGGCGGAAATAAGTAAGGTGGTAGTACTTCCCCGGACGAAGTCTGCACTAAGAGCTCTACTACTCCAGGCTAGAGCCAAGCTTTGTATTTTAGCATAGCGATCCCGACCATTAGTTTGATAATGGTCATAAAACAGTACCTACTCTTATTTGACCATGATATTAGTACCGAAATTCGTTAAAAAGACCCATGTTTTGTTTCACGTAATGTAACTTTAATGATCAGCGGCTCACGGCAAACTTTCCACCAATCACCATTAAAAAGAAATAAACTTGAATGCCGTCAAATTGTAATACAAATCATGAACTTCAACGCGGTAAGTACTAACTCGGCCAAAATTGCTTTTCCTTTCGGAATACTGATTGTTGAATCCTTTTGGTTTAATTTTAAAGATTGTAGCGTTGACTAGATGGCTGATACTGTTATTAGATATCCATATGTTACTGGATAGTATGTTTTATTTCAATCTAGGTAAATTAGTAGGAATAATTATTTTTAATTTGGCAACCCAACAAAATGATTATACGTTTTAAATGATAATAAATAAATATCCTGGGACATTCTTAACACACGGCCATCTGATCCCAAACTAAGCAGAGCTTGTGCTATGGAAACATACTTATATATAGGTATTTACACCCAGACACAAAACAAACATACATGTTCATGCACACAAATGTTTGTCGTGGGTGGGAATCCAACCTGCGACCTTCGGTTTGACAGTCAGAGCGTTACCCACCAAGCCAACTGGCCATGTCATGTATACTTATTTAATTATTATGTAAATTTTCTTTTATTTATTATGTATTAGTTAAACCGCGAAATCTATGCAAGTACTAGCTTTCCGGATAGACGTTGTTCTGTCAAAATAAGTCCATACAAAAATGCAGGAATTCGATCGCAACGCCACCTATCGGGTCCAATTATGAATCTAAACTATCCTCGAACACACACAAAAAAATTCACTCAAATCGGTCCAGCCGTTTAGGAGGAGTTCACTGTCAACACACATACAGAAGAATTATATATATAATATAAAGATATAAGGAAGATTGGGTTCCTTTGACGCACCATCACCTCAAAACTACTGAACACATCGGGATGGGACTGCGGAATGAAAAATTCCGCGTTGGAGGGTCCAACGCGGAATTTTTCATAGATGGTTATAGGCTTGACATCTATAAACGTGGGTGAAAACGCGGGGGACAGCTAGTGGGTATATATTTTAGCTTTTTACACTCCTTTTCCATATAAACTATAACTAAGCGAGGTTTCACACTCCTCAGAGTACGCAATATACTTGAAAAGGGGTACATATCGTAGTTATCCCTTCACATATTAACATAAAATTTTTTGTTAACACTTTAAGGGCAACGTCGTCTTTACTGAGTTCAAAACCTCTTAAAAGTATACAACAACGTAACTATTTCTGTATCTATTTGTCCACTTACATCTTTTAAGTAACGCAATCAGTTTTGTTGCGATTTTCACGATTTTTTTTATCTGTACATATATATTATTCCACTCAGGCGAAGCCAAGGCGAGTCGCTAGTAGTCCTTAGTATCAAGATACACAGTTTCAACAGCCCTTGTTACAATTTTTTTAGAAAGTTTCCCTACTATTTAAAAGAAAGTAACCTTTGGCAATGAATTGCTCGCCTGACAAGCTATCCATTTAAGAGTTTTTATTGTAAAATTATTATGTTTTAATAACATTGTGTGTAATTTTAAACAAAAAGCATGTAAATTCTATTTATAAGAGCGAAGTTAATGAAAAAACAATATTTCTATTACCCTATTCAATTGTAAAGACTTTTTTGAGTAATAGAGCTCTTAGTGCAGTGAAGCAGTAATGCACTTGTATTACTGTGTTTCGGTTAGAAAGGTAAGGGGGCCGGTGAAATTACAGGCAGATAAGACTGAACAACTTCACGTCTCAGGGTCGACAACGCTTTGGCGATGCCCCAGTGTTGCAAATGTCCATAGGCGGCGGTGAACACTTACCATCAGGTGGACCGTCCGCTTGTTTGTAGGCCCATGAGGTATTAAACAACCTGGACCTGGAGCAAGCCACTGAAAGTATTATTATTTTATTTTTCAGGTTTATAAATTCATCTAACTTTCAAGATTCGGGTTCCGGTGATCATAGAGTAAATACATACGTTACCGTGCTCCGTAAATATAAATTAAAAACAGTGTGAAGAGTGGAGAAGAATAAGAAGAAGAATAAACGTCTTACGCCACAAGATTCGCTAGATAAGCCATCGGAAAACACGATTAGAAAGTGATCTCAGTGCGAAACATTTCAATTTACCATAAAAACTGCAATATTCTCAATTCAGAGACTCAACCTAAAAGTGTTACTTATACCAACCAACAGTGATACCAACATAACCAATAAAGTGTCAACTGCTACTACGTCATTTTGGCACTGACAGTTGCCACACTACACGCCAATAGACAAAACAGAGTTGCCACCTACGAAAAATGGAAAAGAGCATGGGGTTATTGCTGTCAAAACTAGACGAAAAACTAAAACAACAAACAGAAACAATCACTGCATCGGTGACTAAATATAATAATAGAAGAAAATACTCAACTTAAAACGAAAATATCGTCACTAGAACAGAAAATCAGCGTAATGGACAAGGAGAAACGGAAATACAACTTAGACCAGACTAGACAACTTAGAGCTAGTAGACTACATTAAAGAAACAATAACAGGAACAGGAACACATCTGGATAGCCAAGAAATCAGTAACATATATAGAATTGGCAAGAGAGGTACCAACGAGAATCGGCCTGTTATAGTGTCTATTACATCCATGTGGAAAAAAACATATCATACTAAAGAACAAGAGAGAATTTCCACCAAGAATATCCGTAAAAGAAGATTTCCCTAAAGAAATTCTGGTAAGGAGGAAGCAGCTTCAAGCTCAGGTCATAGAAGAAAAGAAAAAGGGAAATGTAGCCTATCTAAAATACGATAAAATAATTGTGAAAAAGCCATCAGACAAATTCAGGGACAAAAAAAAGGGAGGAGTCGGGCTCGCCCAACTCGTCAACTCAGAAAAAAATTAACACTAAGGATACTTAGACATCACAAACTACCAAAGGAACGTCAAAGGAAATTATTAAACCCAGTATCCTAAAAAATGTTGCACGAGACAGAACATCATCCTTGTCTGACGCTCCAAAACGCTTGTAATGACCACCGGCACCCGAAATCAAACCAAAACACAAACCACAACTTTAAACAAACCAACTTCGGAAAAACACACTCCAAACTGGTCATTGAGGGGGACGCTCGATCGATCGAAGAAGACCGCTACCCTCTAACAAAGGAAACAAAACAGAAACAAAATGCTTATAATATATATTTATGTACGTTGAACACACGAACGCTGAGAACACCAGAAAGCTTACAGGAACTAGAGCTGGCAGTCGAAAATATGAAATGGGACGTCCTGGGTATAAGTGAGATGCGGAGAGTGGGTGAAGGAATAGAAGAGAGGAGTCAATATATTATGTTTTACAAAGGACAATTGGCCGGACACAGAGGAGTAGGCTTCATGATAAAGTCAAAACTCAAAAAACAAATTATTGGGTTCGAAAGCATATCAGATCGAATAGCAATAGTTCACATAAACATACCGAACTATACAGAACAGTGGACTATTATTCAAGTTTATTCACCGACGGAACAAGCTACTGCAACAGATATGGAAAAGTTTTACAACAGTCTTAGTGAAATTACTGAAAAGTATTCGGATAATAATTTAGTAATTATAGGAGATTTTAATACTCAAGTAGGTGCTCAATCATCCGGAGAAGAACATGTAATAGGAAAATTTGGAAGAGGCAAACGAAGCAACAATGGCGCAAAACTGGTAGAGTTCCTGCATGAACATAACCTAATGCTGCTAAACTCCATATTCCGGAAAAAACATAAATCTAAATGGACTTGAATATCTCCAGAATGGAATGGTTAGAAATGAGATAGACTACATCTTATCTAACAAAGCAAGACTGTTCAGTGACACCTGTGTAATACAACACCAGCAGGCCTACCATCAACTTTTACTTATCCATTCAATTCCGATGCAATTCAGTTTAGGTGCCTAAACTGAATCGCTAAGATTCGTACCATGAAGTGCCTTTTGCTGACTGGCATTTGAATCGCTCACGGAGGAATGAACGAACGAAATTTGTCTCTGGTCCGCGGTGAGAAAGAGATAACGCTATACCGTCGTTGCATAAGTCTGTCTCTTTTACTCGAACCATATGTGTTGCGTTTCGAAACCTAGTTGATATGATTTACCGGTTTCTATGTGTAAAAATAACAACAAATATATTTTAAAATTGCGCTATTGAGTATAAAATTAAATACCACTAAGGCTTTCTTAGTACTAAATTACTAATTAGTACTAATAAATAATAGTAATTTATATAATTTTTTACATTACAATTTAAAGGTTTGTTTAGTGTTGTCGTAAAAATAAATTGATTATGACGTGTTTAGAGCGCGCCTCCACTCATGTTGGATTTGACAGAAGGCGGTTGTTATTGTTGAGATTTTTAGAGTTTTGAAAGTAGGTATCTCTAACTATTATTGAAAGAAAATTACGTGTTATTATTAGTACATATTTATTTTATTTATAAGTGTTTTAACGTTTCACTGACTTAAAATAATTGGTAATACGAATAAGGGCGCAAGTATCCTTGTGTAGTTTGTGTAATAATGTTATATTTTCATAATGTAAACATACAAACTTCTTTATCTCAAACGCGTACCTAACTTAAGTACCAATGTATTTTAAGTGGTTTTTTTACAGTGATGAATCGCGTCGAAGAGTAACGTTCGGTCAACTTGAGCAGCTATGGGAATTTCTGAACCGAAATAAAGACATAGCAACGGGCTTTAATAAAAAATCCTCAGTTCATCACACAGTTCTTATACCAATTGTTTAGACAACCGATATCTCTTTATGAATTCTGCATCTTCCAAATAAAAGGGGTCCGATTGTTACCGTGTTAGACGTCTTGTTTGTCGCCGTGTTGTGTTTATTTCATTATCATTTTCCATGAATTCAAAAAGGACTAATTCGTCAGACATCTACAATAAAAAATGCTCTACAAATCACTTGTTTACATTAACACATAAGAAACACAAAATATTCAACTGAAATACCTTGAATTACGTATATTTTCACTATTTTTTTAAAGTTATTAACAAAACGACTCACTTCACGCCAAGAAAGAAGCAACTTTTATTGGATCGCTTAATTTGACACTTAAACTATCCAATTTAGGTTGATATGTCACCTCATGGTACGAAAAATGAACGAATGAAAACAGTTTGCCATCCAATTGCAGACTTGATTTGGCGTCAACCTAAACTGAATCGCGTTAATGACGTCGTGGTATGAAATAGCGGGGCAGTTTATTTTAGGTCGTCAAATGAATCGCAATAAGAGTTCATAGTAGGCCTGCTGAACTTCAATACGAACCACCATATTATGGTAAGATGTTGTCTTTCTGGACAGTCTCCAAGAAAACCTAGGCCGAAAGCATTTCGAGCATTTCAAACTAACCACATACAAACGTTCAGCAATGAGAAGGTTCAAAAAGATTCTACGGAGGAACTGATGGAAATTGTTACTTCCAATAAGAAACTAAACGAAAAATATGGCTGAGTAGAAAGCAAGCTCTAAGAGCAGATAAAATAAGAAACAGGTAAGAACAAAGATTCCCATCTAAGCCAAGAAACTCTAAAATGAATTGAAGACAGGAGGAATCTAATAGCAAAAAAGAAGACGAAGGAAAATATTAAATATATTTCGCACTTAAGCAAATGCATTCGTGCAAATATGAGGAAAGACAGAAAAAATAGGGAAAAAAAACTCTAGGAAACCACATTATTGAAATGGGAGGCACACAGGCGCTCAGAGAAAAAGGAAAAGAATGGATAGCAAAGTTAAGAGGCAATGATCGACTAACCACTACACGCAGTACGATTCAAAACATTGCTACAGACTATTATCGCCGGTTATATTCCACTCAGTCCAATACAGAATCACCCAGCAAAGAACCTAGACTGGAAAATGCAATCAAAAATATCGAAGAAGTACCACAAATACTAATATCAGAAGTAGTAAAAGCTATAAATAGTCAAAAGATGGAAAAATCTCCTGGCCCTGATAGAATTCCAAATGATACGAGGAACAGTCGACGAACTAAGTCCGATACTAACAAAGGTGTTCAACGAGATACTATTTACTGGCAACATCCCAAGCAAATGGGTAGAATCTCACATTATATTTCTATATAAGAAAGGTTCAAAGGATGATATTGGAAATTACAGACCCATATCCCTTATCTCAAATGTGTATAAGGTTTTTGCGAAAGTGATACTGAACAGAATAGCGAATACTCTTGACGAAAACCAACAAGTGGAACAGGCAGGGTTCAGGAAAAACTTTAGCACAATCGACCATATACACACCATCAAACAGCTTCAACAAAAATATAAAGAGTACAACAAGCCTTCATAGATTATTCAAAAGCCTTCGATAGTCTTAAGCATAGGTTCGTATGGCAAAGTCTTATGGAGCAGGGAGTACAGTATACTTACGTAAACGTCATCAAAAACATTTACAGCGAGAGTAAAGCTAGCATCAAGTTGGAATCTCTGGGGGATACTTTTCCAATTGACAGGGAAGTCAGGCAAGGTGACCCCCTCTCACCGAAGTTATTTTCAGCAGTACTTGAACAAATTTTTAAGATAATTGGATTGGAAGAATCTAGGGCTAAACATAAACGGATCGCGACTAAACCATCTAAGATTTGCTGATGACCTGGTCATATTGGAGGCGAACCCAAAATTAATGGAATCCATGATACAAACGCTACCAGACAGAAGCCGTGAAGTGGGCTTGGAAATGAACTCGAGCAAAACAAAAATGATGACAAACGCAACAGCCACAGACATAACTGTCAACGGACATAAACTCGAGGATGTAGGACGTATGTCGAGGAATATGTATATCTGGGTCAAATCATTTCCACAAGCGACCAAATGTCCAAAGAAATTGACAAAAGAATTGCTATCGGGTGGAAACAGTTTTGGGCCTTGAAAGAAATAATGAAAAGCAAGGAACTCAGCATCAAGGTCAAGAAGAAAACTTTTGATACATGCATTCTTCCTTGCATCACATACGGCTGTGAAACCTGGGCTTTGACAAAAAATCCAAAGGGAAAAGCTTGCAAAATGTCAACGAGCCATGGAAAGGAGCATACTGGGGCTAAAGTTAAGGGATAGGATATTTTAGGGATCCACATTCCTGACTCTATATATAGATATCCACATATCAGACACAAAACTAAACTCACAGACATTCTTACACGTATTGACCAATTAAAATGGAGATGGATAGGGCATATGCTTCGTTGTAAGGATAAAAATGGAGCTAGCAAGTAACAGTCTGGTATCCAAGAGACGGGTTAAGAAGCAGAGGTCGCAAAGCGAGAAGATGGGAAGATGATTTGAAGTTGACTCTAGGTCCCCTTTGGCTAAGAATTGCAACAGATAGGAAACAGTGGAAGGCGTTGGAGGAGGCCTATGCCGTAAGGCACACCGAAATTAGAGAATTATTGTGATAAATGTACTAGTGATTATTTAGTTGAACGAATATTGTAAAATTTTGGAAAAAAAGGCTTATTTATTTATTTATTTATTTATAACTTTCAAGCTAACCGCTTAATGCTATAACTTGCAAACGTATGCTTTGAACACTTTATGTATTTTAACTTAAACATCAATTACTATTCA
The DNA here is from genome assembly GCA_907165245.1 of Habrosyne pyritoides. NCBI lineage: Eukaryota > Metazoa > Arthropoda > Insecta > Lepidoptera > Drepanidae > Habrosyne > Habrosyne pyritoides. The sequence goes on from OU015608.1 coordinate 1,433,242, forward strand.
ATTCGGCTTCCATTTCGTGTTTCGGTTTCAGTCAGTGTTATTAATTATATATTCATACTGTCAACCTTGTAATTAAATATTTAATTAATTTTAATTATGACAACTTGGTTAAGTAGTACTTGATCGTTAATAAACATTGGACTTTAAAAAACTGTTAATAAGCTAATGGATTTGCATAATGCTGTCTGTGTCGCACGCTGGTATGCACAGTTGTCGTGGTACGAATCTTACATCTTTATCTTTCGGTAAATGAGAAACCATAACATGGTAGGTGTTAAAATGTAAAATCTGTCATACAAGGTAAATTTTCTGCTATAATCATACTAATATTATAAATGCAAAAGTTTGTATGTTTGTTACTCTTTCATGCAAAAACTACCAAACGGATTTAGATTTTTTTTTTAACAATTAGAACTGTTTTCACCAATAACACTAATTACACATATCTACTAAAAAAAGGATAACAATAAATGAGATCAATAAATTTACAAAACGAAACCTAAACCTGTAGATACAAATTGACACATAGAGCATATCCTGAAATAACAGATAGGCTACTTTTATCCTCAGTAATGTGAGTAAAACCACAGACCACTACTGCTTTACGGTGAAAATTGACCTTGGACGAACTCTTAGATAAAGTTTTTTTTTTTTTCGGGCGGGAATCAGATTGGCCTCAATGTCACCTGATGGTAAGTGCGTTAGAACCCTATTCACCCCTTCACTTCTTAAAGAGCCTCAAGTTGTAAGTATAATATCTGGGAACACAGACGAGGTTTTCTACTTCTCTAAGGAAGTCGAGTAGTAGAGCTCTTAGTGCAGAGTTCGTCCGGGAAGTACTACCACTTTGCCCATTTCAGCCGTGAAGCAGTAGTGCACTTGTGTTACTGTATTTCGGTTAGAAAGGTAAGGGGGCCGGTGAAATTACAGGCACATGAGACTTAACAACTTCACGTCTCAGGGTCGACAACGCATTGGCGATGCCCTTAGTGTTGCAAATGTCCATAGGCGGCGGTGATCACTTACCATCAGGTAGACCGTTCGCTTGTTAGTCGGCCCATGTTGTATAAAAAAAAAGAAAAAAAAAGCGCTACGCCTTTTTAGATAGTTCTCATAACCCACCTTTTAGCTCCATCATCGGATATCACAAGACTATCAACCCAAGGAGGGCATTATACCCCGAGGTAAATTGAATTCCGTCAAGAGATGGTTCGGAGTAGAGAGGTAGGATCGTTCCCGCGGTGAACATTCAATTATCTTGGTAAATCTTACGATACGTAATGGGTTTTCAGATGTGTATATTTTTGATTTATTATACATTTTGGGCTGGTTGAAAGAATTGTTTGTTATATTTATGAGAAGTTCACTGTCAGCTTCGGCCTAGATGTTTTTTTTTTTTTTTAGGACCCAAAGGTTGCCAACCGGCTTTACGCAGTAGCTTCACAATCCGTGCACTAATGATTTATGTCGACGCACCTTCATTTACATTAATTATATGCATAAGTAAGAGATAAAAAACATATTATTTGATAAATAATTTTATTATTAAAAAAATCGACTGCTTGTTGGTTAGCGACTGACTGCCACGCTACAGGTCGTGGGCTCGATTCCCACCTTGGACACACATGTCTGTATTTTCTGTTTCTGGATGTAAATATATATTATACTAGTGTTACAAAACTACCCGTAAAGCCAAAAGGAGGTTAACTGGGGCCTTATAACGAGTCCATTCACAATATTTAAGAACCGTAGTAACGCTGTATAACATACCTTAAAAATATAAAAAAAACTGATTTTTATGAATGAAATATAGAAAAACTATTAAAGTAGACAATTATTAGGTAAAATAGGTACGTAGGCCTTTCTGTTAAATAATCTGGTTATCTGACATGACAGCTTACTAGGGTTGTTGGCTTTGATAATCTACACTAATAATATTATAAAGAGGAAAAAATTGTATTTTTGTATGTAACAAATAAACTCAAAAAGTACTGGACCGATTTTAATAATTCTTTTTTCATTAGAAAGCTACATTATCACTGAGTAACATAGGCTATATAAAATTTTCAAAAAAGTTAGGGTTTCATACTAAAACTCCAATAATGTAACCCAAGGTGTGAAAAAATTACAAAACATTCTTACATCGCGTGCGCTGCGAAAACTACTGATGATAGAATGAACAAAATAATGTAACATCACTCAGCAACGCGGGTGAAACCGCGAGGGACATTAATTATATTTTTAAGGGGTATTTTGTAACACGTTGTATAAGTATGCATTTAGACAAAATATTGTATAAGTAGTACATATATCAATTATCTGGATTTAATAGTAATAGTTCTGATCAGATGGTAGCGTGTAAGGAATTTGCCATGATATTTACATTTTATTTATTTAATCACACAAAAATAACAGCATGAAATCACTGTCTTAATCATTTTAATTAATTTCATGAACAAAAAAAGTGATTTTAATATTTTCCATATTTGGGGTTCGAACGCAGGTTTTTCGCACTTTATATAGGATAGATTCGCCATTACAGGTAAGCTGGGTCATGGCTTGCTGTGTTTTATACCTTATCTGGTTACTTTCTGACACAAGCGTATTTATTCCATATGTAATGAATACGCTTGTTTTGCTGACTACTGTCAAGGTTGGTCAGTCAGACCGCATCTGATGAGCTTCACGGCTCAGACTATTTTGATTCGTTAGAAAGGTAAGGGGGCCAGTGAAATTACAGGCACATGAGACTTAACAACTTCGCGTCTCAGGGTCGACAACGCATTGGCGATGCCCTTAGTGTTGCAAATGACCATAGGCGGCGGTAATCACTTACCATCAGGTGGACCGTTCGCTTGTTTGTCGGCCCATGTGGTATAAAAAAAAACATTTAATTCAAAATTGCGCTGCGATTGAGTATTATGATTTTTATGTACCTCATAGTTTTTAAAATATTTAATGTTGTGCCCAGGTACAAGGAACTTATAGGTATGTATTTAGTTACAAAATATACAAAAACCATATTCGCAAAACATTTAATATAAAATTCCAAAAATAGGTCCTAAACCTTTTCATGACCCAAAACGATTTAATAAAGAAGGACCATTTATTTAAAAATTAATTAATGAGAACTTTTTCATAGTAACCAGGTATTAATATACTTTTTGAATAAACACAAATATAGAGCCAATAAAGTTTCCAAATTGAATGAAGTTTTCACGAGCGGGTAGTAACAAATCACTCGATCAAAGGAAGGGATCTAATTAATAGAAACATAAGGACGTTGCCAAATTAGTGGAATGGAAATTTGGAAGTTGAAGTTCAGTTTTCTGAGAAATTTTGCGATGAACGTGTAAGAGTCTTTGACGAAAATTGGTACCTAAGGGAAAATTAAAAATACTTTCATTCAAATAATCTAATATGCTCTAATTTGTGAGTTTGTTAAAAACAGCCGGCTCTCAATTTAGTAATTTCTTTTTTGAATAAAATAGTCATCTTCACGCCCACCATCCCCGTTGAGGTAGCGGAGGTTTCAGTACTGAGATCACAGATTGCTCTAATTTGTGAGTTTGCTTAAACGTATATTGTGTACTTGACATTAATTAGAGATTATACAAAAACTAATATATCTAGTAACAAATTCCGCTGGATCTCCTTCTCTGTCAAGTCCCAAACATGGAAACTCAACAAGAAATCGACACGTGTTTCGCTTCTACACGAAGCATCTTCAGGACGTATCAGACCCGCTGTCACTGAGTCGACGCACGAGCACCACTTACGTAGCCGCAATATATTTCAGCAAGGTCATGCCTGACTCAATTAGTTATTAAAAGGAGAATCAGCAGTAAATAAGTACATTGGCTGTTTTATATCCAGCTACACCTTTAAACCGGTTCCGTTCTAAGCTACAAAGCTTACGTAACTTCACCACACTCGGCCACATCCCTGCCAATTGGGATTGTGGTCAAACACAAGTTCAATTTAGGAAATAAACCCAATACTTTTCGAAAGTTCTTGAAAATCTAACTATCCCTGATAGTTCAAAGTCAAGTCAAATTCTCGGGTCTAACTTTATTAATCTGGTAACGGTATTAGATTAACCTTAATAATGGAATGTTAACAATATGAAAACACTTAGAGGTTACTAAAAATAACGCCAAATTATTATTTTTGTTAAAATCCTACTTTTTAGGGTTAAAGAGTAAAACGTACTACTACCTATTACAAAGACTCCGCTGTCCGTCTGTCTGTCTGTTTGTCCGTCTGCATTTTCACATATGACGTATTTCTGTTGCCTCTTTAACAACAATAACAGAATAAATAAAATATTTAAGGGGGAGCGCTACGCCGTAGCACTCGTAGCTGTAGTACTGCTACGCTATAATGATAAATATTGCACATCGATTCAACTAATAAATTAAAAAACTGCTCCAAAATATTTTCTAAACACATACCCTTATAAATGCTAGCTATCCTTGACCGTTGAACCCGCATCGATATCATATATGGCCTATAACTATCTAAGAAAAATTCCGCGTCGAATGGTAGCAGTCCCATCCCGATATGTTCAGTAGTTTTGAGGTGATGATGCGTCAAAAGAACCCTATTTTTCTTTTATATGTATTGATTTACTCCTAACCTAACCAAACCAAGTGGTCTGTTAAATTGCTGACATTTTGCACAAATTTTCACACCTCTCTGACGACTGACTGTCAGAGTGTCGTCTCTGTGGCTTGATTCTGTAAGAAAAATGACACTAGTTCGAGGATGTTTCGTCGCGGCCTCTATCCTCTGTCCCTTTCGCTAGCCACGCCATTATGCGAGAAGCAAGCTCTCCGAGACTTCCGAGTGGCGGCTCACCGATGAGGTTTGTGTTATCTGAATCAGCGGCTGCAGGTCTTTGCTTCAACGAATGAACATTATTCATCATATATTTTTAACAATGGAACCTCCAAGTGTTATCAAATCATAAGGCTTATATTACAAAAGGGAAATGTTGGTAAGTACGGGCCGGGCTCGGAACTTATTTTGCTATTTTGCCCAGATTATTGGCAGAAATTTTATTGGTTGCCTTTAATGGATGATTGTTATTAACTAATAAGTGATTGGTTTTGTTAATCTGTATTATTTTTTACTTGCAGCCCCCCATTGCTTCACATGTGTTCCCAAGGGATGTAACATTTTACCAGGATAAATAGTATCCTTTGTGTTAATTTAGGTTATAAACTATTTTAGAGTAGTAGAGCTCTTAGTGTAGAGTTCGTCCGGGGAAGTAGGTACTATCATCTTACCCATTTCTGCCGTAAAGCAGTTGTGCACTTGTATTACTGTGTTTCGGTTAGAAAGGTAAGGGGGCCGGTGAAATTACAGGCACATGAGACTGAACAACTTCACGTCTCAGGGTCGACAACGCATTGGCGATGCCCCTAGTGTTGCAAATGTGCATAGGCGGCGGTGACCACTCATCATAGCCGAGACTTGACGAGGACTCAGTAAGGTTAAAGTTACTAAGCTACACAGCGGTTTGGAATTCAGCCTCGATTTTGAACCGATGAGATAATTTTTAAGCGCTTACTAAGAAAGCATGAAAATTTAAGGCACGTCCTTTAAATTTTTCCTAAATTTTCCAATTTCCTTGAATATATAAAAATGTGTCAAGATGTTAACTCTGACGGTGATCATTTATTATATTAAAACTTACTACAATATTGTATAACATTTCAGCACCAAAAAAAAAAACTAATTGTCTTTTGTTTCCTCTATTAAGTCAGCTAGTTGACATAATTAAAAAAACAATACAATAAACACTATTAATCTAATATAACTTCTAGTTTCCAAAAAGATTAAAGTGACCTATTTAAACAGGTCACAGAACCCCTTCACAGTTAATTAGACAAAATAGTAAACGCTCCTTTTGTCACTAAAGTAATTACGCTCTTAAATTCCTGAACAAATATTTTAGTTAAAGGCACAGTATACGAAAGACAGTGTCCCGAGAGAGTTGTTTATTAACTTTACTAAGAATCCTTTGATCTCGTTTCAAGTTCGAAATGGTAACGAAAAGTAAGCGTTTCTAGTTTACTTTTGACAAAACTAGTTCATTAAACTTAGGTACTGGTTGCTAATTAGGTTTGATCACATTTTAGGCAAGAGTAGAAGCTTCTAAATAATTATTCATTATTTTATTTGACAAAGGCATTGGAAATGTAACTTTTGCTTCGTTAACTGTGGTATTTATTATTAAAACTCATGACAATAGTAGTATTTTGTCCAAGCAAACCAAGAACTTTAAATAAATGTCTTGGGATATTTTTTACACACGGTCATCTGATTCCAAACTAAACAGAGCTTGTACTATGGAAACCAAATAACTGATATACTATTTTATTTTCTAAATACGTACTTATTATTAATAGTTTACACACATACAAAGAACAAACAGACATTTTAATGCACACAAATATTTGTCCTAGGTGGGATTTGAACCCACGACATGTGGCGTGGCAGTCAGGGTCTCTAATCACCAAGCCAATCGCCTTATCAAGAATATCTACATTTTATATTGATTGGAGATAATTTATTACTGATATAAAATAACACAAGCCTAATATAGGTATTTTTATTAATACAATTTTGAAATAAATTATAATTATAAATTTAAATAATAATAATATAATAAATATCCTGGGACATTCTTTACACACGGCCATCTGATCCCAAACTAAGCAGAGCTTGTACTATGGAAACCAGATAGCTGATATACTACACATACCATTTTTTAATTTGTCTAAATATATACGTACTAGCTGTCCCTCGCGGTTTCACCCACGTTCCCGAGGGATGTAACAATTTCCCGACAAAAAAAGTATCCTATGTTACTTCTAATACCTCCAAGAATATGTGTACAAAGTTTCATGATGATCAGTTAAATAGTTTTCGCGTGAAAGCGTAACAAACAAACGTACATTCACATTTATAATATTAGTAGGGATATATATATTTTACACCCATACACAGAACAAACAGACATGATCATGCACACAAATGTTATAATTTAAACTACCATTATTAAGTCAGTATTCATAACAACGTTATGCAAAGTTTATTATCTCAAAGTCGGCAAACTAACATGATTTTTTTATGAATAGCACTGCTGTTTTCATAAAACGCGTTTAAAAACTTAAAACAAATAATTTGGAAAACATTGTTATGTCCTTATAAAATACTCTATAAAAAGTAAAGCTGTACGTCGCAGGCTCAGCAATCACTTTTACGGAAAAATAAGTGTATTTTTTTTAGGGTTGCTCATGTTGAAAAAACCCTATGAGAGTTTGTGTCAGACATATGTATATGACATGTATGTGTTATATTTATGAAATATTTTTTTTTGACAGTATTGAACAAAAAACATACAAATTTGATAGCCACATTAAAATATGCCTGGTTATATGAAGAAATCTTTTAGCTAACTTTTGTCATACTATTTTATACACTACTAGTTTCTGCAACGCAGTTTCACTGGCGCTAAAATTATACAAAGTAGTCCATGTCTCTTTCCGTACCATAGCCTATGTGTGTGCCATATTTCACCAAGATAGGTTAATTTGCTTAGCCACGGAAGCGTATCACACGAAGTCACTTTCGTATTTCTAATATCAAGTTAGTATTTAATATCCTACTGAACCCCTTAGTACACGAGTGTGGCTCACTTTCGAGAGGTTCTATAATAACAAAATGAGGAGAAAACCTCATTTACTTAGCACAAAGTGTCGCTCAGAGGAAAGTGTTTTGTGCACGATGTAGTAATCAAGTTACGTCGGATTTATTAAAGTGGAAGTTTTCTTTGAATATTTTAACTTTTATTTTACGTTTTTATTTCACTTGAGTGTGGTCTACTGATAGAGTTATTTTAGAAATTTGCGAGTTATTTTTGAAATGTAAACTTCTTTAACATTATCGTTAATTTGAAACATGCTAACACAAGAAAGAGAACGAATAATTAGGCCGATTAGATAGAACTGCATATATTTTACTTTTTTTAATCACATATCTGTGTTGCTAAACTTTTGCAGCTATGAAATAATCAAGCTTTGCTTTTGGACTAAGATGTAGGATTTGTAGAGTTAGGGGCTTGGCTCTTCATGAGATCTGAGCACTTTTAACATTTTTTTTTGTTTTGCCACGAAGGCCGATAATCTGTCAGATGGAGTAGACGATAAGTGGTCATCGCCACCTATAGATATTTGCAACACCAGCCCCCTTATTCAGCTAATACAAACTTTGTTGGCGAGCCGCTTCAAGGAGGCCTCGGAGAGCTTACCTCTCACGTGATTAGTAGTATTCGCGTAGTTAGCGAAAGAGAAAGAGCAAGGAGGCCGCGACGAAACATCCTCGAGTTAGTGTCATTTTCCTTACAGAATCGAGCCCCAGAAGCATTTCCAATGCATTGTCAATCCTGAAACTTGAAGTTGTCTTAGGTGCCTGATTTCACCGGTCGTATTATGTTAATCACATTATAAAAAGTGCACTGCTGCTTCACGGCGTAAATAGATAAGGTCGTAGTACTTCCCCAGACGAATTCTGCACAAAGAGTTCTACTTCAGAACAGTAAAAGCTTTCTGAATTTTCGGGACCTGGCATATTTTATTAATATTTTTGGTGTAAAAGTAAGGCGTTTATATGGTCAAGAATATATAATGTATGTAGGTATGTACAAAATATCAATAACTTATCATCATATACAATACAATATTGGAGGACGTTATAACAAACTAAATTGTGATAAATAGCGCTAAAGTAAAATGTAATAAAATCCCCTTTCCCTTCAATAAACTAATAGTTGAAGGCGTCAAATTGATTTCTTTTCCCGCTACAAATTGACCAAAGAGCGAATAACTCCATTATGTCACAAATAAGGGTCACAAAATGGCGTTTTTCGCATACAGAGTGTAGCGGCAAAAAGTTCGGATATTTCACACCACATGTCTCTACAAAAACAGTAGAAGTTTCAGTTGTAACGGCGGTTGAGTGAGTGTTCTGTAGTGTTCAATATTTATTAGTTAATATTCGAAAAATAAATCCAGTTCTATATTATTATGAAATTTATCTAATAATCCATATTTTTTACCGAAAACGCTGCTATTTTAAATTTATTTCTTATGTTATTATTATATAGCCTATTCCCAAGTGAAATAGGCTATATTATCATTCTGGGATATATAAGAGCTTTCGGGTGAAACCCCGGAACGCTAGCCCGTGACTTCTTATACTATGTATCCGATGCTATGAAACTTTTGTGAGTAGGCTGGGGTTGGGAAAATGACTCAAAAAATAAAAAAGTCGTACAGCTACACATGGGGGGTAGAGCTGGCTTTTAATAAAATACAAATAATGTAACTAAAATTAAATATATTAATAAATTACTAGACAAAAAATAAAAAAAACGTCCCATAGCAGTACTTGCCAAAAAGAGCTGGTTTTATAATAAGTAGATAAATAAATATAGCTAGTCAACTGAGCAAACAATTCTCAAGGGTATTATGCTGCAATACGAGACCCTAAAATCTGCCATTCGTTCACTAGCAGAAAGTTACAAATGAGATAAATCCGTCACGTCAGAGACACGGAGGGAATGGACACAGTACTTAGTCATCACTTTGTTACGATGTGATTTTGTAGACATATCTTGGAATTGTAGAATTACTAGCTGTCCCCCGCGGTTTTACTCGCGTTTATCGATATCATATATAGCCTATGTACATCTAGGAAAAAAATCGCGATGAATGGTAGCAGTCCCATCCCGGTATGTTCAGTAGTTTTGAGGTGATGGTGCGTCAAAGGAACCCACCTTTTTTTGCTAATATATAGTATATATAGATTAAATTGAAACTTTATTTCTTTTGCTATCTTCACGCCCGTTATTCTGATCCTAGTGATAGGCAGAGTCTTATAACATTTTACTGGAGATATTTGAACCCAACGTGACTTTTGGTGAGTATTATCGCCGTTTCTCAGTCAACATTGTTTCTAACAAAAAAACATTTTTTAATACTTCATTTTTTCATCAGAGCTACTAAGAGAGAAATTCATATAGTGTTGGCCTTAGAAGGGCACTTATGACCATTTCAGAGGTCATTTAACAAAGTAACTCTTTATAATTTGATAATATGGCTATTTTACCTTTCCAATGTTTAAGAAAATAAAGTTCTAAAATAATAAGTACATTTTATATTATAATTTGAATTAAAATCACTATCTTATATAATTTTTTGCAAAGGAATTATTGAAAATAACAAAAGATATCACGTTTTAGTAACTTAATATTTTAATAACATCTTTTGTTTCGACTACCAAATAATGTTTAAAAACCAGACTTTGCTATTATGTTACAGAACTTATTTCTAAGTAATTCAATGTTTTTAAACATGTTTATCGAGTTGTGTACGCTGTAGCCATTTCACAATCAAAAGCCCTCCAGGTTTGAGTTTAAAAAAATGATTTTATAACTTATATTATTCTATGCGTAACACATTTATTTATTATTTGTTCTAGTCTTAGCTTATACTACCTAAGTCTACCTATTAAATCAATTTCTCAGAGCTTCTATTCCAAAACTCTCATAAACTACATAAAGCTAGGGATTCCAAGCATAATCTTCAGAACCTTTTCATATACAAAACATGCTATAAAAAAATCTCATTTAAAAATTTCTGTTCAGACTCAGCAGTTAAAATTCCGTATTTGCGCACCCGATGATTTCAATAGAGGTTCAATTTGAAAAAGTCCGTCTTTTCACGGAAAATTGAGGTCATTACCGGTTTAAACCTGCTGCCGATAGAAGCCGCATCCCAATTAAGGAGAAGCCTTGACATTTGCGGGGATCTGGGAACCAATGGATGTGTTATATATTCTAGCCTTCTAATATTATAAATAATGTTGGCTTTATTATAGCTCCTTTCTCTTCTCCTCAACGTATCATGGATAATTATTTTTAACGTTATAAATAAAATTATATCTTTAAAATAATAAAAAATGATAAATAATTCAAAATTATAGATGGGAAAGTTTGTATTGACGTTTATCCGTTTCATGCAAAAACTACCTCATGGATTTGGATAAAATATAGCACATAGATAGCCAATGGAAAACATTTTTTTTTAGAAACATCGGAACGCGGAGTCTTAACTGATTTTATAAAAAGTGTGTTGCCTGTATACCAAAAAGAGTAGATTTATCCGAATTTAAGTTTTCTGAGTACATTTATATTGGCTAAAACTTACGATTGCCTCATCTATTAAATTTTCATAACATGCTTTCAATCCAAAGTCATAATCCAGTCCCAATTATTTGGGATTATACGATCCAACATATGGCTTGTACACTTTGTTGATTGATGGAGTAGAGCCCTGACATAATGGAAGTCAAGGACGGAGAAGTGCTGTGGCCAGATGGTTAAACGACATTGAGTGGGTCACATAGACCTGAGGCCTTCGAACTCTACTTAACGGAGGCAATACGGCTTCATTACAATTACGGAAAGTATTTATAATTCGATTTTACGACTCGAATTTTTAAGTGGAGGTCACCAAAACCACTGCCTTTATTTGACAAACTATTTTACTATTTGAAATGTAGGATTATTACAGATGTTACGATCCCTGAAAAGGCGGTAAGTTAACAGTTTGAAATTAAACTATGACATGAGTGAAAGATGAAATTCAATGCTCATTAGCAATATGTTTTTTTTATACCACTTGAGCCGACAAACAAGCTAACGGCCCACCTGATGATAAGTGGTCACCGCCGCCTATGGACATTTGCAACACTAAGGACATCGCCAATGCGTTGTCGACCCTGAGTCGTGAAGTTGTTAAGTCTCATGTGCCTGTAATTTATTTATTTATTTATTTATTTAATACTTTATGTACAAAGTAGTGTACAAAGGCGGTCTTAATGCCAAAGGCATTCTCTACCAGACAACCTTTGGGTGATGCAGAGATAATTAAAGGTAGATGCACCAAGAAATAATGCGAGATATTTATAGTTAGGAAGACAAAACAGATATATAAACCTACATAAACATACTATTTAATATATCATTTACATATATAAACTTAATAAATAAATACATACATATATATTTATATTAAACGAAGGAGTAAAATTAGAGCGGAGATAAATCTGCTAACATTGTAGTGAGTAAGTGTTTCCGAACCTTAATCTTAAAACAATACCGACTGTTTGCCATCCTGATTTCATGAGGGAGCGCATTCCATAGTAGAATGGACTGAATGAAGAAAGTCAGAATGATGGGTGGGACATTGAAGAAGGCGATTATGAGAGGAACGAAGATATTTATTATGGTTGGAAGACAGATATTGAAAGTGAGAGGATAAATAAGACGGAGAGCTGGGAGAGAAGAGTAAAGAAAACAAGGTAGTCAGTGCTCTCATGTTTCTGCGCTGACGAATGGGTAACCAATTTAACTGTGTTCTATACGTAGACACATGATCATATTTCCGTAGGTTGAAGACGAATCGAATGCAATTGTTGAGAAGACGGTCTAACTTATTGAGTAGATCTGCATTCAGGTCAAAGTAGCACACATCAGCATAGTCAACTATGGGAAAAATTAGGGTCTGCACAAGCATTGCCTTGGCATGAGACGGGAGAAAATTTTTGAGTCGATAGAGAGAGCGCAGGATAGTAATTAATTTCTGGCTTACATTTGCGACTTGGGGACGCCAGTTGAGTAAAGAGTCAAGATGCAAACCAAGATCCTTGACGTTAGAGCTGAAGGGAATTAATGATCCATTGAAGATTACGGGTGGAACATTAGTGCTACCCACCTTGCACATATTGCGATGACTCCCAAAAATAATTGCTTGGCACTTACTGGGGTTAACCGCCACGCCGAACTTGTCAGCCCAATTCTTTAATACGTCAAGGTCTTGGTTCACAGCATTGACTGCATCAGCTAAATCCTCAACTTTAGCTTGGGAGTAAAGCTGCAAGTCATCGGCATACAGATGATACGAACACTGAAGGTTTTGGGTAATCATATTTATGAAGACAGAAAAAAGGAGAGGAGATAGAATTCCGCCTTGTGGGACGCCAGTTTCTAGGTTACACCATCTTGAGTATGACTCCTCAACGTGAACCGCCTGCTGACGTTCCCGAAGATATGATGAGAACCAATCCAGCGCTACAGGAGAGACCATTAAATAGGAAAGGATGGATAAAAGGATATCGTGACTGACGGTATTAAAGGCATTGGAGAAGTCAACTAGTACTAGAACAGTAACCATAGTCCTCTCCATGCTGGTCTTAATATCGCCAGTCACTTTGAGGAGGGCGGAAACAGTGCTGTGACCGGGCCTGAACCCAGACTGTAATGGACTTAAAAGGTTATTGGTGTATATAAAATGGGAGAATTGTTTGTGAACACATGCCTCTAGCACCTTTGATAGAAAGGGAAGAATGGAAATAGGACGGAAGTGACTGGGGAGAGAGGGATTTGAAATCTTGGGCAAGGGTAAAACATAAGCTTTACGCCACAAGAATGGATAAATACCAGATGCAAGTGAATAATTAATGATGTGGGATATGGCGGGAAGGAGATGGTCTAGTATTGGAATGATCATGCTGCGGCTGATGTTATCACAACCAACAGCTTTTGATTTAATGGATAAGATGGTCTTCTTAATTTGTCCCGAGTCAACTGGAGAAAATGTAAAAGAATTTATGTTAGGACGCGTTAGACCACATATATAATTTATAGTTTGATTTTTGGTCAGACAATCTAGTGAGAAAGAAGTGGAGAAATGATTGTTTAGGTCGTCTAACTCAATGGAATTAGGAAGGTCTAAATGTCGCGTTCTGCCAATACCTAGGGTTCCAAGGAACTTCCAAATATCAGCAGGCGAAGAAGAAGAAATGTTATCCAGAATGTGGCGGCGTTTGGCGTTACGTATCATCTGATTACACCGATTCCTAGCAACCTTGAAAAGCAACCAGTTATCCTCAATGCGATCTTTTCTATACTTACGAAAAGCACGATCTCTCCGCCTCATCGCCATACGTATTCCCCCTGTCATCCAAGGCGCAGGAGGTCTTTTTAATTTAACTTTTTTGACCGGAGCGTGGGTGTCGTAAAGATCGACCACGACCCGGTTAAAAATAGAAACTTTGCCATCCACCAAACTGGCTTCCATCAATGGTTTCCAGTCAATAGCGGACGCATCGTTCTGCAGTTTTTCAACGTCCATATGCGCAAAGCAACGCCTGTACAGCACCTTAGGCTTGGGTTTGGGAGGCTTAAGGATATATGAGACGAAAATGAGGTCATGGTGGGAAAAGCCAGGAGCAGCAAACTGCCCGTGAGAGGAAACAAGGGATGGATTGGAGGTAAGGATTACATCGAGCCAGGTATCATCACCCACAGTATTTAGGTGGGTGGCTTGGAGTGGCAGGAGATGGAAACTCGCTGACTCGATCAGATACATTAAATTACGGGAACGAGAGTTTTCAGAAAGGAGGTTGGTGTTGAGATCGCCCATGATGATATGATGTGCATACTGAGAGCCCAATGATTCTAATACCGATTCGAATTCGGTGAAGTAGTCAATGCCAGGGGGGCAATAAAGAACACCAAGGATAACCTTGGGTCCCTTGACACAAACTTCTAAAAAAAGGAACTCTGGAGAAGCTGAATAATTGGAAGAGGATGAGCAAAGTATTTTGTAAGGTAGGCTACTACGGAGGTATATAGCAACACCACCCCCACCCCTACCAAGCCGATCATTCCGAATTAGAATGAATCCAGGAAGAGAGTAAGAGGTAGATAAAAGATGAGGTTTGAGCCATGTCTCAGAAATCAGGATCACATGAACGTTAGTACCATTGAATGCTTCGTATAAGTCACTAAAGTGACTGGGAACACTTTGAGCATTAATGTGACAAACATTCAAAAGCCAGTCTTGTTGATGATCAAAGTTTTTACGTAAACTATCGCCAAGGGTGTCGGTTACGGAACAGAAACTACCGTTATCGGATGACATATCAGATTCGTTAGCAGAATAAAAAGATTCATTATCAGATATCATTAAATATATATACTATAATAATAAAAATATAAAAAAGATAATAATTAAGTAACTAAAAATTTTGTAAAAAAAAAAAAAAAAAACAATTAGTGCAAACTGCAATAACAAAAGCTTGCATCTCTGCACCACCCGCCAGCTAACATTAACACTCAATTACAACGTAGAGAATAATGTAACACGTAGCAGAAAAAAAAAAAAAAGAAAAAAACAAACTATATAAAAGGAGAAGTGGTTACATTGCAATACAATTCCGAACACAACACTGTTCATAAGAGGAATGTTTAAAAGAAATTCGGAACGCAACGCGAAAGTCAAAGAAATGTCAACCTGACATTTGACGTTAATCAAATCAAATGAAAATTACAAACGTCAATGACTCAAGCTAAAAACAATAACAATGTGGAGGGTTAGATAAAAGTTATTATTACACAACAAAATATATGAATACCGACAATTAACTAAAACTGCAATACAAATTGGAAGTCTTAAAGTTGATAAATACTTACGTATGATAACCACAGTAAGTAAATAATCAGATTATAAAGAAGAGAAAAAAAAAAAATACATGAAAATAATGCGAAATATATCAATTATTTACGTGGTTTTTGTTTATCTCCAGCCTCGAAGCCGCCTCTCTTTGCAGGGGATACGTCTTGGACCTTGGGATGCTTCAAGATGAGCCTATTAAGGTCATCAATATGAGCAATCTTGTGCCGGCTGTTATCTGGAACTTTTATAATTATAACACCATCCTGAGTCCAGCATGCACGCATTCCGAAATGCAGTCGGGCCTTGGTAAAGATGGTCTGCCTAGCCTTTGTCAAGAACTCTTTTACTGTTATGGAAGTACCTTTTAAGGCTGTCTTCGCTCTCCATACAGCAGATTTAACGTCCACACTTGAAAATCTCACTAAAAGTGGCCGCTGATGTTCCTTGCTAGAAGACCCAAGTCTATGGCAGACTTTTATTGAAGATGCAGTGATGTTTTTAAGGGCCAGTTGGTTGTTAGCGATGCCCAGTGCAACTGTTAAGCAATCCTCCTTAGCGGCTTCATTGACTCCTAAGAAGATGAGTGCCTTCCGTCGATGCCTGGTCTCTAACACATCGAGTTGCCTTGAACACTCACTGATTTGCTGCCGGAGTAGCCCAAGCATGGAGAACATAAGCTCCCGAAATGTACGGAACTCTTCTGCTACTTTAGCCACGGTGTCCTTGGCTGGTCCTGCACTCTGTATTTGTGCTTCAAGATCCCCCATCTTTTTGATGAAGCTCTCTTCTAGGCTCTTCTGTGCAATCAATATTTCAGTCAATTGCGACATTTGTAGTGTTGTGAGTTGTGCAGTATGAAATAATAGAGGGTGTAAATGATCAGCCGGCAGGTGGTGTATTATTGGTGCTTGTTGTTACATTAACGCACCGCAAACGTGAGTACTGTTAAATGCAAGCAAATAAATTAATTGTTTGATAACTGTTTTGAAAAAAACGAATTAAAAGTATTTTTAAAATAAAAATTAACAGAGATACGTGTATACTTTTTCGCACCTACCGATTTCACCGGCCCCCTTACTTTTCTAACCGAAACATAGTAATACAAGTGCACTACTGCTTTACGGCAGAAATAGGTACGGTGGTAGTACTTCCCCGGATGAACTCTGCACTAAGAGCTGTACTACTCCAAATTGGCGCAGTCTTTTTTTTTCATTGTTTTTTATTTAGAATAGGATTGCTTTGACCTTCGTGTGACCCCAGAAGGAGTTAAGATGAGGCCGAGGATGTAGCACGCTTACCCAGAAAATGCCTATTCACTCTGGCCTTGAATATATCCAGGTT
The DNA here is from genome assembly GCA_907165245.1 of Habrosyne pyritoides. Classification (NCBI taxonomy): domain Eukaryota; kingdom Metazoa; phylum Arthropoda; class Insecta; order Lepidoptera; family Drepanidae; genus Habrosyne; species Habrosyne pyritoides. The sequence continues at coordinate 1,450,176 of OU015608.1, forward strand.
AATGGTGTCGGGAACCACTCACCCCGGCAGAGAGTTCCACTCCATTGCTATTCGTTAAATTTTGAATTTCGCTTGCAATAGAAGATCCAAAGGGCATTTCCTCCATTACTTTCTAGCTCCAAGTAAATTCCATTCAATTTGTTAACACAAAATTGGATGCGGTTTTGAATTGCTGCATCCAATATTTAGTTAAAATCAAGCGAAGCCTGTAGCTAAAACTAGTTGAAGTTATAATTTAAACTTAGCGCAGCACGTGGAATAAAGTTTCAGACAATGGTTGTTACATTGACTAGAATATGTACCTTACAAAGTTTTCGGTGCCATTCAAACGAAACTAACTTTATGCTGGTTTCTATTATGTATTCACAAGCTGACTGTCCCACCACTGTTCCATCCCCTTTTGTAGTTAATAGCCTAGAATATTGCATAAACTACATATAAGAAATTAACATTTTTTTTTTGCTATACTACTAGGTAGCAAACAAGCTGACGGCCCGTCTGATGGTAACGGTCACCTCAGCCTATGGACGCTTGCAATACCGAGGGTTCCACTCGAGCGTTGCCGACCCTGCAAAAATCTCTTCACACCCTTCTTGAAGAACCCTATGCTGTACTCCCTTGGGAAAACCACGGTGGGGAGTTCATTCCACAGATTAGCGTGCACGGTAGGAAGCTCCTTTGTAATCGCACCGTGCGAGACCAAATTAAACTTATTTTATAAAGGTACTTAACATTTTCAAAATATTTATTGTGATTCAATAAATAAATAAAGTTAATTTACTCACTATAGATAAACTGTGTTTCCACTTTTTTTGTGTACCTAACAATAATAAATGACAGGATGCCAAGAGGGAATGTTTCATGGGCATGATAAATAGATTCATGGGTGGGATTGGACTAGACAGAAAACCACATCAAAATCTGCACATTACTGACTCAGGAGTCATAATTGTAGAGGCGCTTTTATTTCGTTAATAATAAGAGCTTTAATTAAAGCATGTTCTTACTCATAATCGTATTAATAAATAAACAAAAGAGAACATACAAATAAAAGGTAGAAAATAATTGGAAATTTATTTATCTTTACGTCGAATACACACAGTACATTCACGTAGGCATTAACAATTTAAAAACACGGTCTTCATATTACTGTAAATGGCTATACAAAAAATAATAATGGAGTTACGACACAACACCTTGTTTATTACTTTGGACGTGTATAAACAAAAACTTTCCGACACAGAACACTTCTAAACAACATCGTATATATATTACAAACGTGTCCCAGACGCCGTACCATTTGCGTTATTAAATTACAGCGAAAAGTTTGCTGCGTACGGTTACTTTCATTATCATAATTCATTTAATTGATTATGTAGCCATATGTTTGTATGTCTGGGAGAGATAATTAAATTAGAAAATCCAGGGACATTCTTTACACACGGGCATCTGATTCCAAATCAAGCAGAGCGGCACTATAGAAACCATATAACTGATTTACTATAGAAATTCTTAGAATAGTAGAGCTATTAATGCACCTTACCCATTTCCGCTGTAAAGCAGTAGTGTACTTGTATTACTGTGTTTCGGTTGGAAACGAAAAGGGCCTAGTGAAATTGCAGGCATATGAGACTTAACAACTTCACGTCTCAGGGACGACAACGCATTGGCTATTTCTCTGGTATCGTAAATGTCCATAGGAGGCGACAACCTGGTGGTCGATTAACCATCAGGTAGATTTTTTGTCGCCCTACTTGACAAAAGAAAAGCCTCGTGTTAAATTAATTAATGCTTTAGTTCTTTATCCCATCATCGGCAAGGAGAACTATGAAAGAATAATCATGACCCATGGGATCTGATTTTCTAAGCAACGCATTTCCGGTATCCGGAATAATCCGGATATTCTCAGCGGACTTTCAAAATTCAGTGGAGGTATGTACGTAAAGATGCCCCACCTGTTCCTACCTCTATCTACAGCCGGTCCTGCAAAGTGAAAAGCCTCTAGTTGATAGAATAAAGAATGTAAAGGATGTGGTATTACACTAGTTCGATGTTTCTTTGCTCTGTCACTTTCTTTTATTTCGCGATCATGTGAGATATCCGCTCTTCAAGGCCTAACTGTACCTGCTCGTGATGAAATTTGTTTTAAATAGAGAGAGCAGGGGCTGAAGTCTTTTAATTACATACTGAATACTGATTCACTTCCATAACTGAATATTGATAGAAAAACCAAACACTGATCTTAACAATCTTATTTAGATGGATTAGATTATGTAGATCAGTGCTGAGAGACAGGAAATTACTCAAATCAGTAAAATATGTCGGAAAAAAAAACCTTGATTTGTTTTAATTATTTTATATTGATTATTTTGTTTAGATTACTATTGTATTTTGCACGCCAATTTAAGGCAGACTTATGTAGATCAAATAACACCTCACTGTACACATAAGTCAGCAAATAAATGAATGAATTTGAATTTGAATAAAAACGCAAAGTAAAGGCAGTAGCTCTCGAATACAGCGAGAAGAAACTTAACAAAATCATATGACATCAAATTAATGGTATTACCGAGCAATTAATATTCAAATACATAATTATGAGCCTATTCTGATTCAAATAGAAAGAGGAAGACGATAACCCTGATTTAAAATCGGGATAATTATAAGGTCAGTGTTTTGTTCTTCTCTTCAATTACATAGGGTAATTTGTACCTTATTTTGGGGGGCGACAAGTGAGAAATTAATTTGATCAATCAATATCTATAATTAAATCGTTCGAATACCCAAACCTGTGTAACTAAGTCACCTTTTACATGAAATAAAATGTTTCATGGAAATGTCGATAGCTCAATTTTCAGAATCTAAAACCCAAAATAGAAGTCTATTTGATAATAAATTGATGGTTCGATGGGCAAGCAGATTTAACAGCATTTGTGGCGCCTGAAATGAAATAAAAATTACAATCGTGGTTTGGTTAATACTTCTAAAAAGAGACTGATGGTGTACCTAATTAATAACTGACACTTTTACCGTTTGTATACTTATGGTAGATTAAACTCACATTGTTTAATAATTTTAAGTTTCTCATATTAAGTGAACTATATAACCTACATAGCCAATCACTTTGCCTCGGCACAATTGTATACGTTTCTTTCTTTATGGACATTTGCAAGACCATGGTCATCGCTAATGCGTTGTCGACCCTGAGACGTGTACTTGTTAATCTCATGTGCCTGTTCTTTCACGGGTTCCTTACCTTTTTTACTGAGACAGTAATACAACTGGACCCTACTGCCTGACGCTAAACTTTTTTGGGAAAGAAAAGTGTAAAGTGCACGTGGTCATCAATATATTGGTAAGTGGTGGGTTGAGTTGGCAAAGTAGTTTTCGTTATAGCTTCCATACTTGCTCTCCAACACCCTATGTTTTGTTTACACCAAACAATACCCTATGTAATATGCAATCGACCCTTTTGTTTAATATTTGTTTGGGTAAGGCAATATGCTTCCCAATAGTGACTTTGTTCAATTATAAATCAATCAATAACACACGATGTTAGGTTATGAATAATTAGCATTTGCCCTGCGGTTTCACCTGCGTTTCAAGATATATTCGCATTTTTATTCATACCCACAATTATTTTAAATGCGAAAATTTGTGAGAGATGTTTGTATGTTTGTTACTCTTTCACACAAAAGCTACTGAACGAATTTGGATGAAACAGAGCACATAAATAGAGCAAGCCCTAGAATAACATATAGGATACTTATTATCCCGAGAAAAATTATTACTCCTCGGCGACGTAAGGAAAACCGAAGGCTACAGCTAGTCAGCTATTTTCGTGCAAATTTCAAACCAATCTATTGCTTAGTTACGACGTGACGAAAGGACAAACAATGAGCGTCATTCATAATTTTAGCAAAAGTCATAGCTTTCGTCCCACGGGTATTCTTGAGACTCGTGTTCTCAAGTTATTTAACATTTACCTGATATTAAATTCTGTTTTATCTATCTATGTGGGAGGTTTCATACAGATCTATTTTCGCCACTACAGTCATCGACATCTATACAAAATAAATATAAGATAATAAACTGTAGCTTCAGTAATTTTAAATTTGACCTTCGTGCCTTCCGAGGGCCTAAACTGAATAAATGGTTTTGAATACTGATTTTTTTTTGGATTTTGAATATTTTTGATTTTTTTTTTTATTTTGATTGTTTTTTAATTTTGTTTTTTTTTTATTTTTTTCGAATTTTGAATTATTTTGAATTTTGAATGAAAACTGAAACCTTAGATATTAATATTACAAATGCGTACTTTAGTACTATTTAATACTCTTTCACGCAATAACTATTGATCAGATTTGGATGAAATTTGGTACATAGATAGTTTAAAATCTGGATTAACAAAAGGGATAAGGATTTTACTCGGGAACGCGGGTGACAGCTAGCAAATATAAAAAGATATTACTACTATTATGATATCTAGTAATAATTAGGCCATTATGGTCTTTATGCATCCGATTTTTAAGTCTCATAATAATATTATTAGTCCTACTAATATTATAAAAGTGAAAGTCCTACGGAAGGCACCTAAGGTGGTCAAACTTACTAAAACTACCAAGTATGGATTTTGGTGAAACTTGAAACAGAATAATATGCTGATATCACTGATTAGACATCAAATTAACATTTCTTACTTGCTGTTCCCAGCATACGTTCTCTCCGTATCCCCAAGAAATCATATTTTTCACGGACTAACAAAAATAGCTTATATCACTCGGGGATAAAATAGCTTGTATCAGCTATATAAAGTAGATACCTAGATGAAATCTAGACCTAAACTAAGTCGACAGTAAATTCCAGCCTAGAAGGTTCTAGATTCAGAATCATTTTCATTAATTTTCCACAATTCCTTAGATGATAGATTAAGTACACAAGTATCGACTCTCTCGGGTACAGGAGTTACATGAAGTAGGACAGAAGACAAGAAATATAACATAGTTGAAATGATATATCTTGGTACATTCTTCACACACGAATATCTGATCCATAATTGTAACTAAATTATATTATCGTAATAATTTGTTTGACTTTTAAGTAGTCTAAGAATGCAATTATTTTTTTCTTTTTAGTGCGTATTACTTTGTTTTGGGATAGTTTATTTTTGTTAAGTCGGTTTTTTTTTGTTAAAATTTTTGTTTATTGAATCTGAAGTACACAAATATTTTTCTAAACATGGGTAGACCTACTAAACGTGATTACTTAAGGTCTATTATGTATGCCTACACATTTATCTTCTATTTTATCTTCTACATTTATCTTCTATCTTCACTATTATTTTCATCAGGTCTTTTTGTAATGATCATGGGACCATCTGTGAAGTCTACCCTTTTATAAATGAATAAATCGAAATCGGTTGGCGTGATATTGGTCATTCATTGGTTATTCATTGGTCGCACACATACTTAATGCAAATTTTAGACTTATATGGTTTTCTCATGGATGCCATTGTCAGAACTGGACGAAATTGAAATGGGACCACACGGGAAGCACCACCTGTCAAATAAAAAAAGAATCATTAAAATCACTTCGCCCTACATAAAAAAAGAATACAGACGAATTGAGAACCTCCTCCATTTTTTTGAAGTCGGTTAATAATATGCTGTACTGCTTGAATGTAAATGGCAACCATATAACTGATATATGATAATACCTTTTAAACACATATTTGCGTGTTCTAATAGTCTTTGAGTTAAATCGTAACAAACAAACAAATAATCAAATCTTTTCTCATTATAATAATACTAATAATATAATAACTTTGAACATGACCTAATAAAATAATCAAAGTACTAAAATATTCCAAACCTAACACTCTGCGAACTAATAAGCAATTTATATGTAGAGATTTACCGAACTAACACCAGTATTTACATAGTTACTCGTAAGTCATGTTTGCCGTTAGATATAATATTCAAATTAATGACATATCAAAACTTTATATCATAAGCCTATGAATTACAAGTGTGACTTTGCTGAACGAAAATTATCGATGTTTTGGAGAAGGTACATTATTCGTTTATAAATATTCAAAACATATTTTAAGAGAATAATCATAACTCATTGGAGTAGTATTAACTCAACTCGAGACCCCGAGGTCTTTTGACATCAGTTTTTCCTAATACGTTCTGTTCAAAAATGTTACGGCTACTGATAGAAGCTCGAATGGGATGCAGACCCCTTAAAATTGTGGAAGCGCTACAACACGGGAGTTGCAAAAACTCTATGGCTTAGTAACTAGCTTCCATTCCACGGAATCACGCACCCCATATGACATACCTTATGCCATACCAAATTTCTTAAAAACATATTCAGGTATTACGGAGGTACAACCAAACATGTACAACAAAACCAATGGCCACCGCACCAAACCCAAACGATATTACTAGGACAACAGTTACAGATGAGTTTTTGACCAGAAAATTGGGACAATACCTCATCCACTTATCCGTACATCCTCCAAACGATCCGTCTTATGTGAGGCATTGCGAGTTACGAACTCAATGTAACACGCTCGCCTCATTTAACTTTATGTTTATCTTCGCACTAATATCTTCAGACTTCGCTTGTGGTTTTTGTACAATCACATCGTAAAATCGCACTGAGGTGGTGATGTCATCGACCTGGACTCCTACCATGTATATTCATCATGTAGGAGGCTATTGGGAAGGAATAAATTCAGCAGAGGACATCCTCGGGAAGATATGATAATCACCATTAGTTTCTGCCTATTCGGTTCATTACATAATACTGGAGGTTTTGCTGGGTTCTTTACGGCTAGCATCTTGCCTAAAGCCCACCCTTTTGGGAAGTCTTTTGTTGACCCGGTGCAAGGTGTTAAGCACATGTTGTCTTTTAAATACCCATAAGTTACCTCTTATAACTCCCTTGTGATAAGTTGGGGTAATAGTATTCATCACTGCTACTACATTATCATAATCAACCAAGCCGATCCAACCATAAAAATCGACTCGCATATTATTTATAGGTAGTAGTACTGCAGAATGCGTCCAGGGAAGTACTGCCACCATACCCTGTTAGAACGAGAAGCAGAAGTGAACTTATATTTCTGTGTTGCGGTCAGAAAGCTAAAGGGGCCAGTGAAATTACAGACATAGGGGACTTAACAAGTTTAGGGCTCCAACGGTGACCACTTAAATCAAACTTCGTTACCGATCCGGGGCAAGACGGCCTCAAAGAGCGGACCTCTAACGTGATAGCGTGGTTTACTTAAAAGACAAAGCATAGAGGTCTCGACATTATCGAGCTAGTGTCATTTACTTAACAAAATCACACCCTATGGGATAATAGGCCTCCGCGACATAAAAACATACATAATGACAGAACATAAACCACCTCAAAAACAAGATCATGTTCAGTAATAAAACACACTATAACTTCATCAAAATATTTGCGTACATACATTTATTTGCTCCCATTCCTTCTCGGTTTACTCGGAGACATTTTGTCGCTGTAATTTGGTTGTGAGATATTCGCGCTCATTTATTTTAATTTACACGCATCTACCCCCGTGACAGAGATGTATAAAGGTCTTTTGTTCTAATTTTGGCGTAGGTTTTTTCGTTGAAATTAACGTATTGTATCACTGGGTTTCGGTTACCTCTTTAGTTGATAAAGGGGAATTTCTCTGGCCTTTTTGTTACTTAATTAAAGAGACAAAACACTTTGCGTGCGTTAGTCTTTTAGAGGCTTTTCAAATCTTCACACCATATTTAGTTCAATTATAATAGAGGGGCTGGTTGGCTTGATAGTTAGAGACTCTGACTGCCATACCACAGGTCGGAGGTTCAATTCCTATCCAAAACAGTTATTTGTGTATGTCAGCATGTCTATTTGTTCTGAGTTCGAATGTGTTTACATCTATTGGAACAAAGTTCCTTATCACGCGTTGTGAAAGGGGGTGAGACGGAAAAAAATCATACGAAGAGTTGTAATGACACACTTTTTCGAAATTTAAATGATATCGTTTATTATTGGGTTTGTTTTTTTCATAATTTATTTAAAGGCACATACAACATGTTTAGAATTCTGTTCCATTTATAAATTAGTATTTATTAGCATAGTGTTGAACTTCTATTGAAGACCTAATACTAAAGACGAGAGATTGCAAGTTTTTTTCAACATTGGACCTAAACTCAGCGTTTTGGTCAATTCCAATGCGTGTATTCGATCCATCCGGATGTCCCTTGACACCTCTCAAGTTTTTTTTATATATCTAGGTATATAAGTATGTATTTAGGAAAAAATGCAATATAAGTAGTGTATTACCACTTATTTGGTTACCATAGTACAAGCTCGGCTTAGTTTGGGATCAGATAGCTGTGTCTAAAGAATATCCAAGGATATTTATTTATTCAAAAGGGATGAACGAGTAGGTGTCCAAGGCTGAGTTCCTAACCAGTGGTACCTTTAGTAGCCTTTGACCTACAAATGTGACGTTTGGAGGCCCAAACTGCATAAAAAGGGTTTGTGTTTTTTTATGATTATTTTACGACACCCAGCACATATCCTTCTGTTTTACTTTAGCGAGCCAAATCTTTATGTAGGATTTGAATCTAAATTCACCTTGGGATAAAATGGGAAATACTTTTTTATCAATTAGGCCGACTGGCCACCTGATGGTAAGTGGCAACACCAATGTGTTGCTCCTGGTCCATTGGCTTCGGTGACGCATTGGCGTTGCCGACTATGAGACGTGATGTTGTTAAGTATCATGTGCCTGTAATCACCGTCCCCATTTCTAATCGAAACAATGTAATACAAGCGCACTACTGCTTCACAGCGGAAATGGGTACGGTGTATGGAGTGCAGAAATAAAGGAGGACCATCTCAGTGTACTAAAAGTGTCCGATGAAAGGGAACAAATTAAGGTAGCACTACTGTAGCAAGTGGAAGAATTTTAATAGAGCGCCATCAATTATTAGAGTAGGATACAAAATTTATAAAAAAGGAAAGAAACATTTTCGTTTTGTTACAGCGCATTTTTTTAATTATTATAATATATAGACAAACATGAGCATGGAATAAAATTATACAGTGCTTTTAAGTACCCCAATCAATTGTAAATAGCAAATAGTATTAAAGAATTACCGGAAACCAACCCAGCACACTTCACTCTGTTCATATCATTTCCACTTGCTACACTAGCGCTGTTTCGGTGAGAATTCGAAAACTAATTTGCTATTTAAAAATGGACACTTTTTCGACTAATCCCCCTTACAAGATAGTCCTCCTTTACTTCTACACTCAATTGTACGGTGGAAGTACTTACCAGATGAACTCCGTATCACGAGTTCTGCTACATATTAAACATATGTGTAATGTTGAATTTCCTTTTAGAGATCTCTTTTGAGTTAATACAGATTTATTATGGGAAAAATTACAATAAGATAATTTTCTTTGTGCCAAAAGTACGCATAGCGTGGCGAGAAGAGATGTACATAGATATAAATAAATATTAATATAATTATGGAAGTGATAATTTATCTGCGTTAATGATGGCAGTTCATTATATTTGTTCTGTTAATGATAACAAAGGTTTATCGATAATGGAAGAGTCAGTCGTGCTTGAATAATTGTTTATTTTGATTAAACACTGTTGCCGGATGATTTCATTTTAATTAATGCATCGTGATATTTTTATTCCCTCATTAATATATGCATACACCGGAAAATTTTGAGCATAAAAAATATAATATTATTTAAAACGCTAGTTTTTTTTTGGTGGATTCATTTAATAGGTTTTTGTTCATTTTTAGATCGTTAGGGTTTGAATTACACCCAGGACAAATATTTGTGTGGAATTTTCAGTATAAGCATGTATTTAGATTTATTTGTATTAGGTATATGTAGTCGGTATGTCAGAAAAATGATCTCCATAGTACAAAGTGAACATCACCTACGTTACTCTACGTTACCCTTTCATGCAAAAACTACTACGCGTTTTTGGATGAAACTTGGCACATACATAGTTTATAGCCTGAATTAACAAATATTTGGATACTTTTTATCCGCAAAACACGACATCCCTTGGGAACGCAGGTGAAACGGCGGGGGATAGTAATCACATAAATGAGTATTAAAAAAAAAAATCTGAATCATAATTATAAAACAAAAGTAATCAAGAGCTTAACCTAATTATAATTATTGTATTATAAATAAACGTATTCTTTGGGCTAAGTAGCCGCCAGCTCTGGGATCCGTCTCTTCATTTTTTGCATAAATGGAATAGATTTTGTAAAATTAAATTAAATATTTTTTTATAAGGTACCCTGAATATTTAACCACGCTTACTCTACCTCCACAACCACACTCATCTATTTAATAGCCCCATCCAGACGTCTAACATCTCGGCCAACGCAAAAAAATGTTGGCTCAAAGAAATGCTGTGTTCTGGATCGTCCATTTATTATGTTCTTTGTGGTGCGAAGGGAGCAAATCATGTAATCGCGTGTAGGACCTATCCGTTATATGGTTACTCTGCAATGAGTATTACTAAATCTTTTTTTACATTACTGTCAATTGCAGCTGAAGAATAAAATAAACACTGTTATAAAAAATCCAATTTAAAAATTGAAAATAAATATTAATAAGTTGAATTAAAGAAACAAATGTATTTTATTGTAAAAAAGCGTGGGGCGCATGGTGTCAATAGTTATAAATATTTTATCGACAGATATGAGGGTTATCATTTTGATAATATCTTAAAAAGCACCACACGCTATTTTCACAATAGCATATATTTTTTTCTTAATTCACCTTACAGCGTGTTTAAAACTTTTTTTAAACCACAATTTATTTTAGTAAAATCGTTAATCCTGCTTATCCTAGTAAGGATAATGGGTCCAAATGTTTAAAATATTAAATTGTCATCGGTCCTCGATAAATCAACAAAGATTGAATGAAATCTGACCGTTTATAGTGGGTCAAAATCGCACCCAAAGAAGTCGGTTACAAACATACAGGTGAAGTTAATAAAAATCGTGTATTAATAATAAATACATTCTTTACACACGGCCATCAGATTCCAAACAAAGCAGAGCTTGTATTTTGGAAACTAGATAAATGATATACTATTTTTTAATTAAAATAGAAACTCATATAGACTTTTACCGATAAGACGATGGGCTGACGATATAACCGAATCATTAGGGAAGGACTGTAAAACTATCGCCTAGGACAGATATGAGTGGAAAGGACTGGAGGAGGCTTTCACCCGAGGAGGGGTCCATATCCAATAGCAAAAACTAACTCTTACTAACATTTAGACAATAAGCAAAACATTAATAACAAATAAATACAAAGAAACAAATACCACTTATGATATGACTTTTTTTTATTATTATAGATATTTAGGCATAGGCATAGGTCTGGACATAGAACAAACAGACCTTGGCGTAAATCAAGACATAGGTCATCTATTCTATAAATATCATTCGGTAATAGATAACCATTCTATCAGTGAATGATTTTGAAATCGAATGAGTAGTTTCGAAGACTACCTCATTCATCCAAAACAAACTTCACCTCTTACAATATTTGTATAGATTTCAGTCTGAACAATAAGGCATAGCAATTTCTGAGGACATAAAAAATCACTCAGTAACGTAATATCCTACAGGCATCATAAATGTGAAAGTCAGTAAGGTAGGTTTGTTACACTTTCACGCAACTGTACAGATTTTAATCAAACTTCATCATCATCAGCCTGTCTCCGTCTACTGCTGGACATAGGCCTCACCTATGGCACGCCACTGAGCTCGATCTTCAGCTCTTTGTTTCCAACCGCTGCCAGCCAGCTTGCGTATATCATTGCTCCATCTAGCTGAAGGGCGCCCTACACTACGTTTACCGAGCCGTGATCTCCACTCTAGAACACGTCTACCCCAACGGTTTTCGGTTCTACGGCAGATGTGACCAGCCCACTGCCACTTCAGCTTGCTAATCCTTTGACCTGTGTCGATAACTTTGGTTAGCTGGAATTAAACTAAGCACATACATTGATCACAACCTGAATGAACACATATGCTGCTTTTCATCACGCAAGACACAGCTTGTTTTATACACAGTAAACATTTTCAAAAAGCATGAAAATTCTAAGAATCTGTGTAAATGTTTTCTATCAACGAAAGCTCCTTTCTGGATTTGAACTCTAAAATATGACATTTTCTTTTATCCTAACATTAGCACGGATTACTAGTTGAGCTTCGTAATCATGCTGGTAAAATTATAATCTGATTCATTCAAAGCTAATTCCGTTACGCGATGATAAGCTTGCATGATGCGAATACGTATAAAATAATATTTTACATGAGACGTAATTGTAAAGTTGGGCATTCACGACCTGACTTGCGACTGCGCGATTAGTTAGAAAAAATAAATCATTAATTTTAAAGATTTTATGGATTTTATCCAGAAATGTTATTATTTTAAATCGCATATCGCATAATCGGAATATTACTAAAAAATCTGTCCACAGAGCATAAAATTACATAAAAACACAAAAAATGGCAAACTTTTAAACAGATCATTATCTGTCACTTTTTTTATTCCTTGGGCCTTCTACTGACCCCAGAAGGATTTATGACGATGATTTTTACTTTTAAACTGAAACTACCAATGGAAGGGCTTTGAAATTTATATCCGCAACCTTTTGTGTGACGAAAAATAAATGAATGACAAACACAATCCATGCTATTCAAAAGTGATAAATGGGGATAGTTTAAAATGTTTCCCCGTAATACAAAAGTTTCACTTCTATCGTGTGTACTCTACTAACTACACTCAGACATACATACATACATATATATAAAGCCACTCATACCTTCATACAAGTCAAGATAATAACGAAGCTCCAAGGTAAACCTCGAAATTATTCCAAGCAATTTAGTCGTAACGTTAATAGTATTCCTTATCACCTTAATAAGTAGGATTAATTTGGCGTGACATGAAACGTCGGAAGATATCATTTTCTTCATTGCCTGTTACATTCGTTGCTAAGTCAAATTAGCCCGGTATAATACACACAGGTACAGTCAAGAGTAGAAATATAGAATGCATGAGGTATTGTGACTCGCTAGAGTGACAGGTTCAGTTGTTGTAAATTTATTGATCTCGTTTATTGTTATCCTTTTAAGTAGATATGTGTAATTAGTATTATTATAAATAGTGAAATCCGTTCTAACTGTTAAAATAATTAAATATACCCATGGACTAATATTTTTAAGTACCAGAAAGGGTTATCATTTTTTAATAAATAACATTTAGAACGATCTAACCTTTATTTATAAAAAAATACACCATAAAGAAATAATTAAACAAATAAAGGCTCTTACACTCTTACACGGACATTCAAAGTAAGCACTGGGGCTCGATTCTGTAAGGAAAATGACACTAACACGAGGATGTTTTGTCGCGGCCTCTATGCTCTGTCTCTGTCGCTTACTACGCTAATACTGCTAGTTACGTGAGTGGCAAGCTTTCCGAGGCCTCTGTGAAGCAGCTCGCCGACGATGTTTGTATTAGCTGAATAAGTGGACTGCTTGTAGGCTATATATGATCTAATAATAAAATATCTAATATCTATTGTATATCAGAATAATTTAACAGTCCAGGTGTCATTCTGGAAGGTAAAATTATACTCGAAGATATTTCGCCGCAACCTCCAAGCTCTATCTCTTTCAGTAAATAAGCAAACACACGAGAGGTCCGCTCTCGGAGGCCTCATTGCACTGGCTCGACAATGAAGTTTGGATTAGCTGAATAAGGGAGCTGTTACTTACTGCGACTGTTGTTGTAATAGTTTAGCCGTATATAAATGAAAGAAGAACGAATCAATGAATCATGTAGTCAAATATTATTGCAGAATTAGGTTATATATACACTAACTAACGCCCGCGGTTTCACTTGCGTCATAAATTATATAATACCTATTTTTCGCTCTACATTAGAGCCTATTTTCAGCAAGATCAATTCAGTCTAGATAATATTCAGAATAGATAAAAAAGAATTTAATAAAATAAAAAAGAATGTAACCTTGCTGAGTTTCTTGCCGGTTCTTCTCAGTTGAAGGCTGACTTCCGAACCGGTAGTAGCTTCAGTAACTTTAAATTTGACCTTCATAAGTGCCTTCTGAGGGCCTAAACTGAATAAATGGTTTTGAATTTTGAATTTTTTTTGAGTCGTGAAACCGAAACAAATTCACTTTCGCATTGAAAATTTTCTCAGGTTACATACATTTATGCTTATGACTGTACCTACTTAGATTTTCCTCTGGCTTTTCTGTATTAAGATGTATTAGAGATAATTTGCTACCAAATATACTGTAATAGCATGAGAGGAGAGCTTACAGCCCGTTATTTCAGGACTGAACGAATTTCCTACTATTTATCTTCAAAATGCCAATTTTTGTACATTACAGAAGATTTATAATTTGAAATGAATGAAGAAATTGAATGTCTAAAAATATACCAAATATGAAATGAAATGAAATATTTTATTCAAATAGGCCTTCACAGGCACTTATGAAAGGTCAGACTCTACCACCGGTTCGGAAGGTTGCTTTTACTGAGAAGAGCCGGCAATAAACTCAGCAATTACTCTTTTCAAAATAAGATTTTGTACATAAAGATGTGTCTTGCTGGAGCGGGCGCTACACCCAAGCATTGTCGTCATTAAAATAATCATTTGTGTTGTAGAAAGCCTTTTGTACTAAAACAGTCTTAATTCTTTCCTTAAATTTTTGTAAAGGCAAATTTAAAATTTCAGTAGGGATTTTATTATAGATGCGTGCACTAAGTCCTAAAAATGAGCCTTGCACTTTTTGCAGTCTATATGCAGAAGTGACAAGTTTATCCTTATTTCTAGTATTGATGGAGTGCATATCACTCTTTTTGACATAAAGACTAATATTTTGATGTACAAATATTATGTTTGCATAAATATACTGCGATGCAACTGTGAGGATATCAATTTGTTTAAACTTTTCTCTGAGGGAAGCTCGAGAACTCAAATTATAAATGGCTCGAACAGCTCTTTTTTGCAATATAAAAATGGTTTCTATATCAGCAGCTTTACCCCAAAGCAAAATGCCGTAGGTCATAACACTATGAAAGTAGCTAAAATAAACTAATCTAGCCGTATCGACATCTGTAATCTGCCTGATTTTTCTAACTGCGTAAGCTGCTGAACTAAGTTTTCCCGCAAGACATGATATTTGTGTCCCCCATTGAAGTTTTGAGTCTAAAGTAATTCCTAAGAAAACTGTTGACTCAACAAGGCTAAGAGCTTCGTTGTCTAACATTATACTACAGCCTAGTTTTTTAACATTGGGTAATGCAAATTTAATACATTTAGTTTTTCTTGCATTTAAAACAAGATTATTAACAGTAAACCAATTTAATATCTGGGCTAATGCATTCAGTCTATCAACACCAAAAATCAGTGAGGTATCGTCAGCAAACAGTACAATTCCACAGGTATTTCTTACGTAAAATGGTAGGTCATTGATGTATACTAAAAATAGAAAAGGCCCTAGAATATAGCCTTGGGGTACACCCATATGCACAGGAGAACCAGATGATTTAACTCCATTCACATTAACACTTTGAGTTCTCTCACTTAGGTAAGATTTCATCAAATTAAGAGCTGCACCCTTAACTCCATAATGGTCTAATTTACGCGTAAGTGTCTGATGGTCAACACAATCAAAAGCTTTAGATAAATCACAGAACACTTCAATAACATTCTGCGACTTTTCCCAAGCGTTGAAAATTTGTTTTAAGAGTGCTACCCCGGCATCAATAGTGGAGCGACCTTTAGTAAAACCGTACTGCTCACTGTGTAAAAGTTTATTTAAATTAAAGTGAGCAAGTAGTTGCGTTAAAATAATCTTTTCGAATACTTTGCTTAGGGCTGGCAAGATAGAAACGGGCCTATAATTGGTTGGATCACTAGGATCTCCGGCCTTGAACAAAGGTATAACTTTGCTATGTTTCATTAAATCCGGAAATTTACCAAAATCTACGCATCGGTTAAAAATTAGAGCTAAATGGGGAGCAATATTATCAATTATACCCTGCAAAACTGTTACTGATATACCCCATAAGTCGCCAGTCCGTTTAACTTTTGAAAGTTTTGATGACATCGAAAGGTGTGATATGCCTAAACCTAAACAATTCATTGCACTCTGATACGTTAGTTTTTAACAACGACTCAGCATCTGCCGGTGAAGAATCCAAGGAGCTGGTTGTGGCTATAGGTATGTCACTAAAAAAATTATTAAAAGCAAGTGCAATTTGGTCATCTTCACAGATAATATTTCCGTTAATATTTAATTCAATGCGCTTATTATTGTTTTGAGTTTTACCTCTTTCTGAATTAATTATGTTCCAAGTAGTTTTTACTTTATTATTTGATTGGCTTATCTTATTTCTTAGATATATAGATTTTGCCGAAGTGCAAGCTTTTTTAAACACTTTGGAATATTTTCTTACATAATCAATAAAATCGACATTTTGATTGTATTTCTTCATACCATACAACTCATACAACATAGCTCTACTTGTATAAATACCAACTGTTGCCCAGTCGTTAAACTTAATTTTATAATTTTCGTTGAAAGTCTTAAGTTTAAAGGCCTTATTAAATTCGATTTTTATAAATTCAAAGAGTTCAGTATAGAGACCATCCGGCTCGTCCTGTGCCATGCTAACAGAAACTATATTTTTATTAACGTTATCTTTAAATCGAGCGATACGATTCAAAGTGATGGGCCTACAAGTTATTTTAAGCGGCATATCATTCGATTCATTTACAAAAACTACCTTCTGGCGGCAATGATCAGAAGTTAATTCTGTAATAATTGATTTCTCAAGTGCATCACAGCTGCAAAACACATTATCGAGACAAGTGGCAGAAGTTCCCGTAATTCTGGTAGGCTCACAAAATAAATTACTAAGATTAAATGATTTAAATAAATTAATAAGTCTTATAGTTGTGGGAGAAGCTACTAATAAATTGACATTTAAATCGCCACATACTATAACATTCTTATTACAAGTTTGAGCTTTCTGTAAAGCATCTTCTACCACCATTTCAAATAAGTTATAGTCACCTAAGGGGGGACGGTACACGCAAACTATAACAAAGCGCTCAAGCTCCACACAGGACAATTCAACAGTGCGCTCGATAGATAAGTCTACAATATCTTTGCGGTTTTTACCTTTAATGTGATTTGAAACTAAAATTAAGCTACCACCTATGCTGCTATATAAGCTATGTGAAACTTGAGTTCAATTGATAAAGAATTAATAATTAAGTTTAATTTCAAATATTTTGTCAAGTAACAAAAATATAAAAAGAGAATAATTAGATACATGGAAATAGAAAAAATAAACATAAAACTTTACTTAAAATTAACTAATAAATAAAACAATAATATATAAATAAAAATAAATTATATTTTACTGTAGTACAATTGGATTATAATTTGAAAATAAGCAAATTTATTAAAAATATAACCCTGCTGAGTTTCATACCAGTTAAAAGCTGTCTTTTGAAACCGGGGGCAACTTTAGTAGGTTTGATCTTCATACGTTCAATAATTTTGAACAGCTTTGAATTTTTAATTTTCAAGCGCAAATAATAATAAAAGCTTTTAAAATCTTCGACAGATATCACTTTAAAGTAATTAATAAATATCCTGGGACGTTCTTTCTATACAGTCATCTGACCCCAAACTAAATAGAGCATGTACTATGAAAACCAGAAAATTGTATAAGATATTTATACCCAGACTCGAAACGAACGGACATGTTCATGCACACATATGCTTGTCCTGGATGGGAAACGACTCCGTGATCTGTGGCGTGGCAGTCAGGGTCTCTAATCAACTGGCCCGTCCGATCTTGCAAATTAGTGTAATAACTGAATCCTGCACATGCCCCCTTATTCAGCTTATACATACTTCGTCGGCGAGCCGCTTCACGGAGGCCTCGGAGAGCTTACCTCTCACGTGATTAGTAGTATTAGCGTAGTTTGCGAAAGAGACATAGCACGGAGGCCGCGACGAAACATCCTCGAGTTAGTGTCACTTTCCTTACAGAATCGAGTCCCTGTTAATTAATGTACATATATAATTACTAAATAGTGTTGAGAATATTACTTTAATATATTTAGTTA
Organism: Habrosyne pyritoides; assembly: GCA_907165245.1. Lineage (NCBI taxonomy): Eukaryota > Metazoa > Arthropoda > Insecta > Lepidoptera > Drepanidae > Habrosyne > Habrosyne pyritoides. The sequence continues at coordinate 1,468,440 of OU015608.1, forward strand.
CAAGGGTAGTACAAGGAAGTGGCAAAATACAAGACGTTTAGAAATGCTCTTTTTCTGTATTTGGTAATATGCCTGTAAGACAGTGCTAGAGATCAATAGATATATTAAATACCTTTAATAATCTGCGAGAAACATATTTATTTCAATCTAGAATATGTTATTTTATTTCAAACTCTAACATAAATTAGGCGAAATACCCTACAGTAAATTACCCGTTACGTTACATCGTTTATGTTGTAAACAGTAAAACTGGTTTATTGCAATTTTACGGTTGGTTGTAAACGGGTAAGCAGAGCAACCGTTTTTAGGCGAAAGGTACAAATTCGGTTGCAAATAGCCTCTTTGGATAAAAGCCTCTCAGGTACTGAAAGTTGCCTAAACTTGGCCTGAAACTGGCCATTCATTTACCGATATGTATGTTAAGATAGCTATTACTTATTATCATTGAGGCATAGGTATATGAGGGTGTATAGACGACTTTAGATATTGGATACATGGATTATCTGGGTGTTTTTTTTTATGTTATGATAGTTCATAATTCTTAAAACCTGATAAAAGATCATTATGACTGATCTTTAGTAACGAGAAGAGTCGATGATATTTTATGTCCTAACGTGATTGTGGTCATTGATCATCAAACGTGGAACATTTTTGTGGTCTTATTAAGAAAGAAACATATTATTAAAAAAAATCTCCCTAATATACCTATGTTCAGCAGTGGACATCCCTGGGCTGATATGATGATGATGAAGATATCTATAGGCCCCCAACATGTAATAAAGGGCAGGATTAGATATCACATTGTGAGCTCATTTCAGTTGCAAAAACGGTTGCCAAGGAATATTCAGATCACTTATTTGAACAAAAACACAAAAAATAAGTGAGTAGTTATTGAAAATAATTAATGGAATACTCACAGCTGTATGATGGCATCTTCCAAGGTTCACGGTTATCTGTGGAAAAAAAGCATAGGCATTAAATCATCTTAGCTAAAATTAATTAAATGAAGCAGAGTTCAAATCAAATAAATTTATCCTTTAAATTACTTAAAACTTCTAGAAAAACAAAATTTGGAGTGATTCCTGAAACAAGGCATATTTTTTTTAATACGCCGTTATTCAGTTGTATTGTTTTGTGTTTTAGACCTATAAATATATATGCTGGTAAGTCTAAAACACGATAAAACAATGGTGAAAGAAATAATTCGACAGAGTAGGCTCTTTTTAAAGACATGGATTTTCTAAAATGGCAGACGTTTACGAGTTCGTTATCAAGGCCAATCCATTAGAAACATTTTCTTTTCATCCGAGGAGGCCCCAAACGGGCACTTGTGAAGGTCAAAGTTAACTGAAACCCTTTCTTATGAGCTTGCATTTAGCATCCTAATTTTCCATATAGCTCCCGCCCAATAAAAAAGCCTGTACAAACAAAAGACTGTTGGCTCATGAACAGCCCCAGTTACTCAACAAACACTCAAGTGGGTGCCCAAGATGTTCAAGTGACCACTTGTTGAAATTGGTCCCTTAGGTAATCCTGAGGGTCATATAATCAAATATTTTTTGCAGTAAATTGGATTTTCCCGTGTGTGAGAAGGGTTTCAAAGAAATGAATGATTAAAGCTTCTACGGAAGGGCACCCTTTTAGTAATGAAAATTGGTGGATGAGGTAAATTTTGATTAGGTGGGCTTGCTTAAGGGTTTTATTGCTTTTCATTGGTAAGAAGTAGCCTTTGAAAGGTCAGTCGACTTGGTTAGAGACCCTGACTGATTCCCACCCGGCTCAAATATGTGTGTGCATGAACTAAACATGTCTGTTTGTTCTATGTCTGGGTGTAGATGTATTTAAGTACCTCTATCTGATTTCTTAATTGCAATTTCTGCTTACTTTGTGATTAGATGATCACGCGGACATCTGTAAAGAATGTCCCAGGATATTTGTCATTTATTTATGTTCCTCCATGTATCATAATTTTAACAAGATCAAGACAGTCAGTTACTTTTGCCTTTATAATACTAGTATGGAATTGCTGAGCACTACCCTTCTCTAACATAGTTTGCTATATGTCCTATATTTGTCCAATGAAAAAAATAAAGATTTTTGAAAAAACTTTTTTAGGTGGCTGCAGGATTACTGAGTGATTAATTAATTAAATATAAGTCATAATTATTATTGTTCCGAGCCTGTATGTAGAATATTGCTGCTTATAAACGAGACAAACCTCCAAAAATATAAAAAAATAGATTGCAACGATTAATGTTATATTGTAAGATGTTTTATTATAATACATAGAAAATTAAAAAAGGCGACAAATCAAATAATTAACATTTAATTCACCTTGAAAATGAAAATGAGATTCTATTCATGTATTTCTTTATCATTCTTTCGAATACTCTAAAAGCAAAATGGAGCCTCTCTCTAGGTCCGTTTATCCACCAACGACTCTTATATTATATATGATAACCAGTATATAATTCACTTAGCTAATTAAAGCATCATAAATAAAAATCAGTTGAAAGGTAACTCGCTTTCGTCCAAACTCCAAATAGAGAAGGTTTCATTCAAACACGACATAGTAGCCGAAGTATGGGCACATAATAGATAAATAAAGACATTCCACTTCCAGCAACTTTGATTTGTGCCTACCTACATTCAACGTACTGTTATATTATGTATGTCGAATAGCAGAAGATGTATTATTAGTTTACCTTATTAACAGAAAATAAAAGTAAAGAATCAAAAGAACTATGCTACTGTCCTTGATAAAGCGGTTACCGTTAAATTGATTGAGTAAGGGTTTGACAGCTTGACAGTAAAATTGTTAGACCTAAAAAATATTGACATATGTATAACATGTAATAGATTATTTTTTCAAACACTAGTGTTATTTAATCCTGCTTTTATAACAGACCCTTTGTCCATGGATGGACGTTATATTCTGGAGAATAACGTAACAGTCACCAACATCAAATGCTGAATGAATTTATGAAATAGGTGCCATGAGATTACTCTCGCATACATACAAAGTCACAAAAAGTGCATTCTCTCTTTATAATATTAGTACCGGTAGTATACTATATGCGTCTAATAGTAGATGTTTATAATCCTTCATTTAGAAGAGTGCAATGAAAAATACAAAAGCACTTAAAATTACATTAGTTACTATATTATGTACACTAATAAAACAAAACCGAAAATTTTGCTAAAATAAAAGGTCCTCTAAATGCTCCATGGTACCCAAGTAAAATTCATGTAAAAGGGTTCTAAACGTCGCCCTACAAATAGAAGGATAGGCAACATGTAGTAATGTTATCCAATGTAAATGTTTGCATAGGAATGTTTCCTCTAAGGATATCTAATCTATGTCATGAGGATGGCTCGGCAAACAGCTGCAGAGGTAAACAGAATCGCGAGCATAGCAAACAGTGCGGCCGCTACCACTGGATTTGACTATGTATTTATATTTAATAGAGTTAAGGCGACGGTTTGGGTTAGGTTAGTGGAAACAGAATTCAGGGGTTTGATTCTGTAAGGTAAATAACATTCGCTGTCTCTTTCACTAAATACGCAATCATGTGAGAGCTCTCTGAAGTCTCATTGCGTCAACGAGTTTGTTTTAATTGAAAAGGGAGCGTAGGAATTTTTAGCGACTTTTGTGAAAAAAAAGATTTGGCTAATTTTAATTAATTCTGCAATCCAGCTGCTTTTATCGTCTATTTCACGATTCAGTTGGACGTTCATATTGCGAACCATTCGGTTTAAAAACGATTGATCTCTTTCCTGTCTCAAGTTGAAAATCTGTCGTCAAACACTTGTCGGAGTGTTTTAGCAGTTGAATTTTGGGGCTATTTGCGTTTCTAAGCTTTTTAGAGGACACCAAACCATTGATGATCATTCAGCGCTATCAGGTGACAATGACCACTTACCAAATAAGACTTCCCGGTTAGTTTTTCAAAATATTAGCCATCTACCCCCGTATTTTCGTTTTCTTACCATTTAATTCATTAAAGTCAACTTCCTTCTAAAATTCTAGGTTTAGGACTTTGCACATTACACAATAGAGACACTAATCACCTTAAAAATATATAGTTTGATTCAGCTTTATTTGTTAGGGTTCCGCACCTCTAAAGGAAAAAAGGATCATTTTCATAATAATATCAATTCCATATTCGTCTATTCGTAAATTTTATCTGTCAATACCCTTTTCTCAGAACCGCATGATAAAATCAACATCATGACTTATTCAAGGGATTGAAGCTGTTAATTAATCTTTTAAAATTTGATTTAATGATTAAGTCGAATCCAGAGAAACGGCCATTAATATCTTAGCACTTTGTATACCTGAATCAATACCTAAAAAAACATTGCATTGACCTAAAATCTTATTATTTAAATTTAATTTTGCACTTAGATCCTAGCATTTAATATCTTTCTCAACATCCCTAATATGTAAAACTTATAATTAGTCCGTGGTGGAAGAGGCTGGTTATCCATAACACAGGCTTCGGCTTAGTTTGGATGCCAGTTTCTCCTACAAACTATAAAAGGCTCAAATAATCTCTGTTGTCTAAGTTTTAAGTAGGTTATACTAGTTTGTAAGGAGAAAGAGAATAAATTTATGAAATATGGCAATAATCAAAGTTCACAGCACAAGTAACGGATACATTTAAAAATCGTTGATTTGTTGATATATCACTTAAAAAAGTTATTTTTGCTGCGGCACCCTCATTGCTCCAGTCAGATTCGCACTTGTCCATTTTTTTTGAGCTATTGATACCTTTCATACTCCTACAACGACAATTACTTACCCTTATGAGAACAAATGGCATTGTCATAACTAATTAATCAAAGTTAAACGTCAACTGAATGCGAATTCTCGTACACACGTAATATAATTGAAAGTTGAACGAAGCAAATCGGTATTCTGCTAACAATGTAAATTGACAAACGACCTAAATACCTCCCAATATTAATATTGAAATTTCACTGAAATCAGAATATCATGTTATGTCAAAAGGCCAGTGCGTTTCTCATGTATCAACATTTATTTATTTCTGTTAAATTATTTATTCGCATGAAAATCCAGCACACCGTTCTCTCACGTTTCCTCGACTTCATTATATAGTACCTACATATGATTGATTCGATTCTATATACGACATTATGAAATGAAATGAAATATTTATTCAAATAGGCCTTCACCGGCACTTATGAATGGTCAGATTCTAACACCGGTTTGGAAGGTTGCTTTTACTGAGAAGAGCCGGCAATAAACTCAGCGATTACTCTTTTCAAAATAAGATTTTGGACATAAAGATGTGTCCTGCTGGAGCGAGCGCTTCACCCAAGCATTCATATGTGTGTATAAGTATGTCTGATTGTGTATTTAGAAAAGTTTTATTATGGAGTATATTAGTTACTTGCTTTCCATAGTACCAATAAACTTTACTCCCCTTTGGATCACATAATCTAACGATGTCTGCCGAGAAACTGTAATGCAGTTTGACAGATATATATAACTATATATTCATATACATAACTTTAAAAGAAAAAATAAATTCTAAATTACAAAATTGGCTTTTTTTTTTTTTTTATATCAGACGGGATTGCGATTGGCCTCAATCTCACCTGGCTTCTTTAAGCTATCGCTATAAGTGTTATTTTCTTTATTCGTAAACCAATGTTACTGTGACCAATTGCTCCTCTCCAGCGGAACTCTGTTGATTGTTCAGCAAACTGATGCATTGCTTCGTGTATTCATAACATTTCTCATTTCATTAAAAGCTCAATTTTTTTATTTTGTGTGTTTAGTAAAACTAACAAATTTTGAAATATTTTATAATATCCTAACAGATTGGACGAATGGCAAATATTCATTTATAGATTGAATTATTTGGAACACTAAAACTGCTACTCCACCCCTTCTAGTTCTATTCTTATTCCTCCTATTCTGCTCATACAAACTTCGTTAGTGAGCCGGTGCAACGAAGCCTCGGAGAGCTTACGTCTCTCGTGATTGTGTAGTTGGCGAAAGGTACAGAGCATAGAGGCGAAACATCGTTCAGCTAGTCTCTTATTACTTACAGAATCGAAGCTCAGGTTAATGAGGATGGACATGTCTGTTATTTGTAAATATGTATTTAAGTATATATTTCAAAAGCTGTACCTCAGTTTTATATGGCTTCCGTAGTACATTTTCTCTTTAGCTTGAGATCAGATAGACGTATGTTCCTACAGTAGGTATAGGTATTCCCCGTTATACGATTTCACTCGAAAATAATATCGCGGAATTTATCTTTGAAAACACGCTGATAGTCTAGTAGATAGAAATTAAAATAATTTTAAATAGCAATAATTATGTTTCAACGTGAAAAAATAACACCACCAATCATTCTTTTTTTTTTAAATAAAAGTAACACAATAATGAAAGTGTACCTCAAATAATATTCACCTCATTTCTGTTGAAAAGGCCTTTCTCATTTTAACACAACAATATATTTTAATATGGCACGAAAACAAATAAGAGTCTGTTAATTAAATTGTTTTAATTTAATTTTTACGCTCCGTTCAACAAAAACATTGTTTGGAGCACTTGTGTTTAATTATTTGCTGGAACATTCAAGCCTTTTAAAATATACAAATTAGTACTTGCCAACTCTTGTCAAAATTAAATGAGGCCTCGCTACCTTATTTTTTTAAACATAGCTCGGTGATGTACCTATATAGGTACGTCTTTATAAACCTTCCAGCTTAATACTGTTGTACTTACTGATTTACAGTTATGAAATGAAATATTTTTAATCAAATAGGTTTTTACAAGCACTTATTAATAGTTAATAATAAGAATAGTCTGATTTTAATTCTGATTGAACTCGGAACAACTTGGTTCGGAAGATTGCTTTAACTGAGAAGAGCCAGCAATCAATTCAGCAACAACTCTTTTTAAAAACATAAATATATTACAAAATATTGATTTATTATACAGTATTTAGTTTTTATTTGCAGACAACCTAAAGCCTAAACTAGTGGGTATATTGTTTAGAATTTGTATTTTTGAAAATTCAACCCCTTTAAGGGGTAAAAGGGGATAATACAGAATGCATGAAACTTTTTCGTGAAAAGGAATTGTGTTACGAAACATACAGAGGCAGCTGGATGTGGAGTTTAAGTTTGTTAGTGTAGAAATATCTTTTGGTATTCAACGGGCTAAGAGGGTGACATACAACTTATATGACTTTTGCACCGCTTTTCCTGAAATCTCGGGTGAAGCCGCAGGCATCTAGTACATATATTATTGTATTATGTAAGTAGATAATTAATACTGAAAACATGGTTGAAGTCTTATATATCTATTTTTAAAAAACAAAGTCATGTTAATTATACCATTTATAACTCAAGAACGACAGCACAGATTTCAATGATTTTTGATTTGTTGGATTGATCTCCTTCCCAAATATCAGAATAAGTAATAATAAAAAAATAGAACAATTATATTTTTTCCAACATTTTTCGTTGTCAACTATATCTCTAAGGACAAAAACTAAAATCCTCGGGAACGCGGGTGAAACAGCGGGGCACTGCTATGTTAAGCCCTTGATATTATTTCACAAACCTAACCCTCAAGGTAAAACCTGTCTCATTAACATTCAACCAACGCTGAAACTTTGACTAAATTCACAAGGAGACCCCAAGCAGCTCAAAGTATTGGAAAAAAGATTACCAAAGATAGGGAACGGAAGAAAAGTTTTGTAAAAAAAATGTTGAAAAGGCTTCAATCGACTTTCACGAAGCAGAATAGATTACGATTCGTTGTTGGCTTGTGTATTTTAACCGGTTTTGTTTCCGTGAAAAATCTTGTTAAAATGGTGGGTGAATTTGTGGGACACCCAACTAGTGTAGGTACCAAATGGAAATAAGTATACCACTTTATTATACCACTTGGGCTGACAAACAAGCAGACGGTCCACCTGATGGTAAGTGGTCACCGCCTTGCAGCAACATTAGGGGCATCGCCAATGCGTTGTCGATCCTGAGACGTGAAGTTATTAAGTCTCATGTGCCTTTATCTCACGGAGGTCTCGGAGAGCTTACCTCTCACGTGATTAGTAGTATTAGCGTAGTAAGCGACAGATACAGAGCATAGCGGCCGCGAAACATCCTCGAGTTTGTGTTATTTTCTTTACAGAATCGAGCTCCTGGTTGAAACGAAAAGGCTCTGAAGAGTAAATTACGTACCTCACTGACATTATGCGACAGATATTTAAAATGAACCAGTCGGAGGACAAACCTCAGGAGCAATAACTACTAATTCTACTAATTATACTACAACAGTCAGTTATTAATTTAGCCTGTCACTAAAGCTACAACTTAAATGATCAATTATTCCAAAACTCTTTAAAATATGTATACAAACGACGCTTAGCCAAACGATGAGAGGGTTACGGTACCTAAAACCATTTCTATTTTCCACGTTTATAAATTCTGTAATAAAAAAAAAGGAAAATACATTTTTTCAACGCAATTACACTCTACATAGCGGGCAATCGAGTTATACTGTAGGCGGATAAAAAATATATCGTTACACTTGAAAGAGAATTTTGTTTTTCAGTTGTTATACCGAAATAAAACACGTTCGGTAAAACGGTACATTATCCGTAAGCTAGTGATGTTTTCAGATTACGAAACACTAGTTTAAATGTCGATAAGAATCATTTCAAAGTTCTTATATATTTTTGAAGTATAATTGATTGTGAGAGGGCTTTCAAAGTCTGATCCGCAACCATTTTGTGTGAAACAAAATAAATTTATGCTTAACACAATGTAAAAATATAAATATTCACTGTAATGCAAACGTTTTACTTGTAACGTGTGCCTGTACGTCAAACCTTGTTTCTTCCTCTATCTAGTTTTTGAGTAATTTATTTTATTTATTTCACTATCTTTCTTGGGGAAATAATATTTTCCTGGGATTCAAAAGTATCCTGTCTTAATCCAGAAAATATTTTATATATGTGCTAAGTTTCATCTAAATTAGTTTTAATAATGCTGCGTCATTGAGTAACACCCATGTTAAGAATAATATTAATATTATTATTAAAATTGTTTCCAGCATGGATATTAAATCTAATATTATTAAATGATAACAAAAAAAGCATGTATACTATCGTATAGAATATCGACAACGGAACAACACTAAACAAACGGCTACGGTACTTTGTAATATCGTGTAATTTTCCTTTACAACCTCCAGTTGTTTCCTCGTTTCTAATAAAAAGTGTAGAATAAAAAAAATATTTGTACCTTTGTTCTCGGGGTTCCGTTATCAATACAAGAACATTCTTCTTATTTCAATTTGAAGCCTTAATATTTCAGTGGTAGTTAAATGTAATGATTCGATGAAGATCGTGAATCAGAATCTTACAATGAGCTTAAGTTTTAAGTAAAGAAGAACATCGTATCACGGTCTTGTTCTGAGGAATTAACTTGATGCCCACGACTACCTTCTATCATCGCACCTATTGGCATTAACGGGGAGTACATCCTCACATATTAGAACCTGGAATCCTACCGCGGACCCTCAGGTTGTGGAATGAGTTCCCTGCCGTGGTTTTCCCAAGTGAGTACAGCATGGGGTTCTTTAATAAGGATCTGAAGGGATTTTTGCAGGGTTATAAACGCGTGAGTGACATCCTTGGTGTTGCAAGCGTTAATAGGCTGACCGTTTACCGTCAGGCGAACCGTAAACCTGTGTGTCACCTAAGTAGTATAAAAATATTTTACTTCTCCACGACAGTCGTGGTATTCGATGTCAGAATTTGAACCAAACCATTTATTATTACGCGTTTGTAATACACACCAGCACACGTCACTACTTACAGGACTAAAAAAAATGTAAGACCTTCTATCTCCTTCCATCTTATTAAAATAGATAAAGATGTACATAGATTTATTTAAGTTTAGCGATGCTCAACGGAATCGCCACCATTGTCGGTACGTCGTAAAGTTGTTGAATGGAGGGCCGAGGTTCGGCTAAGTGAAAATATGAGCTCCCGAGAGAGGAAGGAAGTGAGAAAAAAGCAAAACAAAGTAGAGGTAGAAAAAGGTTTGGACGTACTCTTTTTGATGTGGCAATATCTTAACTAATATAAAAATATAGAGTACAGATTTTGTGAGATTGTATAAATGTAGTGGGTAATATCCAGAACCACTGCGGCTGTTTTAAAGTTTCGCTAATAGAAAGCTACCCTATTCCCAAGAGACATAGGTAAATTACATTTGACCACTCAAAAACGCGGGTAAAACTGTAGGACGGTAGTTAAAGGAAAACCGAAAAATATATTTTTTTTTGGGTGGATTTAAAGGTGGAGTCAGAAGGAAGAGGTTAACCTCTGATGGATTTAACCTAACGCGGACCATTCAGCGAATGCTCTCAGCTGAGGGTTAGTTTAAAATGTTTCGGAGAGAGAGCCCCTGCTGGACTAGATCAGCCGGCTCAGGACGTTATGAGGGACGAGGGACTCAATTGGGATGATTTTTCGGTACGAAAGGAGTGATTGAAATTACGGCTGATAGAGATGAATTCAAGGTATGATGTACTGACCTCGGTTGAGAGGAATAGGGGTAAATGAGGGTATGATCATGAATATTTCGTTTCAAAGATTGTGTGTTTTTTTAATGTTTTAATATGTTATTATCGATCCACACTTCACAAACATTGCATTTAAAATATTAGTAGAATATAAAAAAAAACTAGAAACTTATCGGGCTGTTTACCGCATCCAGTTTAATTCTTAATGTTGTATCGAGATCAAAGTACGTATAAAATAGTAAGTGCTTTGGAGCCAGCTATTTTGCCGGCCCTATCTGAGACCAAAGACATTTACAGGCTATCGTGTTGTCGTTGATTTGAAACAACAGTTTTTGGCTTTGATATATGTAATAAAAAAAAAAAAATTATAAATATCCTGGGACATTCTTTTACACACGGCCATCTGATCCCAAACTAAGCAGAGCTTGTACTATGGAAACCAGATAACTGATATACTACATATACTACTTTTTATTTTTCTAAATACATACATTTATAGATATTTACACCCAGACACAGAACAAACAGACATTTTCCTGCACACAAATGTGGGAATCGAACCCGCGACCTTCGACTTGGCAGTCAGGGTCGCTAACGACCAAGCCAATTGGCCTGTCAATATACTATAAGATCCACACTTCCACAGTATTATATTAATAGTAGTAGCTTCAGTAACTTTAAATTTGACCTTCATAAGTGCCTTCCGAGGTCCTAAACTGAATAAATGGTTTTGAATTTTGAATATTATAAATGTGTTATGAATTAATTGTCTTTTTGCCTGTTAGTTTTAAGCGCAGATTTTGATAAAATTAGGCATGTAGTTATTATTCATTAAGGGTTATTTTTTAAGTTAGGGATATGTACGTTCATAAGTCGATATTATCTTTGTCTTTGTATGCTTGTATATTAGTGACTTTTACACGATTATACGGCCCATCTAATTTTGGTGATATTTGGCTCGCTCGTAACAGTAGGTACCTACATAAGATTTTTATTATTTTTAACGCGGATGACGTAAGCTAAGGCGCATAGGTGCAAATGAAAGATCGGGGTGGCAGCCAGTAATATTATAAATGCAAAACAAGTTTCTCTCGCTGTTTGTTACCTATATAAAATAAAACGTCAGAACCAACGTATACATGTTGCTTCACTCGTTACCTGTTTCCAAGCGACACTAATCTTTAATTAACATTGTCATAAGAAATGTCGGATAGTAAGATTCTTCTGTGCAAAAACTTCTTTCACAGACCTACTACCAGATATACTTCTGCACAGAATCATCTTCTAGATATACCTACGAACACGTAAAGCATAAGGTTTCATCCGCGAAAGGGATTATTTCAGGGTTGATTTGAAACTTTGACCTCTTGTGAGGTATTTCTTAGAGCACAATTGAATTATACCATTTAATTTTCTCGCAAAGAAATATTTTATGCAATGTTTGTTATGCAGTAAGATTAAATTAAATTATGAGATGGTAATTTGTTTCTTTATAAGGAACAGATCTTCAGCATTTTAATAAATATTATCGTACATTATTTGTTGTTATTTTGACTACTACAAAAAAACTTTTTTTTTTTGTTTACTTATTGTTATATTTGTGGCCTAAAATCCTTTACCGCCTGCACTACAGTGATGTGGCGACATCTATGAACGAGTAGAAACACGCGAGAATCCTACATCGCACTATCAAGATTATCTCAGGTTTTGATATAATCATCATCATCATCAGCCTATCCCCGTCCACTGCTGGACATAGGCCTCAACTATGGCACGCCACTGAGCTCGATCTTCAGCTCTTTGTTTCCAACCGCTGCCAGCCAGCTTGCGTATATCATCGCTCCATCTAGCTGGAGGGCGCCCTACACTACGGTTACCGAGCCGTGGTCTCCACTCTAGAACACGTCTACCCCAACGGTTATCGGTTCTGCGACAGATGTGACCAGCCCACTGTCACTTCAGCTTGCTAATCATTTGAGCTATGTCAATAACTTTGGTTCTCTGACGGATGACTTCTTTTCGAATTCGATCCTTCAGAGAGACTCCGAGCATAGCTCTCTCCATAGCTCGCTGAGCGACTTTGAGTTGGTGAACCAGTCGCACCGTCAGTGTCCACGTCTCGGCTCCGTAAGTCATAACAGGTAGGACGCACTCGTTAAAGACTTTTGTCTTTAGACATTGGGGTATGGGCGATGAAAAGACTCGACGAAGTTTTCCAAATGCTGCCCACCCTAGCTGTACTCTTCTGCGAGCTTCCTTCTCGAAGTTGTGTCTACCCAATTGCAAGATTTGCCCAAGGTAGACGTATTCGTGAACAACTTCGAGAGGAACCCCGTCAAGGGCAACCGGTTCCGGAATAACATGCTCGTTGAACATGATCTTGGTTTTATCCAAGTTCATCCGGAGACCGATGCGTGCAGAAGAATCAGCCAGGGTAGTCAGCATGAATTGGAGATCTTGCACGGTTTCAGCCATGATGACGATATCATCCGCAAATCTAAGGTGGTTTGATATAATAGGTTGGGGAAAAAGTTCCTTCGCAATTTTTAAGAAAATTCAAAACATTTTTAATATACTTTATTTACATTTAACTAAAGTATGTAGGAACCATTTTGTTCGATAACTTTTTGCCATCTTGTAGGTAGGGACATGATCCCATTCTGAAGTGACAGTGAAATCTGAAGGTGCAAGGTCAAGACTATACGGCGGATGCATTAATACCTCCCAGCCAAACTCTCTTAATTTTTGCTGAGTGGCTAAATATGTGTGAGGTCTAGCGTTATCGTGATGAAAAACCACACCCCTTCTGTTGATTAATTCCGGCCGCTTTCTCTCAACTTCTTGCTTTAATCTCATCAGTTGTTCGCATTAGTGTTCAGAATCGATGGTCCTGCCTGGTGGTAACAGCTCATAATGAATAATGCCCTTCCAATCCCACCACAAATTTTAAAACGAATTTCTTCATTAGATTCACTCATCTTGGCGGTACGAAAAACAAATGCAAATCACACATTTTCTTAATTAGAATTTGGAATTATGTTTTTTAAAATTTAAACTTTCAAAGATACCAAAACCAGCCAGATACAAATAGTATAGCCAAAGAGATTTTATTACAAGTTCATACATACTATTATGCGAAAAGACTTTTTCCCCAACCTAATATATACAAGCACCCAACAACAACAGTTGGACCGCGGTCCCCAGGCATGATCACCTAACCAGAAGAACCCGGAAGAACTTCCCTTTTAAATGGAGGGGTCTCACATTTCCGCCATACATTTAGGTACATTCTGCTTTTTTCATTATTATTGGTTCCTTTTATTTTTTGAAGTTTATAAATAAATATCCTGGGACATTCTTTACACACGGCCATCTGGTCCCAAACTAAGCAGAGCTTGTACTATGGAAACCAGATAACTGATATACTACATATAATACTTTTTTTTTTTCTAAATACATACTTATATAGATATTTACACCCAGACACAGAACAAACAGACATGTTCATGCACACAAATGTTTGTCCTGGGTGGGAATCGAACCCGCGACCTTCGGTTTGGCAGTCAGGGTCTCTAACCACCAAGCCTGGCTGTTTGAATGGTTATAAGTTTAGGTTGGTGGTTGTTTGTTACTCAATTACGCCAGAACTGTTGAAGGGATCTGCATGAAATTTTGCACTATTATATATTATAATCTGGAATGGCAGGCTACTGTCCCGGGAATATGTAACATCCCTCGGGAATACGGAAAAGCCGCGGGGAACAGCCAGTACTAAATAGAAAAGAGGCGTGAAATAAAATCCAAGATGAACCAAATAATAAGTTAAAACATTTGTGGCTTGGAGAAAAACTTAAAGTCAAATCGAAGGTAACATTTAACTGTTATAAAATATGAAATAAAAGTGACTTAATACTGCTTTTTATGGCTGCAACCTATAAATCTATATATATACTTGCTGCCCGGACAGACATCGTTCTGTCGAAATAAGTCCATACAAAGATGCAAAAAATCGCTCGGAGCGCCACCTACCGGGTCCAATTGTAAATCGAACCCATCCAGAGCGCCACCCAAACGCATACAAAAAAAATCATTCAAATTGGTCCAGCCGTTTAGGAGGAGTACACTGTCAAAACACGTATCGAAGAATTTATATATACAGAGTGCCTTCGATACTTATGGAGAGTACTCGGTACTCGGTACTCGATTCTGGTTAAAATGATATAATAAAATTAGGTGCTTAATTTTTGACCAAAATTTCTCTAAAAAATAAGTGAAACGTGGATATTATACTCTCTAAATATGCCGCGGTGTTTGTTGTTTAAGTTGATCTAGTCACGTGCGGCACACGCTAGTCTCCTAGTTTTTTTTCATACCACTAAGGCCGAAAAACAAGCAGACGGTACCTGATGGTAAGTGGTCACCGCCGCCTACGGACATTTGCAACACCAGGGGCACCGCCAATGCGCTGTCGACCCTGAGACGTGAAGTTGTTAAGTAACAGTATTACATAACACAGTAATACAAGTGCACTACTGCATCACGGCAGAAATGGGTAAGGTGGTAGTACTTCCCCGGACGAACTCTGCACTGTACTAGACTTACTGACTTCATCCCGTATAAATGACTGAACAAAATCAGAAATAAATTTGACATACATATATTATTCTGAATACTTTTTACTCAGAGGAAAACAAGAAATCCCCGGGAATAGGACGTAACGTAGGATGAGAGCTTGTTATACAATAATAATTGTTAGGTAATTGAGAACGCAACCATTTAATTATTTTTGTTGGTACTACTGTGAGCCATCATAATTGTTATGTTGGCAACTTTGTTCCTTTTTTTCTCTCGCTGATATATTTTATATCCTGTGCCCTGTGGAAACTTTCATTAAATACGTTCGTGCATTTCACAAAGACAAAACAGTATTTTACTTTTCCAACCCATGATTATCTTCATGGTAGCAGAGCGTGGTTGGAAAATAAAAAAAAAAGTAAAAAAACTTTGAAACTGTGAAATCAGGCCACGGCGTGTTCGCCCCGTCATACATTTTTGAGGTTATAACCAAAGTCGCAACACGTGCTCTAAAGAATGTCTACGTCCAGCACAGGCCATAATCCGTTTCACATAGACCGCCTCGTCGGAAGAGACAATTACGCGAGTTGGAATTTTGCTGTGGAAGCATATTTCAAGTTGGAAGATTTGTGGAGTTGTGTCGAAGGAACTAACAATGATGCCAGAAAGGAAACGAAGGCGAAGTCAAAGCTTATCCTACTGCTCGATCCGGTCAATTATGTACATGTTCAGAGTGCAAATACATGTAAAGATGTCTGGAACAGCTTGCAGCAAGCATTCGATGATAGCGGGTTGTATAGAAAAGTTGCCTTGCTGAGAGATCTCATCACAACCACATTGGACAGTTTCCGTAATGTAGACGACTATGTGAACAAAATTATGTCAACGGCTCATAAGCTCAGGAATATAAATTTCGACATTGATGATGAATGGCTGGGGACACTGATGTTGGCTGGCTTACCGGACACATACAAGCCAATGATAATGGGATTAGAGAGCTCAGGGATCAAGATCAGTGCAGACTCAATAAAAACAAAACTCCTGCAGGAAGTTCAATGCTCAGAAAGTACAGCATTCTTCACTAGGAAGACAGCCAGTCATGGGAATCACAGTACAGGAAAGGCCTATAATCAGAAAGGGCCCCGATGTTATAACTGCAATAAGCATGGACACTTTGCCAAGAACTGTCGTGCTCCGAAGAAGAAATATACAGAAAAGAAAATAAGAGTTTTATTGCAGCTTTTTCAGCTTGCTCACAGGCCATGAATCCGGACCTTTGGTATATAGACTCAGGTGCCTCCATGCACATGACCAATAGATGTGATTGGATGTATGATAAAACAAGTCCACCGATACCTACCATAACTGTGGCCAGTAAGACACCGCTACCTGTGGAAAATATGGGAAAGGTTAATTTATTTCTAAATGGTAATGAACAAAATAAAATTCAGGTAAGAGATGTTTTATACATACCTAAACTTGCTGCTAATCTCTTATCAGTAAGTGCTATGGTGAAAAGTGGCTGTAAGGTAAACTTCAGAGATAAATGTTGCGATATTTTTGATAACAATAATAAGTTCCTCTGTTCAGCCACATTAGTAAACAACTTGTATCAATTGAACACCCACAGAGAAGTCTTTTCTAACCTATCATGCTCAGATGATTTAAATGATATAGTCCTATGGCATAGACGCATGGGACATCTTAATTTTTCAGACATCAACAAATTACCGGAGTGTGCAGAGGGAGTAAAACCTCATCCTGAGAAAAGTAAAGCATCATTGACATGTACCACCTGCTTGGAAGGTAAACAAACCAGATTGCCTTTCAATAACATTGGCTCCAGAGCTACACACCCACTACAGCTCATTCACACAGATTTATGTGGACCGATGGAGCAAACATCACTTGGCGGTATGAAGTATTTCATTACTTTTATTGATGATTTTACAAGAAAAGTGTATGTTTATTTTTTGAAAGACAAATTGAATATACTTGAAGTGTTCAAAGATTACAAATGCAAAGTTGAGAATGAACTTGGTTCTAAAATAAAAATTGTTCGGTCAGACAATGGGAGAGAATACTGTAACAAAGATTTTGACACTTTCTTGAGTAGGCATGGAATAGAGCATCAAACTAGTATACCATATTCACCCCAACAGAACGGCCTAGCAGAAAGGATGAACAGGACCCTAGTTGAAAGAGCTAAGTGTATGTTATTTGATGCTCATTTGTCAAAACAGTTTTGGGCAGAAGCACTAGCGACTGCCGCCTATATAGTTAACAGATCACCTACTAAATCACTTGATAGTAAAACTCCAGTAGAAATGTGGTCAGGTAAGAAACCTAACTTATCAAATGTAAAGATTTTTGGTTCTGAAGTAATGGCTCAAATACCTAAAGAAAAACGTCAAAAATGGGATTCTAAATCTAGAAAGTATATATTTGTTGGTTATTGTGAGTCCAGCAAAGGATATCGGTTACTAGATCCTGACACTAATAAAATTATAAAGAGTAGAGATGTGGTATTTTTAGAAAATGTTCAGAAACTTGATCCTAACATGTACATATGTAACATTGAACCTGAAATACAGTTACCTGAGGAACCTATCAAAGAAGAATCCCAAAGCAGCTCAGATCATTCTTCAAGTGATGATTATCAATCAGGGGATAATGATGACCCATCCTACATACCAGAGGAATCAGTGGACCTTTCAACACCTGCACGTATTATAAGCTTACGTCCACGTAGAGCTGTTCAGCATGCAGAAGTGGATGACCATGATGTGAGTTACTTTTGTCCAGTATTTAATTTGAGTGACCCCATGACTGTTGATGAAGCTCTTTCATCCACACATGCTGACCAGTGGAAAAGGGCCATGCAGGAGGAATATGATTCCTTGATAAAGAATAAAACATGGTCATTAGTAGACTTACCATCAGATAAAAGATCTTTGCCATGTAAATGGGTATTTAAAAGTAAAACAAATGATAAAGGTAAAATTGTTCGTTTTAAAGCAAGATTAGTCATTAAGGGGTGTGCCCAGAGAAAATGGAATGACTACGAGGAGGTCTATGCCCCAGTGGTAAGATATACTTCAGTCAGGTTCTTGCTTGCTTTAGCTGCTAAATACGACTTAGAGACGATTCAGATGGATGCAATCAGTGCATTTCTTCAGGGCGATATAGACACTGAAATCTACATGTCACAACCAGAAGGGTATAAAGAAAATGATCAGGTATGTCTCCTACTTAAGTCGATCTATGGACTTAAACAAGCTAGCCGTCAGTGGAACCTAAAATTGAACAATGTTCTACTCAAAATAGGACTGGAAAGATCAAAGATAGATCCTTGCATTTATTATTGTGTGAATGAGTCAAAAATAATTTATATTGCTGTTTGGGTAGACGATTTTATGATTTTTACAAATAATAAGAAAACTGCAACAGATATTCAAGAGAAACTGCAACAGGAACTTTGTATGAAATATTTAGGTGAGATACAGCAGTGTATAGGTATGAATATACATAGAAATCGTGAGACAGGAGAAATCATGTTAGATCAAGAGAAATACATAAACATAATATTAGAGCGATTTGGCATGTCTGAGTGCAAACCTGTTCGCACTCCGATAGAGGTTAATGTTAAATTTGAGAAGAAACCTGAAAATGAAGATAGCATTTTCCCATATAGAGAAGCAGTTGGATGTCTGATATATTTGGCACAAGTTACAAGACCCGACATCACCCATGCTGTGAACAAATTAAGTCAGTACTGTAATGATCCAGGAATACAACACTGGCTTGGAGTAAAGCGAGTCATGAGGTACTTACAAGGAACTAAAAGTTTGAAACTATGTTACTTCAGAGAAGAGTCCAGAGAAATAACTGGATATTGTGACGCAGACTGGGCAAACGACCCACAAGATAGAAGGTCATGCACAGGTTATACTTTCATTTTCCAAAATGCATCTATATCTTGGAATTCATGCAAACAACAGACTGTGGCGCTATCCACGGCAGAGGCCGAATATATGGCAATGGCTTCGGCAACCCAGGAGGCTTTGTGGCTACGACAACTGCAGAGTGAGCTCGGTCAAGGAGTGGACAGTGCGTTAATTATCTACAGTGACAATCAAAGTGCAATAAAACTAGCATCAAATGACTGTTATAAGCCTAAAACTAAACATATAGACATAAGATTACATTTCCTCAGAGAAAATATTGTTCAGTCTAAAGTTAAATTTGTATTTGTGAATGGTTGTAACATGGTAGCTGATAATTTAACTAAAGGCGTAACACTTGTAAAACATTTGTATTGTATTAGCGAAATGGGATTGCGTTCTAGAGGGAGTGTTAGGTAATTGAGAACGCAACCATTTAATTATTTTTGTTGGTACTACTGTGAGCCATCATAATTGTTATGTTGGCAACTTTGTTCCTTTTTTTCTCTCGCTGATGTATTTTATATCCTGTGCCCTGTGGAAACTTTCATTAAATACGTTCGTGCATTTCACAAAGACAAAACAGTATTTTACTTTTCCAACCCATGATTATCTTCAATAATGAATAATAAACAAATCGTATATATTACAGCCAAACTGGATACTAATAATAAACAAAGTAAATGTAACCAAAAATATTGAATCATATTTAAATATAATTGATACGGAGAAAAGATGTCTTTCAGAGTGGGAGAGAAATAGAGCCTTTACGAAATTATAAATGATTTCCTTGAAATTCTCAAAGAGTAAAATCTTACTTTTTTTTGGAAGAACATTTCTATGAAAATCTGTTCCATATCGTATAGGGAAGTTATTCAAAAATGGCTCATAAAATGTAGAGGCTTCAAAGAACTAATTATAAGCAGTCAAGATACCATTATCAAATTACATGAGTTTTGAAGTTGTTCACGAATTATTATCATTGATTGGATACTCCCCCCTTAACCCCTATTGTTCCAATGCAAACCATTTCACAGTCGTTTCGGAGTTTATTGTTCGACGGACGACAACTTTATATCGTTTTAATTGTAGCTGTGATCCGTGATCATAAATAGTAGGAGATTTAATTTTATTTAATTGTTACTAAAATACTTATCGGTTTTAAATTGTATGTATGCTGTGTTTACGGTTCAACCTTGTAGACATTTTTTATGAGAAATTTATTATCTTTGGAATTCTGATCTGCAACCTTATTGTGTGAAGAAAAAGATCGAAGTATATATAGATATGTACATATATATGTATATAATTTTATTTAAATAAATGAATGATAAATTGTAATAATTCAAACGTTTCCCTGTACTACAAAAGTTTCATTTCTATCGGGTGTCTTTACGACACACGTTGTTTTTTTTTTCATTATGTAGCATGTCTCTGATTATACCAACTTTCGTAGAACAAATCTTGACTTATTTGGTATGCAGAATTTCTGATAATGGTTCCTAAAGAAAAACTATAAAACTACAGACAGAATGGAAGACTTCAGAAAAAGAAACGCGGTAAAGTAGTACTTTAAAATGAAAAAATAAAAGATTGTAAATCTAAAATTAATTATTTTTTTATCATGAACCGCCCCCTATTGGACTGCGTTAAGCTTGCGCTACTCTTATAGGTATACCGATATCGATACCGATATTGCTACCGGTACCTTTTCAACGGCATCTCCATGTTTTGTTGATCTGAGTTGAATACCGTTGTTTTATGCCAATGTTTTATTACTTGGACGAATTAAATTTCGTTCGGGATTCTCATGTTGGGTCCGACCGAGATATATTGTTTTAATTAGGTCCTGTTACCACTTGGGACTATTGTTGTAGCGTTATATTCGCTCGCTGGCTTTGTTTTTAGTTATATGTGTTACTAGCTGTCCCCGCGGTTTTACCCGTATTCCTGAGGGACGTAAAGTATTCTGTGTTTATCCAGGTTATTAAGTATCTACGTCCCAAGTTTCATACAAATCAGCTTAGTAATTTTTTGCGTGAAAGAGTAGCAACCATACATCCACAATGTTTCGCATTTATAATATTAGTGAGTCTATATGTCCGGTCGATGATTCTATTCCCATTCAGGACAAGCTTTTGTAACATACACATTTCGGTGTCTCAAAATTAAAGTTTGGCAGAAAATACCGGTTCGGGAGTCAGCCTT
Source organism: Habrosyne pyritoides (assembly GCA_907165245.1). Taxonomy (NCBI): domain Eukaryota; kingdom Metazoa; phylum Arthropoda; class Insecta; order Lepidoptera; family Drepanidae; genus Habrosyne; species Habrosyne pyritoides. The sequence goes on from OU015608.1 coordinate 1,489,752, forward strand.
CAACTGAGCAGAACCGGCAAGAAACTCAGCAAGGTTACATTCTTTTTTATTTGTTAAATAAATTTTTATCTATTCTGACTTTTTGGCTATTTTATAATTTCAATTTAACATAATTTTATATTTAACAATTACAAAATATATTAATAATACAATTATAGGTAACATTGAAAAAAAAACAAAACAAAAAAATATGACAAGACTACAAAATAGAAAATAACAATAATTTTAATTTAATTAGGTACTTACAACTTAAACAAGAGATTTAGAGGTGCACTGTGCAGAGAGCAGCTATTTCCATACATTTTTATCTTCAATATAATGAACTACCTTGTAATACGCTTTTTCTTTCAAAACATTCCTAATATAATTTTTAAATTTATGATCAGACATTTTGGTTATTGAAAGCGGTATCTTATTATAAAATCGAACACAATTACCAAGAAATGACTTGTTTACTTTAGTTAGTCTAAAATATGGAACAACTAACTTCTCCCTTTGTCTTGTATTTATACTATGAATATCTAATTTTGACTCAAACATTCCTATGTTTCTACGTATAAATATTATATTTTCATAAATATATAGTGAAGGTAAAGTCATTATATTTATTTCCCTAAATAAATCTCTTAATGATTCACGGGGACCCATACTGTAAATTGCACGAATTGCTCTTTTTTGTATAATAAATATTGATTCTATATCCGCTGCTACTCCCCAAAACAAAATACCATAGGACAAGAGTCTATGAAAATATGCAAAATTAACTAATTTGGCCGTCTCAACATTCGTCAATTGTTTAATTTTCCTAACAGCAAAAGCAGCCGAACTTAATTTAGCAGCTAGAGTATCAACCTGAGGTCCCCATTGCAATTTATTGTCTAATGTAAGACCCAAAAATACCGTTTTATTTACAAGATCAATATGGCTCCCATCTATTATTATTTGGCAATGTACTTGTGCTACATTTGGTAGAGAAAACCTTAAGCATTTTCTTTGAATTTAGTAATAGATTATTTGTAGCAAACCACCCACAGACAATTGACATAGTATGATTAACTTTAGTTAGATCTTTGTCTTTTCTATTAACTTTAAAAATTAATGATGTATCATCAGCAAACAAGACAATATCTGTGAGGTCATTTACAACATATGGCAAATCATTTATATATACTAAAAACAAAAATGGACCTAAAATTGAACCCTGGGGTACTCCCATTTCGACTAAGGGCCGTTGGATGTTGTGCCGGTAATCCCTACCTTTTGCTGGCGATTTGATAAATAAGATAAAACAAGATCATGAGCAGTTCCACGAATTCCGTAGAAGTCATGTTTTAGTAGTAGCGTACAGTGGTCAACGCAATCGAATGCCTTGGACAGATCACAAAAAATGCCAATCGCATCCTGTGAATCCTCCCATGCGCCATAAATATGCCTCAGCAATGTTGCTGCCGCATCATCTTCCCTTCGTGAAACCAAACTGATGACCATGCAATACCTTATGCTTAGTAAAGTGACTTGACATTTGATTAAGCAGCAGTTTTTCAAAAATTATACTAAGTGCTGGCAGAACGGAAGCTGGTCTGTAATCTGATGGATTCTCCTTACAACAGGACTTGAAAATAGGTACTATTTTACTATATTTCATTAAATCAGGAAAACAACCCTGATCAATGCATTCATTAAAAATATTTGACAAAACAGGTGCAATCACTGTTATTATTGATTTTACGATTGTTACTGATAAGCCCCATAAATCGTCAGTACTTTTCATATTGAGAGAATTAAAAGTTATTATGATATCGCTAGCATTAATATGGTCAAATTTAAAACTTGGAAATGTATTATGAATATGCTGCTTGAGTAAAGATTCCGCTGCTATAGGACATGATTTAAGGCTTTTAGTAGTTTTACCAGGTATACTCGTGAAAAAGTTTTCAAAAGCTCAGGCTACATCTAAATTATTTGTTAGAATTTTATCATTAATTTTAAGAGTTACCTGTTCATTATTATTTCTAATTTTACCAGTTTCCGTATTAATAACATTTCAGACTGTCTTTATTTAGTAGAGTAGTATTTATTAAAGTAGTAGAGCTCTTAGTGCAGAGTAACCTTACCCATTTCCGCCGTGAAGCAGTAGTGCTATTGTATTACTGTGTTTCGGTTAGAAAGGTAAGGGGGCCGGTGAAATTACAGGCACATGAGACTTAACAACTTCACGTCTCAGGGTCGACAACGCATTGGCGATGCTCCTAGTGTTGCAAATGTCCATAGGCGGCGGTGACCACTTACCATCAGGTGGACCGTCTGCTTGTTTGTCGGCCCAAGTAGCATTAAAAAAAAAATATAATAATTGTTATTAGCATTACCTATTTTATTACATATAAAGTAAAATTTTGCTTGATTACACACTAACTTGAAAGTCTTTGAAAATTTTCTAACATATTTATGAAATTCCTCGTTCTGAGTTAGAGATTTTAAATGATAAAGTTCATACAACCTGTCCCTGCTCTTACGAATACCTTTTGTAGCCCAGTCACTAAATCCCATTTTACTATTTACCTTCACTATTTTAGTAGGACAGGCTCTATTAAAATTATCGCAAATCCCAGACAATAAACCTTCATACAAGACATTGGGCTCAACACTATGATATGTTGTATTACAGAGTTTCAGTTCTAAATTTTTTTTAAAGGTATCTAATCTTGCCTTAGTAGTAGGTCTAATTATTTTAGATACTTTAAATACTTGTCTTTTAAATGGCAATTCTATTAATTGAGCCTCATGATCCGAGCGAACACGACTAATAATCGATTTCCCCAGTATACTACTATTAGTTAATATATTATTATCAATACAAGTAGCCGAAGTGGCTGTAGATCTTGTTGACTCACTAAACAATAAATCTATGTTGAATGATTTGAATAAGGCAACAAAATTCCGACTTTCAGATGAATTACTAAGAGTATCTATATTAAAGTCGCAACATACAAATATTGATTTGTTAGAATTATTAAATAACTTACGAAGAATCTCTTCCATTATAGACGTGCCGGTGGCCTATAAACACAAACAATAATATAGTTCTGCAACTCTGCACAAGACACCTCACAAACACGCTCAACAGAGAAGCTACAAATATCTTTCCGATCCTTCAATTTAATATTATTATTTATAAGAATTATTGTGCCGCCACCTTCTGCAGATAATCTTTTGAATATACTGGCAACTGTAAAGTTTTTAATATTAAAAAGCATAGTGCCCGGTTTCAACCATGTCTCTGTAAAACATAATATATCTATATTTATTTTATCTAATAATAAATGAATATCAAAAATTTTGCCAAAGAAGCGATTAATATTCTGATGTAATAAAAAAGTCGAACTGTTTAGCAACAATGTCCCATACTTATTTAAGCCGTGAAGTATGACAACGCATTGGCGATGCTCGTAGTATTTCAAATGTGCATAGGCAGTGGTCACCACTTACCATCACGTAGACCGTTTGCCCGTTTGCCACCTCAAGTGATATAAAGAAAAGGGGCCGGTAAAATTATAGGCACATAAAACAAAACAACTTCACTTGATGGGATCGACAACGCATAGACGATGTTCCTGGTTTTATAAATTTTCTTTGGCGGTACATACAATCAAGTGGACTGACTGCCGGTTTGTCAGCCTACTTGAACAAGTAGATAGTACATAAAAAAGTATCAGAGATCTCAACGATACAGCCATTTCGCGTCCCATTACTTTTGAACAAAAACAAAACTTGCTATCCGAGTTTGTCCATTCACTATAACAGTTTGTCCGTACTTCCAAGTGTCCTGAAGATTGTTTGCTTCGTTACCTGAACTTTGAAGTAAATCTATTGGAAGAACCGTCTTTTCTTTTGCCTGTTTTATGTTTGTAGTTGAGATATTATTTGTTTTCTGTTATTGGATTGTTTTTTTTTTTATTATAATAAGGTTACATTATATCCTGGGACATATTCAGTCATATTATAATATTCAGCAATATAAGTTAGCTGATGCTAATTTACTAAAGCTTTGTGAGACACTGAGAAGAGCTGGTACTCTTCTCAGTAAAAATCAACCTTCCGAACCGGTATTACAGTCACTATTCATTAGTTGCTTGTTTTGCAGCCTATTAGAATAAAAATACATATGGTAATACATAGAGTGTAAATATTTTTTTTATCATCATCATCATCAGCCTATCTCCGTATTTTTTTTATATCTTAGGATAAATTATAATCCGTTTTCATATTTTATGCCTATACATAATAGGTATGTATGCAAATATATTATATTTACATCACCTCGTTACTTTATCTTTCTATTTCATGGATATTTGTAGTGTAAAATATATTTTTAAAAGTATTACCTGTTACAGTTATCTGACTACCATAGTATCATCGGCAACATAAGTTGCTAGTTAGTAAATATAGTCATATACTAATATAATAATTTGACAGGCCAATTGGCTTGGTGGTTAGCGACCCTGACTGCCGAGTCGAAGGTCCGCGGGTTCGATTCCCACCCAGGACAAACATTTGTGTGCATGAACATGTCTGTTTGTTGTCTGGGTGTAAATATCTATATATTATATGTATGTATTTAGAAAAATTAAAAGTAGTATATGTAGCAGTTATCTGGTTTCCATAGTACAAGCTCTGCTTAGTTTGGGATCAGATGGCCTGAGAAAAAGAATGTCCCAGGATTATTATCATTTATTATTCATACTTAAATAACTTATGAACTTCGAAATTGCGGTTGATGTTTGGAGTGTAACAGAATACACCAAGCCCATTTTTTTAAATAGATACTTTATTTCATGTTGTTATGTGTACATACGAAGTTGCGGACAGCTAGTTCAAAATATGAATGTGAGTTTTTTTTTTACTTTTATCAGAGTCACGGATTAGCGTGTTTTTTTCAAGCAGTTGGCAAAAAGGACTTGAGCAGTAAAAGTTTTGTGAAATCCCTAGAGTGGAAGCAGGTAATAAAATAATGGTGTAAAATGTTTAAGTTATCTCTGTTGATGCCTTTTAGCAAGTTTTGCCTGAGTTCCCGAGGGATGGAATGTTTTCCCAAAATAAATAGTGCCCAGAACATTCACGTCTTCTGACGAAGGTAGAACATCACCATGAGCATAAATATGTAAACAGTCAGTTCCTCGATAATATCTGTTTTCATGAGGCATTCATACATTTATTTTATTTTTATTTTTCCGAACTCTCCATTGTTATGCATTCATGCTCGTGACTGAACATACATACGAGTAAATATAAATAAAAAAAAAATGGCTTGCTCCTATGTTTTAGTCCATAGCTCTGATTTGTTATAGACTAGAACAATGTTTTATACATTAAAACTTTCCCAAAAAAATATGTAGTCGAATACAAAAAAAGATCCAAATCGCATCTGTAGTTTGTAAAAAAGATGAAGAAGAACAATCATGCAATGCAAACATAGAACGACCTTTTTTGATTCAAAAATTTATACAGTTTTCAAAGTTCAATTGAAAACTATTTCATTCAGTTTCAGCCCCCGGAGGGCACTCATACAGGTCAAATTTAAAGTTACTGAAGCTACTACCGGTTGGAAAGTCAGCCTTCAACTGAGAAGAACCGGCAAGAAACTCAGCAAGGTAAAATTTTTTTTAAATATTTTTTATTTAAATTTTATCTATACTGACTTTTTGACTATTTTATTACCTCAATTTTATATGTATTTATTGCGATTTATTAAGATAGTAATTAATTACTTTATTACGTTTCTCAAATAAACCCTGAAGCAATATCCACCCATAACACGCAAATTAAACTGACTTGCTTAAATATATCTTCAAAGCTTCACAGATAAACTTTAAGTATTCAAAAAGGGATGTTGCAAAAATTTCTCATTAAAATAGTGCTTTAACAAGAACGGCTCCTTTAAGAACCGAAGCTTTGAATGAAAAAGCTCGTGGCACCAGTTGAAAGCGAACAGTTGACTTGCACAAATATCTTTTACCATTTTTCACAGACAATGCTGAATGATAAAAATTCTTTTACCCGTGGATGTATTTTTAAGACAGTCGATAATTTAACGAGCAATAAAAATAACGATTTTTTTTTTTATTTAGTGGAATATGCTGGTAAAGTAGCAGATGGGCTAATGGTGTGAGTTCACCTTCGCCCATGGACATATGCGACACTCTGTCTACTCTGCGTCGTACAGTAGTTAAGTTTCATGTGTCTGTTATTTTACAGGCCTCTTACTATTCTAACTAACAGTAATAGATACATGAATACTATTAATAATAATATCGTGGAACATTCTTTTACACACGGCCATCTGGTCCCAAACTAAGCAGAGCTTGTACTATGTAAACCAGATATCTGATATACTACATATCGACGGAAGAAAACAATAAGGGCGTAACCCTGATAAAACCAACTTTACACCAGAGTAATTGCAGACCTCAAAAATGTCGTATCTTGGGATGATGTTAGTAGTGAAACAGAAAACTATAACAAATTCGCTGATCTCAAAAAGGTCGTAACTAAATTATGCTTTCATTTGGTGTCAGAAACGGGGTGTAAGCACGTTCATAATACATACAATGACTAGGAAAGTTGTTGTAATGTAAATCGCTAGAAACTTAATGATCTCAATAAAACGTCGTTAGCTTTTCTGAACATAAAATTATAGAATTTTTTAAAAGTCTCTTGTGACAAATCGTATTTTAACTCGGCAATATCTATGACAGTTACATGAGGTAGGTAGACATTGTCTAATTTTATCTTAAAATAACAATATAATAAATCAATGTAATCAAACACCTTAATAACGAATTACTCCATAACTCTACTTTAGCAGTTACTCACATCAACAGTGTCTATGGATGTGATTATGATTTCAACAGACAGATACTTTTTGGGATACGCTCAACCAAGTAAGAACATGTTTGAATGAGATTTCATAATTTTAGCGATCGTTTAGAAAATGTTGATGTGTGTAATACAAAACGATAACATGAGATCAATGATTTTATAATTTGTGTTTCAACTAAAATAACAAAAAAAAAATCACGTATCAATTATCAACAATAGAGTTCTTTTTACAAAGTTACTAATATTACTTACTTATAATATTATTAACTAGACGTAGTAGACAAAACTATACAGCTAGAGAATGTAAAATAAACATAAAGTCTAGCGCAACATTGATAACAAAATATTACGATAATCTTGTAAAATCCAACATAAAAATATAATAAAGAGAAAAAAATATTCATCCAAATCATAATTTTAGGCTATCGCAAAATTTCAGTCATTTCTTATCCTCTTCGTCAGTGTTCTTATGTGTTTCAGATCATCTATCCATTTTCTTCGTTTGGCCATCTAAAAAAACAGAAATGATTAAAATAACTTATGCATAGAATTTAATTGAGAATCGGACGAACGATCTTCAGCTGACGACAATCGTCGGCTGTTGGGTCCAATTGTTGAGGACGGGCGACAACCATATTTAACTATAAAACCTACATGTATCTATTTAGCTCAGATCGAAGTCCTAGGTTTTAACTGTTCAAGATAGGTATCACGTAGGTGTATCTAGCTATCGACTTACTATAGTTATATTGTCTCAGAAATTGTTAAGTAGCAGAGTACTTATATATTATATAAATAGTAGATACTTCTATTTACATACCATATCATTTATTTTCCTAGTTTATGAGAATTTAAAGGTACGTTAGGTTTCAATAAAGACATATTATTATAATTTAAGTGCCTATTTACCGACTGCCTAAACAATTCATTTAAGAAGGTGTTCAGAATAGGATAATAGATACCTATATAACATCATTAAACCATACCAATCGCTCAATTTTGATAAATTTACTTCACCGATTGATTGGCGTGGTACCTACCCAATACCCCAAGATAGGTAGGTATCATGTAGATTTAATGGTAGGTACCTAGTTACCTTGAAGTTTAAGTAAGTAACTAGATAAAACATCCTTAAAAATTAATTGGTTCTAGGTAAGTTAACTAACTTATGTAGTTTTATCAACCTAATAATCTACTAATCACTGATTTAAAGAATGTAATTGGATTTAAAGATACATTTAATGCTAATAATTAACTGACTAAGTATCATGAAACTCATCTGTAGGTAATTAAAACTGTAAAAGCGTAATATATCCTGTAATAATTATTTAATTTAAAACTACATAATACAATACAAATAAATAATACAATAATAATAAGAATTCAAAATAATATTGACACACAAACTTTACAAATAAATAATACAATAATAATAAGAATTCAAAATAATATTGACACACAAACTTTACAAATAAATAATACAATAATAATAAGAATTCAAAATAATATTGACACACAAACTTTACAAATAAATAATACAATAATAATAAGAATTCAAAATAATATTGACACACAAACTTTACATACCTTTATTTACAAAAATTATAAATCTTAAAACACGATTTCACTTATACAAAACAGACACAACCTTTCATAAGGGCGTCCGCGCAGCGAGTAAGGTAGCTTGCTTGGGGCGTAAGCGAGAATAAACCGGAATAAACCAGGAATGACGGGACCTATGATTCGTCTTAACTACCTAAAGTGCCAAATATTGATTCTGGTAATAATGTCTTAACATGGTTTGAGTTAATTTCAGTCACCCATGAAATTGTAGTATCTTTGAGGTTATTCGTTGTCCTTACGAAAACACGAACCGCGAGAATGTCGTAGGCAATGGCGTATAATAAAATGCATCCCGCAAAAAGGTCATAACACCTGTGGGGCATAAAAATAGGGACAGTGTAACTACATTTTCATTGAAAACACAAACATCTACTCGTCGTATCTCAAAAAATATAATATTCGCCGTTTTAAGGGCAGTTACGCCAAAAAAATTAAACACACTTTTCAAAATACTGTCTGATTTTTTAATTTCATGTCATCGTAGAGCTGTGAGACCCAGACCATTCGACGCAGAAAAAAAAGCTGATTCCGTCGATATACTACTTTTAATTTTTCTAAATACATACATATATAATTCTTTACACCCAGACCCAGAACAAACAGACATGTTCATGCACACAAATGTTTGTCCTGGGTGGGAATCGAACCCGCGACCTTCGACTTGGCAGTCAGGGTCGTTAACTACCAAGCTAATTGGCTTCGCGGCTGAAATAGGTATGGTTGAAGTACTTCCTTAGCTCAGCACTATAAGCTCTACTCCTTCAAGGCCTTCTTCGGCCTCTCCGCCATCCTTCACTGATGGAACTGAGACTAACACCCATATTCAAAGGACAGAAACCTTTCCTCGAAAATTCCTCGACTCCACTCAACCTCACTCAAAGATATTAGTATTCTAGTTACAAACATTTCCTCCACTCGACGCTTTCCCTTACTCGAGGTGAGGAAATAACTGTCAGCTTCAAGGTACGTCGGGACCAACCTTAAGGAAGCTTATTGCTTGTAAATAGTTACTGAAACTCATTTTATGTCATTAATATTTTATCTATAATATAATGACGTTACTAATGACTTGACCACACTTCGATTCGACATCAGTCGGGATTGCTCGAGATTTACTCAAGTTATGACTTAGAATAGCAATTTTGAGAATTCACTATATATAGAATATACTCGTCACTTACTGAAAAAAGCTCAAAACCGGGGTTTTACCAGAGTTACTTTAAGGCCCTCTTTTGTAATAAGATAGTTAGTATTCTAAGTCTTGATTCCCTATTAACGAGTGATTCAAGAATAGAATTCTACACTCACAAGAGAAATAAAACGCGTATCTCCAAACATGCCTTAAGTATTGGGGCAGAAGCTCCATTTTATCAACTTAAAGAGTTTAAAAAGAGAATTATCAAAAGAACAACTCCAAGTATTGTGAACAGTTAAAAAGTTTTTGTTTCCATCGCGCTCCTTTAATTTAAAAGTTGTCTTCAGTTCCCCTTTCTTGTGTATCATTTGTGATGTTGAAAACTTATTTTACAATTTTCTTTTTTATTTTATTGTAGGTACGATGTAATATCTTATTTACCAGGCTATTAACTAAGTAACTAAGAAGTAGAGAGTAGAGTTCTTAGTGCAGAGTTCATCCGGGAAGTACCTTGCCCATTTCCGCCGTGAAGCGGTAATGCATTTGTATTACTATGTTTTCGTTGGTAAGGTAAGAGGGCCGGTGAAATAACATGCACAAAGACTTAACATCCTGGGGCTCGATTCTGTAAGGAAAATGACACTAACTCGAGGATGTTTCGTCGCGGCCTCCGTTCTCAGTCCTTTCTCTAACTACGCTAATACTATTAATCACGTGAGATATAAACTCTCTAAGGCCTCTGTAAGCGGCTCGCCGACGAGGTTTGTATTAGCTGAATAAGGGGGCTGACGTCTTAGGGTCTACAATGCATCGATAATACCTCCGGTGTTGCAAATATCTAAGGCGGTGGTGACCGTTGTTGCCTACTTGTTGCTATTTGACATAAAAAACAAACCCACCGAAAGAGTATATGGCTATGAGCTAACCATAAGGATCTATGTTAGGTTGGATACAACTCAAAGTCTCTTTTAGGCTCATAACTATGACGTTAGCCTCAGCAGCCAGACCGTCAAATAGTAATATCCTCAGATATTTATATTTATAATTATATGAAATATTTTAGTTCTCCGGTTACCATAGTAGGTACAAACAAGCATTTGTTAATTGGGATCATATGGCTGTGTCGGAAAAATGTTGATAGATGTTTATTTGTTTTATTTATTACTGTTCCCGGCATCCGTTGCTATGCGACTTTTTTGTGCCATATACCTTTTCAGGCGTACATAGAACATCTAATTATGTTTCTTCGCTTTCGGATAACTAGCATAAGAAGGCATAAAATACAAACAATGATAACATATTATTTTACTAGCTGTTCCCCGCGGTTTTAATCTCGTTTATCGATATGATATTAACTGTACCTATAACGTGTAAAAATTTGAGGTATAAATACCTTTTTTAACCCGACGTTTCGGCTGATTTACATCAAGCCGTAGTCACGGGTCTTCCCGTGTATCCGGTGTGTCTATAATAATTAGCAATATATTGATTAAAATGTTGGTCATAGTACTGATAGTTCTGCCTAACTTTTCGGTAATAATGGGTGTGAATATATATTATTTATGTTAATGAAGTAATTTGATAATGAACCATTAGTAGCACAATAATATACAACAAATCACCCAAACGACTCACTTCAGTTTCAATATGTTTGTAAACACATTTGCTCGAACGTAAATCTTATTTCATGTAACAAGTTGCGTACATTTAATTTAAATCAGACTAAAGAGGTAAAATAACAGATTTTTTTATAATATTTTGGGACGATAGAAGAGCATGAAATTTATGATGTGATCTGTGCCGCACGGTTTCACCCGCGTTCCCGAGGGATGTAACATTTTCCCGGCACAAAAAGTATCCTATGTTACTTCTAATGCCACCAAGAATATGTATAGTTGTATTCATGATGATCGGTTCAGTAGTTTTTGCGTTAAAGCGTAACAAACAAACTTACATTCACATTTATAATATTATAGTACCTCGATGGCCGAGCATTGCTCGGGATTTCTTTACTAACGTGACTTCTACCGTCTTCTTTTTTTTAAAGTACTGTCATATATACCTAGATACGAATTAGATGCGATAATAAAGGGCTCCCAATAACAGTATTTCTCACAAAAGATGTACCTTGGAAACCTTATTTTGTAATGACATCGCAGCAGTTTTCATTGCCTTAAAACACGGATAAAACGACATTTTCTGAGAATGAATCCTAACTAGATCGATTTAAAGCCCCCGAAACCCCCTGCATACTAAATTTCATGAAAATCGTTTGAGCCGTTTACGAGATCCTAATTATATAATAGGTTAGGGAAAAAGTTCCTTCGCATTTTTTTCAGAAAATTCAAAACATTTTTAATAAAGTTTATTTACATTTAACTAAAGTATGTAGGTACCATTTTGTTTGATAACTTTTTGCCATCTTGTAGGTAGGGACATGATCCCATTGCTATAGAAATTTTGGGACTTCTGATCAAAATACTGTGACAAGTGGTTTTGACAGTCCTCTTGTGATGTTAACCTGACACTGCCTAAAGAATTCTGAAGAGACCGAAACAGGTGGAAATCTGAAGGTGCAAGGTCAGGACTATACGGCGGATGCATTAATACCTCCCAGCCAAACTCTCTTAATTTTTGCTGAGTGGCTAAAGATGTGTGAGGTCTAGCGTTATCATGATGAAAAACCACACCTCTTCTGTTGATTAATTCCGGCCGCTTTCTCTCAACTTCTTGCTTTAATCTTATCAGTTGTTCGCAGTAGGGTTCAGAATCGATGGTCCTGCCTGGTGGTAACAGCTCATAATGAATAATGCCCTTCCAATCCCACCACACACACAGCATCACCTTGTTGCGAGTTAACCCGGGGTTCGCCACAGTCTGTGAAGCCTGACCGGCCTTTGACCACGACCTTTTTCGCACGTTCTTGTCGAACGTGGTCCACTTTTCATAACCAGTTATCAGCTTCTTCAAAAATGGTTCGGTTTCATGACGTCGTAATAAAGAATCACAAATGAGTACACGGTTCATTAGGTTTCTTTCAGTGAGTTCGTGAGGTACCCAAATATTTGTGTACCCAAACATTTTTGTGTACCCAGTTTTTTTCAAATGCGCCAAAACTGTTTTGTGGTCAATTCCCAGTTCTTCAGCTACGTCGTAACTACTGATATGCCGATCTTGCTTCACTTTTTCAAAAATGGCATCCATTTTATCCGAAATGGGGCGACCAGAGTGATGTGCATCTTTGACATCAAAATTTCCGGATTGAAAACGCTTAAACCAAATTTGTGCTACTCTCACAGACACTGCACTAGGTCCATAAACATCGCAATTTTTTTTCGCGGCTTGCGTTGCATTTTTACCTTTTTTGTATTAACAGCCAGATACAAATAGTATAGCCAAAGAGATTTTATTACAAGTTCATACATACTATAATGCGAAAAGTCTTTTCTGGTTGGTTTTGGTATCATTGAAAGTTTAAATTTTAAAGAACATAATTCCAAATTCAAATTAGGAAAATGTGTGATTTGCATTTGTTTTTCGTACCGCCAAAATGAGTGAATCTAATGAAGAAATTCGATTCAATTTAAAATTTTACTACAAAAAAGGTAAAAATGCAACGCAAGCCGCGAAAAAAATTTGCGATGTTTATGGACCTAGTGCAGTGTCTGTGAGAGTAGCACACATTTGGTTTGAGCGTTTTCAATCCGGAAATTTTGATGTCAAAGATGCACGTCGCTCTGGTCGCCCCATAACGGATAAAATGGATGCCATTTTTGAAAAAGTGGAGCAAGATCGGCATATCAGTAGTTACGACGTAGCTGAAGAACTGGGAATTGACCACAAAACAGTTTTGGCGCATTTGAAAAAAACTGGGTACACAAAAATGTTTGGGTACACAAATATTTGGGTACCTCACGAGCTCACTGAAAGAAACCTAATGAACCGTGTACTCATTTGTGATTCTTTATTACGACGTCATGAAACCAAACCATTTTTGAAGAAGCTGATAACTGGTTATGAAAAGTGGAACACGTTCGACAAGAACGTGCGAAAAAGGTCGTGGTCAAAGGCCGGTCAGGCTTCACAGACTGTGGCGAAACCCGGGTTAACTCGCAACAAGGTGATGCTGTGTGTGTGGTGGGATTGGAAGGGCATTATTCATTATGAGCTGTTACCACCAGGCAGGACCATCGATTCTGAACCCTACTGCGAACAACTGATAAGATTAAAGCAAGAAGTTGAGAGAAAGCGGCCGGAATTAATCAACAGAAGGGGTGTGGTTTTTCATCATGATAACGCTAGACCTCACACATCTTTAGCCACTCAGCAAAAATTAAGAGAGTTTGGCTGGGAGGTATTAATGCATCCGCCGTATAGTCCTGACCTTGCACCTTCAGATTTCCACCTGTTTCGGTCTCTTCAGAATTCTTTAGGCAGTGTCAGGTTAACATCACGAGAGGACTGTCAAAACCACTTGTCACAGTATTTTGATCAGAAGTCCCAAAATTTCTATAGCAATGGGATCATGTCCCTACCTACAAGATGGCAAAAAGTTATCAAACAAAATGGTACCTACATACTTTAGTTAAATGTAAATAAACTATATTAAAAATGTTTTGAATTTTCTTAAAAAATGCGAAGGAACTTTTTCCCTAACCTATTATATAATTAGGATCTCGTAAACGGCTCAAACGATTTTCATGAAATTTAGTATGCAGGGGGTTTCGGGGGCTTTAAATCGATCTAGTTAGGATTCATTTTCAGAAAATGTCGTTTTATCCGTGTTTTAAGGCAATGAATACATACTTATATACAATACATGTGTTGACCAAGATAATCAATTATTTCTTCCTCCTGTAAAATTGATAAAATACTGATACGCGGTACCTATTGCAAATTGCTCTTACGCGCTATTGTAGTCGCGTCAACGATATGATATTTGCAGCGCGCATTCTGTCAATCGCGCTAACTGTCAAACGACTAACAATAATGTCAAACAGGTTACATTAAATAGTTTATATTGTCAAAAGCGCTAGAAAAGTGGTTAAGTTTTATTAAATTTTCTAATATTTCGCGATATTTTCTTTTATTAGAACCTATTCCTGACAATAACAAACACAACAAAAAAAGAATTAGCGACATCGGTCCAGCCGTCCATGCGTGATGCCGTCTCCAAGGTAAATAGGGATTCATTTTTATATATATAGATATAAAGCTGAAGAGTTTGTTTGCTTGAATGCGCTGATCTCAGGAACTACTATACCGGTTTGAAAAATTCAGTGTTAGATAGCCCATTTATCGAGAAAGGCTATAGGCTAGATAACACGGATCATGAATGAAAAATGTGACGATAACGGGATAAAAATATTACTTTTGAGCGCTTCCGTGGCGTGCGCTGCGTAAATGGTTTATGGAGGAGCGATATGTGAGGCTCCTCCATTTAAAAGGGAAGATCTTCCGCCAGGCTAGGTTGCATGCCTGGGGACCGCGGTCCAACTGTTGATGTTGGATGCTTGTATATACATATATCAAATCCTGAGAGAATCTCTATAGCGTGATGTAGGATTCTCGCGTGTTTCTACTCGTTCATAGATGTCACCACATCACTGTAGTGCGGGCGGTGAAGGATTGTAGGCGTGTTCATAGATGTCGCCACAGGTTAATATATTACATAGAGATTATTGTCTGGACTAGCACATAGCCTTTTTACCCCATGAATATGTAAAATTCGCCGGTAACGCGGGTGGAACCGCGAGGGACAGCTAGTCTCAAATATTATATGCATCACCTTGGCTCTGGAAATGTGTTAAAGTCGATTCCATTTAAAAGAAAATATTTACCCTCAATGGTACAAATGAAGCGATGTAGGTAAAGCAATTGCTTAGCATATTTGATTATGTCACACAAAATTCACGTAAATCAAGTGATTTTAGAGGATTTACCAAATATTTGCATTGAAGGTATGTGTACCTACAATCAAAGCAATTCTAAATAAACCGGGCAAGTTCGACTCGCACATGGCGGGTATCGTACAAGAATAAAACCAACTTAATATTGTATTAAATAAGATCTATTTATTTCGACTAGTATTTAGCTAGACTTACATTTTTTGTATTATTTCACGGATAATTTATTTTGGGGTTTTTTTAACATAATAGCCCAAAAATATTTTTTTATTGTTCTATGCCAAGTGGGCCGACAAAGAAGCAGACGGTCCACCTGATGGTAAGTGGTCACCGCTACCTATGGACATTTGTAACACTAGAAGCATCGCCAATGGGTTGTCGGCCCTGAGACGTGAAGTTGTTAAGTCTCATGTGCCTGTAATTTCACCGGCCCCCTTACCATTCTTTATTTATTTATTTATTTATTTATTTATAGGACAACCAACAAAACATACACTGATACATGAAAATAATTTTTAGACAATACAGAAATGAAGCTTGAGTGTTGCTTTAGTAACAGGTTGCCACTGCATGCAATTGAATACAGGGCTAAAAAGGGCTTTTACCCTAGTATAGAACAAAAATTTTCTTTTTTATACATAATTAAACAGTTTTAACAAAACAAAAAGAAAACAAAACAAAAAATTACTATGAGGACAGAGAACAAAAATATTACAATTTATTTTTAAAAGTGGCGTTGATATGACTTTTGAATTTTGAGTGACTGTCATGAAATATGTCTATTGACGGACTAGTATTATTGTACTGCTTTTGCAGTCTATTTATTGTGGCATTCTGACCCAGATTGCTTCTAGAGAGACCTGGCTTAAATGTCATTATTTTTTTATTGGACCTTTGTGATTTTCGTGGTGCATTGAAGGTGATTGTCTGCAGTAAACTTGGGCAATCCATGGCACCATTAACAAGTTTATGTAGGAATAAAAGGTCTATCAATTGCCTACGATCCTTTAGGTTATTCATTTTAAAATATTCTAAGCGCTCCTTGTAAGAAGGTAAAATTTTTGCAAGATGACATTGATAGCTTAGATTCCATAAAAAGCGTTTTTGGACACTTTCTATGCGTTTTATGTAGACGTCATAATGAGGCGACCATACGGTGCTGCAATATTCTAACCCAGATCTCACCAGGGCGTTAAATAATGAAATTTTTGTGGATGGGTTTTTAAGGTCCTTACTGTTCCTAAGAACAAAACCCATAATTTTGAAAGCTTTGTTCGTGATTTTATCAACGTGCACATTGAATCGTAGCCGACTATCTAAGTGGATGCCAAGATCACGAATTTCCATTACCCTTTTGAGGTAGTTATTATTGATTTTGTAGTGATGAGCATGACTTATGTGAGTTCTGGAAAATCTTATAAAATAACATTTCTCAATGTTCAGGGACATCCGGTTTTCTCTGCACCACAAGGCAAGCCTAGACAGATCCTCTTGAAGCAGCTCTATATCCTTTGCCGCTTTGATTGGTCTTGAAATTTTCAAGTCATCGGCGAATAGGTATACGTTGGAATACTTAAACGAAGATTCTATATCATTAATAAAAACGTTAAAAAACAACGGACCCAGATGGGATCCTTGAGGTACTCCAGAGGTTGCTGAAAATGCCGCAGACGAGTGTCCATTGACCACCACTTTTGAAAGCCGGTCCGTTAAATAAGACCTGCACCACGATAATATTTTTCCCGCGAGGCCATAACGGCTTAATTTATATAAAAGTATTTCATGGTCGACTTTATCGAAGGCCTTGCTGAAATCAGTGTAGATAGCGTCAACAGGTATTCGAGCGTCAACAGAGTCTGCAACGTCTGTCAAAAAAGACACCAGGTTAGTTGCGGTGGAGCGAGCTTTCATGAATCCGTGTTGCTGAGGAATAATAAGTGGCTTAAAGTGCCACGTCAGAATCGGACATAAAAGAGATTCCAGCACTTTGGCGAAAACTGGCAAAATAGATATAGGTCTGAAATTTGTAACGGAGGATATATCACCAGATTTATAAATGGGAACAATTCTAGCCATTTTCCAGACAGATGGAAAGGTGCCTGTAGCTAGTGAGTGGTTAAATACAACAGAGAGAGGGTATGACAAAGGCTTTGAGCAGCGCACGACAAACACCGATGGTATTCCATCGCATCCCGCCCCTTTATGGTGATCCAACCCTTTGAGTATTTTATAAACTTGGTCCTCAGAAAATGCAATAGAAGCCATCGACTGCCCGCTAGAATCGTTATAAATATTATTGGATGTGTTGGTATTACTTTTAGAATTTGGATTATACACTGCGGAGAAGCAAGTAGCAAAAAGATTACTAATCTCTGGGCCATTTGAGGCTGTCTCGTGATTGTAATTCATAATAGATGGAAAATTACTACTATTACGCCGTTTCTGCTTTAGGAAGCTCCAAAGCAGTTTAGGGTTCGAGAGAACATTGTTTTCCATCCTTTGAATGTAAGTCCTGTAACATATACCCGTAAGATTAACACATCGTTTTTTTAAAACATTGTACGAAATCCGGTCCAATGGATTGCCATATTTTAAGTACTTAACGCGATATTTGTTTTTTTCTATCAATAATCTTTGTAGGTCTTTGGAATACCAAATTGGAAATTTCCTGCTACCGGACTTTCGTATCGGAGTGTGATTTTCAATTATTTTGTTGAGAATCGTATAAAAAGCATTGGTCATGTCATCGATCGAACGGTGAGTCGATAGTTCATCGTCCCAGCATACTGAGGACAAATCCCTCCCTATTGACTCATAATCTGCTTTGTGATAGTTGTATCTATGATTTGCGTTGCTTCTAAGTGGTTTAAATGTCCTACAAGAAGCGAGATTGAATTCGAGTGGTGGATGATAACCGTCGATATTGCACAAGGGTGCGTCACTTTGTACCAATCCTGATATCGGGATATTTGATAAAACAAGGTCTAACATTTTTTTGTTTTTGTTAACTACACCGTTAAACTGTTTGAGGTCATTAAACGATACGAAATCCAACAGCATATTCGCACATTCACTCTTATTAGACATACCTGTCATTGACATATCATTAGTGGTATTCCACGTTAAACAGCTTAAGTTAAAGTCTCCAACCACTAAGGTACTAGTTTGCCTATCCATGACCCGATTGACGTTATTTATAAAATGTTGTAACATATCTTTATGCATTGGTGGGGGCAGGTAGACAGCACATATAAAAATATTTTCTGTTTTTTTACTACTGGGGATGTCCACTGTAACCCATAGATCTTCACATTTACTTTCATATTCACAAACTCTGTTGGACTTCAAACGCTTGGACACTGCGATCAATACACCACCCCCCGATTTAAATTGATGGAATCCGCTCGTCTCACGATCGCGCCTGTACACAACATACCTGTCGTCAAACATTTCCGCGTCAAACACACTACCATTCAACCAAGTCTCGCACAATATTATAATATCATAGTCACAACAGTAAATATTCTTGTGGAGGTCTCCCGTTTTTGTTCTCAATCCTCGTACATTTTGAAAGTAAACACTAATGGTATTGAATTTAAGTATTTATCGTATATAAGGTCAAGGTTTAGAAAATGGCAAAAACACAGAAAAAGTGGGTAGAACATAATAAACTATTACTTATGTTAATTTTTTCAACATGTCTACATTACGAACAATAATATAATCTGATGTCTCAGTTTTACGCATGAAGATCCGTCCCCCGCGCACCCACACGAATTTAAAGTTGAGTTCCTTTGCGCGTAGTCGTGCCGCTGCATGAAGTGCTTTATTCTCAGGTGACAGGTTTTCAACAACGTAAACCGCAGATTTCTTGTCGTCTCCGAATCCTAGGTGCACCGTGCTCAGTTTATCTTTTTGATGACTTTTATTATATACCATAGTAGCCGCCAGGAGGGAGTCACGGGTGCGAGGACTGTTGAATTTTACAATGATTGACCGTGGTCGGGGATTCTCTGTGTTCATTTTGGCGATTCTAGAAAAATACATTACTTCGTTGTCTTTTATCGGGTGTTTAACGGTCTCGCCTAGCTTCTTGATTATATTAAGAATGTTCTCCGATTTTCGTTCAGGTATGCATTGGAGCTCCAGGTTGGCAGAGCGAGACACAAGTTCGAGGCTGTTTAAGCGGCTGGCTAGCGTCTTGAGCTCGGTTCGCAGCGACTCATTTTCATTTTTTAGGGATTGTATTTCATTTTTATTGACTGAGATATCTGTTATTATGTTATCAAATTTCTCGCTGAAGAAATTTAATGAATCCCCAAAACCATTGATGTCGTCCTTGAATTCACGCAATTGCTGATTGAGTTTCTCAGAAAAATCGCGAAAGTGATCGCTCATGACGTCATGCAACTCGCTACGTATCATTGCGCGCATATCCCTATGAGAAACACAGTTCGGAGAGCATGAAGGGGATACTGTGACCGGTTTTTTACGCTTGGAGACATTAGAATCAGATGAACTCATTTGTGGTGTGGTAAGGCACGCAGATGATCTAACGGGTGTGTCTGTATTGTCACCTTTTGGTTTTTTATTGTGGCAATCAGGGCACCGCCAATTTCCTTTTGTATCTAATGGTAGTTTATTAACACAATCTCTGTGATAAGGTTTTCTGCAATAGGTACAGATTATGCAATCGTGATTCGTAACTGCGCTCCTACAGGCCTCACAGGTGCGCATCACAAATTTGCTTAATGTGCCTCACACCAGATTCTTACCAAAACACAGTAATACGAGTGCACTACTGCTTCACGACAGAAATGGGTAAGGTTGTAGTACTTCCCCGGACGATATCTGCACTAAGAGCTCTACTACTCTGTAAACATAAGTATAATAACTTTTAATCAAAATTTAACCAAATTAAGGAGTAGAACTCCTAGTGCAGTGTCCGTCTGGGGGAAGTACTACAACTCAAAAAAAAAAAATTCAAAAAAAATTCAAAACCATTTATTCAGTTTAGGCCCTCAGAAGGCACTTATGAAGGTCAAATTTAAAGTTACTGAAGCTACTACCGGTTCGGAAGTCAGCCTTCAACTGAGAAGAACCGGCAAGAAACTCAGCAAGGTTACATTCTTTTTTATTTTATTAAATTCTTTTTTATCTATTCTGACTTTTTGGCTATTTTATAACATCAATTTTACATATTTTTATATTTAACAATTACAAAATACTTAATAAAGCTAACATTCAAAAACAAAAAAAAAAAACAAAAAAAACAGAAATAACAAGACTACAAAATAGAAAATGACAATAATTACTTACAACTTAAACAAGAAAATTAGAGGTGCACTGTGCAGAGAGCAGCTATTTCCATACATTTTTATCTTCAATATAATGAACCACCTTGTAATACGCTTTTTCTTTCAAAACTTTCCTAATATAATTTTTAAATTTATGATCAGACATTTTGGTTACTGAAAGCGGTATCTTATTATAAAATCGAACACAATTACCAAGAAATGACTTGTTTACTTTAGTTAGTCTAAAATATGGAACAACTAACTTCTCCCTTTGTCTTGTATTAATATTATGGATATCCAATTTTGACTCAAACATTCCTATGTTTCTACGTATAAACATTATATTTTCATAAATATATAATGAAGGCAATGTCATTATATTTATTTCCCTAAATAAATCTCTTAATGATTCACGGGGACCCATACCGTAAATTGCACGAATTGCTCTTTTTTGTATAATAAATATTGATTCTATATCCGCTGCTGCTCCCCAAAATAAAATACCATAGGACAAGAGGCTATGAAAATATGCAAAATAAACTAATTTGGCTGTCTCAACATTCGTCAATTGTTTAATTTTCCTAACAGCAAATGCAGCCGAACTTAACTTAGCAGCTAGAGTATCAACCTGAGGTCCCCACTGCAATTTATTGTCTAATGTAAGACCCAAAAATACCGTTTTATTAACAAGATCAATATGGCTCCCATCTATTATTATTTGGCTATCTACTTGTGCTACATTCGGTAAAGAAAACCTTAAGCATTTAGTTTTCTTTGAATTTAGTAATAGATTATTTGTAGCAAACCACCCACAGACAATTGACATAGTATGATTAACTTTAGTTAGATCTTTGTCTTTTCTATCAACTTTAAAAATTAATGATGTATCATCAGCAAACAAGACAATATCTGTGAGATCATTTACAACATATGGCAAGTCATTTATATAGACTAAAAACAAAAATGGACCTAAAATTGAACCCTGGGGTACCCCCATTTCGACTAAAGAGCCCTTGGATGTTGTGCCAGTAATCCCTACCTTTTGTTGACGATTTGATAAATAAGATAAAACAAGATCATGAGCAGTTCCACGAATTCCGTAGTAGTCAAGTTTTAGAAGTAGCGTACGGTGGTCAACGCAATCGAAAGCCTTGGATAGATCACAAAAAATGCCAATCGCATCCTGAGAATCCTCCCATGCGCCATAAATGTGTCTCAGCAATGCTGCTGCCGCATCGGATGTAGATCTTCCCTTCGTGAAACCGAACTGATGACCATGCAATATCTTATGCTTAGTAAAGTGACCTAACATTTGATTAAGCAGCAGTTTTTCAAAAATTTTACTAAGTGCTGGCAGAACGGAAACTGGTCTGTAATCAGAAGGATTCTCCTTACAACCGGACTTAAAAATAGGTACTATTTTACTGTATTTCATCAAATCAGGAAAACAACCCTGATCAATACATTCATTAAAAATATTTGACAAAACCGGTGCAATCACTGTTATTATTGATTTTACGATTGTTACTGATAAGCCCCATAAATCTTCAGTACTTTTCATATTGAGCGAATTAAAAGTATTTAAGATATCGCTAGCATTAATATGCTCAAATTTAAAACTAGGAAATATATTATGAATATGCTGTTTGAGTAAAGATTCCGCTACTATAGGACATGATTTAAGGCTTTTAGTAGTTTTACCAGGTATACTCGTGAAGAAGTTTTCGAAAGCACAGGCTACATCTAAATTATTCGTTAAAATTTTATCATTAATTTTAAGAGTTACCTGTTCATTATTATTTCTAATTTTACCAGTTTCCGTATTAATAACATTCCAGACTGTCTTTATTTTATTATTCGCATTACCTATTTTATTACATATAAAGTGAGATTTAGCTTGATTACACACTAACTTGAATGTTTTTGAAAAGTTTCTAACATATTTATGAAATTCCTCGTTATGAGTTAGAGATTTTAAATGATAAAGTTCATACAACCTATCCCTGCTCTTACGAATACCTTTAGTAGCCCAGTCACTAAATCCCATTTTACTATTTACCTTCACTATTTTAGTAGGACAGGCTCTATTAAAATTATCGCAAATCCCGGACAATAAACCTTCATACAAGACATTGGGCTCATTACTATGATATATTGTATTACAGAGTTTCAGTTCTAAATTATTCTTAAAGTTGTCTAATCTTGCCTTAGTAGTAGGTCTAATTACTTTCGTTACTTTAAATACTTGTCTTTTAAATGGCAATTCTATTAATTGAGCCTTATGATCCGAGCGAACACCACTAATAATCGATTTCCCTAGTATACTACTATTAGTTAATATATTATCAATACAAGTAGCCGAAGTGGCTGTAGATCTTGTTGACTCATTAAATAATATATCTAAGTTGAATGATTTGAATAAGGCAACTAAATTCCGACTTTCAGATGAATTACTAAGAGTATCTACATTAAAGTCGCCACATAGAACTATTGACTTGTTACAATTATTAAATAACTTACGAAGAATCTCTTCTATTATAGAGGTAAACAATAAAAAATTTGATGCCGGTGGCCTATAAACACATACAATAATATAGCTCTGCAACTCTGCACAAGACACCTCACAAACACGCTCAACAGAGAGGCTGCAAATATCTTTCCGATCCTTGAATTTAATATTATTATTTATAAGAATTATTGTGCCGCCACCTTCTGCAGATAATCTATTGAATATACTGGCAACTGTAAAGTTTTTAATATTAAAAAGCATAGTGCCCGGTTTCAACCATGTCTCTGTAAAGCATAATATGTCTATAGTTATTTTATCTAACAATAAATGAATATCTAGAATTTTGCCAAAGAAGCGATTAATATTCTGATGTATTACAAAAATCGAACTGTTGAGCTTCTCTGTTGTCAAAAGTTTTTGTTTAAAGAACTATTCTGAATATTAATGTTAAAATTACTTATTTTTACTGAGTTATCCCGTATCCTATTAATATTATATGCTACAAGTGACGCAATCAATTTCTTAAGCTTTTTTGGAATAAACAGTGTATCCTGTTTCAATTTTAACTTACTAACAAACTTGTTAGTATCAAAATATATAAAATTAGCACTATGACATGTAACATTATGCATATGGTTATTTAAATGCCAAATATAATTATTCTCCATATCTGAGTAGTTTGAAGAGTATGGGAAAGCACATAACATTATTTTCATTACCCCTAATTTTGATAATGAGTTGAGACTATTTATCAAATCTTTTTTACTGATATTTAAAGCATTGCCAATTAAAATTATAATTATGGTTTGTTCATCAAACTTTGTATGCAAAATTTTATCCACTATTTGTTTGTATGATGCCCCTGGCATACAATAATTCATGACTGAATCAGTTATTTGGTTACTGATTATTGAGCCAAAGTCAGATCCTATTTTATCCGAAAAAACAATTGTCTTTGTGACTGTAGGATTGGATGGATTAGAATTTAATTGCGTGACCTGAACATCAGTCTGTTTCGTTTGAGATATTGGAAGCGACTCACCTGGCCCAGCTGGTGAATGGTCACAATCACATATATGATTATGGGACAGAGATCTTAATGTGTCCTCATTCAAAATTCAAAAAATTCAAAATTCAAAACCATTTATTCAGTTTAGGCCTTCGGAGGGCACTTATGAAGGTCAAATTTAAAGTTACTGAAGCTACAACCGGTTCGGAAGTCAGCCTTCAACTGAGAAGAACCGGCAAGAAACTCAGCAAGGTTACATTTTTTTTTTTTTATTTGTTATATAAATTTTTATCTATTCTGACTTTTTGGCTATTTTATAATTTCAATTTTACATAATTTTATATTTAACAATTACAAGATACTTATTATAGGTAACATTAATAAAAACAAAACAAAAAAAATATGACAAGACTACAAAATAGAAAATAACAATAATTAGGTACTTACAACTTAAACAAGAGATTTAGAGGTGCACTGTGCAGAGAGCAGCTATTTCCATACATTTTTATCTTCAATATAATGAACTACCTTGTAATACGCTTTTTCTTTCAAAACTTTCCTAATATAATTTTTAAATTTATGATCAGACATTTTGGTTATTGAAAGCGGTATCTTATTATAAAATCGAACACAATTACCAAGAAATGACTTGTTAACTTTAGTTAGTCTAAAGTATGGAACAACTAACTTCTCCCTTTGTCTTGTATTTATACTATGAATATCTAATTTTGCCTCAAACATTCCTATGTTTCTACGTATAAACATTATATTTTCATAAATATATAGTGAAGGTAATGTCATTATATTTATTTCCCTAAATAAATCTCTTAATGATTCACGGGGACCCATACTGTAAATTGCACGAATTGCTCTTTTTTGTATAATAAATATTGATTCTATATCCGCTGCTGCTCCCCAAAACAAAATACCATAGGACAAGAGGCTATGAAAATATGCAAAATAAACTAATTTGGCCGTCTCAACATTCGTCAATTGTTTAATTTTCCTAACAGCAAAAGCAGCCGAACTTAATTTAGCAGCTAGAGTATCAACCTCAGGTCCCCATTGCAATTTATTGTCTAATGTAAGACCCAAAAATACCGTTTTATTTACAAGATCAATATGGCTCCCATCTATTATTATTTGGCTATCTACTTGTGCTACATTTGGTAAAGAAAACCTTAAGCATTTAGTTTTCTTTGAATTTAGTAATAGATTATTTGTAGCAAACCACCCACAGACAATTGACATAGTATGATTAACTTTAGTTAGATCTTTGTCTTTTCTATTAACTTTAAAAATTAATGATGTATCATCAGCAAACAAGACAATATCTGTGAGGTCATTTACAACATATGGCAAATCATTTATATATACTAAAAACAAAAATGGACCTAAAATTGAACCCTGGGGTACCCCCATTTCGACTAAAGAGCCCTTGGATGTTGTGCCGGTAATCCCTACCTTTTGCTGGCGATTTGATAAATAAGATAAAACAAGATCATGAGCAGTTCCACGAATTCCGTAGAAGTCAAGTTTTAGTAGTAGCGTACGGTGGTCAACGCAATCGAATGCCTTGGACAGATCACAAAAAATGCCAATCGCATCCTGTGAATCCTCCCATGCGCCATAAATGTGCCTCAGCAATGTTGCTGCCGCATCGGATGTAGATCTTCCCTTCGTGAAACCGAACTGATGACCATGCAATACCTTATGCTTAGTAAAGTGACTTGACATTTGATTAAGCAGCAATTTTTCAAAGATTTTACTAAGTGCTGGCAGAACGGAAACTGGTCTGTAATCAGATGGATTCTCCCTACAACCGGACTTGAAAATAGGTACTATTTTACTATATTTCATTAAATCAGGAAAACAACCCTGATCAATGCATTCATTAAAAATATTTGACAAAACAGGTGCAATCACTGTTATTATTGATTTTACGATTGTTACTGATAAGCCCCATAAATCTTCAGTACTTTTCATATTGAGAGAATTAAAAGTTATTATGATATCGCTAGCATTAATATGGTCAAATTTAAAACTTGGAAATGTATTATGAATATGCTGCTTGAGTAAAGATTCCGCTGCTATAGGACATGATTTAAGGCTTTTAGTAGTTTTACCAGGTATACTCGTGAAGAAGTTTTCAAAAGCACAGGCTACATCTAAATTATTTGTTAGAATTTTTTCATTAATTTTAAGAGTTACCTGTTCATTATTATTTCTAATTTTACCAGTTTCCGTATTAATAACATTCCAGACTGTCTTTATTTTGTTATTAGCATTACCTATTTTATTACATATAAAGTAAGATTTAGCTTGATTACACACTAACTTGAAAGTCTTTGAAAATTTTCTAACATATTTATGAAATTCTTCGTTCTGAGTTAGAGATTTTAAATGATAAAGTTCATACAACCTATCCCTGCTCTTACGAATACCTTTTGTAGCCCAGTCACTAAATCCCATTTTACTATTTACCTTCACTATTTTAGTAGGACAGGCTCTATTAAAATTATCGCAAATCCCAGACAATAAACCTTTATACAAGACATTGGGCTCATCACTATGATATATTGTATTACAGAGTTTCAGCTCTAAATTATTCTTAAAGGTGTCTAATCTTGCCTTAGTAGTAGGTCTAATTACTTTCGTTACTTTAAATACTTGTCTTTTAAATGGCAAAAATTTTGTACTTACATAAGTCAACCAGGTGAGTCGCCGCCAATATATGCTCATTTATTTGTTTTTGAGCAATTTCATATCTAGAAACTAAGTCCCTAAGACAGATCTCCTTGTGCTCAAGGTCTGAGAGCAAGCGCTGAGTGTCAGTATCATACAATTTTTGACAATCATTTAATTTATTATTGCATTCTTTTAAATTTCTAATTATTTGGATCCTCTCTTTCCTTAATTGAACATTTTTATAAAAACATTTTTGTTTTTTAACTACTGAGTTTACTTTTCTAACCTTACCCATTTCTGTCATGAAGCAGTAGTGCACTCGTATTACTTGTGACACGTACGTTGTGACAACGCATTGGCGATGCCCCTAGTGTTGCGAATGTCCATAGGCGGCGTCGACCACTTACCATCAGGTGGACCGTCCGCTTGTTTATTGCCCAAGTGGTAAAAAAAAAGTTGATAAAATAATTGGGAAAATAAAAAAGCAACCAAGAAATTATCTTTTGCTTTAATGTAAATTATATTTCTGGTCTAAACTACATTAGAATTAGTTACATAAATATAATTATAGCTAAACAAGTTCATATTATTTTGAAGTAAAACGGAAGAAGCCTCACAATTCTTTCAAATAAAAAAAAAAAGCTGATCTTCATAATTTCAATTTAAAAACAATGCCATGTTAGTATTAATGATCAATTCTGAAAAATGTTATGAAAATCAATGAAAAATAATATTGCAAAAGTTTACTGTGGCCTGAATATGAACATCATTAAACCTTTTTATTCATCATCATCATCATCAGCCTATCTCCGTCCACTGCTGGACATAGGCCTCATTTATGGCACGCCATTGAGCTCGATCGTCAGCTCTTTGTTTCCAACCGCTGCCAGCCAGCTGGCGTATATCATCGCTCCATCAAGCTAGAGGACACTACGTTTCCTTTTAATTTTCTAAATATATATTTTTTTAAACAAGCAAACAACAACACACAATTGAATGCATATACAAAAGAAAGTCCTCGTATATTTATTGACTGTTTAAAAGTCGTCATAAAGCAACTTGAAGCTCTATTGTACAATATAATATAAGGGTGTATAAAAAGAGCTCTATGTAAATACCGTTACATTCTATCTCCACAGAGACACGGTAAAAAGTAACATCCCGTTGTAGTAAATAAGAGTATTCTGTTTGAGAATTCCCTCCTCTTTTCACACTTCCACTGCTACTCAAAGAGTTGAAAAACGATGAAAAAAATACCTCAGCTTATTACCTTAGAGTAGGGATTGCAAAAAAAATGAACAATAATTTCTTGAAATTGCAAAATCTTCTCGTCTCTTTTTTAATACTTGATGATGTAAGAGACATAAGAGAGAGAGAGAGGTCCTAAGTTAACATAAAACCAGGGGTGCCATTCTGTAAGGTAAAATGACATTAGCTCGAGAATGTTTCGTGACGGCCTCGGTGGTCTGTCTCTTTCGCTAGCTACGCAATCACGTGAGAGGTACGCACTCGGAGGCCTCCATGCGACGTAGTGTGTATTAGCTGAATAAGGGGGCTGTAATTGTGTTTATAATTGTCACTGTCAACTAGGCTATGGATCCCTGAATTTGATAATAACTTCTGAACAAGTCGTTTATTAAAATTAGACAATAGAACGGATCTTATAAAGTTCAAAGCTACTGAAATCACCATCAGAAGTCTATATCTAATTGAGAAGATCCGGCAAGAAACTCTGCAAAGCTTCATTTTTGATATGTTTTTTTTAATGGCAATTTGGCCGCCAACAAGCTGATGACCCACCTTATGGTAAGTGGTCACCTTCGCCTGTGGACATTTGCAATACCAGGGACATTCCTTATGCGTTGTCGTCCCTATGGCGTGAACATGTTAATTCTCTTGTCCTTGTAATTTCACCGGCAATAGTCTAATAATACTACTAACCCGCCCCGGCATCGCCTGAATGAAATAACAACATAGTATCGTACAAATAACAAATAAAATCTCATCTAAGTCGATTGCGTAGTTAAGAAGAAATAACGGCACAAATAGACAGATAGAAATAGTAACTTGGTTTCATAATATTAAGTAATTTTGCTGTATTTTTGTTTAATACAAACAATACTCAAAAAACAAAAAATAATGCTTAAAACAAATACGTGTATAGAATTTATTTATTTATTTATAAGAGGAAGATCTACAGCTAATTAAAAAACTAGAATTTTTACATAGATAACAGACTTATTGTTTTAATTTGATACCACATGGGCCGGCAAACAAGCAGACAGTCCACCTGATGGAAAGCGGTCTCCGCCGCCTATGGACATTTGCAACACCAGGGCTATCGCCAATGCGCTGTCGTCCCTGAGACGTGAAGTTGGTAAATCTCATGTGCCTGTAATTTCACCGGCCCCCTTACCTTTCTAACCGAACACAGTTATACAAGTGCACTACTGCTTCTCGGCGGAAATGGGTAAGATGGTAGTACTTCGCCGGACGAACTCTGCACTAAGAGCTCTACTACCCACATTAACATATTTAATTCGCAATTTCACATCGTAGCTTATCTTTTTTGCTAACGTTACTCTTTTTCACAAGTTAGTTTGTTCCTTACCCATTTCATTTCATTGAAATTGAAAATAAACTAAGTAACTTCCTATGTTAAGAAATAATTTTATGTTTGTGACATTTCCTTTTGACTCTCAATGAGTATTTATTTATTCAAATTGTAATATTGTAAGTATGTATTGCTTATAAATTTCAATGGACACGTTGCCTTGATGGTTGAACACCCTTTTTTTTTTTTTTTTTTTTTACGCTGGGAAAAATGTGTTCCGCATTCCCCCCCCATTGGAGGATGGGGGGGGGTATGTGGGACTCCCGGACCCTAGTGGCCCGGTTAACCCACTAAACGACCCAGCGGCGCTCAGGCATCGTCTATGTGGAGAGGGGCTGGGAAACCGGCAGAGCCTTGACGTCCAGCCCCCCTCCGTCGACCGCCCGCCATTTACGGCGGGGCCCGCACGCCCCTCCCCCTGCACGGAGGGGCCCGGAAACGGCAGCGACTTTGCCGTTCCCGCCCAACGGAGATGGTGAACGAGTGCAATGCGGGAGAAGACGCCTCCACGTCTGTCTCCCGCCGTTCACCACCACAAGAGGAGAGAGAAGGCGACTATAATCGCCTTCTCCTAGCCCTTCTTCTCCGCCTGCACAGCGGCGCAAGAGGGTCCTCCTCCCGTGCGCGCTCTGCCGCCTCCTTCTGTGACATCACATCCTCACAGAAGGAGGCGACCGCGGCCCAGCCGGCCTCGCCCCCCAGCATGGAGTTGACCACACTGGGAAGCGAAAGGTCCGGCCCGACCACCGCGACCAGGTCGCGACGCGGTTCGTTCCACGACGGGCACACCTCGAGGGTGTGCTGCGCCGTGTCCTCCGCCGCGCCGCAACCGTGGCACGACGGGGCCTCCTCCCGCCCGATCCGGTGCAGATACGATCCGAAACACCCGTGCCCGGACAATACCTGCACCAGACGGAACGAGAGGAAGCCGTGGGGCCGCTCGAGCCAATCCCGTAAGACTGGCCCGACAGCGTCCAACGTTCGGCGGCCGAACCCGGCGGAGGCGAGGTCCTCCGCTCAATGGTGGATGATGGCATCCTTCGCCTCTCGCCGGACGGCCTCCCGCACCGTCAGGTCCCCGAGCGCCTTGCGCCCCGCCGACCACTCGTACACCCTGGCGAGCACCCACGCCTCGAGCTCCCAAGGAGGGGTGCCCGCCAGAGCGCACGCCGCCGCGAAGCCCACCGAGCGGTAGGCCCTCGCCAGTGGTTGAACACCCTGACTATCACGTAGGTTGTGAGTTCGATCCTACTTAAGACAAACATTTATGTGCATGAACATGCCCGTTTGTTCTGTGTCTGGATATGTATATACAAGTATATTTTGTTAGTCAGTTATATGGTTGCCCAAGGGGGCTGAATAAGGATTCAGTATTAACAAACTTCGTCGGCGACCCGCTTCACGGAGGCCTCGGAGAGCTTACCTCTCACGTGATTAGTAGTATTAGCGTAGTAAGCGGCAGAGATAGAGCATAGAAGCCGCGACGAAACATCCTCGAGTTAATGTCATTTTCTTTACAGAATCGAGCCCCTGCTTCATTGGAATTGGATAACAGTGAGTGAAGAATGTCTTAGAATATTTATTTATTTATTATATACACAAAGAACGGTTAGAGGGATTGAAAAATATTTTTTTAAAGTATTTAGACTTTCGTATAGGAGCCGTTCATTCATCCTATAATCAATCTAGAAAAATCATTAAATTTTTAGTCTTGAACAGAGGAGATCCTGTCTGGATATGTCGTTGCTATATGACATCCTAAATGATAATATAGATAGCCCTACACTAGTCAATCTTATTTATTTTAGGGTACCGAACAAAAGAACAAGAGTAACAAATGGATATCTATTTGATGTACCAATGGTTCACTCTAATTACTCACAAAATTCAACAATAGTTAGGTTGTTACGACAATATAATAAAGATTTTTGTACCCTAGATCTATTTACTATGTCCAAGGCCACATTCAAAACACATACAGTAAATGTGCTATTGGATAAATACTAATGCATAATTTATAGTAACCAATACTCTTACTAGTTTTAATTATTTGTATTAATGTAATTACATTATTATTTCTTAATTTATATTTTTTCATTGTAATTCGTTAGTACAGTATAATGTTTAAATATGATATATAAATATAGATATATATTATAGTACCTATTTCATACTAACCTGCATGCATTTATACACAAATACAAAACACAACTTTTTTCATTGTTTCAAATATATTGAGTTTTTGATAGTACCTTTTGTAAGTAAGTA
This sequence comes from Habrosyne pyritoides, assembly GCA_907165245.1. Classification (NCBI taxonomy): domain Eukaryota; kingdom Metazoa; phylum Arthropoda; class Insecta; order Lepidoptera; family Drepanidae; genus Habrosyne; species Habrosyne pyritoides. Next base: position 1,521,677 of record OU015608.1, read on the forward strand.
TAATTTACATAATTTAACCAGGAATATTGTAATTGGCTTAATTTAAGGAATAATTCGTTTTGAATTTTATTGTTCTTTTTTTTAAAAAGCTGTCATCATCATCATCAGCCTATCTCCGTCCACTGCTGGACATAGGCCTCACCTATGGCACGCCACTGAGCTCGATCTTCAGCTCTTTGTTTCCAACCGCTGCCAGATGGATCGATGATATACGCAAGCTGGCTGGCAGCGGTTGGAAAAAAGCTGTAATGTTCCTTATTTAATAAAAAAATAAAATAAAATTATAATTTACTAGCGACCCACCCTGGTTTTGCCTCAGTGGAATAATGAAGATTTGTAATACATAAAAAGCTGAATAAATTCTCTAAATGAAAGATGATAATCTATTGCGTAGTTCAAAATAGATAAACGTTCAAACAGAAATAGTTTTTTTTTTAATACTGCCTATGATACCTAAATTCTATCCGTAATACGTTAGTTGCCATTTATACAAATACAGACGCAATAATATGAAAATACTGGCAATAATATGAAAGAAAATACAATTCTCAATGCCTCGTAACGAGGTAAACACACGAACTATAGCTTTTCACATAACATAAAAGATCATGAACATCATAAAGGCTTCTGCTCGCTATTTGTATTCAGGGAGACACAGCAAAAGTTCTGTACGGTTAGTTAGATATACCTAAAGTAGGCCTTTGTATGCCTCGCGTCCGCTCTGCTAGTCTATTTAAAATAATTCGAGTAAATAAAACTTTACCGTTGAATAAATCAACTTTTTCCCCACCAAGTGGGCATATTAAACAAGTAAACATAGGTAATTGTTTCAGACAGGTGTCGTGTGGGATTTTGTTCATTTTACAGCTTGTGTCTTAAAAATAACCATTTTCTAGTACCCAACGTTACATATGTCTTATCTATGGTTTGGTGGATTGAATAATAATAGGTTGGGGAAAAAGTTCCTTCGCATTTTTTAAGAAAATTCAAAACATTTTTAATATAGTTTATTTACATTTAACTTAAGTACGTAGGTTCCATTTTGTTCGATAACTTTTTGTCATCTTGTAGGTAGGGACATGATCCCATTGCTATAGAAATTTTGGGACTTCTGATCAAAATACTGCGACAAGTGGTTTTGACAGTCCTCTCGTGATGTTAACCTGACACTGCCTAAAGAATTCTGAAGAGACCGAAACAGGTGGAAATCTGAAGGTGCAAGGTCAGGACTATACGGCGGATGCATTAATACCTCCCAGCCAAACTCTCTTAATTTTTGCTGAGTGGCTAAAGATGTGTGAGGTCTAGCGTTATCATGATGAAAAACCCCTTCTGTTGATTAATTCCGGCCGCTTTCTCTCAACTTCTTGCTTTAATCTCATCAGTTGTTCGCAGTAGAGTTCAGAATCGATGGTCCTGCCTGGTGGTAACAGCTCATAATGAATAATGCCCTTCCAATCCCACCACACACACAGCATCACCTTGTTGCGAGTTAGCTCGGGTTTTGCCACAGTCTGTGAAGCCTGCCGGCCTTTGACCACGACTTTTTTCGCACGTTCTTATCGTATGTGATCCACATTTCCTCACCAGTTATCGGCTTCTTCAAAAATGGTTCGGTTTCATGACGTCGTAATAAAGAATCACAAATGAGTACACGGTTCATTAGGTTTATTTCAGTGAGCTCGTGAGGTACCCAAATATCTAGCTTTTTGTTTTTTTCAAATGCGCCAAAACTGTTTTGTGGTCAATTCCCAGTTCTTCACCTACGTCGTAACTACTAATATGCCGATCTTGCTCCACTTTTTCAAAAATGGCATCCATTTTATCCGTAATGGGGCGACCAGAGCGACGTGCATCTTTGACATCAAAATTTCCGGATTGAAAACGCTTAAACCAAATTTGTACTACTCTCACAGACACTGCACTAGGTCCATAAACATCGCAAATATTTTTCGCGGCTTGCGTTGCATTTTTACCTTTTTTGTAGTAAAATTTTTAAATGAATCGAATTTCTTCATTAGATTCACTCATCTTGGCGGTACGAAAAACAAATGCAAATCACATATTTTCCTAATTTGAATTTGGCATTATGTTCATTAAAATTAAAATTTTCAATGATACCAAAACCAGCCAGATGCAAATAGTATAGCCAAAGAGATTTTATTACAAGTTCATATATACTATAATGCGAAAAGACTTTTTCCCCAACCTAATATTATAATAACAAATTATTGTGTATCAACAAATATAGGTACGTATAAACAATTCGATAGTGATTATTTTAGTGACATTTTAATTACATATTAATTATTTCAACATGCACAAATAGTGATTCAAAATTCAAAATTCAAAATTCAAAACCATTTATTCAGTTTAGGCCCTCAGAAGGCACTTATGAAGGTCAAATTTAAAGTTACTGAAGCTACTACCGGTTCGGAAGTCAGCCTTCAACTGAGAAGAACCGGCAAGATAATTTCTAATAACATAGTTACTAATACCAAAACGAGTTCCAAATACTATTAGGCGATATTACTCTTTTATGAAGGTCTAAAGATGGGTTTTTATACTATCATCTATCCTATGATATGAAAAGTATGTACCTTTATTGCTGTTTGAATCCAAATATATTTTTTATACCACCTGGGTCGACGAACAAGCAGACGGTCCACCTGATGGTAAGTGGTCACCGCCGCCTATGGACATTTGCAACACTAGGGGCATCGCCAATGCGTTGTCGACCCTGAGACGTGAAGTTGTCTCATGTGTCTGTAACTTCACCGGCCCCCTTACCTTTCTAACCGAAGCACAGTAATACAAGTGCACTACTGCTTCACGGCAGAAATAGGTAATGTGGTAGTACTTCGCCGGATGAACTCTGCACTAAGAGCTCTACTACATTAAAAATTAAGTAAACCTACCACCAAATACTGAGGACATACATTTGAGTCCAATGAACATGTCTGTTTGTTCTCTGTGTATATTTAAAAGGAGTACTTATTTATTGATAAATACTTGCTGTACTTACAGCGTTTTGGTGTATAACCAAAACGTACAACCAATCAATTACACATATACATATGATTCTTAATTTAAATTAAATATCTAACACATATATTCACAATGGTATTAAACGTAGTAAAAAAAACATCAGTATTCGGTTCCTGGGCAATTAGGGCGTGGAGGAGATTTATACCGTGAGTTGTAGGTGCAAATTGAGCGGTTTGTGTTCGCACAGGCACCGATGGAGCCAAGAGACGCAGTGATCAGAAGCTTAGGCATGAGAATGTTTCGTAAGCGTCATCGTATCGAGTACGCCAGATACCAAAGCTATGGGACATTGAACATTGCGCAACGTCACGGTATGCGCGGAGTCCATTTTTTCATAAAAACCCACATTTTAGCGCACTCGATACGCTGACGCTACTCTTGCGATAGATTGCATTGACCTCAGTTATCTAGTTGCTAGATTTTCTAAGTTAGGGTTTGATAATTTTTGAAGATTGTTAGATACAATATACATAAATTTAAGACTTAAGATTATTTAAGGAGTTGAGTATTTAGTGACATAGTTTGGAATGGTTTTGTAGTAGCGAGAAAAACATAGAAGTAATATGGAATATCATAATGACGTATAGTATATTATTGGGTAAAAGATGGTATAGGACGCTTATAGTCTATTGATTTAGTTTGTTTGGGGTAGGTTAATAAATTTCTCTCATGATAAGCAGTTTCTAATGTAGAATAGAGCGGACTATTCACAGGCATTCAAAAGTACTTTCTAGAAATTCTGCCTAAATAATTGATTGGGATTTTGGGGATCATCTTATCTCTTACAAAAATTTGTCTATAATTCCCTAGTTATACTGATTATAATTAAGCGGGAATATTGTATTTTTGGGATAATATTTCTGGCCTTGTACTTGAGCCTCTTGAATTCTTGAAAGTTTAAAAAATAATGGTGCAGAATATTTGTATTATTGATAAGGTTGACAATATCATCTTTGTGTCTTATTGTAACGGTTAATTTTAAGGATGACTATCACAATCTTTTGAGAGTTTTCACTCTTAAGTTTCTTTCCATTAACTTATAAAATGATGACTGCAAATGCTAAAAAAAAATTTTTTTTGTTTAAATTTTTTTTCCCCCAGGTCGGGAGGAATGTAAAGAAGGTATATGCTAGCCGTTATTACTGTTGTGACTGGCTGACGATTTATTTGAATGAATAAGTTAATATTCGTTTTCTAAAAAAAGAAAAGAGAATGACAGTTGGCGAGCACGGACAAAGATGTATTTTTTTTACTATAAACTTTTATGGAATAAAATATTAAATTAACTAAATTATATATTTGATGTATATGTTGATATATTTGAATATTTGATAAGTTTCTTTGTAATTACGCCCCCGTACACTACAGTACCGTTAGTAACTAAATCCTCAATAATATAAAATGGCATAGTGATGTTAACTAACTTATTATAAATGTAACGGTTTACAATGCATCATGTATGATTAAATAAAAAAATTATATGGTTTTTCGAATGATTTTGAAAGTACTATATAAAAACCTTAACTTTATGTTATACTAGCTGTCCCCCGCGGTTTCACCCGCGTTGCCGAGGGATGTTACATTATTTTGTTCATTCTATCATCAATAGTTTTCGCAGCGCACGCGATTTAAGAATGTTTTGTAATTTTTCACACCTTGGGTTACATTATTGGAATTTTTAGTATGGATCCCTAACTTTTTTTAAATTTTATATAGCTTATGTTACTCAGTGATAATGTAGCTTTCTAATGAAAAAAGAATTATTAAAATCAGTCCAGTACTTTTTGAGTTTATTCGTTACATACAAAAATATAAATCTTTCCTCTTTATAATATTAGTGAAGATTTACTGTACTTATGTTCTATTTTTCTTAATTCTAATATTTTTATGATATTATAACAAAAAAAAAGATGTAGCAACGAAACTACCACCCCAATAGCTATAAACTAAAGAGTATATCGATTACCACGTACTTTATCTTTGCATCAACCAAGTAGTCAATAAAAACATGGTGAGTTGGGCAAGGAGTTAGCCGTAATACACAATATACCTTATAGCGAAGGATAATCATACAATTATTAATTAAAATTGATTGCCGACTGTTCTCAGTAGAAATCAACCTACAAAACATCATTTTTTTTAAATCTATTTTACCAAAGTATTAATAAGTATTATAATAAACACAAAATAACATCCTGTCAAACCCGCAGTACGGTTTGTCGACAGAAAAACTCTCTTATTTAACTATATTTCATTAGCACTTAATTATTTTACAATCTAATCTTATCTATTTATTTATTCATTATTCTAAAGCCAAGAAATACATTTTTAATTTTCGCTTAATCTTGAAACGGTTAAAGGAAACAATTTATTTTAAACTGTTGACATTGATACCAGATTACGTTTTTCTGATTACTACAGTAATATCATAATAATCCGTGGTAGATTATTATGATATGAATTAGGATAGTTGGTGTTTTAGATTGTACCCTTGGTGTTGTATCCTCACGCATTTTCAACTGGCCACATATCCTCCCCTCATCTGACCCGCCTCACTCTGCTCATAAACAGCTTCTTACGTCTGTGAATAAATATAAATCATTTAATAACAATTTATTAGGTTAAATAAATATTCGATAGTCCTAAATATAACTCTATTGAAAACTCAATTTATTTGTAAATACAGTATTCTCTGTAGATCAATTGTGTTTACTTGTGTTTGATAAATGTGTGCAGCCAACCAGGCCTGAACTAATAAAACACCGTGCTATATTTTCTCACGATATTTTCGTTTACCCAAAAGCTCAAGCTTTCCAAGACCAACGACTCTCGTCACGGTATTCGGCGGTACATGATATCTGGCATATCATATCCGTAAAATCAAACATTAAACAGGACTTACTGGCTTATAAATGTCCAGATTGAGTTCACCTAATTTATTCTCTAGCCTCGCAGCACAAGAACTGTCTCTATGTTGCTTCTTGACGAAACAACGAAATTTTTGATCTTCTCCACGCTTCAAAGAGGTATCTTTGGTTGTGCAAAGACGTCTCATATGGCCCTTTTGGTTGCAATTATGGCATATAAGATTCTTATAATTGCACCTCTCACTTGTATGACCACGGATTCCGCAAATGGTACAACTCTGAACAGGGAACACCTTCTGAGCCGCTCCAGAAGTAGAAGTCTGTGCGACCTGTTTAGCTACCCTCACCTCCTTCTCCTCCGTTTCTAAATGGCACGCCACATGAACTATTCTGTCGTAACGGTAATCATTTTCAACAAACAGGACTTACTGGCTTATAAATGTCCAGATTGAGTTCAGCTAATTTATTCTCTAGCCTCGCAGCACAAGAACTGTCTCTATGTTGCTTCTTGACGAAACAACGAAATTTTTGATCTTCTCCACGCTTCAAAGAGGTATCTTTGGTTGTGCAAAGACGTCTCATATGGCCCTTTTGGTTGCAATTATGGCATATAAGATTCTTATAATTGCACCTCTCACTTGTATGACCACGGATTCCGCAAATGGTACAACTCTGAACAGGGAACACCTTCTGAGCCGCTCCAGAAGTAGAAGTCTGTGCGACCTGTTTAGCTACCCTCACCTCCTTCTCCTCCGTTTCTAAATGGCACGCCACATGAACTATTTTGTCGTAACGGTAATCATTTTCAACAAACAGCCGGATAGCGTCACTCTCCAACCCGGACACCAGCTGGTCCCGGAGATTGTCTTCAAGGCTGGTTCCAAAGTCACAGTATCTTGACAGTTTCTTTAGCTCAGTAATGTACTGTGCGATGGATTCTCCATGATTTTGTTTTCTCTGCCGAAAACGGTACCGTGCCGCCATCATTGATGGTTTCGGTTGCAGGTGCTCTCGTAGGACTTCCACTACTGCCATGTAGGTCATCTCACCTGGTGTCAGTGGACTAGACAGATTGCTCAACAGCTCGAATGTTTTGTCCCCTATTACTGTTATGAGGGTAGGCAGCCACAAGTCCTTTCTAATCTCATTCACCTTGAAGTACATTTCAAGTCGTTCTACGTAGAAATGAAATGAAATGAAATGAAATGAAATTTTATTGCCAGAAACAAGGTACAGAAAGATGTCGACGATTAATTGAGATCTACATGTTTCGCCTTCACTACTGTAGGCATGCAAATACATATAACATTAATATTAATTTTAAGTCAGTTCAGTTACATAATAGTATTGAATAAAATTTAATTAGAATAATACCGTTAAACCTCAGCGCGTCAAAATAATTTTTTTAAAGAGAAATGAAGAAAACGAAATAGAGTGACCAATTGCCGTACCTAAGGTTGAACTCACTGATTTTGCCTACCGACATAGTGATGATATAACAGTTCTGTTTATAGTAAATATGAAAAACGTCTTTACTGATCCACTGTGTGTTGTGAACTGCATGTAGCATTTAAGTTTCACTCGTATTTAAATAAGGTTTACCGTAAGCATTCTTTTAAAAAACAATATAATTACGGTAATTAGGTGATATTTTTTGTGTCCTCATTAATAGATTCATTGCTTTTTATGATAACATTAACTATAAAAGGCAATAACTAATGTGTATATTAATTAATTACGTAAAAAACTAAAAATATTATCAACTAATTGTTCTATTTACTCAAATTAATACAAACAAATATTTATGTATTTTTTTTTCATGAATCTTTACTTAATTTTTTTAATTTTAATCTCAAGGTTATCTAGGAATTAATTTTGAAATATTTTTCTCCTACTGATCGCAAAATAAACTTAAATTTTCAAAAAGAGATCATTAGCTTTTGTACTTTATTTAAGTAGTTAACCATTTTGAATAAATATAAAAATCAATAGCTTTTATTGTATTTTTCATAAGTGTGCGGAACCTAGTACCTAAGTCAATCTTGCACATTTTATAAACTCCCATTTAAATCGATTAGGTATATCATACTTTACTCCAACTAGATCCCTCTAAATCCCTCTAGTACAGCAGTAAACCTGCAAAGGGTATCTTTATTCCGAGACATTAACTTATTTTTAGATAAAAATATGAGGTCTTCATCGTTAAGCTATGGATACACAGAGAGCACATTTGAATTTTTTATGCCACCTGGGCCTAAAAATAGACAGACGGTCCACCTGATGGTAAGTGATCACCGCCGTCTATGGACATTTGCAACACTAGGGGCGTCGCCAATGCGTTGTCGTCCCTGAGGCCTAAAGTTGTTAATTATCATGTGCCTATAATTACATGTGCAACAGAATTGTTTCAAAATTGAAATCTATTGCCATCCTTGTCATATTATACGTCATAGAGCGTAAAAGGATATATTAACTGAAGTTATCATAGTTCATAACTAAGTAAGAATTTTGGTGACTAACTTAAGTGCCCTTGGCAAGCTTAAACTTAATAAATTGTTTTGAATTACAGATTATTGTCATAATAATAATGCTTGGCACGGCGATTGTGTTACTTTTTTATTTTTTATTTATTTGGCACACAAAACAGAATACAATCAAATTATGATAATGAGGTTACAGAAACAAAGGCTTAGTACAGGACTGCATTCCCAAGCATGTGTAATAAATATTCAACATGACAGTGGGCATGTTAGTAAGAAGTTAGTAAGTTATACATACAACATAATGTATTACAATTAATATATAAGCCTAAGATTTAAAAAAAGAAAAAATATATAAAAAAAAATGTAAAAAAAAAATAACAAGTACTGATTAGTGTGTTAGTATAGTTAATAATTACAAAATTGATAGTGACTAATGACTGTTGTGAATAATTCGAAATATAGCTTTTTTAAATTGATTTATATTTGTATTATATATCTCAACAGTATTATTGTGGCATACCATGATATCATTGTATTGACGACATATTCTAACAATGGGGTTGTAGAAGTGGGTGTTATTAATTTACTCGATATCGTTATTTTAGCTAAGTTTGTATTACATTGATGGTGCTACGAGTGCTGTCCAGCACTGATCACGCAGCGAACCATGAAATAGGTATTCAAATTGAATCCGAGAAAGTTGCCTAATTTGGGTGCAGTTTGATGGTACAGTATAAACCTCGGCTAGAGACTTGAAGGTCCGAGGTTTGATTCCTTAGACGGACGGTAATATTAACGTTACTTTGTTTAAAAATAATCTGTAGCCCGGGTTTGATAATGTGTGTTTAGGTGTCGCTGGGACTTAAAAATATATTTGATGGAATGTCTCATTACTATGGCATTTTGCGTACCTCTTCAGAGATTACAGGCCTGAAGAAGTTGTGTTAAATCAATGAAGCGTGAAATATCTCATCTCTAAATAGTATAAAAAAGGCAAACTTCACTATTTAAACTACATAGCAGATTTTGTAGCGTCTTTCACCATAATTTTCTTTTCCCGGAATTACCACTTAATTAACTAAATCAAAATTCAAAAAGATTCAAAACCATTAATTCAGTTTAGGCCCTCGGAGGGCACTTATGAAGGTCAAATTTAAAGTTACTGAAGCTACAATTCATAGTGGTTAGTGTCACTAACCACCTTTTCCAAATGTTTTTAATTAAAAACAGTGCTTTCTTTCGGTTGTTGATTGCACTTACAAGATAATAAACATCTTCTTTGACAAAATTAAAAAATACAAAATTCTAAACCATTTATTCAGTTTAGGCCCTCGGAGGGCAATTATGAAGGTCAAATTTAAAGTTTAAAGTTACTGAAGCTACAAAGACTGAGTACTAAATTTCTCCGCACATCGGTCATAAAGTCTTTATTAAAATATTGGTATTATTATGTATGTTACACGGATAATACATGTGACGGAAACAGTTAAAGCCGGGGTGGGTTGCTAGTATTTAATTATAATGAAGCCCTTTCATATAATACCCGACGTCACACGGTTAACTCAATGCAAAATTTGGACCGCTGTTCCTTACATAATGACTCTGTTTTTATGATTTAATTGCAAATGTATAGTTTTCAGATTTTTCCCTATACTTGTAATACAAGACAGTAATACTTGCCTAATTTCATAGTTCTAGAACAACGGAAAATACCCTATACATTTTGATTCCCTTGAGTGTCGAAATATACATTTTGATTCCCTTGAGTGTCGAAATATACGTTTTTCGCAGTATAAACGGCCGTACCTTTTTTCCGTTAACTTAGAAGTTAGATTTTTTCACAGCTTCAAGAGACTGTAGAACTGAGTATTTCGTTTTAATTTCACGTTCATCCATGTTTTTTTATGATAAATACAGTATTTCCTATCCATCAAAAAAATATCCTCAAAATATAGAATTTTCAGATAAAATGTAAACCTGCTCATAAAATTGCTGCTCTGAAACGTGTGCAATTTCGACTTATCAATCTATTCACGCCAAGTACGGATGTATTATTATATTGCTGATGATCTTGGTATGATTCAGACTTAATGCAAAAATGCAGATAGGTTTCGACTGAGGCTGTGTCAGCGGTACTGAGTATACGCCGACAAAGGTTTCTTGGTACTTTCAACACTATAACTCACTAATATCTATTTCCTACTTTACTATGATTTTTTTAAGAAGCTTTTTACTTTAAAATCTTAAAGTAAAAAGCTTCTTAAAAAAAAGCGGAGTTTCGGAATTTTAAGAGTTTTGTATTTTATTTTAATAGACACTATTTACCGTCCCGTGGCTTTGCCTGCATTCCCAGTGATGTAATGTATCCTAGCATTTAAATATAGCCTATGTCACACGGAAATAGAGTAACTTTCTGTTAATGAAAGATTTGTTTAATTTGGAGGCAGTGGCGTAGCGTGCTTTGGCGGGGCCCCATATAAAAATTAATACATTTAGGGCACTTTTTTTTGGTAACTTCCCTTTTCTGTATACTTTTTCCTATCGTAACTCCGCTGGGATAATCTCTTTTCCTTTCACTTATTATTTTTTACTTATCACTACTCCTACTACTAAACCCGAAGAACAATTGTTTGTATTGTATTACAATGTAATGCACAATTAAATAAAACGCGTCAATAAACACTACTCTCCCTGGTTTATCTTCGTATGTACATCGATTATTGTGGGATTCCCCCGGTGAAGTAAATGACTTAAACGGGGAAATCCTGCAGCCGCGATAGCCGATTTTGGGTGTTGCCAACTTTTGAACGCACGCTTTACGCGGGAAGAAAGAAATTGCTTTATTTGACTTTTGTCATTTCTGAAATAAAAAGAAAATTGGGAAGTTTTTATTAATATTTGCTTACGCACGTCGTTTAATTGATACGGCAGGTACAGCGGAAGCTACGCCCCTGATTGGAGGAGTACTTTCTGAGATCTTTAACATTTTTTTAAAGTAGCTCGAATACTTTCTAACCTTAGTTCAGAGTTCGATTATCTATATCTATACTATCTTTCGATTTAATTTGACCTATTTGTGACCTATAGATTTTATTATATACACACCATGCTGAGTAAGTAACTTGAATATGATCTGCTTGTGGACTGAAGGCTGACGATAGTTGTAGAATGCTTGAGGTACTGTAGGATGATTCAGTAACAGTTTAAGTTTTAGTCAAGTATGTACTCAGATCGAGTTACATTATTGTACTCAATTTATCTTAGTAAAATATGTGTCAATGGTGAAAGCCTTTCTAAATAAATCTTACTATTAATATAAGTAAATATTATAAATATATATATTAATATAAATATTTATAGATGTAATTTAAACTGTTATGGAAGAACGAAGTCTCCTAATACAGGCATTGCATGTTTAAAACTTTGACAGGCCAGTTGGCTTGGTGAAGATTTGCCCAATTTGGAAAATTTTTTTGATCCCTTAATTTTTTCCATTAGTGTATATATTTTTAAATTCCTGTTGGTTTTACCATTGTAACCATAAGGGTTATTAGACAGATCTGTCAACCTGATTAGAGCCTTCTTGTGAAATGGGGTAGGCGATAGGATGAGTAAAACTTGGTGACATCGTTTGCGCCCTTATGCCGTTGTAATAAAGTATGTTTTAAGGTAATTCCGCTTTCGATATATATGTATTTGGCTTCGAATAGGCCTGTCCAAGTACTTTTGAATAGTCAGCCTCCCAAATCATACAAACTCGGTAATTACTTATTTCAAAATGAACTTTGTCTTATTAATTTATTTAGATATACTGACAAAAATTTTCATGATGTCGGTACAGAAAGTGAATAAATAAAAAAATATTTGAAATAATTTATGGTAAACCTCAAACTATCTATATAAGTATGTACCTATATAGATAAGAAAATATTACCTATATGCAGTAGGCATATCAGTTATCTAGCTTCCTTGGTACAATCAGTACTCTCTGACTAATTTGGGATTCCGAGTGTAAAATAACATCCCATGATATTTAAATAAATAAAATTATTTAGACCAGAGCAGACAAGGAGCATCTCTCACAAGTATGAAGCCTATATCTGCAAAGCCTGTTTGGCGAGATCTTGTCTTCTTCTACCTTCGAATGGTCACTAGTCCAAGGCCTATCAATACCCTACTACGCTTATTATAGTTTAAATGAAAAATTTGTACCCAATTTATTAAATTTTTCGCTATTTCAGATTCCCTAGGGCCATCTATAATTTTATTTGAGAAATGCTAGCAATAGGTGAAAGAAAATTTAAATTCCAGAGGTTTTAGTTCCGAATGTAAATAACAGATGGCGTTAGGTGTATGATTACAATGTTGCATTTCGTGAGCTTCAGGTTTCATCAAAATTTGGATAGATGGCATGTCTATGAGTGAACGTATCTCAAGGCGATGATAGCTCGGTTGATGACGTTGAATGTGACAGGTCCTGGCTTCGAAACATAGAACACCACCCCCATGTTGAAAATATTTTATATCTTCTTGATCGAGCTTTGTCGGCCCAATCCTTTCGCGTAATAAGCACTCTATGTAATTAAATGGCTGTATATAAGTTTTTAATATGTACCTGTAGCGAAAGTTTTAATTTTCTTTGGTATGCAACCTCTTTGTGGCGTACCTACATTAGATGTTTTTATAGTTCCGATAAAACATTTCTTTAAGATCGATATACCTATTGTGTGATTATAACGAATATGCAACAATAAGTAGCCGTGTTTAACCAAGATTTTCTCCAATGCTCTCCATGGTATTATTAATATCTTTATGGACGTATAAATAGGTGATAATAACCACATACTATCAAATGGACTTTCTACCCGTTTTTTAAAATCTTTTTAAATTTCTCTTATGAGAGTCAAAGTTAGGTACTGACGCTACCACCGGTAAAGAAGTCAGCCACGTTAGCAAAATGCACTTTTATTTTGACTACGATACCCGAGAACATTTCAAATGGAAAAGTAAATTGAAAATGCCTATAAATATACATATATTTATGTTAACCTGATGTAAAAACCACTGAGAAGGGTTCCATGGAATTTTCATTACAAGATAGCTTTTAGTTTTCAAATTGGAATATCATTTACGTTTTACCTCAATTGTGGGTTCCTGAAGGATACAACATTAAAATACTTTTACAAGCTGAGAGATTGTTGCTTTAAAAGCTTTTTTTATTTAACATTATTTGGTAGATAAAGCTCTGTGTTATACACACACAAGATTTTTAAAATTAAAATAATTATTGCTTTTTTTATATCCGGGAGTATATTTTATTATACTACTAACTGTCCCCCGCGATTCCACCCGTGTTCTCGATTAAAAGTTGTCTATGTCTCTCTCCATATAATAATCTAATAAAAAACAAACACTTTCTCTGAAAAAAATATTATATTAGTAATACTGTGAAAACGTCCAATATATACGATGCTAATCTTAAGTAACTACTTTTTTTATGTTTTGTCTGTCTGTCTAAAAGTTTGTCTCCATAACAGAATATCCTACAAAACGGCTATTCGGATTTAAATTTAATTTGGAACACAAATCGCGGAGGATATATCATAAGATATTATATTATATAAATATTACTAAATGAAATTTAACAATCCAATAAAATTACTATAAAAGCCATTCCTCTAAATCTATTTACAAAATAAATCATTGGTACCCAAATCACTGTCAAATAGTAGCGGGCCCAGAATGCTGGAAACGTCTCTTTGTAAAGGAATGCAGGTGAAATACAAATTTTATCGGACCGGGCGCAACGAAGCCTTGGAAAGCGGACCTTTCACGTCATTAACTTCGTTAATAAAAGAGACACGAGTATAGAGGCCGCGACGGATCATTGTCAAGCACATTTTCCTTATAGAATCACACGCCAGGTTTTCCCAAGCAAGCATGGCTACTCACCTTTTTTCACAGAATCATAGGGTTAAATGGCTAAAATATGTACTTTTAACATCACCTCGTATCGAACCTTCAGCCCTATAAAAATATGTGTATTGAATGAGTATCGGACATCTATCCACTTTTATTCACACTACCCACACCAAATCTATTATAATTATAATATAACAAATATGATATGTGATGAATAGTTTTAAGAGTCTAATTAAGGAAATTAAATTAAAAATCCTGTCTCCAAAAAAGGAAAGCGCGAAAACATTTTAAATAGATAATGCTGCAGTTTCTTTAACATAACTGTAAGAAATATTGCCTTACGATTTACCATAAATTTATTATTTGCCACACAAATTCTAAAAAAAAAAACAACTTATTATCAATGATTTATTACGATCCAGGTTAGACTGAATGTTATTTCAAAAATTATAGATAATTCTATGATAATACTTCGTTCCATTGCATTTATCAAAAAAGATGGCGGACACCTAAAAAAATTAAAATCATTTTGACAGATCTACGCCATGTTTTTCAAGTCAAAGGCGGTAGAATTTACAATCGCAATCATCATCTGCCTGCCCTTTTCCCAGTCATTTGGGGTCGGCGCGATATGTAATTTTTTTCCACTCACTCGTTCATTCATATTTTTATCATCTTTCACTCTATCCATCGAATTCTTCTAGGGTTTTCCTCTACCTAAATACCTTCTTTCATATTCATTACTTTTTTAGTCACCTGGCTTTTCCTACCTACCCCGTTCCTAATCATTTGGAGTCTGTCATATGTTAATTTCTTCCAATTAACCATTATCTTGCCATCTAAGCATCCACTCTCTTCTTATTCCTATCATCACACAATGCATCCATTTCTTCGATCTTCCTCTACTCAAATACCTTATTTCATACTCATCAGTCTTTAAGTCAAATGGTTTTCCCTCCTCATGGCACGTCCACACAATATCCAGCTCTCTCAAACATAATATGTGTGCCACATTATGTCATCTATGTATATAAAAGAAAGTCGTGTTAGTTACACTATTTATAACTCAAGAACGGCTGAACTGATTTGGCTTAAAATTGGTGGGGAGGTAGCTTAGAACCAGGAGACGGAAATAGGACTTTTTATCCCTTTTAACAACGTTCCCACGTGACGTGACATAAAACGTCAAAGAGAAAACGCATCTGACATGGAATAACAAAACACAAATGACTTAGCGGTATTAGAAGTAACGTAGGATACTTTTTGTGTCGGGAGATGTTACATCCCTCGGGAACGCAGGGGCAGCTAGTTACTAATAATACCAACTATAGTATTTTTCAAGTAGCATGAGCTTGGAGACACATGATGTTTTGTAAGATTTCTCCATGGTTTATGTTTATTTCGATATAATAATCGGATACCGTAACAAACGTCATCTCATGAAGCAATTAACATACAATACACACAAACAAAATACTTGATATGTTAAATTCAAAATTCAAAACCATTTATTTAGTTTAGGCCCTCAGAGGGCACTTATGAAGGTAAAATTGAAAGTTACTGAAGCTTTAATATATATAATATGTACAACACATAACATGAGAAGAAGAAAAATAAAGAAGTAGATAACAGAACAAGTGTTTTTTTTTTCTTTTTATACCACATGGGCCGACAAACAAGCGGACGGTCCACCTGATGGTTAGTGGTCACCGCCGCCTATAGACATTTGCAACACTAGGGGCATCACCAATGCGTTGTTGACCCTGAGACGTGAAGTTGTTCAGTCTCATGTGCCTGTAATTTCACCGGCCCACTTACCATTCTAACCGAAACACAGTAATACAAGTGCACTACTGCTTCACGGCAGAAATGGGTAAGGTGGTAGTACTTCCCCGGACGAAAAGTAGGCGGTTTTATCGCTAAAGCGATTTCATCCAGACAACATTTAGACCAACATTTATTGTAGTATCCCTGTGTAATTAAGAGATCGACAAGATATGGGTAAAAAGCCTTTAACTGTCACAACCCATCCTATGAAATAAATTATTATAATAATTGGCAAAAGCGTAACAAAAAGACTTTCAACCGGTGCTAATGGGTGTAAAAATGTTTAAATGTATGTATTTAGACAAAAATGTATATATACAATGGTATATGTATATTAGTTATCTGGTTTTCATAGTACAGGTTCTGCTTAGTTTGGGATCAGATGGCCGTGTATAAAGAATGTCTCAGGATATTATTATTATTAATGAACTGTAATGAAATGTCTAAAATGTGACCACATAATGCAATTAAGTTCTCATAACAAAGCAAAGTGAAATCTACGCATCAAACATTAATCTAGCGACCAACACCAACTAATTTCACGTTTCAGTACATCTGAAAACAGCGGAGAATGCTCGCCAGCACAATGGATGCTCACAATTGTGTGCGGACTCGAGTCGCATGGAGTGGTTATTATACCTGGCGGCAGGGTTGACTGTTTAGTCGTTTTTTAATAGAAAATTTAATTAATAATAGAGATATTTTTTCACAAGATAGTCCAATAGATGACGTCCAAAATGATTTTTTGAAATGAAACTTGTTAGGGGAGGGCTTTGAAATTCTCATCCATAACCTTTTTGTGTTACAAAAAGCCAATGAATTATAAACACAGTCTATGCTATTCAAAAGTGATAGATGAATAATTAAAATGATTCTCTGTAATACAAAAGTTTCACTTCTATCGTGTGTCTTTACGATACACCCTCTTTTTTAAATATTCTCCACATCCAGGTATATTCAAAAGCGGAAACTAGTAATGGTAATGTTTTCTAAACTATATATAAAAAATCCTACATTCAAACTTTCGTATAAGTAATAAAAGGAAAACTTAAATGTACCTATAAATTTAAAAATGGTCGCCAATCGCTGCCCAGCGGAAACATGCCGAGAAGGCTGGCAGCATTGGCACATTGAATGGCAATGCTTATTCTCTGGTCATAATAGGCCAGCTCGCCGGACAAGGTGTGTCTCAGTAAGACGATTTGATTTTGCTATGTTTAGATTTTTCTTCATGGTTAACCTTCTCTTGAAAATTAATAAGCATAAATAAGAAAATTCTGTACAATACATATATTTGCCGTTCAACATCAACAATCATCATCATTCCAGAATTTGCCACTTTCCTCTATATCAAATTTCTTACTCTTGTATTACTTATACCTATCATAGTTTATTTTTTCTTTTTTTATACCACATGGGCCGACAAACAAACGGACGGTCCACCTGATGGTAAGTGGTCACCGCCGCCTATGGACATTTGCAACACTAGGGGCATCGCCAATGCGTTGTCGACCCTGAGACGTGAAGTTGTTAAATCTCATGTGCCTCTAATTTCACCGGCCCCTTACCTTTCTGACCGAAACACAACACCAACAACAATAAAAGTGCACTACTGCTTCACGGCAGAAATGGGTAAAGCAGTACTTCCCCGGACGAACTCTGCACTAAGAGCTCTACTACACTGCCCATATTTCACAATAACAACGCAATATATTTTGATGTGGTTTTAATATTAGAATAATATTTCATTCACAGGGTTTATGCATATGTGCATTTTTTTAAACGAATACGGATGGTTGGGGCGCTCGCCACTCGGCCACTCTATCCGTGCTAAGTCCGTCAGACGTCAGTAGCGTTACACGTTGTCTTTTATAATTTTTTTTGAACGTTTTATTTCTACGTTTTATACTATAAAGATTCGCTTCTTTTTTTTTACATATTATCCCATAGAGACAAAGTCGGGGTGGATCATTAGTTTATCATAATTAGTGGAGAAGTCTGTTAATTAGGACAATTATCATTATTGTTTTTTTACAAATGTTTGCATAAACATGCATTACGTTACATCCTATTTCATTTATAAACGCGAAAGTTTGTGAGCTGGGCTGAGTTTGGCTGTATGGACGTTTATTACTCTTTCACGCAAAAACCACTAAGCGCATTTTGATGAAACTTGGCACATGCCCGGTCATAACATAAACAAACTTTTTTTTATTAAAAAAAATCTAAGATCTCTTAGGAATGCAGATGAAACCGCGGGTGGTAACAAGTTACTGTAATAAGAGTATTTAAAAACCGTTTTTCTTATGATAATATTTTGTGATCAGGCTATTAAGTAATAAATAAATAAATATCCTGAGACATTTTTTACACACAGGCAACTGGTCCCAAACTATGCAGATTTGTGCTATGGAAACCATTTAACTCCATTTTAATACGCTTTTATTAGCTTCATACGTATTGGTATGTTAGTATGTATGTATGTGAGTATGTGACGGAAACTTTTGGATTTTGACCCCTTTCAAAACGTCGAATTAACTCGAAATTGGGCATAATCATTATGGAGCGAAGACAATTCACACGCTTTTATAGAAAATTCAACTAAAAAAAAAAAATACATCCAGGATATTAAATGTGGTAACCCTAACTGAATTATGCATTCCCCTATCTACTTTTTGCTTTTTAGTCAATTTTCCAGTTTGGTACTCCGCTATTCATTCTGTATGAAGTGAAATACGGTCTTGTTAGTTTTTATTGTTATTCAATTTTTTTAATGGCATGACTTCAGCATGTACGTCACTTTGGCATGTTATATTGACAGATACAACTGCACTGCACTACTTCTGTTGTAGGTACTTAATAAAATAAATATCCTGGGACATTCTTTACACACGGCCATCTGATCCCAAACTAAGCAGAGCTTGTACTATGGAAACCAGATAACTTATATACAGATACTTCCTTTTCCTTAATCCTTAAATAGTTAGATAGGTATTTACACCCAGACACAGAACAAACAGACATGTTCATTCAAATGTTTGTGCTAGGCGGGAATCAAACCCGCGACCTGCGTCTTGGCAGTCAGGATCGCTAGCCACTACGCTAACTGGTCTGTCTGACTTGTAGATACAAACACCTGACAATGATCTTGTTTATCATAATAAATCTATTCATAGACGAAAATATTGGGTAGATATATTGTGACTGCATACTTTAGTGTGCATTTGTATAACTAACATCTTTAATATTATAAGTGTGAATGTAAGTTTGTTTGTCACGCTTTTACGCGAAACCTAACACACTGATAAATCAAACAAACATAATCTACAAGCAAACACAATAGCTATATTTACACAAGAAAATAATCTTTCGAGTTTGTAATATTAGTACAAGTATAGTACCAGTTGCCAACCCTAGTGTTCATTAAAAAGTCAAAGACCCCTCGGTAGGATGTCGCCGCGTTAAAGATGAGATTTTTTACATTCATCAACTAACACAAAACTGTGAAAACCATGATACTTTCTAAGTTTAATAGCTTCACCCAGGAGTTTGATTCTGTAAGGTAAATTACATTAGCTCGAGAATGTTCCGTCGCGGCCACTATGCTCTATCTCTTTTGCTAACTATGGAGTTACCTGAGAGGACTGCTGTGCAAAGCCTCGATGCGTCGCCTCTCCGTGATATTGTAGCTGAATACCCTTATTCATAGATAGGTTTATAAAAACTTGACATGAAGTTGTAATAAAAGTGCCATTGTTGAATAATTAATTATGTTTAATGTCCATTTTCATCGAGGTACATGTGTTAGTTTGATAAATATGTATGAAATACTGTCATTTTGACATGCGTTAGGTGAAAGATAGACGACAATCCTCACCACATGCCAAGATGGGACTTTAATTATCTCGGTAGAAGTTGAGTCTTATTGCTGAGATCACTAGCCACCTCGACGTGTATACTGTAAATAATGTATGTGATAAATACATACTTATATAGATATTTTACACTCAGACACAGAACAAAAAGACATGATAATGCACACAAATGTTTGACATTATATTTTTTTAATAATAATAATAGTGAATTTCATTTATTCAGGTAATTTGCACCCATTAATTACAAATATAATGGCACACATCAATGCACATATATATAAAATACAATAATTAAAATAAAACAACAATAAAACCTATCAAACATTTAATAATCATAATAAAAATAAAATATAGAATCAAACATAAATAAATAATAAATAAATATCCTGGGACATTCTTTTCACACGGCCATTAGTCCCAAGCTAAGCAGAGCTTGTACTATGGAACCCAGATAACTGATATACTACTTTTTTTTTAAATACATACTTATATAGATATTTACATCCAGACTCAGAACAAACAGACATGTTCATGCACACAAATGTTTGTCCTGGGTGGGAATCGAACCCGCGACCTTCGGTTTGACAGTCAGAGCGCTAACCACCAAGCCAACTGGTCTGTCAAATACAGATAAAATTATATAAAATAAATAAATAATTCTAAACCAAATTAATATTATATAAGGTATAAACTTCACAGTCTTCTCTTAGGCACTGGTACAGCGACATGTCTGCTGGAACAATGCCGAATAAAAGGGCTTCGGTTTATACATCACTACATAGTATAAAACAAAGTCGCCTTCTCTGTCCCTATATCCCTATGTATGCTTAAATCTTTAAAACTACGCAACGGATTTTGATGCGGTTTTTTTAATAGATAGAGTAATTAAAGATGAAGGTTTTTATGTATAATACATGTGACATCCCACGGGAACGCGGGTAAAACCGCGGGGGACAGCTAGTTAGATATAAATGCATAATTATTTTTAAGCTGAGTTGCTGAGTTTATTGCCGGCTCCTCTCAGTAAAAATCAACCTTCCGAACCGGTATTAGAGTCAGACTATTAATTAGTACCTGTAAATTACGAATAGAAATATTTTTATTTCATTTCATATCAAAAAGTAGGATGCTTTTTCATAGTTGACACGCTTTCATTAGTTTCACCTGTATGTTTGTTTGTAACCGACTCCTTTGGGCGCGATTTTGATCCACTGTAAACGGTAAAATTTCATTAAAACTTTATTGATTTATCGAGGACCGATGACAATTCAATATTATAAACAGTTAGACCCGCTATCCTCACAAGGCTATATCAGGATTAGCGATTTTATAAAAAAAAATAGAATTGATAATATCTTAAAAAGCACCTCACACTTTTTTTACAAATCTTATTTTATTCAAATTTCTCTTTATTCAAATATATTTTCTGTTTTTTTTAGTTTTTTTAAACTTTTATTTATTTTTCATTTTATTAGTTGGTTCTTCTTAAATAATATAATAAAAACGTGTTTTTTATTAATCGCTACTATTTAACTGTGAATCATCCAAAATGGAGATAATTCTCTCGGTGAGCGGATTTTTGCAATGCAATGCGACGCGATTTAACACTTAAGCTTCATTAATTCGCCAGACAATACACACAGTTCAACGTCCGTCGCCTCATGCAAAGTAAGGGATTTAAATAACTCTATTCAGCCAGCGATTTCAAAAGTAAAAATACTCACTTCTGCTGTAATAAAACCAAAACTTGCCTATCATGTACGTTTAGTACAATTGATAGAACTGAATAAAATGTTTGATTTCAGTTGGCTTGGTGGTTAGCGACCCTGCCTGGGAAGCTGCAGGTCGATTCCCATCCAGGACAAAGATTTGTGTACATGAACATGTTATTGTGTATGATTGTTCTGTGTCTGGGTGTAAATATCTATAGAAGTATTTATTTAGAAAAAACGTAGTATAAGTATATCTGGTATCCATAGTACATTTGGGATCAGATGGCCGTGTTGAAAGAATGTCCCAGGATATTAGATTATTTTATTCATAAAACCTTGCCAACCATGTATGTTTAGTACAATAGATATAATAATACAAAATGCCAAAAGGGTCAGTTTCAAAATGCAACCTTGCAGAGTTTCTTACCAGTTATTTTCAATTGAAGGATGACTTCTACAATGCTGGTAGCTTCAGTAGCCTTTATGAATAAACTGTATAAAATGTCTCTAATTTTTAACAAGGATAGGCCCCTTGCCAGGGTGGTTACCAACCCTGCCCGGGAACCCGCAGGTCGCGGATTCAATTCCCACCCAGGACAAATATTTGTGTTCTTGAACAAAAAAAATAAGAAAGTTGCGTGGAAAATTAGAAAATTTAAGAAAACTTCTCGATTTTATGAACGCTTTTGATATAAACTTTTAATGTAACTTGATTGATATTATTGTCAGTCGTTTGACAGTTGGTGCGATTGACAGAATGGGCGCTACAAATATCGTTAAATAAACGTGGCGGACGGTCGGAATTACATTGATAAAGTAATTAATTTATAATTTCTTAGTGCACATTTCACAATCGATTCAATACGAATATTCGAATTCAATGTTCATAGTTATGACAGGACAACGTCTGTCGGGTCAGCTACTATCAATATAATTATTTATTTAGTAAAACGTTGTAGATGTTGTATATCAGTTATCTGGTTACCATAGTACAATCTCTGCTTAGTTCAGGATCAGATGGCCGTTAGTAAAGAATGTCTAAGGACATTTATTTATTATTTGCTCATGCTATTTTCCTTACATGAACAAACAGCAGCATCTTTTACTATTGTTATATCTATGCGCTATTTCAAAATTCAAAATTCAAAACCATTTATTCAGTTTAGGCCTTCGGAGGGCACTTATGAAGGTCAAATTTAAAGTTACTGAAGCTACAACCGGTTCGGAAGTCAGCCTTCAACTGAGAAGAACCGGCAAGAAACTCAGCAAGGTTACATTTTTTTTTTAATTGTTATATAAATTTTTATCTATTCTGACTTTTTGGCTATTTTATAATTTCAATTTTACATAATTTTATATTTAACAATTACAAGATACTTATTATAGGTAACATTAATAAAAACAAAACAAAAAAAATATGACAAGACTACAAAATAGAAAATAACAATAATTAGGTACTTACAACTTAAACAAGAGATTTAGAGGTGCACTGTGCAGAGAGCAGCTATTTCCATACATTTTTATCTTCAATATAATGAACTACCTTGTAATACGCTTTTTCTTTCAAAACTTTCCTAATATAATTTTTAAATTTATGATCAGACATTTTGGTTATTGAAAGCGGTATCTTATTATAAAATCGAACACAATTACCAAGAAATGACTTGTTAACTTTAGTTAGTCTAAAGTATGGAACAACTAACTTCTCCCTTTGTCTTGTATTTATACTATGAATATCTAATTTTGCCTCAAACATTCCTATGTTTCTACGTATAAACATTATATTTTCATAAATATATAGTGAAGGTAATGTCATTATATTTATTTCCCTAAATAAATCTCTTAATGATTCACGGGGACCCATACTGTAAATTGCACGAATTGCTCTTTTTTGTATAATAAATATTGATTCTATATCCGCTGCTGCTCCCCAAAACAAAATACCATAGGACAAGAGGCTATGAAAATATGCAAAATAAACTAATTTGGCCGTCTCAACATTCGTCAATTGTTTAATTTTCCTAACAGCAAAAGCAGCCGAACTTAATTTAGCAGCTAGAGTATCAACCTGAGGTCCCCATTGCAATTTATTGTCTAATGTAAGACCCAAAAATACCGTTTTATTTACAAGATCAATATGGCTCCCATCTATTATTATTTGGCTATCTACTTGTGCTACATTTGGTAAAGAAAACCTTAAGCATTTAGTTTTCTTTGAATTTAGTAATAGATTATTTGTAGCAAACCACCCACAGACAATTGACATAGTATGATTAACTTTAGTTAGATCTTTGTCTTTTCTATTAACTTTAAAAATTAATGATGTATCATCAGCAAACAAGACAATAAAAAAAGAAGCTCATGTACTTTTCTCAAACAAATACAGGTACTCTGCATGTTTAAGATCATATACCTAGATCAAAAATTGCTATAGCTCTACCACCTCTTATTGCTTTCAACTTACAGCCTAGGGTTCGATTCTCTAAGGTGAATGACACTGGCTCGACGGTTATCATCTCGGCCTCTGTGTGTCTCCTTCGCTAACAACGCTATCAGGTGAGAGGTGCGCTTTCTGAGGCCTCGTTGCTCCGGTTTGGCGTCAGATTCCGTATTAGTCGAATAAGGGTATTTGGTGTCAAGCCATCATTTTGTTCGAGGGGTCGCATCGATTCAAGCTGGAAATAGCTCTGCAGTCTATAACCTAGTCTGACCTCAGGTTATTTATGCTGCCGACCAATGATGTCTATAAATATGAATATTTTAATAGAGACCTATTCTTGGTAGTTGGTAATGTACCTATAGTTAGTAACCGTATTATATTAGGAATAAAGGTTACATTGCAATATATATGTATATTAAAACGAGATGGACTCGCCAAGTGGTTTGGTGGTTGGAGACCATGACTGCTATGTGTTCATGAACATGTCTATTTTTCTGTATCTGCCCCCTTATTCAGCTAATACAAGCTTCGTCGGCGAGCTGCTTCACGGAGGCCTCGGAGAGCTCCTAGTGATTAGTAGTAATAGCGTAGTTAGTGAAAGAGAACGAAGGCCGCAAAGAAAAATCCTCGAGTTAGTGGATTTTCCTTACAGAATCGAGCCTCTGGGTGTAAGTGTCAGTATATTAAGTAAGTTACATAATAATATAATAAATATTAAATATGATATGAATATAATACATCAGATATCTGGTTACCATGGTATGTACAAGCTCTGCTTAGTTTGGGATCAGATGGTCGTGTGATTATACTATTAGTAATTTATAAATCTTTACTATTAATGTCTTGTCTGTTAGCTTGATGGTAAATTTTCACTATCAACTATCTTGAGATTTGCAACACCAAGGGTATAGCCAATATGTTACTAAAATTAATATTCGATATATTTTTTTACGGATATAACATTACATTTATTTTGGACTAGCCTTAACATTTTTCCGGGATACAAAGTAGCCTATATATTATTCCAATATATCTATCTTTCTATGTGCTAAGTTTCATCCAAATTCGAACGATAATTTTTGCGTGAAAGAGGTATAAACGTCATCATCACATTCATACATACAAACTTGCGCGTTTATAATGTTAGTAGATTTGGAATCGTATATTAATTTTGCCCGTTATCAAGACATTTGTCTCGCTCTTTCTTGAATCTCATGTGAAACCATATAGTTATCGAGGAAAAGAAACCACTGTTTGATCAAAAAAGCATCTAGACGGTGAATGTAGTAAATGAACTAGTAATTTCTTTATGCAGGGAGTAATCACTGAAACTACTGAACCAATTCTGAAAAATTACTAATCGAAAGTATTTTATTCCGGAAAACCTTGCAAGGTGAAAATCATGCTACCTAAAAGTGGAAGGAATCCTCCACTCAAAGGCATAGTTTAAGAATAAATAAATGATGTAATCAAAAAGCGATTTCTAGTTCCAATAACCCATACGGCATTTAATGATGGAATTACGCCAACAATAGCATGTTAAGCTGGCGATACATGTAAGCTATGGCTCGTCGAGCGAAGGCGAGCACCAACGAATAGGCAGCTCATTTATCTAGTCTCGCCAATACTCGCTATTGCTCGTCGTCGTTCGCTTCGGCCGAGTGCCTAGTGTAATATGCATACTAAATGTACTGAATTAAAACCTAAAAGGTCTTAAATGGATATTATGTCCTCCAGGATTTCCAAAATCCTCTCACGACACAATAATGACCGACTAATGGGCCACAATCTAAATTGAGCACTAACTTTTAATACAAAAACCCTCACAAATATTCCCTAGTGGTCAAAGCGAGGAATAAGTTCCGAGAATACGTTGTAACAGCCCAAAATGTAAATGAATTTTAAAACCAACTCAACACCTCAAAGTGAAGAACAAGTAGAGAGTAACAGGGAGCACTTATTCTTGCTCCCTGACTGATAACTATATACACAATAATATGTAGGTCTAGGCACGCCTTACCAACACTCCACTCGGGATCCCTTGCTACAACTCGTCACACTTCAGATTCTTTTTAGTTTTATCTGTAAAAATCAAAGGTAGGCGCCTACATTTGTCTGATTACGGCCAATATGCGAAGCTCCACAAATCTAGTGTAAATTGGTCGTTGGCATTGGTCTGATTTGAACTGGGCCAACATATATAGCACTTGCTTAGTATAAATTTTCGTACCCTCGCGTTGGCTAAGGTTTGGCCAATATGTATTGCCAGCTTTATATGATACGGACGTGGGAAAAATACAATGCACGCAATAAACGATGAAATTACTGTTACGTTCCGCGAAACCTATTAGGTATATTTGGATGATAAAAATAGTGTCTATTGGATTGGACTTTGTAGGAAATAATACCCGGATTACCCTGGTTTTTCCCGGGATTAATGGTATACTATGACGTATCCAGAAGATAACCTATAGAGTGTGAGTGATTGATTCATATACATATATGCAAATATAGAATATAGTAAGGACTACCGAGTAGTACCTATCTAAGCATTATTACAGATACTGAGATTGAGTTAGAAAAAGGGCGTTGAAATTACAGGCACATGAGACTCGACAGCTCAGTATCGACAACGCACTGGCCTCTAGTATATTGCAAATGTCTATAAACCGTCTACCTTGTAATCAATTTTTTTTTTCATACCACATGGGCCGGCAAACAAGCAGACAGTCCACCTGGTGGTCACCGCCGCCTATGTACATTTGCAACACTAGGGGCATCGCCAATACGTTGTCAACCATGAGACGTGAAGTTATTAAGTCTCATGTGCCTGTAATTTCACCGGCCCCCTTATCTTTCTAACCGAAATACAGTAATACAAGTGCACTTCTGCTTCACGGCAGAAACGGTTAAGATGATTCCCCGGACGAACTCTGTACTAGGAGCTCTACTACTAAAGATTACAACAAAAAAACAAAAATAGAAACACGGTAACAATACAGAAAACATTTTTATAATCATTAATAAGAATGCCCTGAGCACTTGGGGGCCTCTAGAGAGACGCGATGTAAATGTCAAGGTACCTGTAGTTTAAGCCATGCGGATCGGACAAGGTTCGAGCCAATATATTTTCCGGGTTGTTTGGGTTCAAGAATGCTTTGGGATATAAATATTAATAAATAACCTGGGATATTTAAGCATTGTTATGCGATCTGAAACTAAGTTTGTATTATAATGAACCAGAGGCTTGTCCGCTTCGGGAATTGTTCGATGAAACCGCTAACGAGTAACTTTTTTAAGAAGTAATACACCGATACTAGAATACGTCGTACTATGCCCCTTTATTCTGTATGTTAAACAAGTAATCTCACACGTTGTAGTAATTAATGGTAAATAATAAACTATACAATTCTATTTATCATTTGGGACATTTAATTTTAAGTATAATTAAAGTACTTTTATATACATTTATATTATCGCATATAACAATTCTCCGCATTTAGTTTTTCTTTTTTAATTAAAGTTTTAAAATCGAATTCAATGCCAAATTCTGCGTCAGATTTCACCTTGCAAAGACAATTCAAACTGACGATCCATTAATTTTAGTATTGTATTTCGCTAGAGAATTATTTATATTGAAATTATACTAAATATATATAAAAGGAAAAAAGGGTTCCTTTGACGCACCATCACCTCAAAACTACTGAACATATCGGGATGGGACTGCTTTCACTCGACGCGGATTTTTTCCAAGATTATAGACTATATATGATATTAATAAACGCGGGTGAAACCGCTGGGGACAGCTAGTTAAACATAAAAATAATTCAAAACAAATCACGAGAAAACCATGTGCAAACGTATCATGCCGTATGACAGACTTGACAGTTGACAATGACAACAAGTGTCAAATGTCACATCAATAGTGCCAACTGATGTTTTATAATTTATGCATAAAAATCCATCAAGCTATCGCCCGTGTTCCCATGGGATATATCCTATATACTATTATTCCAGAGCGTGCTCTATATGTGCCCAAATATCCCAAGACGTTCTTCACACATGGTTACTTAATCCCAAGTTAAGCAGAGTGTACTGCTTGTAGTATGGCTACCAGGTAACTGATATACTACATATTATACTACTTTTTAAATACATACTTATATAGATATTTACACGCAGACATAGAACAAACAGACATGTTCATGCACAGAAATGTTTGTCCTGGGTGGGAATCGTACCCACGATCTTCGGTTTGGCAGTCAGGGTCTCTAATTTTATCAGTTTTAGCCTAGAAAATTAATATGAATTATCTCTTAAAGATGATATTCATTAAAATTAAAAACAGAAATTTTCGACCTCATAAACTTGCAACACATTTTTTTTTGTGATACTTACTGTAATTGAAAATCATCAATAAACTAGATAACCAAAATAGATAGATTTTTATAGAGTAAATGCCATCTTTATACTCCACATAATATAACCCAATAAGAACCCATGAGATCTATTAAATACCAACGTGGGATAAATAATGTTTCCACTGAAAAATTAATTAGAACTAAGCTAATACAAAGTGAGTCGTGTTGAAACATGTCCCCACTTACACTAAAGCTGAAACAAAGAGTCATATCGCTAACCCGTTTAGGGAAATTGAATTTTAAATGCGAGCCCAAAAGTTGAAATTTGCTTGCACAAGCACCGTTGGCAGATGCCTCAACAGGCTTTCTGCTTCAAATTTAGGTCACCACGCTGAGCGGCAGATGTGACGTTATGGGATATGGTCCAAGTTGGGGGCTTTATTAGTCTTTATTTAATATCATAAAGAAAGAGTGCCAATTTGTGGGTTTGTATGTATGCGGAGAGTAATACCCACGACAGCTATTTGGAAAATTCGTTCTCCATTTGTAAGGTACGTCATCCGTATGGACATAAGCTATTTATTAATTTAATTATATTTAATCTCGATATGAAATTAAATGAAATATTTATTCAAATAGGCCTTCACAGGCACTTATGAATGGTCAGACTCTAACACCGGTTCGGATAGCTTGAAAGAGCCAGTAAAACAGCGACATGGAAAGCTAGTACTTAATATTATGAAGAGAAAGAGAGAGTAGATTTTGTAGGTTTGTTTATATGTAGAGGATTTCCTCCAGAAAACCTATTTAAAAGGTCCATTACTCCAGATCGAGAAAGGCTATATGTAATCCTAAGATATATTAAATCCTTCAAGAACGTGGGCAAAACCACAGGACAGAAGCAAGTTTGTAATAAAAATAACATCATCCTTAAATCGCTAACACTTCAGTTTATTATTTGGACCATACAAATATGTAGATAGACATCGAAACGAAATCTGTTTTAAGAAAATTGACAAAAATATCGAGTTAATAAAAGTTTTTACGATTCTGATATTATTGACGTTTTTGCCGCTGTACGCCTTTCGATATACATTCAAATTTTCTATTATTTATATGTTTTGTATAATATTAGAAACAAATGAATAGGATCAAAAGCTTTGGGTTCATCGAAAAAAACGAGATACTTTTCATTTGAATCGAAAACTGAGTTACAATAATATCAAGACTCATTTTTATCTTATCTTCATCATCATCATCAGCCTATCTCTAGCCACTGCTGGACACAGGCCTCACCTATGGCACGCCACCGAGCTCGATCTTCAGCTCTTTGTTTTCAACCGCTGCCAGCCAGATTGCATATATCATCGCTCCTACTAGCTGGAGTGCGCCCTACACTACTTAGCTTTGGGTTCATCGGAAAAAACTTAAAATTTTTCATTCGAGTTGGAGACTATTATTGTGGAATGATAGGCCAGTTGGCTTGGTGGTTAACGCTCTGACTGCCAAACGGTTCGATTCCCACCCAATTTATTTATTTTTAGATAGTATCAGAACTCATTTAATCCTAATTATCCTATTAAAATTTATAAATGCAAAAATTCGTATTGAAGGATGTATGTATATTTGTAATTCTATTAGCCCAGAACTACTTCACAGATTTGGATATAACTCGGCACATAGATAGTTTATAATCGTGATTTCCATATAAGATACAGTTTTTTTTCCATGAAAGTGTAACATTCCTCGCAGAACGCAGGTGACGGGTAGTTTTTTTATAGTTATTATTTATCTATATAATATAGATATTTCGTTTCGACAGTACAAGATCTGTCCAATTTGAAACCAAACGCTCATATGTAAACGATGTCTTAAGTTATATTTATTGGCCCCTAAGAAAAAGTTACCAAAAACAGAAAATAAATCAATGAGTCCACATCCTTTAAGAAAACAAACCACAAAAACAAACGTACACAATCAATCTCCAACAATCCAAAACAGAATTGTTAAGATAAAAGACACCTTTCAACTCACAAACGAATAAAAGCCAACTAGTCGCTCCAATAACTCAATTAGTGGCCTAATGGTCCGCTCAGATCAGAGCTTTGTCTAGCAAAATGGGAGAAAACAATTGTTGGATTTCCACAGAGATTTTACAGTTTATTTCTCGTTTTATATAAGGGAATGTTATTGGCTTTGGAAATACAGCGTCGAAAATTGTCGATCGTTGCGATGTCATTATGATTGGAAAGGTGCAACTGTGATGATATAAAGGGAAAGTTGATATACACTATGTACTATAAGAAGTCCCTTTTGACGTTTAAGAACGTCATTGCAAAATATACTTTATTAGTATAGAAATATAGATCATCTATTGACCCCATAGTTAAATGTATAATGATCTAAATGAACCATATCTCAAACCAAAAGGTTACATTTCTCTATAACATTCTTATACGTGGGGACTTCTTATATTGGGCAGATTAAAGTTCATAGACGAATAATATCATCGAAAAGTCTAACAGTTACGGAGAAAAAACACATCAAAGTTGACATCAAAAAATGTACATACCCCAGAATGGTGAATGATAATACATTTTGTAAATAAAATGTCATCATCAGTACAATCCTTCCCTGCTCCCAAATCATCTCTTCTTCAGTATTCTACTTCCAATATTACTTTTAGTCATAGAAAAAAAAAGGTTTGCCAAAAAAAGATGCAAGTGTGTATCATGTAACCTATTTGTGGTCACATCATTTTAAATCCGGCATGCTAAACAACTTTTATGATGGGTCCACTTTTCATTAGGAGTCCAATAATATTGTAAGTAGATACCGTCACCAAAGCACATTTGCAACACCTGGAGTACCACCAATGCTACCATTTCTATTCTAACCGAAACAGTAATACAATGCACTTCTGGCTAGCTGCGGAAATCAGTATGGTGGCAATACACCCCGGAACTTTGCTATTTCAACTGGTATTCGTTCTACTGAAAACACCCTATATTTGTTGAAGTTTAGAAATCACGATATTCAATAACTTTACACATGAATCAACTCAGTTTTTTTTAATTAAGACTAGGCAGCATTCACGTAATGAGTAAAGGCTTCTGAGACCACTCATTCTATACAATACAGTTTCCTCATCTTCCTAGCACTCCAGAGACAAAGTGACATCACGATTGAAGAAGTAATAAATAAGGCTGTAGAACGAAAGCACCTGAGTGACGCTTCGGTCAAAGCTAATATAGAAAGCGCCGCTGACTATGCTAGTGGCGTTTATTGGCAAGGTCCATGTTAGAAGTTGAAGCGATTCTTGAAAATTAAAAACTTTAACGCCAATCAGGTGGATCGTCGGCCTGTTTGTTGGGCCACAAGATATAGCCATAGACAACAATAGGTGGAAGGAAGGAAGGTAGGAGGAAAAGACTAACTTACATTCCAATTAAATAGTTTAATTAGGTACGGTTTCACTTGCATTCCCGGGGGATTTTATATTTTCTCGGGACTAAAAGTACCCTATATGTTATTCCTAGGCAAGCTCTATATAATCTAGTTAACAAAGCCATAAATATTTATCCCAAACAATACTTCGATTGCAAAACTACATTGGTTAATTGGTTGCTAGCAAAAACCTATGAGGAGACTGAGGTACCACTGCGCAAGAATTAAGCTTATATAAAATAAAACCCTCGTATATATTTTTGATATTTACTCTCTATGACACTATTAATTTCTATTGCAGCACACATAAAACACACACATACATAACTCACAATCACACACACACACACCCCACACACAAACACACACACACACACACACATACCCCTTTGTAGTTTTAATAGTTTTTGATAATTTTATGGTAGTATATAATATTACCTGTACCATGTGTTAACCTTATATTATGGCTATTGAAGAGCGGGGTCTTCTGACACAAGTATTTCTGTACTTAAAAGAAGGTCCCAACCTTAATTTTAAATTGTAAACCTTGGATACAGAAATAAACATTTTTATTATTATTATTTTTTTATTATTATCTATATATGGGCCAAGTTTCACCCAAATACGTTTGGTAGTTTTGCTCGAATGAGTAACAATCATACGTACACCCATCCTCACTTTGACATTTATAATATTAATTGGATAGGAAGATATAGCTGAGAGCTTGCAATTCGTACCAGCTTACACAGTAAATGTAGAAAAGTCTGCAACGTTTTTACACCAATTCCGTGATTTCCCAAGTGAGCTCCGCTATCACTGGATGAATCGATTGACTGCACATTTTATTTTATATACGAGTACATATTCAATATCTACATTTATGCCATTGTGAATCAGTTTGGAAACTTTCGATTAAATTGTTGGAGAAAACCGTTTTGAAAGTGAACAATGGGAGCGTTTTAAAAGTTATTGCGTTGAAAATAAAACTGTTTTCAATAAATTTATAGACGTTTGCGAAATTGCAATATTATTTGAAATGATTTATAAAAATAAGTTTTTATTTTCATCTTTATATATTGACTTAGAATTAATACAACTATGGCGTGAGTGTATAACTAGTGTGCTTTTTTCAAACAGTGTCTGCGTTATAGAAACCGGGTAACTAATATAATTATTTTTTAAATAAACCCATATTACCTACTTGCACACAGACAGGTTCAAGTACATTGATGTTTGTCCTGAATGGGTATCGAACCTACGTCCTATGGAGTAGTATTTATGGGAAGCCTAACATTTCTACCTTGGAAACGGAGTGGATACTACTATCACATATAGTTTTATATGGCAACGCGCGAGTGATGCTCACGGTGTTGCAAGCGTCCATAGGCTGCGATGAGCGTTTACCATCAGAGGGGCCATCAGCTTGTTTGCTACGTTAGTAGCATAAAAAAAGAACATATTGCTACCGTTCCGCGGTTTCACTCGCATTTCCGAGCGATCTAATATATAATAGGATTATAAAACTGCTTATGTCACTTGGGAATAGTGTAGCTAACTAATTGACTCAGGCGAAACAAGTGTCGATTTCTTATTGAGTTTCCTTGTTTGGGTCTTGATAGAGAAGGAGATCCAGCGGAATGAGTTACCAGACTTTGTTTTTTGTATAATATTATGGTGTAGCTAACTAATTGACTAAGGCGTGACCTTGAGGAAATCCATTTTAAGATTATACATTAAACAAATATGTAGTAACTAATTCTACTGGATCTCCATCTCTACCGCCGGATAGAAAGCCAAATTTTCACTTTCTGTCCGGCAGTAAGCGACGCAACACGTCGAGGGTGCTCGCGCTTTGAGTCAGTGACAGCGGGTCTAATACCTCCTGGTGATGCTTCGTGTAGAAAGGAAACACGTATCGATTTCCTATTGATTTTCCTTATTTGGGTCTTGATAGAGAATGAGATCCAGCGGAATGAGTTACTAGATATTTGTTTTTTGTATAATTTTATAGTGCCACTATTTATCAGAGGCGCTTTTTAGCAGAGTGGCTTTGTGATTACCCTCCACATACAAACTCATAAAATTCGCATTCTCTCTTTACAATATTTGTTAGGATAAGTAAAACCGTGTTATGACTTGCCTTTTAACGCAATATTCCTAGCTCTAAAACCTTCTCGAACGTTACTTTATAAAATTAAATTAAGTAACAAAGATGAAAGCTAATTAATGTATATTGAAGGAAACACTTTGGTGTTTAATTTATTTTACTTACCAAAGTTTTACTCTGGCAAAATTTCTACAACCATACGACAGAAGTTTGACAATGTTACCAACATTTGCTGAATATGAAAGTTAGAACGGAGTCTTTCAATAAGTACCTACCTACTTAGTTATTTTTGTTTTCATGTTGTTATTAGTATCTAATTAAAATATTTGTTGAGGAAAATCTTATTCTACAAATCCTAGTAATATTAGGTACCTATATGCGAAAGTTTGTGAGAAGGTTGTAACTCTTTCACGCGATAACTACCAAGCGGATTATGATGAAACTTGGCACAAAGATAGAAAATGACCTGGATTATTGTATAGTATACTTTTTACACCGGGCAAATGTACCATCCTACGATAACGCGGGTAAATCCACGGGGAGCAGCTAGTAATATCATTAATGCGAAGTTTTGTGAGGATGTACGTATAGGTTACTCTTTCACCCAAAAACTACTTTCACATCTCAGCAAATATATGCATAATTAATATAAAATAAGTCTTTAGTTGGTATTAAGTTATAAATGCAAGATTAGTTTAAAACTGTTGAGTGCGGTGGGTTTTGATAAAATAAAATAATTTTCAAACAGCACGTTTTCCTGATTGTACACTGCAAAGGATTAATGGCTCCCCGAAACGCGCTAAAATCCCCACAACAATTCTATATGTAGAACGTGTATACGTGATGCAGTCACAAGCATCGAATAATTTACATTTAATGTAACCTATTCTAGGCATGCGCGGCAAAGCATTTTTGTTTTTAGTCAGGAATTTTTGCGGGCAAACGTAGAAAAACTCACTATAGATTAATCGCGATCTGGCATGGCGACATGGCCACCTGCCCCCTTATTCAGCTAATACAAACTTCGTCGAGCCGCGAGCCGCTTCACGGAGGCCTCGGAGAGCTTGTTTCTCACGTGATTAGTATTATAAGCGTAGTTAGCGTAAGAGACAAAGGACGGAGGCCGCGAGTTAGTGTAATTTTCCTTACAGGACCGAGCCCCTGATCCCAAATTAAGCAGAGCTTGTACTGTCGGAACTAGATAGCTGATATACCACAAACTTAACCTACAAACAGACATGTTCATACAAAAAAAAATATTCCTGGGTGGGAATCTAGGATGGTAGGGGAGGATGGGAGGGTCTCTAACTACCAAACCTACGGGCCCTGTAAAAATTACATACAGATATTCATTTTTATAGGGACTTACAGAGTAGTGAGATAATAACAAAATATTTTGCAAATATTTCGTAAAGTGTCAAGTAAAGAAATAACAAACAGAGGTTGCTTAGTAAGTCCAAAAGTCCACTAGAACTGATAAAACAACCACAGTTGTGAAATCCTTATTTAAAGCAAAAACAGCGCTTTATTATTTACTTTGACATCGTATCGAGACAAAAGTTGCGGTTTCATGAAAATACTTGTTTTGATAGCTATTTGAAAGTATGATTGTGTCGACTCGCGCCGAAACTTTTGCAGCGCTATTCTTGAAGCTTAGAACCTCGCTTGAAGTTCTGTGATGAGTATAATATTTGAGTATAATTTTTGTCACTGAGTAGTCATACTAATCAGAGCCTAAGCTTTACTTTGTAGCCTTGTGGCCAACCCTTTTGAATGGAAAATAATTGATTTGATTTCAACCTAGCTGTTCGTGACATACGTTGCAATAAGTCTTTTATGTTTTTCTTTCCGTACTTGAAGCAACTTACCAAAAATTCATCACAATCGAAGGAATGTAACAGGAGAGCATAGAAGACAATTTTTTTTTTTATTTTATTAATGAAAAATTTTTGCCTGCGGTTTTACCCGTTTTTTTGAGAGATTTCTATCCCGAGGTAATAACAAAGTTTTTGTCACTTAGAAATAGTATAGATTTTTATCCGTATTTTTTTTAAATAATGGTTTGCAGCTTATGCTCTGCGTATCTATACTAACAAAATTCACACTTCTTATTATAATGTTGGTTAAAATTTTAAAACTCGACATGTGACCAAAGATATTCTTTGGGGGTGCAAATATTATTCTTTGAATGCTTATTTACCGGTCACTTTAACATGAAGCAAGCAACATATCGACAGACGATCTTATCAACTTAGCTTACAGAATAGTCGTTCTAAACATTCTGCGGTTAACGTTTTCTCGTTCATTGTCGAAAAGTCAGAATTTTACAGCTTCGTTTTTATTTGACTTTATCGCGAGTTTTTTATGACCTCCCTTTATTCGTCATTGGTTTAAAAATAATATTTTAGGGCTCAGGCACTTACTTTATTAGTCAGAATAGTTAGATTATAAAAACGTGTGTAAAAAAGTTTCGTAGCAGTTCTTCATAGTTGAAGGTTCACTTCGGGATATGAATTTAGTTTTGATATTCTTGAATAATTTTATAATATAGTTATATATGTAGTATATATAGTTTGATAGCATCTACTGTATATCGGGAATATACCATAGTCTGTGTAACATTTCGATAAAATAGCTTAATAGTGGGACGATCTCTCACCAGGTGGACGACGACCTGGTCAGAGTCGATGGAACCCGCTGGATGCAGGGGGCTCTGGACCTTTCAAGGTGGAAATCTAAAGAAGAGGTTCAGTAGCGGACAGCCCTGGGATGATATAATGATGATGATGAGTGAGAAATATTTTAATCGTTCCAGTAGTTTTTGATTTAATTTATTAAAAAAAAAATCTCTGTATTTGAATTGTGTAGATGTAGCTGACCTATCTAATGATGTACTTTACAATTTTTGCACATTAAAAATTCAGGCAAGTTTTGTATTATTTAATTCCCTTTGGACTACTACAATATTCAAAATCCAACAAATACGAGGCTTACACGTGGCATACAACCATCTTTAGATCTTCCAGTGCTGAAGTTAATTTATTCGTTATAATGAAAGCTAAATTCAAGAAGTTCCAAAAAAAGTTTCAAAAGAATCTCCTCACGTCATATTCCCACCAGCCCCCTTATTCAGCTAATACAAACTTCGTCGCCGAGCCGCTTCACGGAGGCCTCGGAGAGCTTACCTCTTACGTGATTCGTAGTATTTTATTTTTATTTTTATTTTTATTTATATTCTTTTTTATTTTATATGTTATATCAGTTTTAATAGAAAAGAACTTAAAAAAATCGTTTATTTAACGCGTTGCAAGAAGTTACCCAAGTAATAATATTATATTATATAAATAGACAAAGACAATAGTTAAGTACCATTATGTTTGCATTACATTCTGCTCGTAAATAGCTTTTTTTGTTTAATAGCTATTGACGAGCTTTAGCACCAATTAACAAAAATGCAAATAGTTTTTTTAACATGCAAAATGTTGTATGTTACCTAATGGTCAAATTTGGACCAGTGAGCGAACACTAGAATTAAAAAACATTCTGGTATATTATTATTTCTGTTCCTATACCCCTATGTATGCTTAAATCTTTAAAACTACGCAAAGGATTTTGATGCGGTTTTTTTAATAGATAGAGTGATTGTTGGAAAGGAAGGTTTTTATATATAATACATGTGACATCCCACGGGAACGCGGGTAAAACCGCGGGGGACAGCTAGTGTACTATAAAACATAACAGTAAACAGACCACCTGCAGAAATATCTACTATTTGAATGTCTACACCTATGCTCACAGATATTTGTCGTGGGTGGTAAACGAATCTACGACTTGTGAGACTTTCGCAGTCAGGATACCTAAGTAACTAATTAACCAATTCCTATAAAAGTTAGTATAGCATACTGTAAGAAACTATGTTGTTTCATATATCTTTGTATAACTGTCCAATTAGAATATGTGACGTCAGTCCCGGAATTACATCACTCATCCGTTGTTTATTTAATATTTGTGTATTTATTTGAGAGCACACGTATTACACCAGTATTGCCACCAACCTCAGAAATAATAATGGACTTCCGGTGGATTAATATAATGTTTTGTGGGGAGTGGCACGTGTACTCTAGAGGCAGTTGAGATTAGGAGTTCAAAGAGTGAAGTTGTAACATTGCTAATAAAAGCTTGTGAACTATTTCGACGTTTTATTTCTCCAGTCTTTAATAATACTATCGCGGGACAACTTTCTCACAATAGTTAACAAAAGTTACCGTCATTCCTACAAGTTCTATAACCTTCTCATTACTTCAGCTAACTGTTTCGCCAAGCAGAAATCTTCCCACGGAATTTATAAAGAAACAGCTAACCCCTATAATTTTCGATGTAGGACCCATGAAATTCCAAAAGAACAATAAAAATACGATGCCCGTAAGAAGGGAACTCGGGTCTGAACGGGTGTAATCCATATTTATACTCCCCTGCATAATAAAAGATTTACGCATTTGCATAGGTTGGTTGTACAATGGACCTTAACTGGCGGTTAGCAATAAATTAAAAAAATATGTAAAACGTTATCAGCTTGCTATATTTTCAATGATTTGTAAAACTGTAATATGTAAACTAAATTTTAGTCATTCCACATAACAAGATACGAGATAGAATATTTGTGGATTGATTAATTGATTTGTTTTTTTAGGATTTAACAAAAAAAATCGTTATTAAGAATTGATATTTCCTACGTTTAATTGTAATGAATCTCAAAATTCTTCTCATAATAAAATCACAATTCTCTCTTCTAATAATAAATAAAATGCTTTTAGAAGCACATTACAACCTGTAATCAAAAAAATATATATTCAATCGCATCTATCTCTCTCTCTCCATTTTATGAAAACAATCCCGCTGACAACAAACCCTTTTCACAATGATTCAATGCTGAATATCCATCATCATATTTAAACCAAGAGTTATTAAGTAACTGTTAATAATTGTGCCGCCCGCCCAGTGTTTCAGAAAACAAGAGCGCCGTTTCCACACCTTTGTTGTTCTAACGAATCAGATCATTCTGCGAGGCGCACTTTTGTATAAAACGATTGTTTCATCCGTTTCTGTTTTGTTTTCTCGCCCTCGAGCGCCGAAATGTGAATGTATTATGAATTTCTCGCACCGCTTCGAGGATTATTTTTTGCGACGTGTATTACAAAAATACAGAAAAGTTTGTACGTCGAATTCTTATAATATTTAGATGGCAAGTGGCATGGTGGAGGCGATATTATTATTCATCATCTGTGGCTTATGTTGCTACTGCCACCCTACCGCCTCTTTTTTTAGTGGTTCAACTTGATCTAAACTATTTGCTTTACTGTTAAATGGTACGTTTTTCCAATGATTCTGTTATTTTTGACACTGTATTTCACATTTACTTTGTATGTAGTTCGCAATCAAAGTTGATGCTTGTTTTAGAGTAGTAGAGCTCTTAGTGCAGAGTTCGTCCGGGGAAGTACTACCACCTTACCCATTTCTGCCGTGTGAAGCAGTAGTGAAATTGTATTACTGTGTTTCGGCTAGAAAGGTAAGGGGGCCGGTGAAATTACAGGCACATGAGACTTAACAACTTCACGTCTCAGGGTCGACAACGCATTGGCGATGCTC
The DNA here is from genome assembly GCA_907165245.1 of Habrosyne pyritoides. Lineage (NCBI taxonomy): Eukaryota > Metazoa > Arthropoda > Insecta > Lepidoptera > Drepanidae > Habrosyne > Habrosyne pyritoides. Next base: position 1,561,412 of record OU015608.1, read on the forward strand.
CTAGTGTTGCAAATGTCCATAGGCGGCGGTGACCACTTACCATCAGGTGGACCGTCTGCTTGTTTGTCGGCCAAGTGGCATAAAAAAAAAAAAAAAAAATGCTAAGGCCCATGAATATTAATGTGTTGGCTAAAATATTCATGAAATTTATTTAGGAAAAGTTATCACACAAACAATAGATGTCCTGGGACTAAACTAAGCAGAACTTGTACCATAACAACCTACAAATACAACTTACAATGTTTGCCTACCTATATTACATTAAAAATAAAAGTTTAAAATATAACAGAATCAAAACCTCGGACCTCACCTGGTGACCGTCAGGGTATCTAAACACCAGCCCGTAATGTTGTGCTTTACTAACTTATTAAAATATAGTATAATGTTTATTAAATCAATCTAACTAAACTACGAACAAACAAACAGTGATCAAACTATTATATTTTGAAATGCATTAACTCGTTTCATCGCAGCCTCTGTCTCTTTCTTTAACTATATAGTCACTTGAAAAGCCCGCTGTATAAGGCGTCGATGCAACAACTGTCCGACGTCGATAATGGAGGTTCTTAATTCAAAGCACGGAAAGACTGTGATAAAAAAAAAGAAAAGAAACGCTTCTTGAAAGAGGTTACTCCAAAAAACATTTATAACTAGTTAGTATGACGCTTGGGCCTCAAATAACCATTGCAGAGGGCGATAAAGCTGCTATAATTTGTGAATATTTGTAAGGGTCTTACTTTTAATAGGTACTAAAAACTCGAACAGGGTTATCATTGTGCTTAGCGACAAGTTATAGCGTAGAGTACAAGTTTAAAGCAGACGGGAGTGAAGTCCTCTAACAAAGATTAAACCGATTATTTGGCGTTATATTGACTGCCAAAGACAATGATTTCTGCCCAGAACAAATACTGTGTATGAACATGTCTATTTGTTCTTATCTTTTATATATAATCATTTATCTTGTTTCCATAGTAAAGCTCTGCAAAGTTTGGGATCAGATGGCTGTGTGCAAAGAATGTCCAAGGATATTTATCTATTTTTTTAATCCTATCAGTATCCCTCTGACTTTATTTGCGAGGTTTGGTAGCTTAGTAATTTTACCTCAATTTCTTTGGTGATAAGACTACACCAGCCTTATGTAGTTCCTTGGTCAATCTATACAATGTTCATAATAAATAGGGATAGAGTTATAGTTATTAGGAGTCAGTTCGATTCAACAGCAAAGACGAAAAAGACTCTGGTAGTTGCGTTTGGAAGGATTTTGGTTTTTAGCACATCCTACTAATTATATTATTTTTGTACCTTAGTACAATACAATACCTTAGTATTACAAGTATAAATACAATTTATTACAATACAAATATGGAATGTTATGTCAAATAAAATAAAAAAAAATGTGAAACTAGGCTTATATGAATGTCGGAATATGAGGCTGATCATAGGTAGTATCATCACCGTCAGACATTATATGGGCGTAGATATGTTTCTTTGAGAAAAATGAAAGTAGGTAGGTTAACATGCTTACTATAATACAATCACACTAATCACAACGTGCGACAGTTCTCAGACTAGTTGTCCGCGCGGCGGCCAGCAGTGAAGTGCGTGCTCGGGATTCTCGAATGTCTTCGTTATCTCGGCTCGCGCGAATACAAGTCCAGACTCTGTCAAAGCGTTGACGTCATAACGCTTTCGCGTCGTTGTCAAATCAACTCCCGTACTAAAGATTCTTCCGACATATCGTCGTTGCGACTTTAAGACCTCTTATGTGTCACTTTTGGCAAAATCACTTTTTTACGCTAGCCTTTATCACCTTTTGAAAAAAAATATTTTAAGCACCAACTTTTTATTGGGAAGCACATTGTAGATCTTGAAATTGGTAAACAAATGAGGATTAAATCATCGTATACACATGAAAGTTTTTGCATTCGATAGAGCATCAAAAGGTAAAAAAGGCTGGGGTAAAAAAGTGATTTTGCCAAAAGTGACACATAAGAGGTCTTAAAGTCGCAACGACGATATAGAAATAACATACGTTAACACATAGCATGCTTATTATCCCAGGAAAACACTATATCCCTCGGAAACGTGGATTAAACCCCAGGGGACAACTAGTGGATGATAAACCATCCATTACGATTTTAAAAAGCATCTTTCAGCATCCTTATTTTCATTTCCCATAATTTTTCGTCACCAGACTTTTGACTGAATAGAATTCAAGTCCGTTGATCTTTAAAGATTTTCCTTCCCGCCGTCCCTTTATCAACTAAGGCTGTAGTCGTAAAATGTTCAAATTGCCTCCCTTAATCCGGCAGAACATAATTACAAAATTTATTAGGACCCAGATAGGGCTATTGTGTTTATTGTCCTTAGTTTAGAACTTTGGTAGGCGTCGTTAATCGTTATGTTTATAACTTATACAGAACTTCATGAAACGTCAGAATTACCATATTTTACTAATATTAAGCAAGAAACACGTAGAATACATTTTGAGGGGTCGGTTGGCTTGGTGGTGAGGGACCCTGACTACATACAGCAGTACAAACATTTGTGTGCATGAACATGTCTGTTTGTTCTGTGTCTGTAAGTAAATATATACAGGGTGACTGGTGAGTTACCTTCGATACTTATGGAGAGTACTCGGTACTCGATTCTCGTTAAAATGATATAATAAAATTAGGTGCTTAATTTTTAACCAAATTTTTTCTAAAAATAAGTGAAATGTGGATATTATACTCTCTAAACGCGCCGCGGTGTTTGTTGTTTAACGGCCGAAATTAATAATCAATCCTGATCCATTTTTTCCTATCTATGATTGATATTTCAAACCATTTTTTGGTTAAAGCGTGCCAATAACCAGTCCGCAGATCAAATTTGCAATCTTAAAAATCAAGCTATCTTCGGGAGGGCGGATCACCGATTAAAGATTAACCTCTGTTCGGAAATGACAGTTCGTACGTGCCAATAACCTATCTGTCTACTTTGACATTTGTTTCGATCGGAGTAAACAATCGCGGATTGCAATCCAAGAACTTCCTGAGTTTATGTAAAACTTATCGTTGATTTGATTAAAATACATCAATACAAAAAGTATGGCATTAGCGGTTTTTTCTAGTGATAGTGACGACAGTGATATGGAGGTGCTAGCTCAGATATCCGATTGGGATACTGATAGTGATGCTGAATATATGAGACAACGCGCTAATTCACGAAGAATCAGAAGGGTGAACTACATGCAGAGTCTCGACGATGCCGAGTTCACCTTTAGATTCAGATTAACTAAACCTGCAGTGAACTCGCTATTATCTCAATTGATGCCGTTTGTTCGAGTAACCTCCACAAGGTAAAGAATTTTGCCAAGTACCTATGACTTATTTTTTTGTATAAAGAATGCGATTGCGTTTGGCCTTCAATTGACTCCAGAAGGAGTTGTGTTGAGGCCGAGGATGTAGCACGCTTACCCAGAAAATGACTATTCACTCTGGCCTTGAATACACGAGCATAGCACCACCCAGGGATCACGTGTAGGGTCTCGAGGGTATACCTACGGACGCGACTGACGCGAGCAACTCCGATCCCCAAAAATACATCTAATAACAGTTTTTATATTTTAGGAATCATGGGATCTCACCACTCCATCAATTGCTATTAACATTAAGGTTTTATGCCTTAGGCACCATGCTGATTTCTGTAGCTGACTTTGTTGGAGTCTCCAAATCAACAGCAGGCAGAATAGTGGGCGACATATCATATGCTATTGCAAACTTGTATGATGAATATATTGTAATTCACCAGCAAAGTGCAGAAAAATTCTACCAAATTGCAGGATTTCCTCGAGTTCTTGCTGCAATTGATTGTACTCATATACGTATTCAGTCTCCATGTGAGTATTTTATAACTTATGAAACAAATACATAATTTTGTATCTTCTAATAACTATGATCTTTTTTAGGTAATGTAATTGGTGAGGAATTTAGAAACCGTAAAGGTTATTTTTCTTTAAATGTCCAAGCAATCTGTGATGCCAATTTGAAATTTATGAATGTTGTGGCTCGCTGGCCTGGTTCAACACATGATGCCACTATTTTCAATAACTCAATTCTTAGAGGTAGCCGACACTTAATTTACTTTGATATTAAAATGTTTTTAGTGTGTTAACTAAATATTTATACTTAAATACGTCCTTGTTTACAGCTCAATGTGATACAGGTCAGTTCACTAACCGCTGGATGCTTGGTGACAGTGCTTACCCAAACAGACCATATTTATTAACACCAATTATCAATCCTATTACTGAAGCTGAACAGCGTTATAATGAAGCACATATTAAAACTAGAAATACTATAGAAAGGTACCTACTTGAGAAAAAAAATTATATAAAAATAATCTAGGTATTTCCAATATTCAATACAAATATATTTTGTATACTTACATCTTGAATCATATCTATGTTATTGTTAATATTTGTGATGGTATATTTGCTTTTCCAGAACATTTGGTGTATGGAAGAGACGTTTTCCTGTTGTGGCACTAACTTTGCGGTTATCACTGCCAAAGGTCCAAGCAATAATAGTTGCCACTGCAGTTTTACATAATATTTGTAGGAACTATAATTTAGAGGAAGTTCCTACAGAAGTGGAGTTACCAACTGCACATATTGTTGAACAATCAAATTATATTGAACTCCAAGATGTCAGTGAAAGAGCAGCCCTTATAAATAATTATTTTAGATAGATTAGTGTATTAAAATAAACAATCATATCGATTCACATTTTTTATTTAAGATACTCTCATATAGTAATTAAAAACACATACATTTCTTTCTTAATTATTCCTCCTCAGTTGCAATTAGAACTCAGCCAAAAAAGAATACATAGCATATACATGCAAAATTAACTTAAACTTAAACTGCCAGATAATAACTATTAATACTACAATTAAAATAATAATAAGATTAGTACTTACACAAAACTATTATTTAGACCTGCTCTTTTAACAATTTTGTTTCTAATTTTAATTTTTCTATTTCTACTAATAATTTTTCATTAGTTAACTTAAGTTCTATGTTTCTTAATTTTAAACTTTCATTTTCTATATTTATACTATTTAATTTAGCATATATGCATTCTTTTTTGGCTGAAAAATATTCAGCAATGGCAATGTTCCTTGAAGTCCGGTTCTCATCTGATTTTATTTTCTTTTTAGCTGCAAAATAAAGCAAATATAAGTTAACAGAAAACAAATTCATTTTCATATTTTTCCTTAATTAAGTAAATGTCTTAAATAGATAACCAAAATAACCATTACCTGCCCTAGGTGTACTAAATGTAACCCGCTTTGTTTTGGGTTTTGAAATATTTTCATCAATCACTTCCAAAACTTCATAGTCACAGACAATACTACCACTACTACCAACCCCACCACCAGCACCATCGACCACAGTCTCTATACCATGGTCATCAACCAATGGCATGAAGGCAGAGTCCTCTTTGGTCACCACTGATACCCTCGCGTCACTGATTATGCCGTCACTGATAATGCCATCACCAATATCACCGCCACCAATATCACCGCCACCAAGAACAAACCCAGATGGTTCCCTATCACCCCCAAATGGCACAGTAAATCCGCTGACAGTACTTCCCAGTAAACTAGTAACCCGGTCCAATATGTCATCAGGGGGAATATAGTCAGCAGGACCACCACCAGTCTGTAAAAAGAAAAGTAGATTAATTACAAATTTCAAAATACTCGTATTTTATTATTGGTAAATGAGTAGGTATAAAAACTTGGGTTACCTTTATTTGGTTCATCCTTATTTTAGTGCTGCGTTTGCGTGAATTTTTCTTTAAATTTTCCCATTTCAAACGCAGCTGCTGCGGCGTTCGACGACAATTTGTGGCGGTGGCATTGAATCGCTCTGCCAAGCGAATCCACTCCTCATTCTTCAGCTTATTGTTAGTAGCGTTAGTTGTTTTCGTCGTTATTATTTTGCTTTTTTCTATCAAATCAACCAAATATTTGGATTCGTCTTTTGATAGAGGTTTGCCTTTAACCTAATAGTGAAAAAAAACAGTTATAAGCATCAATGTTACAAACTAGCGGGATACCTAGCGTCACTAGCAATGTAGGCACGCACACAAGACTATAAAACAATTAATACTTACGATTTCGGAATCCATATTATAGATGATGCTAGTAAAATGCGCACACAGATTAATTTAAAATGATTACCGTAATTACCAAAACCGAAAAACGTTCCATTTCAGTTTAACATATATTTTTTTAAATATTTCTTGAGACTTTTAAATTATATACTTGTAGATATTTAGGTATTATATTAAATGTATTGCTTTCAATTATATTATTAATATTTTAAAGTAGTTTTATCAATGTCTTGTTTTATAATTCACAAGGCAAATCTTTTCTACAGTCTAACCATTTTACATACAATGGAACGGTAAAGAGGGAAAAGATCGGCGGCAATCCAGTGTCGAAAAAAAATTTGGATTGCAGAGTTATGTTATTGGCACGCAGATTGGAGATCGATCGAACGATATGCAGCAATCTTAGATTCATTGCAATCTTGAACAGCAGATACATTATTAATTTCGGGCATAAGTTGATCTAGTAACGAGCGGCACGAGCTAGTCCCCCCCCCCCCCCCCTCACCCCCGCCCACACCCCACTTTCTGCTGCATCACCGCACCGACTCATTAGAGTAAGCGCAAACGCCGACAGGTTCACATGTCCGTGCTCCCGCTTCCTGCCTCCACGCCCCGCGATCGTAGATATTTACGCGCTGTGTGAGTGTGTGTGTGTGACCCGTGACCCGTGATAAGTATCTAGGCTAGGTAGTTAAGTATGGCTCATCAATACACAAACGCAAAGTACCTGGACATGGTTCATGCGTATACGCGTGCTAATGATAGTTTGAAATCGCGTTAAAGACAATATGTGTAAACGTGCCGAACTATGCATCACACGAGGCGGTACATATTTTGAACAACTTGAAGATAGGTAGGTAGTTTAATTAAATTCAATCGTTGTACATAGGTATGATTCTATTTTTTAAATACGCCGAAAATACCAAGGTTCTTGAACTTTTCAGTGGCTCTGTAGATTTAACCTTGTCTCAAATTGTATTGTCTACATTCTACACTTTATTTAGTCAACAAATTAGTGATTACCTAGGTATTTTTGCCTGTCCTAAGCCAGGATTAAAGTATGAAAGGAAAACGGATCATACATGGGGAGAGGTCTTGATGTAGGTAGGCAACAGCTGTACAGTGTACGTACCTATGTATTATGTGTTGATAGCGCGCTGCGCGTATCCAAGAATTGCGCAGGTAAATACGGGACTCTCGGTGTACTGCTTACTAAGTTTACTAAGAAGTAATTTAATATTTATTTTTAATGTTATTTTTTTTCAACATATATGATCGCCAACTATCACGTCCTCAAATATTGAATGTATCTCACCAGTCACCCTGTATATAAGTTTGTATTTTAAAAAAATGTATATGTAGTATATCAGATGTAGTTATCTGGTTTTCATAGTACAAGCTCTGTTTATATCTGATCATAAGATCAGAAAATAAATAAATATCCCGGGACATTCTTTTACACACGGCCATCTGGTCCCAAACTAAGCAGAGCTTGAGAAACCAGTTAACTGATATTCCACACATTTTTCTTCTCTATACAAACTTAAATACATATTTATACCCAGAAACAGAACAAAGACATGTTCATGCACACAAAATTATATTTGTATTGTGACCTAGACACAGACAAAACCAGACCTAGGCTGATGATCTGCGACGTGGCACTCAGGGTCTTTAACCACCAAGCCAACTGGCCCCTCAAAATCAACTTTGAACTGAGAAGAACCGGCTTAGTCGCTTTACCTAAAATCTTTTTTTAAATAACTTCAATAACGGTTATTGGTTTAGGGATATAATTATATGATTCGTCAAAAAAATTACTGAATATTGCCAACAGTTTGGACTTGGTATTGAAAATGTCTATAAAAGGATATAACTTACCATGCGAAACGTCTGCCTGCGTGTTATACAAATTAATTAAAAAATAATGTTTCTGATTATGAAGCAGTTCCTACTCGCAGATACTAAAAATTAATTAAATAAGTTTTGTCTTCACGCAACCCTTTCGAAAAGGGTATCATAAGCAAAAACAATTATTTCGTTCGCTTACACGATATAGTGGTAATAAGGACGTATCATTTCTATAATGTTTTTTTTTGGATATGGTATCAAAAATAATATATATTTTATTTTGAATGTTTGACCATGATGTCGCTAAGTAATGTGGCTGTAGGATCTTTATTATTTTGATATGGTTTGCATAAATTTTATAGCAGGGACAGTTTAAAAAAAAATACTAAAATATTAATTAAAATTATCTTGCAGTTTCTTTCCGCTTCTTTTCAATTTACAAATAATTCCTAGGGCTTTTTTTTATTGTTACCGCTCAAATTGACTCCATGCTGCCTGATGTTAAGCAGTCAATGAAGTCCCCTAGTGATGGCCATCATCCCAGCAGCCAGCGTAGCATTGTGGCATGATGGCCTTCACCTTGACGGCCTTGTGAGAAGCTTTTTCACGCCCCGCTTAAAGGACCCAGGATCATAAGAGAAGGGAAACACCTGAAAAGTTTACTATGTACTCAGTTTTTTTTTTATTTTGGCGTCCAAATTAACTTACAGCCTAGTAAAAAATGTTGAATGTCTACTACTTTAAGCTCTCTAGTGCAGAGTTCATCCAGTGAAGTACTACCTACCTACCTACCTCACCCATTTCTGCCGTGAAGCAGTAGTAGACTTGTATTACTGTGTTTTGGTTAGAAAGATTTGATATAAGACTTTACAACTTCACGTCTGATGGTGGACAACGCATTAGCGAAGCCCCTTACGTATTACAAATTTTAATGTCTATAAGGGGCAGTGACCACCCACCATCAGGTGGACCGTTAGCCTATTTGTCGGTCTACTAGACATCAAATATTTAAATAAAGTATTCGATGTCGCTACTACAAGGGAATGCAACCCTATCCACAGTAACAATACATGTTCTTTTCCTACAGCAATGTACCCTTAACCCGAGGCGTGAACCAAAGATGATGATAATTGGAATAGAACCCCCACTTAGCGTTAATATCAGACACTTCGTGTAATTAACCTGATTATTTTCGTGAGAGTGAAAGGGAGAAATGATAATGCTCTCAAATTAAATATGAGAGGCTAAAATCGTTGTACAATTTTGTTGATTTTAATATTGATATCATTTTAGTAGGTATTCGAATTAATTATTATTATTATATATATTAATTTGTGTGATCAATAACTTACTGTAATAAGGTAAAACAGAAATAGTTTTTTTTATTTTACTTTTCTCTGACAATTTATACAGTGGTCAGATACATCTGGCTGTTTTGAATTTGAATTAAAAATACTTTTTTTTTATGAGACTTATATTTAGTTTTGTATATACTCGTATACTTATTAAAGTAATAAATATTATGTGACATTCCTTACATTCGGCCATCAGACCACGAATAAGTGACATACTAAGTTTTTACTAAGCACATACTAATACATCGATTGAGTAAGCTGTGCTAATTATAAGTACACTTGATGGTAAGTGGTCACCACCACATATAGACAATTGCAATACCAAAGGCGTCAGTCTCATGTACCTGTAATTTCACCGGCCATCTTTACCTTCCTAACCGAACGATAATACAAGTGCACTACTGCTTCACAGCGGAAAGAGACAGGGTAGTAGGGATGTACTGCCCAGACGAACTCTGCTCTAAGATCTACTCTATTATCTCAATTTTCACAGCAAAATAAAATGTCCGATATAAGAAAGCTAACCCATTAATGGCTTCAAAGGTCGAGAATTGTCCCAAATGACCTTGGTCATGCGTGACTAGTGGCGGGCAGCGGTCACGAACCGGGGAGGGTTGAGTGCCTTATTATTTTTACCGTTTGGGTCAATGGGTCTCTGAAGGTAACGGTTTGGATACGGTAGTTTTTATATCTGACTGAATTAGTTATTTTTTTCTTCTTGAGGTAATTTTAAATTGGTAATCTCTGGAACTACTGATTCGATTCTGGAAATTCTTTTACTAGACTTCGATTCTGTAACCAAAAATCATACTATGCTCTGTCTCTCTCATAATTACGCATTAACGTGGGACGTAATCTCTCCAAGGCTCTGCAAAAGACTCCAACATCAACATCATGCAAAGAATACAAAATAAGATACTGAGGTCAATATCAAATGTACCATGGTACATCACCAATGCTGAACTACACCAACACCTGTCAGTCAGTACAGTCAAGGAGGAAAGTAGGGATGCCTCAAGAAAATATAAGGAACGGCTGAAAATTCACCCTAATGAACTAGCACGCCAATTAACCATCCGGGACTATGTCAAGCGGCTTAAACGACACGACATCCTGGAAATACAGAACAGCCAGTAGCATGAGGCTACCAAACATGAGTGAGTGCACTCGCTGGAGAGCACGCTCCAATGTCAAGAACTAAAAGAACTCATCTGCTTATAGTCTGAGGACTGATTGCCGATACCAGAACAACACAAAAAAAAAAAAAAAAAAAAAAAAAAATCTCTCCAAGGCTCCGTTGCGCTGGCTCACCGACGAAGTTTTTATTATTCTTATTAACGCCTTTGTCTTTACCAAGGCATACGTTCAGGACAGCCCATTTTAAAATCACTTTACCAAATTCCCAAACCTTTACGAGCTCTTGACAACCTAACTACTTAATATCCAAAAGTTTTGCTGGTTGGTGAATAACTTAAAACAAGGTTTCCATACAGATAGACAGGCAATAAAATATGAAATACTATTAGGGAAAAGAAAGAAAATGACAGGAAAAGATTATATATATAGATATATCCCCAAGAAAGCAGAACTATCGTAGGTGGAAACTTATAGTTAAAAAATCCTTTTTTTTTATATATATATACTTGTTAGCTTCTGCACATGCAGGAACTATAATATGTGAGCTCATAAGAATATGTTTTTAAATTCATGAAAACATAGGAAACTATAGGTCTGTTTTAAGTTTAAAATAAGACTGATTTATTATTGTGTATGACTGTTTGTTTCTTTCAATAAAAAAATAAATAAGTTTAAATAATTTAATACCCTATCCATATTTATTTCCACGTTGACATCCGGGGTGATGAACCCGATTTAAAAGATTCCCATAAAAAAGCCCGCCAAAGGAAATCGTTATGACGGCAGTTTTCTTAGTTCCCTTTATAATATCCTAACATTTCAAGTATAAATCTGACCTTTTATTGTTGAATTATTTTTGACCCAAAAGTTTGCGAAGAAAATAACTAAGGTACCAAGGGGTGGTTATTGACAATAGATTTGTATATAGAGTTTGTTTTTGGACTCAATAATGTTTTGAAAGAATTTGCGTATCAAAAAGCAGCTCATCATAAAAATAATAAACATCCTGGGACATTCTTTACACACGGCCATCTGGTCCCAAACTAAGCAGAACTTGTACTATGGGAACCAGATAACTGATATACTACAACTATTGATTTTTTTTTTCTTAATACATACATATATAGATATTTACATCCAGACACAGAACAAACAGACATATTCATGCACACAAATGTTTGTCCTGGGGAATCGAACCCGCTACCTTCGGTTTGGCAGTCAAAGCGTTAACCACCAAGCCAATTGGCCTGTCCAATTGTATAAGATGTCAGGTAATAGTAATTGTGCTTTACACTTTTCACTTGTTTGTGTAGGTTTTTTATTAGCATCGTTCTAAAAATAATTATTTTGTCAATTATAACTCCTCTTTCACAAATTATTTTAAACATTTGATAAAAGTAAATAGCCTAAAAAGATTACATCAATGTAAAAAACGATAAAAAATTGAGTCTCTTGCCGGTACTTGTCACTTGAAGGCTGGTTTTCGAACCAATGGTAGCTTCAGTAACGTTGACCTTTATACGTGCCGTCTAATTTCGGGGGCCTACACTGAATAAATGGTATTGATTTTTTTTTTATAATAATAATATCGGTGTTTTACCGAACTCATTTTGGTGAGTGTGCGCAGGAGTTACACGACCTCATACCCCCTGCTCCGTTTCACTTGCGGGCGACTAGGCGCGGGCTGGGGTTCCATCCTTTTGTTTTTGATATTCTGTTCATCCGCACGAAGCGTTTTGCTTCCTCTTTCATTATGCGGACAGCAAAGGAGTGAAACTCATTGCCGGCGTCAGTTTTCCCGATTCATACAATCTTGGAGTATTTAAGGCAAGAGTTAATAGGCATTACTTGAGTTCGCGTGTACCATCCTCCACTGCATCGTCACTTTCCATCTGGTGAGATCCAGTCAAATGCGATCAAGTTTTTATATAAAAAAAATAATATTATTATTTCAGCAAAACACACAGTTATTACAAAATTCAAACAGTAATATAATGTTAATTAAGAGTTTTGCAGGTAAGCTATGAGAAATAATATAGTCTTAGATTACAGGTACCCCAGACCCATGCGATTCCAGGAAAGATGAAATTCCCAGGTCTTGTCACTTTTATTTTAAAACTTGGTCACCGAAGAGAATAATGTTCTGAGCTAGTGTTTTATATTACCTACTACCGGTCCCCCACAGTGCCACTCGAGTTTCCATTGTAGATAAAAATAAGTAAATGTTTTTTTCGACCCATAAAATATGTCAATGCAAAATATTTTGTCATTTGCGTCGCGTGAAAGAACGACAGAACAAAAAACACATTTTATACCAAAACTAACTCAACATTATGTCTCTAGAACCAAAGTTATCAACATAGCTGAAAGGATTAGCAATCTGAAGTGGCAGTAATCTGGTCATATCTGTCATAGAACCGAAAACCGTTGGGGTAGACGTATTATAAAGTGGAGACCATGGAGGCTCGGTGAACGTAGTGTAGGGCGCCCTCCAGCTAGATGAAGCGATGATATACGCAAACTGGCTGGCAGCGGTTGGAAACAAAGAGCTGAAGATCGAGCTCAGTGGCGTGGTTGATGATGATGATGTCTATAGCAGCAAAAACATTAGACTTTCATATAAACTCACGATATATTTAATGTCATTATATTATTATGTGTCTGTAACACATTTTTGGGCTTATCACAATTTGTTCTTAGCTGACCAAAATTCAGCTTTATAAGTCAAGTAGTTATCGAGTTATCTAAGACGTTTCCTCGAAAATTCCTCGACTCCACTCAACGTCACTCCAAGATATTTAGTATTCAAAGTTCCAAAAATCTCCTCCACTCGACGCTTTCCCTTACTCGAGGTGAGGAAACAACTGTCAACTTCAAGGTACGTCGGGACCAACCTTAAGGAAGTTTGTTGCTTGTAAACAATTAGTGAAGCTCATTATTTTATTTGATTAACACTTTTTATAATAGAATGACGTTACTAATGACATTGACTACACTTCGATTCGACATCAGTCGGGATTACTCGAGTTTTCCTCAAGTTAAAACTTAGAATACCAATTTTGAAGATTCCTCAGTCGAGTTGGAGTCGAGTGACGTCTGAGGAAACGTCTTAGAATATAGGGTTGTGTCTATCTATGTCTGTGATTCAGAGACCTTTCGCTTTTATAATATACACTTACTAATTTCCATCCTGCGGTTTCACCCGCGTTCTCGAGGGATTCAATGTATCCTGGGATTATAATATCACCAATGACCTGTCCAAAAGTGAATGATTTTTAGCCTTAATTTAAGATTTGATCATACAAAATCCCAACCCCTCTTATTCACTTTTAGAGGTTGAATTTTTAATAATCTTTTCTTATCTATTCTACCTGCCGATTTCAAGTTTGTAGCATTTATACTTTCAGAGATTTCATGATCAGACATTGAATGATATTTCGCTTTTATATTTAAATGATAGGTATATTTCTTACAAACGCTACCTAATATCATATCTATACTTATATGAAAGAAGGCTGATTCTGCAGGTTTGTTTAGGTATATGTCGAGGGGCTCGATTCTGTAAGGAAAATGACACTGAGTCGAGGATGTTCCGTCGCGGCCTCCGTGCTCTGTCTCTGTCGCTAACTACGGTAATACTACTAATCACGTGAGAGCTCTCCGAGGCGTCCATGAAGCGGCTCGCCAACGAAGGTTGTATTAGCTGAATAAGGAGGCAGAAACCAATGCACCTATTTGAAAAATTATTTTACTGTTTGAAAGGTACATTATTTCAGATAAATATAGGCTATGTTGGAAATACCGGAATACAGTAAATCCCTAAGGAACGAGGAACGTACTCTAGTCCAATTTAAAATTCCTAGTAACTGAAAGTAAATAGCCTAAGTCAAACATTCTAAAACTCAACTTACAAACATAAAATTCTTTATCTAGGTAAAAATCTGAAAGTAAAAGATAAAATTAAATTTTGCTTCGGTAAGGTCACATAATATATATTCTTATAATATTGTATAGAAGCGGTACAAGGATACATTGAAATTGAGATTGCGCCAATATTGAGCCTTTTGTACGTGTCTTGGGTTCTGTATACTGTGAAGATAATATTCCGTGTGTTTCATATTGCTTTTGATGTGAATGTGATAAATAATTAGATCGATAAATATATATTTTTAATAACTAATATTAATCAGATTTTTTTTTTATTTTGTCTGTATGTATATACTCCAAAACTACAGGTTCAATTTTAATAATTCTTTCTCTATTATAAAACTGCTCGTTCAGAAATAAACATAGGATATTTAATAATTACGGGATGAATTCGATCCTTAGGGAACGCGGATGAAACCGGAGGGCGGAAGCTAGTATTAAATATTTTTGTTTGTAATGAATAAACACAACATCTACTTGTCCGATTTAAATAATTGTTCACTATTTGAAAGCTACACTTTCTGAAATAATCATGGACATTTTTTTTGACAGGCCAGTTGGTTTGGTGGTTAACGCTCTGACTGCTAAACCTAAGGTCGCGGGTTCGATTCCCACCCAGGACAAAGATTTGTGTGCATGAACATGTCTGTTTGTTCTGTGTCTGCAAATATCTATATAAGTAAGTATTTAGAAAAAAAAATAAGTATATGTAGTATATCAGTTATCTGGTTTCCATAGTACAAGCTCTGCTTAGTTTGGGACCAGATGGCCGTGTGTACAGAATGTCCCAGGATATTTATTTATTTAAAATCCCGGGACGAATCTAATCCTTCAGGAACGCGAGTGAAACCGCGGGATAATATTATTTCTTTAGATGTGATTAAATTAACAGCCGGTTCCAACTGGACGAGTTGCCAGATATAGAAAGCAATGGAAAATGTTAGCTTTATGAAGGCATATACCAAGAGGTAAACTGAACTGAGAACATTCTGTGAAAAATTACAATAATTTAGGCAACAATCTTAAAAATACTAAATGTTTTTTTTTTCCATAACATGTTTTACATTTAAATTAATAATTTTAGATTATAGGTAGAGCAAATTGTTATAAAATAGTAAACGATTGTTGTAATTTTATTTATTACCTACCTGATTTATTGTATTTTTTTTTTTATTCTTAAAGTGATATTAAATTTTCATGTTTTTGTCTTTTGTAAAAATATCTAAAGTATGTTAAGGAAGAGCGATGGCTCCTAATACAGGTATTCTATACTTAAAAAGAGGCATCGAATTACTGTACCGAAAAATGAAAAAAACAATCTCAAAAGTCCAGGATCAATGGCTCATTGATTGTTTAATGGTGTTTTTTTATTACAATTGCATCTCGTTAGCATGTACACATAAAATACTATATCGTCGACGCGACTGCAATAGCGCGTAAGAGCAATTTGCAATACCGCGTATTTACAAAAATCGCAAAAATTCGTTATTACACCATCCACTTTCTATTGACCAAGATAATCAATTATTTCTTCCTCCTGTGAAATTGCAAATTGCTCTTACGCGCTATTGCATAAAAGTTTAGTCGTGGTAGTAATACGGAAAATTTGATCTCTAGTAGAGTAAGTAAAGAAAAAAGCAAATAAAACTAAACTTACCCAATATAAATAGAAGACATCATTAGTAATGCAAGAGTAGTAGAGCTCTTAGTGCAGAGTTCGTCCGGGGAAGTACTACCACCTTACCCATTTCCGCCGTGAAGCAGTAGTGCAATTGTATTACTGTGTTTCGGTTAGAAAGGTAAGGGGGCCGGTGAAATTACAGGCACATGAGACTTAACAACTTCACGTCTCAGGGTCGACAACGCATTGGCGATGCTCCTAGTGTTGCAAATGTCCATAGGCGGCGGTGACCACTTACCATCAGGTGGACCGTCTGCTTGTTTGTCGGTCCAAGTGGCATAAAAAAAAAAAAAAAAAAAATTCATTTCCGCTACCTGAAAATAGGATAGAATATTATAAAAAAATTACAGATTAAAAACTGACGAGCTTATTAGCTTGACCCTGACTGCCACGCCACTGATCGTGTGTCCAATTCCCACCTAGGACAAGCATTTGTGTGGATTTGTGTGAACATGTATATTATATTTATAATAATTATTAATTCATTTGCAAGAAGTCTTTGGTAATTAAATATGTAGATTTGCTCTATAGTAACACTAGGTTTTTGATGTACAAAAGCTTTAGTGCAGAGTTCTGTCGTGAAGCAGAAGTGCACTTGTATTACTGTATTTCGGTTAGAAAGTTAAGGAGGCCGGTGAAATTACAGGTACATGAGATGAGACTTAACAGCTTCACGTCTCAGGTCGATAATGCATTGGCAATGTGGTGTTGCAAATGTCCATAGGTGATCACTCACCATCAGGTGTACCATCTGCCAGTTTGTTGGCCGGCATGACATTAAATAAAAAAAAAGGTATCGTTAAGCCGCAGAAAAAAAATATTATGTGATCATAAAATAGATTGAAGCATCACTAAGCTAACACGAAATCCTTTTTCAATAAAAAGCGACCTTAACCGAAGCTAAACTGATATTTTACATTCTCTCATCGATGAATCGAACCCAGATCCCCTATAAAGTGTCCATAAGCACAGACCCATGTAGTCTTGAGCGCTATTACAAGGGAAAATATTGAAATTTTATTACATTGAACCCATATGTGTACGGTTGGTATTGCTTAGATATCGGGTAACATATAGATATTTACTGCTTATTAGTTTGTGCATGTGAATATAATATGGTATACTCGTATATCTATCGATCCATATATATAAGCAAAATAGGGTTCCTTTGACGCACCATCACCTCAAAACTACTGAACATATCGGGATGGGACTGCTACCATTCGACGCGGAATTTTTCCTAGATGGTTATAGGTTATATAATAGGTTGGGGAAAAA
Organism: Habrosyne pyritoides; assembly: GCA_907165245.1. NCBI lineage: Eukaryota > Metazoa > Arthropoda > Insecta > Lepidoptera > Drepanidae > Habrosyne > Habrosyne pyritoides. Next base: position 1,578,805 of record OU015608.1, read on the forward strand.
GTTCCTTAGCATTTTTTAAGAAAATTCAAAACATTTTTAATATAGTTTATTTACATTTAACTAAAGTATGTAGGTACCATTTGGTTCGATAACTTTTTGCCATCTTGTAGGTAGGGACATGATCCCATTGCTATAGAAATTTTGGGACTTCTGATCAAAATACTGCGACAAGTGGCTTTGACAGTCCTCTCGTGATGTTAACCTGACACTGCCTAAAGAATTCTGAAGAGACCGAAACAGGTGGAAATCTGAAGGTACAAGGTCAGGACTATACGGCGGATGCATTAATACCTCCCAGCCAAACTCTCTTAATATTTGCCGAGTGGCTAAAGATGTGTGTGGTCTAGCGTTGTCATGATGAAAAACCACACCCCTTCTGTTGATTAATTCCGGCCGCTTTCTCTCAACTTCTTGCTTTAATCTCATCAGTTGTTCGCAGTAAAGTTCAGAATCGATGGTCCTGCCTGGTGGTAACAGCTCATAATGAATAATGCCCTTCCAATCCCACCACACACACAGCATCATCATCATAAATGAGTACACGGTTCATTAGGTTTCTTTCAGTGAGCTCGTGAGGTACCCAAATATCTAGCTTTTTTGTGTACCCAGTTTTTTTTAAATGCGCCAAAACTGTTTTGTGGTCAATTCCCAGTTCTTCAGCTACATCGTAACTACTGATATGCCGATATTGCTCCACTTTTTCAAAAATGGCATCCATTTTATCCGTAATGGGGCGACCAGAGCGACGTGCATCTTTGACATCAAAATTTCCGGATTGAAAACGCTTAAACCAAATTTGTGCTACTCTCACAGACACTGCACTAGGTCCATAAACATCGCAATTTTTTTTCGCGGCTTGCGTTGCATTTTTACCTTTTATGTAGTAAAATTTTAAAATAAATCGAATTTCTTCATTAGATTCACTCATCTTGGCGGTACGAAAAACAAATGCAAATCACACATTCTCCTAACTTGAATTTGGAATTATGTTCTTTAAAATTTAAACTTTCAATGATATCAAAACCAGTCAGATACAAATAGTATAGCCAAAGAGATTTTATTACAAGTTCATACATACTATAATGCGAAAAGACTTTTTCCCCAACCTAATATGTTATCGATAAACACGGGTGATACCGAGTGACTGCTCAGTAGTGGCATCGATTTCCACTGAAGGCAAATCCGATATTATAATAAAATTAAAGCTTTGAATCAAAATCTTGAGTACAGAAGTGATATTTTATTACAAAATCGAAAAAGGACCTATAAGTAAAGTGTTTTTGTTTTTTTTTTTTCATTTAATAGAACCTAGATACGATAAATTATTTGGCAGTTAAATTATTTAAACCATAAATAATATTATAATCAGTAAGATTCAATTTATACCAACACAAACATTTCAAGATCTCCAGAAATGGGTATCCTCACAACAAAATATTTCAATACATGCGCTATCGTATGAAATTGGTTTTGCTATGTTGGTACAAAGAACTTTTATTATAATAATATCCTTTCTGCAAAACCAACGAAATAAATCTCCGAAGGTTAACGTTATGAGCAAATATTTTCAATATGTATGTGATAGTATAATTCATTGAATTTATTATGAAGAATGAAAATCTATAAAACTACAATAGTATTTAGAGTAAAGAATTTAAAATATCTTGGGACATTCTTTTACACACGGCCGTCTGATCCCAAACTAAGCAGAGCTTGTACTATGAAAACCAGATAACTGATATACTACATATACTACTTTTTTTTTTCGAAATACATACTTATATAGATATTTACACCCAGACACAGAACAAACAGACATGTTCATGCACACAAATGTCTGTCCTGGGTGGGAATCGAACCCGCGGCCTTCGGTTTGGCAGTCAGAGCGTTAACCACCAAGCCAACTGGCCTGTTTTTATAAACCAGGATAACGTAGACATTTTTTTAGTAGAGCTCTTAGTGCAGACTTGAAAGGTAAGGGGGCTGGTGAAATTACAGGCACACGAGATTTAACAACTTCACATTGCATGTCCATAGGCGGCGGTGACCACTTACCATCAGGTGGATCGTTCGCATGTTTGTCGGCCCATGTGGTATAAAAATATATATCGGTAACAAGGCAATTTGTAAATTTCCAACCATAGAAACGTTTAATTTACGTCGTTAAACAACAAGATAAATTAAATAAATAACATTGGCAATAAAAAAAATTACTAGTACATATTTAGATATTATCCAATATATACCATATAAATATAATTATTATTGTTCACACCATATAAAAACAAAGTAAAATAATAGTAATTTTACAGACATTCTCAATGCAAACAATTTAGGCGGCCTTAGTGCTAAAGCAATTTCTTCCAGGGAATGATATAGAGGAAACGCAAATAAACCTTCAACAAGTTACACATATACATAGCATCCATTAAATAATATGTGTATCTTGTCATCATGTCTCAGGGTTGATAATGAATTGACAATGGTGTTGCAAATATTCATAGGTGGCGCTGACCACTTACCATCACGTGGACCATCTACTTTTTAGTACTTGCCAGCCTCTTGACATAAAAAGGGAAAACAAACTATTTGCTGGATGTATTGCGAATGTGAAACCAAAAAAATTAACACTATAACATTAAATTTTACATAGCATTTATGGATTAATATTGGTGTAGCTGCAGAGTCAAGTTTTAAAACTCTTAAGCTACTATGTTGCTGACTTACTGCGTTAATCGACCAACATACAAACATTATGCAAAAAAAGTACGATTGAATCAAAATTATATGCTAATGAATTTAAAGCAAAAGTACCTTGAGCGCAAGATACATAATTAGATTCCATTAAAAAATGGCTCGCAAAGTCCGTTTGAAACATAAATTTCTCCCACGAACCTTTTATGTAATAACTTTAGTATTCCGCCTATTAACTAGCATTTGTGACTTGAATACAAAATTCCCTCTTTGACTGTATTTTAGCATTCTAATTGTGGAGAAAAGTTAGATGGCCTTTTAAAGCTTTTTTCTATAACTGTTAAAAAATAAGAGGGAAAATATGTCAACGCATTTTGGTTATGGTCAACATAACAAAATAGATCTGTAAAGGCATAAATGCTATTTTACTAATACTAAAAAAGCGAAAATTTGTGAGAATGGATAAATAAAAAATTAATAATGTTTATACTTAGAAACATAGGAATGTTTGAGTCAATATTGGATATCCACAATATTAATACAAGACAAAGGGAGAAGTTAGTTGTTCCATACTTTAGACTAACTAAAGTAAACAAGTCATTTCTTGGTAATTGTATTCGATTTTATAATAAGAAACCGCTGTCAGTAACCAAAATGTCTGATCATAAATTTAAAAAAATGTTAAATTTAAATTTTTGATCAGACATTTTGGTTTGATTGAAGATAAAAATGTATGGAATTAGCTACTCTCTGCACAGTGCACCTCTTATTTTCTTCTTTAACTTGTAAGTTACATTGTTGTTTTCTATTTTGTAGTCTTGCTAATTCTTCTTTTTTTTTTGTTTTGTTTTTTAATGTTACCTATTTATTATTTATTATATAAGTATTTTGTAATTGTTAAATATAAAATTGATATTATAAAATAGCCAAAAAGTCAGAATTGATAAAATGTATATAATAAATTATTTAATAAAACATAAATAATCCGTCCGTAATCCGTAATAAGTCCGCTTATTCAGCTAATACAAACTTCGGCGATCCGCTTCACGGAGGCCTCGGTGAGCTTACCTCTCACGTGATTAGTAGCATTAGCGTAGTTAGCGAAAGAGACAGAGCCCGCGACGAAACACCCTCGACTTAGTGTCATTTTCCTTACAGAATCGAGCCCCAGAATGGGTGCTTGTAACTATTTCATGCAAAACCTGTCAAATGGTTGCAGATGAAACTTGGCACATATAGATATAGATAGAGCATGCTCTAAAATAACATATAGGCAATTTTTTATCAGGGGAAAAAGTAACATCCCTCGGGAATGGACCGTGTGGGACAACAAGTAATGTCATTATTTTAGTTACTTTTTAATCGCTTTTATAGAAATTTAGCGGAGATTTCAATCCCTGTGGGAAAGACTAACGGTCGACTAGACTTTTAAAGACATGACAAGATAAATAAAATTCAGAGCAATAAATTCAGTTTATGGACCCTAGAATTTGAGGTCAAAGCCACTGAAGTAACCACCGGTTCGGAAGTCGGCCTTTAACTGATAAGATACGGCAACCGGAACATGACAGCCCAAGAAAAGGAGTTTTTTTTTCGTTATTCTATTAATATATTTCTTCTAATTTATACCTGCGACTTTGTTCTAGGTAAGTATATAGAATTTGATAACTCATCCACACCCTTCAGGGATGATTTTGCAAAAATACTTCATTATTTAAAAGCCCGAATATGAATTTGTTTGAATCATATATGCTGCAACTTAATGACTATTTTTATCCATCTTCGGCAAATGCAAAAAGAAGGGCTATGATTAGAATCCAAAGGCACAGTTTATCTCCTTACCAAATGTTATGAAGATTCGTTCAGTTTAGTTGCAAAAAGGTTTTTTCGTTTAAACTGACAGACAGACTCACTTTAGAATCTATAATATTATAATGGATATTAAAAGTGTTGTTTTAAATTTGCTTCGACACAGAAACTTGAACATTATTTTTAGTTTTTTTTTTTTTGCGTAATGCATAATGAAAACATAAAAATAATTTTGGGTCTTTTTTTTTTTTTTATACCACATGGGCCGACAAACAAGCAGACGGTCAACCTGATGGTAAGTGGTCACCGCCGCCTATAGACATTTGCAACACAAGGGGCATCGCCAATGCGTTGTCGACCCTGAGACGTGAAGTTGTTAAGTCTCATGTGCCTGTAATTTCACCGGCCCCCTTACCTCTCTAGCCGAAACACAGTAATACAAGTGCATTACTGCTTCACGGCAGACATGGGTAAGGTGGTAGTACTTCCCCGGACGAACTCTGTACTAAGAGCTCTACTACTCGAAATAACATCTTTACATACACATAAGTATCTTACAGCTTCGTTTTAACTTAAGTCATAATAAGTATTTGAATTTTCAAAGGCGTAGTAATGACTCAAATAAAATATGAAAGCAAAACATAAATCCTACTTTCAACTATACGAAACCAAAAACACACATTTGTACTTTGTAAGGCGACGAAATGGGAAAAGTTTGATACATCTCTGGACTTGTGAAGCTAATGTTTCCACTTCCTTATGTTCATAAATTATGTTTTTATTGTGCTTACCCAATTTATCTCTAGGGTGTATTAAGAGTAAAGAATACGATTAAAGAATATACCGATGACTAAGTGCATTTTTAGTCAATAAAACCATTTCAAAGACTTTAGACAGGCGGCCGTAAAATTCCAGCCAATAATTGTTATTTTATACCTTGTTGTAGGCCGTAAAAATAGGAAACGGTCTTCCTAATGGTAAGTGATGGAGGTGCCACCAATGGACTTATGCAAGACCAGGGGCATCGTTCATGAGTTTTTGACCCTAAGACATTAAATTGTTAAGTCTCATGTGCCTGTAATTTCACCGGCCCAAACACTGTTATACACGTGCACTACTACTTCACGGCAGAAATGACTAACATGATAATATGTACTTTTCCGGACGAAGTCTGCACCAAATAGCTCTACTACTTTTGGATATATGTAATACACCTGATGGATGTGCTACGTCGTAGCTAGGCTTATGAAGCTATAAAAGGTGCTACGAGATTCATATGCTTCCAGTGTGGTTCAACCATTTTGTTGTCGAAAATCTGTCAATTATCATTACGGGCAACCTTTTATGCTCTCTGTGTCCACCATTATCATCCATTCATCATTTAGTATGATGAAATTAAATTAAACATTTTTAAATTTGAATATTGAAATTTATTCAAACTTCTATATTGTTTGTATATACCTTGTAAACGGCGAGGAATTAGAGCGGGCCAACGACGTTTTACGCAGTTTGCTACAAGTAGTGGAGCTCTTAGTACTCAGTTCGGCCGAAGAAGTACTACCACCATATACATGTCTTCCGTGAAGCAGGAGTGCACTTGTATTACTGTGTTTCGATTAGAAATGTAAGGGTGATGAAATTACAGAGACATGAGACTTAACAACTTCACGTATCTGGGTCGACAGCGCATTGGTGATTCTCCTGGTGTTGCTAATTTCCAAAGGCGGTGGAAACCACTTACCATCAGGAGACCCGTTTACTTTTTGACCGCCCCACTTGAAGAAAATGTAGTAGCGGCAGACCTTCATATATTTTATAAAGTATTAACATATTCTAATGAAATCATTTCTCATCGCTAGTTGAGAAAAATAGGACATTAGTCTTACAAAATAAAGATCATTGTCATAGTTCATTAAACAGTCCCAGTTTCGAAGGTTTCAGAATTGTAAAGAAAAAACGGAGCAGAATAAAGAATAATATTTACCATCCTTGCATTAGAATAAATAAAAACAAGACCTAACCTCTGTAGACACGGTTCATACTTGCTACCTACTGATATTTCACAAGCGAATATAAACCAGATTACTGGGAGCATAAAGATCAAAATAACAGGAGGTGGGTCTTCGAACCACTGACAGTCACGTATCTGATTTTGATCTTTATGCGGTTAGTATTTTGGTAAAAAATTGCTTGTGAAAGAAGCGTAAGTATCCGTAAAATCGCGAACTGTAGAATGTTTAAACAAGATTTTTCTCATTAAAACCGAGAGCATAACTGCAAAGAACCCGCTCGAAATATTGACTGAGATTTATTACACCAAGTACATCTGAATAATGTATTTCTAGGATATGCAAATGAATAACTACTTCAGAGCTCTTTTCAGACTGAAACGTGCCTTGCATTTGGTAAAATGAGGTACGTAAAATGGACTATTGAATGTACAAATCTGTGAGTTCAGGAAATATAGTTCATTTTAGCTTGACAAATAAGCAGGTCGTAGGCACAATTTCTACCAAGCGAAAACATGAACATGACTGTTTGTTCTGTGTCTAGGTGCAAATATCTGTATGAGCTGGATATTCATGTTTTTAAGAAGATTTTTTGTAGATATATGTAGTATATAAGTTTTTGCAGCCGTTGCCGACAACGCTCGAACTATTCCCATGGTGTTGCAAGTCCATAAGTTGCGGTGACCGTTTACCATCAGACAGGGCATCAGCTTGTGTGCTGCCTTAGAAGTATAAAAAAATACTGGTTTTTGTAGTACAAGCTGTGTTTAGATTGGGATCAGATGTCCATGTTTTGTCCCAGGATATGTTTATGAAATATTTTAGCTTATGAATAATTAAGAAGAAGTTGTCGTGATCTGATTGGCCCATATTGACAGCTAAGTGTGTTATAGAAAAATGAACCCTATGGCATTATAATAAGGTTTATCAGCATCATCATACAATTAACCATTGGATGAACAGATAAACCTCACCCCTAAAACAATACAGATGATTTTTCTGTGAAAACCTTTGCTGTTAAAACGAGCCTTTTAAATAATAACAAAGACCTTTGAATCAACACAACAATTGCACATAGTAATTAATTACATTTAATTGTTTGTGACTTGTGCCCAATTATAACGGAAGCGTGTCCTTACACCGTATGTATTTCCGGTAAGATATGCTTTGTTTGTTTAAAATATAATTTATACGGGTGGGGTAGAATTTTTCTTCACGCTTTTCCACATTGTAGGAAGTTTCTGGCTGATCCTGTTCATATAAAAGCCACATTTTGGTTGAAAAGGTACCTTAAATAAAGAAATTCCTTTTTTTTGTCCAAAATTTGTTAAACACTAAAATTATACATGAAATCTCCCAAACTGCATAGCAGTTTGTCGGCAGTTGTTCTCGTCCAACATTATTTACAAATTTTGATAACTTTTGTTGTGCTTAAAAAAATTAAAATTATGCTAAGTTAAGTTTTAGTTAAGTAAAAGTTTCAATACTAATTATGCTAAGTTGTGTAAATTTAATAATAATTATTATGCTACTTTAACTTACAGTTTAAAACTAAAATTTCAGTGTCTATGGACACAATGACAGGTAGTGTTTTTGCAGAAGTCTTCCAAGTCGGTCTCCAGACTTTACCTGTGACAATTCTACGGGCAATTCATTAATCAGCGTTGGCACCAAGTTCCTTGTGCACTTACCAAAGTAATTAGTTACTTTTGGAGCAACAAGCGATTTCTTATTAGTCTTATTGTTTTAGTTATTATATTATATAAAGCGGAAAAATAAAGCCTTCTGCGCTCACCGAAAAGTCCCCGTAAGGGTATAAAAGCCATCTGTGGCTGACAAGTTCTAAATAAATAATTATTCGGGAATGCGGGTGAAGCCGCGGAACCTAGTAAATAAAAAATTACAGAAAATAGGTTTCCTCTGTCAAATTACTCTAATCAGCCCCAGCATAACCCTAATACGAACTATGTCGCTGAAAGAAACAATAATGATAATGAAAAGATAAACATCGTCAAGATACTCTCAGACCTCTGATTTGAAGAGTGCTTAGTTAAGATTGAAATGAAATGAAAATGAAAATGAAATGAAAATATTTTTATTCAAATAGGCCTTTACAAGCACTTATGAATAGTCTGACTCTAATACCGGTTCGGAAGGTTGTTTTTTACTGAGAAGAGCCGGCAATAAACTCAGCAATTACTCTTTTAAAAAAAAAAACAAACTTAGATTTATTACATAAAATATTATTTAGTCTCATTGACAATACCTGTGTGTTATGGCAATATTGCAGAATTATTTAACAATAATATAATATTATAAATATGTAATGAAAAAAAAATACAAACAAACTAAAGCCGACCAGCCCCCACAAGCAGCACCTGTTCACAAGTATGACGCATGTGGCAGCCATCGCCCTCCTCGCCATATTGTAGGGAAGTGAGCGACCCGCCACACGACGCCGCCACAAGCAAAGGCATTAAAGCGAGCATGACTAACTTAAGTTTGAAGCACATCAAAAAAAAAAAATTATGAATTTTAGAATACACACAAAGTGTTATCACTGTGACCATAACATGTTCAAAGTTATAGATAAATTTACATTGCATTCAAATAAAAAATAAATCATACCATACAACAATACATTTACAACCAGGCACTATTATCATTTAAATATTCATTTATGTTGTAATAAGCCTTTTTTACCAATACAGCTTTAATATGATCCTTAAATTTTTGCAAGGACAAATCTAAAGTCGATGCAGGGATTTTGTTATAGAAGCGCGCACCTAGTCCCAGAAATAAACCTTGTACTTTTTGCAGTCGATAAGCAGAGGTCACGAGTTTGTGCTTATTTCTAGTATTTATTGAGTGCATATCACATTTTTTAGCAAAATGACTAATGTTTCGATGGACTAATAATATGTTTGCATAAATGTACTGTGATGCTACTGTAAGTATTCCTATTTCTGCAAACTTATCTCTAAGGGAAGTTCGAGAACCCCAATTATACATAGCTCGCACCGCCCGCTTTTGCAAAATAAATATAGTTTCTATATCAGCAGCTTTGCCCCAGAGCAAAATGCCATGGGACATAACACTATGAAAATAACTAAAATATACTAATCGTGCTGTATCTACATCTGTTAGTTGTCTAATTTTTCTCACTGCGTAAGCTGCCGAACTGAGTTTTCCCGCAAGGGATGATATTTGGGTACCCCACTGAAGTTTTGAGTCTAAAGTAATTCCTAAAAATACTGTAGATTCAACTAGATTAAGAGCTTCATTATTTATCATTAAATTACAGCCTACTTTTCTCACATTGGGTAACGCAAATTTAATACATTTAGTCTTCTTTGCATTCAAAACTAGATTATTTACTGTAAACCAATTTAATACTTGGGCCAATGAACCGTTTACATCGTCATAGTTTGATTTCAGTCTATCAACACAAAAAATCAGTGAGGTGTCATCAGCAAACAGTACAATTCCACAGGTATTTTTAACATAAAATGGAAGGTCATTAATGTAAATTAAAAATAAAAATGGACCTAGGATTGAGCACTGCGGTACACCCATATGCACGGAAGAACCAGACGATTTGACCTTATTGAAATGCAATACATGTTAAAGTAGCTTCCTACCGTATTTCACCCGAACGGGAAACCTCCCAAGATTCCACATTTTCCTGAAAAAATACCTGAAAACCTAAAGAGGCATATGAGTCAATCCAGGATATAAACTATTTGTGATCCAATTTTCTTCAAAATTCCTTCGGTAGTTTTTCCTCCCAAACTTTCACATTTATAATATTAAAAAATCAGTTTAGGCTCGTGGAGATCACTTATGATGGTCAAATTTAAAATTACTGAAGCTACCACTTCGACCAATATTAGTAAGATGAGTAAGAGGCCGGAGCTCCAGACGGTACGCAGACCAGATATCGCAGGAGCTGGAGATGCCGGTTAGTGCTGCAATGCACCAAGCAATGGAACGAAAACGAGCTGGTTGACAAATTGAGAAGGTACTACGATCCTCAGCAGTGAGGGAAACGAGTAAAGAGAGAGAGAGAGTGTCTTTTAAAATCGGTTGAAAAAATTTGTTGTACGAAACAAAAAAGCTATCAAGTAATAAAGGCAATAAACAAATGACAATTTGTTTTTCGTCAAACAAACTTCTCAATTATGAACCTTCTAGTATTAAAGTAAGTAAGCGAGTAATATAAATATTTATGTTAAAAACCTAAGAAACTCCGAATTGTAATCTTATTAACGTAACCGCCTTTAGAGCCAGTTTTGTTTATTTCAAATTTGGTTCAAGCGTTAATATTTTATCGACAAAAATTTTAATGTAAAGGAAAACGCAATTATAAAATTTGTGTTTCTTTGTACTCATACAATATTTAGAAAAACTACTTAAGTCTGAAATTCATTAGAGCATGAATGATTTCTTTTTCGCTTTCAGAATTCAAAACCATTTATTCAGTTTAGGCCCTCGGAAGGCACTTATGAAGGTCAAATTTAAAGTTACTGAAGCTACTACCGGTTCGGAAGTCAGCCTTTAACTGAAAAGAACCGACAAGAAACTCAGCAAGGATACATTCCTTTTTATTTTTTATTAAATAAATTTTATCTATTCTGACTTTTTGGCTATTTTATAATATCAATTTTACATAATTTTATATTTAACAATTACAAAATAGAAAATAACAATAATCACTTACTACTTAAACAAGAAAATTAGAGGTACACTGTGCAGAGAGTAGCAAGGTTACATTTTTTTTTTATATAAATTTTATCTATTCTGACTTTTTGGTTATTTTATAATATAAATTTTACATATTTTGACTTTTGTTGACGATTTGATAAATAAGATAAAACAAGATCATGAGCAGTTCCACGAATTCCGTAGTAGATAAGTTTTAGAAGTAGTGTACGATGGTCAACGCAATCGAAAGTTTTGGATGGAGCACAATAAAAGAGAGGTTCCCGTGGGATGTCACCTATTCCCAGGATAAAAAGTGTATATGCTATTCCAGACTAAAATCCATTTCTGTCTCAAATTGAGTTACAAATCAACCATCCGACTTTCGCATTTATAGTAGAAGTAAGATTAAAGAAAAGAAATTAACTCCCATGCTATTCATTCGATTACGATGAAAGCAGGGCTCAATTGACATTGTTTCTGACAAAAAAACCACAGTGTACTACCGGAAGTATACCCATTTGGAAAAGGACTAGAAAATTAAAAAAAAAGCTACGATGTAAAAGATTTATAAAAAAGTAATTTTCATTCGTTAAATTAAAACGGAACCTAAGAATCTAGAAAATCGCATACTTATAAGTAATTTAGTCGAATGTAATCCATTAACGTTAATCCTCTCAAAGAGGCTTTATATGAACGAGTAACGCAGCCTTTTGTCGTTAAAGGAACGGTTAATTATCTTGTTGAAGCCCCAACAATACGTATTATCAAAGACACAATGAAGATACGGTAGGGTTGTCGAAATATCGACAACAGGAATTGAGAAAAGGTAATGATCCTAAAATTGACAATAAAAATTTGATATACGAAATCTGAGCAATATAAAACGATATTAATTATGACAAGTACTCCGACAAACAAGTAGATAGTCCACGTGATAGTAAGTGGTCATCACCGCCTATTACAGATATTTGCGACATCATGAACATCGCCAATGCGTTGTCGACCCTTAGACCTGAAGTTGTTAAGTCTCATGTCTCTTTACTGTCATCGCCCTACATTTCTAACCGAAACCCAGTCATACATGTGCACTGCTGCTTCACGGCGGAAATATTACCCATTTCCGGTGGTACTTCCCTCTGCACTGACAGAATCACAATTTAAAAAAGAAAACTATGTAAATTATTCTCAGAATTTTTAAAAACAACCACTGATTCTAGTAATTTGAACGTCAATACTAAAGTAAAACCCCACAACCTAAGATATTACTTTGAGGACATTTTGTATCATGCTTTGAATTTTAATGGAAACAGTTTGGCCTTTTATCTAGAAGATATATTCGCCTAGCGATCAATTAAACTTCTTTACACCCGAATAATAATAATAATATACTTCGGAATAAGTTTAATTTCCTCCGGAGTTTTTTGACAGAGTTTTTAACCAAAAGCATCTGCGAAAAGACAAAATAGTGTGAACCTATTTTTGACATAAGCTAAACTAAAACCAAGAACGTTCTATCCAATGTGACAGCTAGCAGAATCTGAGCCCTGCCCCCTTATTCAGCTAATACAAACTTCGTCGGCGAGCCGCTTCATGTAGGCCTCGGAGAGCTTATCTCTACGTGATTGCCGTGAGGCCGCGACGAAATATCCTCGAGTTAGTGTTATTTTCCTTACAGAATCGAGCCCCTGATTTGATACAGCTCTCAGTATTTTTGAAGATGATAATAAATTTGTATATCACAAAAATTATATTTAATATCCAGCTTTCAGAGATCAGAAGACATTAGAGACTTTTTTGTTTTGCTTATTGTTTTAATTAAACTAATTATACCTACTACTTAGTTTAAACATTGTTTAGTAAAGTTATTCTACTTCCTATTCTTCTTCCTTCCTAATAATATTAGAAATGCAAAACTTTGTAAAGATGGATCGGTTTGTTACTTTTTCACGCAAAAACTACCAAATGGATTTGGATGAAACTTGGCCCATAGACAGATTAAAACTTGGCCTTGGCTTTGGTAATTTTAATAAATTTAAATATGACATACTTTGGAAACTCGTAAGAAACCCCGAGAGAGGCCTAGTTATTATTATAATATATTTATTTTAGATATTATGCTAGCTCATTTCGCTTGAAACACAGGTTTTCCTAGTTCGGGCATGTGCTACATTAATAACACCTAAAACAATCTCTTGCAAAAAAATTAATATATTATCTACAAAACTAAAGCTTTTATCGATAATTTAACAGCACTAAATGTCAGTTCAATCATAGTTAATGCACTACATGAATACTTAGTTTACATTCGAATTATAATAAGCTATGACATATATTACATTTATAATAAGACATTTGCAGCTCTAGGGGCATCGCCAATGCGTTGTCGACCCTGAGGCGTGAAGTTGTTAAGTCTTATGTGCCTGTAATTTCACCGGCCTCCTTACCCTTCTAACCAAAATACAGTTAATGTATTGTCATCCCTGAGATGTGAAGTCGATAGTCTCATGTGCCTGTACTTTCACCCACCCGTTTATCTTTCTAACCAAAACACAGTAACACAGGTGCATTACTGATTCATAGCGGAATTGCGTAAGGTGGCAGTACTGCTCCTACATTTCCAACACCAGAGGCATCGACAATGCGTTGTCATGCCTAAGACGTGAAGTTGATATCTCATGGGCCTGTAATTTTGACCGACTGATTTACCTTTCTAGCCGGAACACAGAAATATAAGTGCATGCCTGCTTGACTGCAGAAGAATTCTACTACTCCTCAAATATATAATACTAGCTGACCCCCGCGGTTTTACCCGCGTTCCCCAGAGATGTAACATTTTACCAGCACAAAAGTATCCTATGTTACTTCTAATACCTCCAAGAATATGCGTACAAAGTTTCATGATGATCGGTTAAGTAGTTTAACATGAAAGGGTAACAAAGAAACTTACATTCACATTTATAATATTAGTAGGAATGAGGTTAAAGTTAAGATATAATGAACAACTTGTATTTGTCTGTAAAATAGAGTGACTTTATTGATACATGACCAACCAAAAATCCATTCAACAAATTTCAATAATCACGACACTAAACGATCCAATTATCCGTAAACGTATTTACACGAAAACAATAATACGATATCTTAACAATTTCAAGTAAATAACTTGCTAGCACTTGACTCTATTAAGTATCCTTCAGAATAACTCGACCCCTCTTGATGTTATTCAGTCTTCCGGCTTATAAGAGTTTATAATTCAGTCTTTCAGGGCTTTATAGAATATACGTTGTTGGATAAAGGTCGGAGTCAAATAAAATTTATATAGTAAAAATGAATAACTTTTATATAATGTGAAAGATTGGGCGTGTTATATGTGGTTAATAAATAAATATCCCGAACCATTATTTACACCATTTTTGCTGTTCGATCCCAAACTAAGCAGAGCTTGTACTATAATTAATTGAATTACATTTATAGGAGAGTTTTGAGACAATCTTTTTGATGAATGATCTTTTCCAATTTAATTTTAATACAGTCCGTTACCCTATTAATGAAATACAAGCTTAATCGTTTGTAAGTACGTGAGGTAAAGGATAAAAACAAAAGAAAAACCAAACCTTACATTCATAGAGTGAACCCAAAACTAAATATTACGCTGCAATGTTAAAATTTAATCTACAGTGCAAATACAAATTGAAATAAATTCAAAAGGGTAGGTGCCTAGCCCGGCTCGTTCGCGACATTCAAATTTATATGCTTCGTTGTAATGGTCAATAGGACTCGAGTGGATCGTTTGAATTGAAATGACGATTGGTCACTCGTATTTTCAATCAGCTTTGACATCATCATGGCTGGAATGTAACATTCCACTTGGAATTATCATCAATATCGATGGCCAAAGTTAAAGCCTTCTATTCAATTTAGAATCTAAACGGACACTTATGAAATATAAAAGCTAGGTATTGGAATAAGATTTGTCCTACCGTGGGACATTTATACGGTGTCCGCAAAAAAAGCTATCGAATTTGGGGTCACGGTAGTGTCATTGCCAAGACGAAACAAAAAGCAAGAGGCTCTTTTGCTATTTGAATTATTACAATGCAGTCGCTTTATAGATTTTTTGACAATGAGTTACTATATTGGATATTTACACGAGGTTAATCGCAGTCCCGTCATAAAAACAAACATGAAAAATGTTCACGTTTTGCTTTCCATACTACCACCATAGTCCACCAAATTGACTAAATACAGCGTTTTTTAACTATAGTTAGTTCAAAACGATAATTTCCTTCAGCAAAAACCCGAAGAACAGTGTCAGACGTAACCTGTGCCATCATTACTGTTTATTATGTGCCATAAATTCTAAGAGCAGCATAAGGAACACACGATATGTTATTGGCGGCAAATGTTGGGTGATGGTGGCCAGCTACAGCCAATGCAATGCCATGGAAAAGACTGAAATATGTATAAAATTTACGAGTCTCTAAAACGAGGGTAGAGTCCATAAAACTGGACAGATTTTACTGGGCATTGTAAGATAGACGACTATTTTATTCGGTTGTAAGGGAATTATTCCTTTATTTTATTGGCTGTCGTTCCATAGCGTATTGGTTTTCAATTATGTTTTTTTTACATACAGTAAGAAGGTATGGTATTAAATCTAATAATATCTAGATTTAAATAAAATATATGTTATCCTCAATATGCAGGGTGTTACAAAACTACCCGTACAGCCGAAAGGAGGTGAAATGGGGTCTTATAACGAGTCCATTCACAATATTTAAGAACCGTAGTAACGCTGTATAACATACCCCAAAAAAAAACTGATTTTTATGAATTAAAAATACAAAAACTATTAAATTAGACAATTATTAGGTAAAAATGGTACGTAGGCCTTTCTGTCAAATAATCTGGTTCCCTAACAGGACAGCTTACTAGGGCTTTGATAATTAATTATATTTTTACGGGGTATTTTATTTTAATATTAACACGTTGTATTATATGCGTGTATGTTTTATATTTGTGACTTGATTAAGCGTAAATGACTAAAAGATTTGAATGAAATCAAGTAGACTGATAGAAAACGTTTTGGATTAACACATTGAATAGGTATTTTATCCCAAGAAAATAAAAGATACCTCGAAACCCCTAGTAAAACTGGAGAGCGAAAGTTAGTTAAATGTGTGTAAGTTTGTTATTTACTACTCGACTTATTTTTTCATTGTTTTTTTTTTATAATAATTATAGCTTTTGTTCAGGTGACACTGTAAGTACATTTTTTATTTTTATTAAAAAATTACGAAGTAAGGCACTACGGAATTTTATAAATATAAAAATTGCCAAAAATGAAAATGAAATTACATTACCTACCCAAAGCATATAAGTCCTTACCACTTTCTAATACCGTTCCAATTTAAACGAATCACCGAGATTATACGAATATCGCGGGTATCACACAAAACGTGGGTACAAATACTGAATAATTGAGTCACGATTCCAATTATCTACAGGTTCCATCCCCCCCTCGATCCGGCGAAACAATCGTTTTTGTACGATTCCAATTTACAATAGAAACTCAACTTTAATTTGTCTCTAAAGAATTTAACTCAATCATAATGTAAAGTAGAGAAATATTTCTCTGTGGAGACACATTTATCTTTAAAAGAACTTAACAGCTCTCTATATAAATAACCTAGGAGATTCTTCACACATAGGGTTACGTGATTCCAATCCATGGGGGTTTCGGGGGCGTTAAATCGATCTAGCTAGGATTCATTGTCAGAAAATTTCGTTTTATCCGTGTTTTTAGGCAATGAAACCTGCTACAATATTATTACAATACGAAGGTAAAAGGTTTTCAAGTTCCTTCTTTTGTGAGAAAAGCTATTAATGGGAGCTCTTTATCAACGCATCTAATTCGTATCCTGGTATATATGACAGAACTTTAAGAAAAGAATACGGTAGTAGTTACATTAGTAAAGAAAACCCGATCAAAGCTCGGACATCCAGGTGCTTATTTATTAAATACATACATATATAGATATTTACACCCATATAATAGAATCATACTAATATTGTAAATGAGAAAGTTTGTTAGGATGAATGGCATTTTGTTACTATTTCACACAAAAAAGACTAAATGAATTTGGATAACTTAGCAAATATATTGTAACCAGCATGTAACATACCCTGGGATATTTCTCTACTAAACGAAGCAGAGCTTATAACATGGAAACCAGATAACTGATATTCAAACTACACTACTTTTTTCTTATAAATACATACTTAGATATTTACACCCACACAAACACATATGTTCATGTATTCAAATGTTTTTCCTAGGTGGAAATCGAACGTCCTCCAGTGTGCAGCTACATCGGGTCTTAAACCACCAAGTCAATTTGCCCGAAAAATACATATAATACTTTTTAATTTGCGAAAATGTTATATGCCTCGGGTAAAACCGCGGGGGAGAACTAGTGTAAGGTAAATCTACAGGCAACAGAGTTATTTCGTGAAAAGCATGCAACAGTTTTTCATTAACTTTTAATCCCGTAATAGCGGCACCTTTAGATACTTTCGAAATAAACAGATGAAAGGTAAAATGAGATGGAAAATTTTATCATTAGTCACGGATGAGTTTAAATGATTGAAAGTAGTTTTTTATCAAACTGAACTACTTCGTGTGCTGGGTTGTCAATAGCAATAAGTATACTATTCATTAATCCAGGTTATAAGCTATCTATTTGCCAAGTTTCATCCGAATCCCTTACGTAGTTTTTGCGTGAAGGAGTAACAAACAGAAACTTTCGCTTTTATTATTCTAACTATATGTCCCCCGCGCAGTTTCAACCGCGTTCCCGAGAGATGTAACATTTTCCCGGCACAAAACTATCCTATGTTACTTCTAATACCTCCAAGAATATGTGTACATAGTTTCATGATGATCGATTAAGTAGATTTCGCGTGAAACGTAACAAACAAACTTACATTCACATTTATAATATTAGTAGGGCTATCCCCCGCGGTTTTACCCGCGTTCCCGAGAGATATCACATTTTCCCGGGATAAAAAGTAGCCTATATATAATTTCAGGATATGCTCTATCTTTGTGCCAAGTTTCATCCATATCCGTTTAATAGTTTTTGCGTGAAAGAGTAACAAACATACTTACATACAAATGTAATATATGTAGGGGTTATTCGATTATTATATGTTTCTTTATTTGTATCTTTGTGTAATTTATGATGTCAATAAAATTGTCTATGTTGATGCTGTGTGAGTCCAGAATGAATGTTTTTCTTTCTTTCTTTCTAAATAACTATTTTAATCTGTTGAAGTGTTAACCAATGAACACCAAGGGCTCGATTCTGTAAAGAAAATGACATCAACTTGAAGATGACTATTATTTTTATATTGAACTTGACTATTAGTAAACTTCAAAATAAAAAGGCTCCTGGATTTGATCTTATCACCAAAGAAATTATCATGCAACTCCCTAGAAAAGCACTGGTGTTCCTGGTGACTCTCTTCAATGGCGTGCTTCGGGTACAATATTTTCCCAGGCTATGGAAAGTTTCCATAGTAACAATGATACACAAGCATGGAAAGCCCCCAGAAGAAGCCACATCATATAAACCCATAAGCCTTTTACCAGTGCTTTCAAAAATTTTTGAAAGAGTTCTTTTCAATAGAATATTACCCATTCTCAATGAAAACCAAGTTATACCTAAACACCAATTCGGCTTCAGACAACAGCACTCCACCATAGAACAAGTGCACAGGGTATGCGAAAAGATAAGATCATCTTTTGAAAATAAAGAATTCTGCTCTGCCGTGTTTCTGGACATACAAGCAGCTTTTGATAAGGTGTGGCACAAGGGCCTCCTGTGCAAGATAAAGACTTTTCTACCCCATAGCTATTATCTACTTGTGGAGTCCTACCTTCCAAATCGAATCTTTCAGGTGAGAGAAGAAGGAGAACTCTCCGAATTCCACAATATAATAGCAGGAGTTCCACAGGGATCAGTGCTGGGGCCTGTCCTATACACTATCTACACGGCCGACCTCCCAGAAACACAAGGAGTTACCACGGCGACATTCGCTGTCGCACTACTTGCCAGCAGCGGGGACCCGAATACTGCATCCGCCACTCTGCAGAAAAACCTAGACCAGGTGACTGAATGGCTGCAGAAATGGCGAATAAAGGCTAGCGCCACTAAATCCGTGCACATAACGTTCACACTCAGACGGGGAACTTGTGCACCCGTTAGAATGTGCGACAGCATCCTGCCACAAAGTGACTCTGTTAGATACCTCGGCATGCATCTGGACAAAAGATTGACCTGGAAAAAACATATCAGGTCAAAGCGAGATGAGCTAAATATACAGTACAGGAATATCTCCTGGCTGATGGCACGCAACTCCAAGCTATCTATAGATAATAAACTTCTTATCTACAAAATGTTTCTGAAGCCAATATGGATGTATGGATTGCAACTGTGGGGCAGTGCATGCGACTCCAGCCTAAATACCATGCAAAGAATGCAAAATTGCATTATAAGAGCTATAGCCAGTGTACCATGGTTTGTTACCAATACTGAGATCCATGAGGCGCTAAACATTAGAACTGTTAAGGAGGAAATAAAAATAACAGGCACTAACTACAGAATACGACTGGGAAAACACCCAAATGACCTGGCAACTCCCTTAATAAACACCAGCTACCCTAAACGACTGAAACGCCATGACATCCAAGGGCTTGGTGACAGATGGTGAAGAATGAGTTGCCTCCAGTTGAGGAGCATCTCATACATGACACAAATTGCATACAGCTAATCTGCTTATAGTCAGCGACTGATTGTAGATATGCCAAAAAAAAAAAAAAAAACTTGAAGATGTTTCGTCGCGGCCTCCGTGCTCTCTTTCGCTGACCAGGCTAATATTTCTAATCACGTGAGAGATAAGCTTTCCGAGGCCTCCGTGAAGCGGCTCAATGATGAAGTTTGTAGTAGCTGAATAAGGGGGCTGCTCATCTCTGGGATGTCGCGAGAGGCCACTGAATACTCAGGGTATTTATACCGATTGACTGCCTGCACTTTACACATTGGAACAGTCGTCAACCAAAACATTGCCTAAGAGAGTAATTCTGGGAGAAAATAATATGCCAAATCTGTAATTACATTACGAGGTTATGTGGAATAGGGTTGAATGGAACACGCTCTTCCTAATGTACCTTTAAAATCACCTTTGTATTCTTGACTATAATAATAAACGTGTTTATTTTTTCTTTCATAAAAGTTCTTTTAAACTTAACAGCTTAATTTACATTGTAGAGTTTGTATAATAATATAGTATTTATTTCTAGAACATCCTGAGACATCCACGCGGTCATCTAATCCGAAACTAAGCACCCATGGAAACCAGACTTACTAATTTACTACATAATTTATGCTACCTTTTTTCTCGTCTTGGTAAATACATACTTATATAGATACTTACACATAGACATAAAACAAATACAAATGTTCAAACAAACGAATGTTTGTTCTGGGAATTTAACACATTTTTATATTAAGGTTAAGATATATTTTAAGTATAAAAATACTTATTCCCTCATGGTCTCATTCTTCAATACCCTTAATGGTCTAATGAATCCACACTTAGATTCTCACGGTCTAAATCACTACATAGTATAAAACAAAGTCGCTTTCTCTGTCCCTATATCCCTATGTATGCTTAAATCTTTAAATCTACGCAATTACTGCGGATTTTATGCGGTTTTTTTTTAATAGATTGAGTGATTAAAGAGGAAGGTTTTTATGTATAATACATGTGACATCCCACGGGAACGCGGGTAAAACCGCGGAGAACAGCTAGTTCTATTATATTCTTCTATTGAATAATACAGACAGCCAGACGAGGCAGTTGGCTTGGTGGTAAAAGAGCCTGACCGTCACGCGGCAGGTCGTGAGCTCGAATCCAATCCAGAAATATCATCTGTGTGCCATGAACATGTCTGTTTTTCTGTGGCTGGATGTAAAAAATCTATATTCTATACTCCTTTTTAAAAGGCCGGCAACGCACTTGTGGCTCCTCTGGTGTTGCGGGTGTCCATGGGCGGCGGTAATCGCTTACCATCAGGCGATACGTCTGCTCGGTTGCCTAACAAAATATAAAAAATAAAAAAATACTAACTATGTATTTTGATGAGAAAAAAAGGTCCCGTTGTACAAGTTCAGCTTGCTTTCGGATCAGATGGCTATGTATCAAGAATAGCCCAAGATAGTTGTATATTTATTATATAACAAACAAGACAGACATTTATCCTTTCATTTTAACGAAAAGCTATCTATAATAAAATTTCACGTAGGTAAAAACATTCTTTTTATCCAACATTGTTGCAAGGAATATGCAAAAAGTTTTAGTTCAAAGTTTTCCTTGTATCAAATCTTTAGGTCCCTACATACAATACTGGCGGTTTTTGTGAATGTATTGAAAGACATACAATGTTAAGCGACGACATCAACAAAGATAAGGACACAGAACCTGAAAAGGAAACAACATTAAGTACTGCCGGCGGAACACACCAGGTGTAAAACATGTTTGAAAGGAATCAAGAATACATGAAAACCGCTATGTAGGTGTAAAGGTATAATGTGTATTCGCAGCGAGCCACTCGCCAAATGTGCATAAAACTATACGACTTTAGAGAAAATAACAAAATTCTAAAACCATTTTTTGTTTCCTCCATTAAAGGGCATATGAAGGTTGCAGTTACCAGTTTGCTCAGCCATTAACTTAAACGAATAGGCTAATCTCATCAGGGTTCACTTTTTATGACGCTCAATTACTTACTAATGTCATTTGGCTTTTTAGAAATATCCAACTTTGAGAGTCTACTGTAATACCATGGCGTCCTTTAGGGCTCCGAACTAATAACAAGGAATTTTAGGTCACAATAGCTCCGGTTCCTATATATTGAATGAGACTGTCTCTGAAATCTTTACTATAGTGGATATATTATCTATTCAGTTGGGAATAGATACAGAACAAGGAACCGTTACTGATCCACAAGGACATTCTTTCATTTAACATTGATGTCGAATTATCTATGTATGAGCCGTTATATGCGCCGAAAAAGACCAACTTAAAAGACGTATTTTTTTTTATATTTTAAAAAACAAAAACTAAACAAGCAAGTCAGGGTGAGACCAACATAGTTCACAATCAACTACTTACGTAAGAAAACTGGGTCGTTTCGCTGGCAACTCCAGCAGTTGAGAGGGGAAAATATGTGCACTAAAAATGTGGTGCTAGCTCTTAAGTTTTCCGTAACAGTTGTGCTTAAGTTGTTACTGAAGGGGAACATTTATGGAAAACTAAGCCTTATTTCTTTTAGCTATAGTTCTGTTGTTTTAACTTGCTTTTGAAATTAGATTAAAAGTATTTCTTAAAGTTTAATCGTAGTTTTGAAATAGGTATGGAGGTGGAGATGGAGGAACTCTAGTTTTAGAGAGTTTGTCTACGACCTTTATTCCAATGATGGTGTGTTTGTGAATTATGATGATTATAAACTATGATTAAAGTGAAGGAAAACATCATTAGGAAACCGTAGCACGATAATTGGATAGAAAATATATATCTTGGGCCATTATTTACTCGGCCATCTGATCCCAAACTAAGCAGAATTGGATAACCATGTACATTTTTTTTTATATTTACCCCCAAAGGCAGATCAAACAGACATGTTCGTGCACACAAATATTGATGATCTCTAACCAAAAGGCCTGTTAATGAACCGCCAGAAAATATTATCTAAACCATTTATTCAGTTTAGTCAGGCCTGCCGATGGCACTTATGAAGGCTAAAGTTACTGAAGCTACCACTGGTTCGGAAATCAGTATTTATTTATTAAAGGTTTGCTAGCCTCTTGCTAGCCAACCATTAAAATACATTAAAACAAAAATATTATCACTTACGCTAAATATTAAACTAAACGTACAGTTATGTAAAAGCAAACACAGCATGTTTAAAATTAAAAAAAGAAAGATTTCTTACAATTATTTCACAAACCTTACATAATCTTTAATGCGTAAATTTTATAATTAATAATAATTATTAAAATTATTATTAATTAAAATATATAAATAATTAATAATATTAATAATAATAAATATTAAAATTATAACATAAATAAGAAAATTACAAAATTTTGATTATAAGCAGAGCATGAACTATGGAAACCAGATAGCTGATATACTACATATACTACTTTTTCTTTTTCTAAATACATACTTATATGGATATTTTCACCCAGACACAGAACAAACAGACATGTTCATGCACACAAATGTTTGTCCTGGGTGGAAATCGAACCCGCAACCTTCAGCTTGGCAGTCAGAGTCGCTAACCACCAAGCCAACTGGCCTGTCAAATTTAGTCAGATTATTTGCTTCTTCTTACATAGTTTATATTACCCTGACTATCTTTGAGTTGAAATCTATCCCCATTCAACTATTGGTGTGTTCCAATGTTCATTAGATGGACGTAATGGTTCTCAAGTGCCCTTCAAGACTGCGTGTGAACAATCTCACCATAGTATGTGAGGTAAGTAAGTAAAACAAGATCATATCAGTAAGTTCAAAAACAGACCTTATAGACTGAGTTATTCCAAAAACAAAACCCAATCAAGTTATAAGCAGAACAAGCTGGTTCAATACAGACGTTAAACTAGTTACCGCTGGCTATTTCCAGTTACCCACGTAAAATTGGCGGGCTATTTTGTTTTTTTAACCGATTCCCCGTCGTCATGTGGCTACAATTCCGTGAAATATTAAACCATTATTCATTTTACGATGCGGCAGTCAGACCGCTCAAACACAGTTCAGTTGAGAACACACTGAGGATTCAATAAAGTAAATAAACAAGCCATAGAAGTATATAGGCCCTGTATTATATAATACAAACTTCGTCAACGAAGCCTCGGAGAGTGGACCTCTCGCGTGATTGCTTAGTTAACGAGAGGGATAAAGCATAGAGCGATGGTTTATAGTCAAGCTAATGTATTTACTGAATCACATTCGGACATGTCCTCAATGCCGGGGCATACGTTGCAACATCGTTTGCGCAGTGTGACTAATTTGTAAAGTCAACTAGTCGTAGTTTGATTGAATGTGTTCGCACGTCTATTGAATTTGTTGGTACAATGTCTGTGTCAGGTGCTGGATGCGAGAAATAGGTCTGGGGATTCGTAGCTTGATTTTCACTAAAGGAGACTTTGTACGAAAGTTAGTTATGGAGAGTTAATTACATACAGTAAATTAGATGAATCGTGCTAATGTGCTAAAATTGTAATATACATTTATTTGAACTGTAGAATTAACGTGCAAACATTAATATCTTGTTACCGTCTCAAAACTTAAAGCCAAAATAGGTAGTAAAATAATCACGACCATTTTTTTTATTTGTTTAAACGAGTTTTTCTCTGAAAGTACTAAAATTTATTGGGGTTTTCACAGGTAAATTTACCTTAGTTTGGAGAAAAAATTAGGTTTCGTTTGAACGGATTTCACTGACATAGATAAATATTCTAGTTTAATGAACAATGGTAGTGATTAAACAAAGCGTTCCTCATTTTGAAGAGGGGTTTCAGAGAATATTATACACTAGCAATGCGCCTCGGCTTTACCTGATATAAGTGAATTATACCCATAAGCCTTAAGAATGAAAATTTTGAACTGATGGTGAAAGGCGCAACAAAATTAATTGCGAAGTTCTAAAGATTATATCCTTGCGGATAAGTAGTCAGACAGAAAAAGTGCTTTTGTTTCAAACTATTTAGATATTAGTTTAGTAATATTATAGATAGCACAAAAAAATATAATGAAGATTATATATATTATTCGAGATATTAATATTTCTATTTGTAAATTTGAACAGATACGATTAATAAAACGCGCTATAATCAATATTTTCATCAAATGTAACCTAAACTTGTTTACATGGTTATTGCACTGTTCAATAGTTTTACTTTGTATCCCAATTTTTTTTTATTTTATTTTCTTTTTCATGTACTACTAGCGTATAATTTTATGTGAAGACCTAAACGGCGATTTGTTTCTATGTTTATTTATAAGTTTGGTGCTGTAGGTTTTCCAAATAAAATAAAACAAATATCTCGCTACATACCAACCCTTATAAATGGTGGAGACTGTACTGAAATATAACAGTTATAAATTTCATTTCGCCACGTATTTTTCGGACAATAATGTGTGGCGATAATATCATTCTTTTACAACTATTTTCAATATAAATATTTGGTTATTTCGATCCGCTGTTTTGACGAAATAAATAAATAAAAAATATCCTGGGACATTCTTTTACACACCATCTCATCCAAACTAAGCAGAGCTTGTACTATGGAAACCAGATAGCTGATATACTACATATACTATTTTTTTTCTAAATACATACTTATATAGATATTTACACCCAGACACAGAACAAACATACATGTTCATGCACACAAATGTTTGTCCTGTGTGGGAATCAAACCCCGAGCTTTGGTTTGGCAGTCAGAGTGCTAACCACCAAGCCAACTGGCCTGTCATATAATAATGTATTTAAAAAATATGTAGTATATCAGTTATCTGGTTTCCATAGTACAAACTCTGCTTAGTTTGGGACCAGATGGCAGTGCATAAAGAATGTCCCAGGATAATAATTAAAAAAACTGTTTTTACAATGTTCAAATATTACGCCTTTACTCCTATTACACTGTATAGGCTCGCATTAAGCAGCTGGGTTACGGAATCATTGGGAAAACTACTAGATGTATTAACTCTTAGATCAGAGTTCGTCCGGAGATGTACCATCATACCGATTTTCATCGTGAAGCAGTAGTGTTCTGTGCTTCGATTAGAAAGAGGGGCGGTGAAATTACTAGCACATGGGAATTAGCTTCTTCTCTCATAGTCGACAACGCTTTAGCGATGCTTCTGCGAGCTAAATTTGGCTCACAATCTTTTTCTTGCCTTTGTTCAATTAGCTAAGCTCAGTCAATATCCAATTTAGTGACGTCTATCTTCATCCAATATTGGGGATGTGATTAAAATGGTAACTTATTAATTCATAAACCTCCATGTCATGGGTATCTAATTAAAAGATTTGCCATACAACCTAAGTGACTACAGTCTTATGGCCTAAATTGCAGTCAGAAACTAAAAGTCAGTATTAGTAAAAGGTTTGCCATACAGCCCAAGTGACTACAGTCTTATGGCTTAAAACTCAGTCAAAAACTAAAAGGCAGTATTAGTAAAAAGTTTGCCATACAACCCAAGTGACTACAGTCTTATGGCCTAAAACTCAGTCAGAAACTAAAAGTCAGTATTAGTAAAAGGTTTGCCATACAGCCCAAGTGACTACAGTCTTATGGCCTAAAACTCAGTCAAAAACTAAAAGTCAGTATTAGTAAAAGGTATGCCATACAGCCCAAGTGACTACAGTCTTATGGCCTAAAACTCAGTCAGAAACTAAAAGTCAGTATTAGTAAAAGGTTTGCCATACAGCCCAAGTGACTACAGTCTTATGGCCTAAAACTCAGTCAGAAACTAAAAGTCAGTATTAGTCAAAGGTTTGCCATACAGCCCAAGTGACTACATTCTTATGGCCTAAAACTCAGTCAGAAACTAAAAGTCAGTATTAGTAAAAGGTTTGCCATACAGCCCAAGTGACTACAGTCTTATGGCCTAAAACTCAGTCAGAAACTAAAAGTCAGTATTAGTCAAAGGTTTGCCATACAGCCCAAGTGACTACAGTCTTATGGCCTACTACTTACTTTACTTACTACTAATTATTTATCCCCCGCAGTTTCTCCCGCGGGGATGTTACATTTTTCGGAATAAAAATACTATATGTCGATTTGTGTATAATGCATTTTCTTGCTATATGCCAAGTTCCATGCAAACCCATTGACTAGTATTGGCGTAAAATGTGATTAAAAAAAAATTCTAAACTCAAAACCCTTTATTTAGTTTAGGCCCTCGGAAAGCACATATGAAGGTCAAATTTAAAGTTACTGAAGCTACTACAAAAACATCCATACATCAACTCTCACAAACTTTCGCATTACTATTTTATATTGGGATAAATTTCGCAGACGCAGGTGAAACCACGAGGCACTAACTAGTGGAAAAAGGTTGATAAACACATAACCCTTAATATATTAATATCGATATCCCTTTAGTATGTTTTTGCGTATTTTCAAGCGTATCCAATATCGAACCCCACGCGTTTCTCGTATCTTTATTGTATCGCATTAAAGAGGCCTCGATACTCTGAAACTATCTTTTTATTTTCCATAGGGATTTTTTTGATAGAGGTTGGTTCCGTAGGTAAAATTTATAATTATACAATTTGTATTTTTTTTTTGGGGTTTTCTTAGTTTATAACATAATTGACTCAGGCGTGGCCTTGTGGAAATCCATTATAAGACTATACAAAAAACAAATATAGTTTTAATTCTATCTATCTAATTGCGACGTTTGGAAGAGAAGGAGATCCAGCGGAATTAGTTACCAGATATTTGTGTTTTGTTTTGTTTAGTGTCTGCACACCTTGCAATAGCCACAAATGTAAACGAC
Organism: Habrosyne pyritoides; assembly: GCA_907165245.1. Lineage (NCBI taxonomy): Eukaryota > Metazoa > Arthropoda > Insecta > Lepidoptera > Drepanidae > Habrosyne > Habrosyne pyritoides. The sequence continues at coordinate 1,606,662 of OU015608.1, forward strand.
AAGCTTTTCTCATATATTCTTCAGTAACTAAGTGAGTAGCCGCTACACACATTATACGTTATAGACTAAGATAATAAACATATGGGGTTTTTCTACCCCATACCTTCATATACTATTCATCAGATGGCAACAAGACTTTTGTGAGATGTTCTACAAACTTCTTTATACCCCTGCGATAGATAGCTGAGATTATCACCATAAAAATTAAAGGACGGATTTTTCATATTTGTTACGTAACCCTAAAAATAAAGGGCCACAAAGTCCATGGTATTACTGTACCCTTACCAAATGACCCTTAAAGACATATTCTTCGATTAATATCCTTGTTATATTAAATGAAAAAAATAAAAACCTCTCACGCTGAAAGGTGTCTAATATATAATAAAATATTACTTCACTATTAACCCAATTTAGGCTTTTCGAGAGCTAAAATTTATCCGGCAGTCTAAAAGGATATAATCGATTTCTATAACCCATCATATTAAGGTTGTACTCAGTGCCGGATTAAGTAAGCGTGGGGCCCGTAGCAAATTCTGTCGAGGGGCCTTTGGTCTGCTATGGGTTCTTAAATATAAAGTGGTAAACAAACCATCGGTGGTGGGCGGCCTTAGACACGCGGGGCCCCCTTTTGTGCGGGGCCCGTAGCAAATTCTGTCGAGGGGCCTTTGGTCTGCTATGGATTCTTAAATATAAAGTGGTAAACAAACCATCGGTGGTGGGCGGCCTTAGACATGCTACTGTTGCTACGTGGTTAATCCGGCACTGTTTGTACTGGTAAACCAATGTATTGCTAGGTGGCGGAATGGTTATATACGCGGTTATATCCAGGATTATCACCCTGCAGGATCTGGCATCGATTTCCACCCTAGAGTAACATTTGTGTGCTGTGATGAATATATATATGTTTGTGGTGCTGTTTTCCTGAACTCGAGGGGTAGAGCTTCTAGTGCAGAGTTCATCCGGGGAAGTACTACCACCTTACCCATTTCTGCCGTGAAGCAGTAGCGCCCTCGTATTTCTGTGTTCCAGTTAGAAAGGTAAGGGGGCTGGTGAAATTACAGGCACATGAGACTTAACAACTTTACGTCTCAGGGTCGACAACGCATTGGCGATGCCCCTAGTGTTGCAAATGTCCATAGGTGGCGGTGAACATTTACCATCAGGTGGACCATTCGCTTGTTTGTCGGCCATGTGGCAAAAAAAAAGGTAAAATTAAGTTTGATTTGTCAGATCTATACTATTTTAGAACCATTGAACGAATGCCAAAACTAGATAGTTAAAATGTTAGAGGACGTTCGAACGTATGTGTAAATGGTATTTTTAAACGACATCGGTTGGATGTTAAATATTTTCGGGATATAAACTAGTCTATGGTCTCTGTTCAAGAATATAATTGCTTCAGATCCGTTCAGCCGTTCTGGCGTGTTTGATTAACAAACATCCATTCTAACTATCACTTGTAATAGAAATATGAGTTAAACTAGTAATATTCTTGACGACCTTTATTTAGAATCTAAGCTCTAAACAGACACACTTCTAAAAAATGTTTAGGCGAATAATCCCGCAAATTCATTACAGACATCGTAGAATTTGACCATGACGTTGTTTTCTAAGAGCGAAACCATAGGGCGATGTAAAAATGATCTGCGCCATCTGTTGCATTTTCACGAAGTTAATGGATTGTCTTTATTGCTTCTGGGATAAGGCTCACCTTATTATACCATTAATTTTATAATGATTCTAATTAATCTTAATAAATATAAATAGCAAACTTTTTTTATGGAACTTTTGAATGGACTTATTTCAACAGGGCGCCTGGACAGCAGTTTTTCTATAAGACTCTTCGCCAACTTTCCCATAAACAATTATCCTTTACCTCTTACAGACGCAGAGTAAATTATTCCATAGATTTTTTAAAAATAAATCCTTATTAATGTGCCAGTTGGGAGCAGTAGTTTGATGTCTGTCACGCCACGGGTCGTGGGATTTATTCCAGTCCAGGGCGAATATTGTCTATATTATATAAGTAAAGATAAAATATTATAAATTATAACACTTCGAGAATGTTACAATTAATAGTCAATGACGTTTTCTTTTTATTATTTTCCTTTTTGGTGACAAATGCTTCTAACACTATAGAAGTAAATATATAAAAAGAAAATTGAATAAAAATATAATATTGAATTTCTAAATAGAAAATGTTCGAATTTCTTCTTTTGAATATTATTGATTTGAAAAAATATCTTTAAAAAAATATTACTTACCTTTACATGGATATTTTTATTTCAAGTATGCCGAAAGAACAGGCCGACGGTCCGACATACATATGGTAAGTGGTCACCGCCGCTTATGGCAATTTGCAACACCTGAGACATGGCCGATGCGTTGTAGGCCCTGAGACATCAAGTTGTTGTCCACCTGCAATTTCACCAGCCCGCTTACTTTTCTAACCGAACATGGCCACTACTGCTTTACTGCTCGTACTACCACCAGGTAGTACTTCCCCAAACAGAGTCTAAAATAAGAGCTTCTATAATATTTTTCAAATAGCATGAGTTGGGTGATACATGGTTTTTTATAAAATGTCTCAATGGCTTATATTTATTTGGACATAATAAGGGGATACCGTAACAGAGCAAGGTCTCTAAAGTATTTAGTGTAGTACCTCAGAGTAATCAAGTACCCTCAACTGTCACAACTCGACCTATGTGAAAAAGATTATACTCGTAGTACTACAAATACGGCTTAAAAGATACATTCAATGAAAAGACAGTACCACAGACCTGTAACTATGCCTCTAGTTCCAGGTACGCGACCGTAAAGGCAAGCGTGTAAATGATAAATTACTGCACAAAAATAAAAGCTAAAACATAATTCTAAAAAAAACAAAAAGACTTTCCAAATAACCATGCCAACAACCTTGACAGAGAGAGAAACAAGTTCACAACAGATGTGCCAAGGCTTGCACTTGAGACAACATGTCGCGACGATCAAGAACAGGCATCACGGTCTTTTATGGGAAAAGGGAAGGGGATATAAATGACTTTGCCAACCCTGAATGGACGAAAGTTTTCCGGGCATTGTTTGTTGCGGAAGGTTCTTAGTAATAATAACGTTTGATTGGGTTTCGTATTGCTTCGGAAGGCGGTATTGTGTATTAGAGGAAAAACAGGTATATTTGTATTTAGTCGTAAAACTGGGAGTACTTGACGATATTAATAACTATTACTAGCGAAGAAACACATATGAGAAGAATTTATATGGGCGTAGATATGTTTCTTTGAGAAAAATGAAAGTCGGACAGTTCCTAGACTAGTAGTCCGCGCGGCGGCCAGCAGAGAAGTGAGTGCTCGGGATTGTCGAATGTCTTCGTTATCTCGGCTCGCGCCAACACAAGTCCAGACTCTGTCAAAGCGCTGACGTCATAACGCTTTCGCCTCGTTGTCAAATCAACTCCCGTACTAATGACTCTTCCGACATCTTTATGTATACTAATCCTACTTTTGTTTCTGTGGATGTATGGATATTCTCTTTCATGGAAAATCTACTCAGCTGATTTGAATGAAACCTGGCACATAGTATACTATCAGGATACTTTTTTAACCCGGCAATTCCGTTGATGTATGCAAAGGGTAATCTCCGGAACAATGGTACCTAATTGAAAAAATTACAAAGGCTTTGTTACAATTCTGCGATACAATAGATCTATCTAGAACCCAGGTGAACCATGGCACGGAAAACAAGTCTGTGATAATGTAAACATAAGAAACAGCCCCCTTATTCAACTAATATAGACTTCGTCTGCGAGCCTGCAAATCTCCGCCTCGGAGAGCAGAGGCCTAAGTAGCTACGATGACGATATGTTTGCTATAGATGTTCAATCTATAGAGTGCGCCAAAAAGCTGTTTTATATGGAAAATTGAACACCGCACATACCGCGACGTGGCGCGATGTTCAATTTCTCATTGGATTGATCTTTCGCGCACTCGATACGATGACGCTACGCTTACGATAGATGTTTGTGCTCAGGACACTGGTCTCTTACGTTAATGCATAGTTACCGAAGGAGAACGAGCATAGAGGTCGCGGCGAAGCATCGATAGTTACATTCCGAATTAAACCCCAGAAAAGTTGATAAGGATATTACAAAACGGTCCTCCAACTCATCACAATGCAGGCTGTACTAGTCCGTTCTATACAGCGCTGGACTTTTGTAGCCGATATCCAATATTCAAACAGATTACAATATCATCAGTTTTTATATCGCATGAGCCGACAAATAAGCACACGGTCCATCTGATGGTAAGTGGTCACCGCCACCTATGGACATTTGCAACACCAGAGCATCGCCAATGCGTTGTCGACCCTGAGACGTGAAGTAGTTAAGTCTCATGTGCCTGTAATTTCACCAGCTCCTTGTAAAACAGGCTGTATAAACTAGTAAAGCAAATATAATTTACGCCCCATATGCTGCTTGGCAAACCCTTTCATTAGATACCCATGGCATGGTGGTGGCCGTTGAATTAATAAATTACTGTCTTGTCACGTCCGCCATATTGGATTTAGAATGACGTCATTTAATTAAACGTGCATTGTCACCAAAATCATGTGCTTGCAAAATTCAATCTCTATCGGATGGTTTAAAATTCAGTTGCAAGATTTAACTAACTAAATGAATAAATATCCTGGGACATTCTTTTCACACGGCTATCTGATCCCAAACTAATCAGAGCTTGTACTATGGAAACCAGATAGCTGATATACATAAACAAATTTTACTAATATAAATAATAATACATACATAAATAAATATTTACACCCAGACACAGTGCAAAAAGTCATGTGCATGCACTTAAATGATTGTCCTGGTTGGGAATCGAACCCACCACCTACGGCGTGGCTGTCAAGGAATATTATTAGCTGTTTTGAAGAAATAAGTTGAGTATTCGAATAAAATGTACGAATCAGATGACATTCCGTATATATAACAGAAAAGATGTTATTCATATTGGAGAGTCTCTAACTTCTGCTTTGATGCCGCATGTGCGGGAACCATCTGAAAAGTTTAAATTTAAATTCAAAACATATATTGTAATTTGTCAGTAGGTGCGTAACTTGGAAAGTCTCTACGTATTGAAGCTAAATTTATGTGTTCGTTAAATAACAAAAGGGTAGTTTCTGTCCCACAGTTTTGCGCGTGGGAGTACTCCATTATCCTTCCTCCTCCAACCTACACTTCAAAAGCCCACATTTTACTTGAACTTCGGGAAAAGTTTTGAGTTTCCCGACCAATTAGTTTGAATTGCCTTAAAGAATTCTACTATTAACTTATCATAAAATACTAATTTTGAACCGTCACATGAAGTTGTTTGGTAGTAGAAGACTGGGGCTCGATTCGGCAAGGAAAATGATACTAACTCGAGGATGTTTCGTCGTGGCTTCCTTGCTCACGTGAGAGATAAGCTCTCCGAGGCCTCCGTGAAGTAGCCCGCCGACGAAGTTTGTATTAGCTGAATAAGTGGGCTGGTTCTTACCTCGGACAAAGGAATTAGACCGCTAGCCTTCTGGGCTATTACCCTAGACCTTAACTCGATGTTCCGTCTATAATATCGAAATTAGGAAAATATATTATAACTAGCTTCAGGCTTGCGGTGTTACTCACGTTCCAGAGAAAATTTATGTTTTCCTAGCCCATAATCATGCCATCATCATAATATAGCTTCTATCAGTAAAATCTATTTAGAAATAGGATCAGTAGTTTCAGAGATTACCAAGAAGTAGGACAAAGTAGAAGTACCTCTTATAATTTAATTTTAGCATACAACGTGAAATAGAATATTTTACTTAGCATAATAATCTGAAAACGACTTTGTCATTCCAGAAAAATAATAAGCCATACCGTCCAACGTGCCAACAAATGCCAGCTTAATTCTCCGAATGGGGTGTCAAGGTCGGCAGTTGAGACAGTGTGTCGCGACTGCCAAGTACCTTGGCTCCCCTTGGTCCCCCTTGTCTCATGGCTCCCCATGAGCAAGGGGAATGATTAAGTGCCATGATGCCCTTGGCTTTATTGTGCATCCCGGGCAGAGGAGGGTCGTTCACCGGCGTATTGATTTTTGTGACTGAGTCGGCGTGCACGGGCACAGAGAAGTTGACTAGCAATACTTATAGAGGAGGAAGTCTTTTGATAGTCTTTGAATTACGATCTAGTTAGTATACGGACCTTAAGGCCCAATACAAAAGGCTGTATACTCTTAAGGTTCTTCTAAAGGAGAGTATTTTATAGTGAGAACTTAACTAATTGACATGGATATCAGAATAGGAAGACTAAGGCAGTGGGAATTATCTCTTGTTATTAATTTTTCTAAATCTAACAGATAGTCCAAACTTATTTTAAGTGCTCTCGTGACAATAGTCAGTGCAACATGTGCAAAACGACCTATTAGAAGTAACTCCTCAGAAGCTGCGCCATCATAGGTAGAATTCCCGCTAACTCTTCACTCTGTATAATCTACATGCAGTGACCTAGTTGAGGCTAGTGCTCGAAGCCGCAGATTACACATATTGTCGATCCGATGTGACTGCACCTTTACGCGCACATTCACTGAGATACTTTATAGTTTAGCTATATACCTAGCTTATAGCGTCCTTATGAGTTTATATTCTTGGACTCTTGGTAAGAAATACGTGGTGTTATATCTTTTTTCAGTAATGAAAATCTTATTCGTGAATTTTTGGAGTTTTAGAGCGTAATAAGAAACGTGTGGTTTACATCTTGCACAAAGTGGTCAATAAATGTTTTTCTAGAGGCTGGTACTATGCAGACGGATAATAAAGACGGTAAAAAAACACCTCTTCCGAAATCTCAAGTAGTATGTACCGAAATCATACATATTGCGCCGACATTAAATTATTAAGGTCTATAAACTGGCAAATAATATATATTTTTTTTATAAATTTATCATGCTGTGTATGTGGCCATATTCAATATATATATATCGGTGTATATATCGCCAGAAATGATATCTCTAAACATTAATAAAAACAAAATGTAGCTGTAACTTTCCAAATATGATCCTTATCACCAAATAGAAACACAGAAGTCTGAATAATACGTCTCACATTCCATAGAAGATATTTTCAGACCCAACATGACATGTGAAGCATTGCTGCTCAGACACATTACCAATCTCGGACAACAGGTAATCTTACTAATATTATAAATGCGAAAGTTTGTATGTATGGATGTTTGTTACTCTTTCATGCAAAAACTACTAAACGGATTTAGCTGAAACTTGGCACATACATAGAAATTGCCCTGGAATAACACATATGATACTTTTTTTTCTGGGAAAATGTTACATCCCTCGGGAACGCGGTTCAAACCGTGGGAGACGGCTAGTCATTTCTAAACAAAGAATCATTAATATTACCATGGCCGACTTTTCAGTAAACATCAGATAGAAACCTTAATTTGAATGTTTCCTTCATTTTGTCAACAGAATTTTTCGCTAATGGTATTAAATTACAATATTCTGTTTGGAAGGGTTTTTTATTAAATTTGACAGAGTACCTCTCGACCTCCAGTTTTAAATTAGACCGCGGCCCGGTGACCGGCCTATGATAGTATTTTTAAATATTTGTAGTAACACATCTTCTAAAGCGATACAGATTAAGAAAAGCTAGAATTTAAATGAAAGTGTTTTTTTGTTATGTTGCACACAAGCGGCGGATTAAAAAAAAATATGCCATATTTTAATTTGATATACTCTTTAAAACTGATTACACATGTTGAAGTTTATTTTACAACAAATTTGTACAATTAACGACTTTCCAATGACGGATTTCAATCTGAATCAAATTCTGATTCTGTCTGAGAAGCAAATTTTCTTTAACATACGTTTGGTTTTGAGCAAGACCACAATCTCACCATGAAGTTATATGGTCGAAGATTACACACAAAACCTCCAAACTGCAAACCGCCTCTAAAGTGTTATATAATATGATGAAAATTCGAAAATATTTTGTTATACAATACTTAATCATGAAAATAACTACAAAACGGGATCGGAATAGCACTGGAAGTCCGGATTATCCGCACATTCCTGAAAGTCGTTTAGCATTCGCTGAGCACCTCTTCTATCTCCGGGGAACAATGTGTAGTTAATAATTAAAAGATTCCTGGGTAGAACATAGATTAAACATACTAATAGATTGGACAATCATGTACTCTTAGTTTTTGGACTGATTTCTGCTGGTCTCAAGTAATATCATCCTGTTTTATCGTACTATCTATACTCTATACTAATATTTATAAAGAGGAAAGATTTGTATGTTTGTTACTCTTTCACGCAAAACTACTAAACGGATACGGATGAAACTTGGCACATAGATAGAACATATCCTGAAATAACAAAGATTTTTTTATCCCGGGAATATGTGATATCCCTCGGGAACGCGGGTAAAACCGCAGGGGACAGCTAGTATATTATAAACGTTTGTGAGGTTGTTTGAATCTTTCACGCCAAAACTACCTAACAGATTTCGATAAAACTTGGCACATAGATAGAACATAACTTGGACTAACATATAAGATACTTTTTATACGGAGAACATTTTGAATATTTAAGGAATGCAGGTAAAACCGGGGAAGGCAGTAAGTTCAAGTCACATGTAGTCTTACAAAGGCTAATCAGCCACAGTTAATACAAAAAGTCTGGTATACATAAAATCCACGCCACATGATCTCTACTGTATAAAAAAAAATTGTAACAGGAGCACAAAGGTGCATTGAAAGAGGCTATAAGGAAAGTAAAATAATAATTGTATAATTTGTATTTTTTTAGTTTTTTTAATTTGATTGTTAATGTTTTATTATTATGTACTTTATTTTTTGTTATGTCTAAGTATAGTTTATAAAAATTGGGTATAACACCATCTTGGGAAACTAAGATATTGTACTTATCAATGTGAAATAAATAAATAAAATAAATAAAACCCTCCTAAAATGATAAATCAGAACATAAAATTATAAACACTCTATCATTTATTTTTCATCCGAGTGTTCCCGTTGTAGCTAAAACTCTATCTGGAGCATCTCTTCTGCTCGGTAGAGTTGTTAGTTGTTTTATAGCTAAGATCAGGTGATATGCAGTTTACGTTGTTGTAGGATACTTATTTGTTTCAGCTACAGATATCTATTTTCTAATATCCTGATATTTACTTTATTTCAATCTAATATTTGTTTATATTTAAAGATTAATTGAATATTATTTTTGGGGGAAAGGTCTAGAATATTTGTTCATTTTGATTGTGGACCTAAAATACTTATTCTAGAAAAACCGTACTGAAATCGGTCTATCCGTGTTGAAGCTATGAAACCAATAACAGCGTTATTCAGCTAATACAAACTTCGTCGGCGAGCCGCTTCACGGAGGCCTTGGAGAGCTTATCTCTCACGTGATTAGTAGTATTAGCGTAGTTAGCGAAAGAGACAGAGCACGGAGGCCGCGACGAAATATCCTCGAGTGTAATTTTCCTTACAGAATCGAGACCTAGTTTGTAACTTCTGTCTAGACAGACACACACAGGTCAATAGTGACATACACATACAATAATCAATTCAATGTCATTTTTCAGTCAAGGCCCACAGAAAGCATTTATGAAGATCAAAGCCACTGAAGTTCCCATCGGTTCGGATGTCAGCGTTCTACTGAGAAGACGTGGCAAGAAACTCTGGCAGTGAACATTTTTGTTTTTTTCTATAATCAAACTTATTTGACTATTTTCTTTTATCAAATGTTTAATAATATTAAATATCTTCAAACGCTACACAGACATCCAGATGAAGGCGTCAAACTTGTAACACCCCGCGTTTTTCGTCAGGGGTTAAAATGAGTAAGTATACTTTGGAAGAATCAGCCCGTGGAACAAAAGACTATCTAAATTCCATGCCAAAGTTTTCATAAGCTCATAAATTTCAAACAAACTAGCCGTGCTCGCAACTTCGTACGCGTGATAACTTTTAATCAAGCACCTTATTTTTTGTGATCTTGATGAAATAAAGCATTTAAAATATGTTGCTTACGTTCCAATTTCTTATGAAAACCCTATTAAAATCTGTCTAATGATTTTGGTGATTAGCGTGTTCAAATTAACAGATAGACAGAGCTTTCAAAAATGGCCTTATTGTATTCTGATACGGCGCTTGCTATTCGGGAGTGTTGATGGGGACGATTTTTGAATATAATAGAATATAAATATTGTTTATTCATGTAGGCCTTCATAGGCTCTTTAGATGGTTTTTTTTTAAATATTACAAATAACAATATTAAAAATATTATAAACAATGATATACGAAAATACTTAAACGGATAGCTTGTCAGCCGAGGAATTCATTGCCAAAGATTATTCCTCTAAATAATCAGATATACAATAAAATCCCTTTTGATATTTTTTTATTTACTAGCTGACCCGACAGACGTTGTCCTGCCTTAACAATGAATATTGAATCCATTTCTCCATTTTTAAAGATATTTGCAACGCGCATTCTGTCAATCGCGCCAACTCTCAAACGACTGACAATAATGTTAAACAGGTTACATTAAAATAGTTTATATTGTCAAAAGCGCTTGTAAAGTGGTTAAGTTTTCTTACCTTTTTTTTTCTTTCATAAGAACCTTCTCCTGACACTAACAAACACAACAAAATAAGAATTAGCGAAATCGGTCCAGCCGTTCACGCGTGATGCCGTGACCAAGGGAAATAGGGATTCATTTTTATATATATAGATTTAAGATTTACCAACAAGTGTTTACATAAAATGCAATACACAAAGAATACAAGAAAAACAAATTATTCAAAGACAAACAAACACAATACAATCCATAAAATTTAGAAATATTAATCCCTATGAATATGAATATATGATATAAATGTTATGACACAGAATTAAGAGAACAGAACGATGCGAACAGTGACCATGACTGACATATTAATGTCAATATATTATAATTTTATTGCTAGATAGTGTGCTCAAAATTATTAATAATGATATAATTTATGAAGTATACATTGCCCTTATTTTTTTTTTCTTAAGTGACAGTTGATGTATCTATACTGGCAGGCAGTCTTTGAACGCGTCTGATCCGCAAGGGTTGCAGCTAGAGAAGGAACTCGAGGGGATTATAGTCCGTGCGAACCGGACATAACCCACCGATATGCCCTTCGCGGTGGATATGCATTAGGCATTTCCCCCTAGTAAAAAAAAGGGACATCAACCAGAATCAGTTTTTGAAAAATATTTTTAATGTTCAGAGACGACGGTTCTGCAGTTTTATCTATCTATCTAATACCTTTAAACAAGCAATACTGGTATATACATATATATAATTAGGATCTCGGAAACGGCTCCAACGATTTTCATGAAATTTAGTATGCAGGTGGTTTCGGGGGCGTTAAATCGATCTAGCTAAGATTCATTTTCAGAAAATGTCGTTTTGTCCGTGTTTTTAGGCAATGAAAACTGCTACAATGTCATTAGAAGGTAAGGTTTTCAACTTACATCTTTTGTGAGAAATACTGTTATTGGGAGCCTCTAATTATAGCATCTAATTCGTATCTAGGTATATATGACAGTACTTTAAAAAAGAGAATACGGTAGAAGTCACGTTAGTAAAGAAATCCCGAGCAATGGTCGGCCATCCAGGTACTTATAGTTTATATACATACCTAATATACCATAATATATATACCTATAGGAAGATATAGATTGACATTTAGAACACATCATGTAGAGTTTATTCTTTCGCATCACAAGTCATTATGAGTACTAAAAGATACTCCCTAATGAAAAAGAGCTTACGCCTAGAATCTGAATCATTAGATAATTAAGCACACCTATAAGTTTCTAGAAAAACTTTGGCTATAATACCTAAACAAATGGTGTAGAAATAGAATCATAATACACTGTAAAATTATCCTACAACTCATTCGAATAGGGTCTAGTTTCGAAGGTGCAAAATTTCTCTAGTAAATTCCAGGTAAATAATTAATTAGCTAAGGTAAAGCAGTTGGACCTAAGGTGGAGGTTTCATAAAAAACTCCACTCTTACATTGTCATATTATCATAGCCATTTACATCTCCAGGATCAATTAGAAAAACCTAAACCTTTTGCAGGATTGAAGCCGATTGACTACAACTAGCTTTAATCTCATGAAAGATTTGAATATTACCAATTTAACTCAAAGCCGAATAGGATGCCGGAAACAGTAGTCCCCTACAAACATTCGATTTTGATATGTATGCAGTTAGCATTCCAGTATAAATTCGCTTGTGAAATTGAAGTACATGTCCGTGGAATCGTGCACCGTGAGACGCAAGTTGAATTACAAATGCCTGACAATCTTTGCACACCCAAAGCCTTAAAACAGGTTAAGTTTAATGGTATTTTAAGGCAATTTTAAAAGCAAGCTCAAATCACTACACTAATAAATACAAAGCTTTTGTCTCATCTAACAACGGATCAATTTGTTATTTTCATTTTAGCTTAGTTATGTCTCAACATTGTAAATTGTAATCCATGGGAAGTTGCGAGGTAACCCCATCACAAGTATCCCTATAACTTAGTATGTAAGTAGTTAGTATGTATAATTTGTATGAAAAACAAAAAAAAAAAAACAATAAATTCAAACATTAAACAAAATATTTGACGCGGATGATCCGCCAGTATTTTTATAGAACCTCCATCTCATATCGTGCTCTGGCAGTCTCTGATGAAGGTATACGTAAACGAAACAGTTTTCGTTGTCTTCGAACAAAAGTTCCGAGGTTTTGTTTGAACCCAGCGAGGCCCAATTTAGTTTTTGGAGCAAGTTTCTAATTTTCCCCGACAGTAACTATACAGAAAGTTTGCGTTTTATCTTTTTGTTTCAGTATTTGGTGTTGAATTGGTTTCATTAAAGTTTGCTGCGGTTATATTTTTTATTATAATTTAAAATTTTAATGTTGATTTTATTCAAGTATTATATAGAAATATCATGCTATATTATCATGAAAAATAGAAAAATGTTGGGTATATTTCCAAACTTTTTCCCTTTAAATAAAAGTTGATGACAAATGAAAAAAAAAATTGAAGCAACAAACATTTTACCATTTTTCTTAAAGAACTAGAAATGTTAGAAATAATTCCCTTATATTTAGTAGGAAATCCCCGTAGTTTTGATAAGGTGGAGAAATTTCAGATCCTAGGTAAAACAAAATAATAAACTTAAAATGTTAATTGTGTATTTCTGTTTGACAAGAATAAGGGTCAGGTGTCTTGGCGGTTATAGACCCTGACTACTACCCCGCCCACTGCTCGTGGATTCGATTCCCACCCAGAATAAACATTTGTTGTGCCCATACCGCTACTATTTACTATATATATATTATAGAAACTAGATCTACCTACAATACACTACCTTTTTTTCTAAATACCAACTTTTATATACACCCGATCACAGATCATACAACAGACATGTTCATGCACACGTAAATGATTTTGCTCTGGGTGAGGATCGAGCGCACGACCCGTGATTTGGCAGTCAGGGTTTCTAACCGCCAGGCCACAAAGCCCGTCCAATTTTAGATGAAAAACTAGTATATGTAGGATATAAGTTACCTGGTTTGCAAATCTTATAAGAGTTATATTTGAGTAAAAATAGTCGCTGTTTTGACTGAATTACTCTATTCATAGGATATTCTCTTACAAACTGCGAGCCGTAGAATATCATAATGTACTTGTATTTTTGCCATATGCAAGTATTGTGTGTTTATTTTATAATAAAGTACCTGGATGACCGAACTTTTCAAGTATTTTCTTTGGTACATTGTGTTTTTTAAATAAAAGTTTGTCTTACAAAAGAAGGAACATAAAAAAAGGGGAAAAAAAAAAATTCTACCGTATCCTTTTGTTTAAAGCTTGATCACGCGACTGCAATAGCGCGTAAGAGCAATTTGTAATACCGCGTATTTACAAAAATCGCAAAAATTCGTTATTGCCATCGACTTTCTATTGACCAAGATAATCAATTATTTCTTTCTTCTGTAATAAGATACTGATACGCGGTATTTCAAATTGCTCTGACAGGCTATTGCAGTCGCACCGACGATATATACGTAGATTACTGTAATTAGATGCGTTGATAAAGAGTTCCCAATAATAATTTTTCTCACAAAAGAAGAAACTTGAAAAAAAAAAGGGAAAAAGTAATCATCTGAACTCGAAATGGGGTTTTTGGTTTCGGGACCGCCCGATTTCCCACCTGAGCTCTTATAACATTGTAGATAGATGGTGGCAAAATTTTCCTTCGTATTCTAATGATATTGTAGCAGTTTCATTGCCTGAAAACACGGATAAATCGACGTTTTCTAAAAATGATACTTAGCTAGATCGATTTATTGGCCCTGAAACCCCTTGCATACTAAATTACATAAAAGGCAATTCCGAGATTCAGATTATACAAGAATTACTCGTTTAAAGGTATAACATAGATAAAGAAATAAAATTTATATTAATTTTCGCGACCAGTCTTCATTGTTTCAGCAGTAAAGCATAAAAGTAAGTTAAAATCTCATTTTCTACGAAATGTACGACAAAACTTTTTACTATGTCTGACATTTATAGTGCTCTAACTTCAGTCTTTTGATCCTTATTAGAAACAGGATCGATTGGCATAAAAAAAAGTTTTGTGCAAATTGCCCATTTTAGCTGACTGTACCTTTTCTTCAAAATCTGTGAGTAAGGGCTTCAATTCTGTAAGGAAAATGACAATAGCTCGAAGATGTTTCGTCGCGGCCCTTATTCTCTGCCTCTTTCGCTTACTACGAAATCAAGTGAGAGGTAAGCTTTCCGAGGCTTCGCTGCGCCCGGCTCGCTGGCGATATTTGTATTAGCTAAATAAGGGGGCAGGCAAATATATATTTCAAAGTTAAGAATGACCTCCGCAAAAGATTTTCCTGAAGCTACAACGGCTCACCGTTGTAGTACACAGTCTCGTCTCGGAAATCATTCTGTATATTAAAAAAACAACAAAAATTGGTACTCTGGTTTCACATTCATAATTTTAGTAGTAAAGTACTAGAACTTTAAATAACATTATAAGTTTCCAACATCAAGCTTTTATGTTATAATAAATTATCCAATATTTTTATCGAAAATAATCTGTTATACGTAATTTGAGTCAAAAATATCCAAAACCATTGAATTTACAATAATATTAACATGAAACGAATATGTCCAGAACTGAGAATCGAATCCGATTCTCCAGAACGAATTCCGGGTTCCAACAAACTGAGCCAAACACATATTCTCCCAGTGTTACGAATTTCTGCTTCACTTATAGAGACGTGCAGGCTAGGAGCATGTCCTGTTTTCCCCAAAAGCCTTTTGGCGCCATGACGTCTGCTTTGTTGACCTTAGCCATCAATGTTCAATGTTTTGGCAACGTTCTCTTGGCATTGAAAACTTTGTAAGCGATGCTTTTGCAAGGGTAGCGCCATTTTTGTTATGAAATATGACGCGTGTTGGATATGAAATTGGAAAACAGGAATATTCTCTTATAATCCACACTAATATTATGAATAGGTGAAGGTTGTATGTTTGGAATTAGGAGGTAGTTTTCAAACTACGCGTCCAATTTTAAAAATTATTTCTCTCATAGAAAGGTAATATATTTTAGAGTTCATTGAACTTGAGAAATCATTAATTCTTTTGGGAACATAAGTGAAACCACGGGGCGAAGGCTAGCTTACTATACTGGGAAAAATGTAATATTACAGTACCTTTTTTTTACACAAATTGTTTTACGAATAGAAAGCTGCTCTATTCCGGTGTGCATTTACACAGGGAAAATAATAATTTTCCCGGAAACGCAGGTGACACCGCAGCACGGAAGCTAGTATACTATGTAGTCTAGTATAAATTGAATAACAGAGTACCTTTTTCGATGCACAAATGCATTTAGTAATGGCTATCGGGCTTTCTCGTGGTAGATTGAATTATCATGCAATGGATCTATGTAAAATCGTATGGGTTTGAAATAGCACTCACGTTTTTTCACGTGTGTTGTTCATTTTATATAGATTTGTGTTTATAACTAACTTCTTCTACAATTAAAATCCTTTTTGGTTTGGAGCTGGTATATATTCGTATTGCTTACTGTTACTGATCGACACGACGAATGAAAAGGCGCTGGAATAACTTGAAGCCACAGTTTATTTTATATCGTTTTACAATTATGTGAAAACCAGCGAACTTCACAAGTGCCACTGGCTGTGAGTACTTTTAGAACTTGGAAAAAAAAATTAAAATCCAAAAAGGTGATCCAAAAAGGATGCAATTAAGTTCGGTTCGTAACACTTCCCTTATTTTTTCAAACGACTGAACCAATTTTAATACATTTTTTTTAATCGTTTTTTTATCACATCAGAGCATATATTTAGATAATACTTATTGTCTTAATATCACAATAACAGCTGCAATATACAATACACAAATAAGTTGGAAAATACACCAAATACTTTGATTTGTACTATATTATTTATAGAGCTCAAAAAATCGTCTGGAAATGTTCGATAGCTCAAAACCTAACACGAAGGGGCAAAGGTTAAGTTGCTCTCTTTCACACTTACGGTCAGACTCTTCTCTGTCTCTTTCTAATCTATCACTAGTATTCCGAAGGCTTCGTCGTCCGACTATCGGACGGTCCACCTGATAGAAGGTAAGGGGTCTCCACCGTCTATTTTCCAATATCAGGGGGGCAATTCCACTAACATATTATGCACCGAACCATTACCATATCGCAACCAAACGTCAAAATTGACGTTTAATCATATTGTACTATACACCAATGATCGAACTGGGGTTGTGTTTCGGTAATGGTTCACATTCGTTCGAAAGATTACCTCAAACTGTATGTTTGTTTCGGTTGTAGTGCGTAGGAATACCATATTTATGAAATGTCAAACTTCAATTTGACATTAATCGTAACCATACCATTGCCAATTGGGCCCCTGAGACATGCGTGTAAGGCCCCCTTACCTTTATAACATAAATATAGTAATACAAATGCACTATTGCTTCTTGGTGACAGACTTTACTACTAAAACCTTTTTAGTCCTGGTTTAATATAATATATTTTATTTATCGATGTTTCTTACTTTATCGTAACTTCTCTAATCATAATCAAGTTTAAGTTAGACATGTATTATAATTTCCATGTCGTTTAATAAACAGGGGCTCGATTCTGAAAGGAAAATGACACTAGCACGAGGATGTTCTGTCGCGGCCTCTTTGCTCTATCTTTGCGCTCTCGGAGGCTTCTGTGCGGCGGTTCGCCGACAAAGTTTGTATTAGCTGAATAAGTGGGCTGTACCTGGATGACAGTGTTTTGCTCGTTTATTTTTTTGGCTAGTCTTGTTTTATGGAAATTATATTTAGATACGAATTACTGAACTTACTTATGAAATATGATTTTTTTTTTCGATCTGATCTTATTTTTCAGTTTATCTTTAAGTTGATTATCGATAAAGAGTTCTTGATTTGACTTTTATCTTTGTACCGAAACATCGCCAATAGGATAAAAAAATGTAATAATGTCGGTTTCTTTACTGATGTAATTATAACCGTAATATTTTTTTTAAAGCTCGGTCATATATACATAGATGTGAATTAGACGCTTTGATAAAAGGCTCCCAATAATAGTTTTTCGCACAAAAGAAGGAACTTGAAAAACCTAAGTATTTCGGGACCGCCCGATTCCCACCTGAGCTATTATAAACTTGAAGATGGCGGCGAAATTTACCTTCGTATTCTAATGATATTGTAGCAGTTTTTCATTGCCTGAAAACATGGATCAAACGACGGTTTCTAAAAATGAAACTTAGCTAGATCGATTTATCGCCCCCGATCGTTGGAGCCGTTACCGAGTTTCAGGTTATATGTATATGCTACACACATATCTCATTTAAAGGTATTAGATAGATACTGTCCATCACTCTCTGACACAAGTTAGTTTACAACTTCATTTGTTCCACTTTCGATCCCAATTTGCGACAAATATTCGAACTCACTCAATATTTGGGTCGCCGGATATAAATACACAAAGTTATTTGATGAAACTAGAACAAGTTTGAGAATAGTGTAATGAAGTTATGGATAGGGTTGGCAGATAGAATAACCTCACGTTTTTCCAATTCCTCTCTATAAGCTTTTCTTTTATGACAAACAGACAGGCGGTCCACCTGATGGTCAGTGGTCGCATGGACATTTACAACACCTTGAGACGTGAAGTTGTTAAGTCTCATGTGCCTGTAACTTCACCATAGTCCTTACGTTGCTAATCGAAATACATGAATACAGGTCCATTACTGCTTCACGGTGGAAATTGGAATGGTTATAGTACTTCTCCGGACAAACTCTAAGCTCAGAGAACTACTTCTCTAAAAAAAATTATATTACCTGTCAGTTACCTAGTTAGTTTGTATGTTTGGGTCAAATTGCTTACTAGTCAACCAGGTCTCTGAAACTGAATTTTTTTTAACACAGTTTTTGTGACGAAGTATATATTCAAATTATATACACAACGGGTTACAAAATACCCCGCAAAAATATAATTAATTATCAAAGCCAACAACCCTAGTAAGATGTCAGGGAACCAGATTATTTAACAAAAAGCCCTACGTACCTATTTTACCTAATAATTGTCTACTTTAATAGTTTTTCTATTTTTCATTCATAAAAATCAGTTTTTTGTTATTGTGTTTGTATGTTTGTATCATTTGTATGTTATTAAATATTGTGAATGGACTCTTTATAAGGCCCCATGTAACCTCCTTTCGGCTTTACGGGTAGTTTTGTAACACCCTGCTGTATATAAAAATAAAACTCAAAGCCAGTGAAGATATCGGGATGGGACTGCTGCCATTCGACGCGGATTTTTTCCTAGATGGTTATATGACTATGATATTGATAAACGCGAATGAAGGCGTGGGGGACAGATAGTAATTAACAAATTTAATGCCATTATTCTAAATCTACTATCGCGGATATTAAAATATGGTGATTTGTTTATTCATGAACCATCTCCATGTCATGGGTATTTAATGAAAGGGTTTGCCAAGCAGAAAATGTGACGTTAATTTTATTCGTTTTAAGACTTATTAAGCTCGTTTAAAAAAAGGTGTTTCTAATTATTTTTTACTTTAGTAGACGGGCAGTTCTGTTTTCACATTTTTTATTAACGTTTTTTTACTAGATTCATCTTTATACGAGTATTCTGCGCGATTCGATCGATTGAGTTATATTCACACTAGAAAGTGATACTTGTTTTCGCATGATGGTTCATAGCTATGTTTTAATCCAAGAGATGGTGCTGTAGTCAAATTATTTACTCATCGCAGTACCTATGGAAGCGCCATCTTTTAATTTATCCGAGTCACCAAGTATCACTACATAGTATAAAACAAATTCGCTTTCTCTGTCCCTATGTCCCTATATCCCTATGTATGCTTAAATCTTTAAAACTACGCAACGGAATTTGATGCGGTTTTTTGTTATAGATAAAGTGATTAAAGAGAAAGGTTTTTTTTGTATAATACATGTGACATCCCACGGGAACGCGGGTAAATCCGCGGGGGACAGCTAGTAGTTTATACAATACAATATACATAAATATGCTTTATCGTTCACAAGACATAAAAGAAAAAAAAAGAACATGACAAACATTTAAAGTGAAAACAATTTAGAGAGCCTTATTGCTGAAACAATTTTTAATACAATAAAGACAGTGCTAATTTTGTGAGTTCATATGTATGCAAAGGCTCTACATTTAGAAAAATCTTTGGTCCTTTGAAAGGTTATTTCCAGATAGACACAACATTTTTTTAATACCTATCCAAATGCTTATACGTTTAATCAGTTTTGGCACTTATGAAGGTTCTACTATTCCACCGGCTTGGTGTCAGCGGGAGTTAGGAGTGGGAATTGAGCTCGTCCCTCCAACTCTCGTTTACAAATTTCAATTAAAACCCAAATGGAAACCATCATAATAAAAATACTTACAAAGTATTCTATGACTGTGACACGTTTTCTCCAATAGCTTTTTCCAGACGTACTAGAAATTCTTTATACAATACATTAAGGAAAGCCTTTTTTTACGGGTGACCGTAGCAGAGTCTTTATCTGAGGAAGTACTACTACCATAACCATTTCCACCGTGAAAAAATACACTAATATTATTGTATTTCGGTTAGAAAGGTATAGGGCCGGTGTAATCACAGCTGAGAACTTTATGTGTCAGGGTCGACAATGGAGATGGATTCCTCTGTTGTTGCAAATGTCTGTCTGTCTACCTGTTTGTTTTGTTTCTTTTTTTTTTATACTACTAAGGTAGCAAACAAGCTGACGGCCCGTTTGATGGTAAACGGTCACCGCAGCCTATGGACGCTTGCAACACTGTGGGTATCACTCGCGCGTTGCCAACCCTGCAATAATCTCTTCACACCCTTCTTCAAGAACCCCATGTTGTACTCCCTTGGGAAAACAACGGCGGGGAAGTTTGTCTAAATATATGCCAAAAAAAAGGAAAAAACTAATGAAACTGCCACCCCTATTTTCAATGTTAAGCTATTACAACCTTGGACCATGGTATCGAAGACTACGCGGCGCCGTTGTCCATTGCCAATTCGTGACGTCTCAAACCTTGCACTGATTCAATATTTCCTTTAATATGACGTCATAGGCGATGCTTTTGTTTTTCATGGTTCTATAGCAAAATATTGTCCTATATTTCTGTGGCCTGGTGCTAAAAGGGCCAAAGTACGTTTTAATGAGACGAGATTGTAATGCCAGTTTATTGTAAAAGCATGATATATTTATTACACATATATATTTTACTAAAAAACATAAATCAAATAAAAGTAAAATATTTTTGCCATACTACAATATAACGCCTAAATATTAACTATGTATGCTGATTCATTGTTATAACGCTCATTACTGAAAATAATGATAATTGATATTGGCCCTATTAGCACAAGGCCACAGATTTATTTTCAGATACCCAGCTTTCCATCCTGCGGTTTCACCGCATTCCTGATATAAAAGTCGCCGTTTCTGCCCTGCTAACTCCATGCAAGATAAGCAAGTAAATCAAAATATTTTTGAATTAAGTATGTTTGTATTAAGATATTTAAAAATAATAAATGTTCTGGGACATTCTTTACACACCAACCTACTTTGGAAACCAGACCATTTGCGCTTAGCTTGCGCTGCAATGCATCTTATATTTTCTTCAGTTTCTTGTCAGAAGCCCGCACTACCACTCTCCAAAGTTTTATCGCAATCTGATAAACAGTATAAACAAACAAACATATTTTTATTAATTAGATTATGATATATTTGCCATAAAGTTTTGATATAAACAACTGGAAGAAAAATAATACCTACTGACTCATACTCGTATGAGTATATCACGAAAATTCCTAGTTGATAAAATTCCCTGAAAAAGTTAGCGAGTATTGACACAAGAGCTTACGAGAGTTTTAGTTTCAGTATGCAACGAATATTACAGGAAAATGCATTTGGTAAATAAAGCATTTTCATGAAGCTTTACGACTATGCAAGTAAATGTTTTTTTTATATATTTTGATGTTCTGATGGTTATTTATTCACCAACGTAAAATAAACAATGATCCATCCAATGTTTTTCGTCAAAGATTTTGACAATTCCTATTTACTACCATATACTTCGGTTGAGTTTGTTTATTTGGAGAATTCAATATAGTACTTAATTATGTAGCAGTCAGGTTTATGTAGGTACCTTCATAGTTAACAGTAGAGTTCCTTTTTCTTGAACCGGTAATTAAAATGAATTTGTGAGTACTAGAGCTCATAGTTCAGAACTCTTTCTCCCGTGAAGCAGTAGTGGACTTGTATTACTGTGTTTCGGTTAGAAAGGTAAGGGGGTCGGTGAAATTACAGGCACATGAGACTTAACAAGTTCACGTCTCAGGGTCGACTACGCATTGGCGATGCCCCTTGTGTTGCAAATGTCCATGGGCGGCGGTCACCACTTACCATCAGGTGGACCCTCCGCTTCTTTATCGGCCCATGTGGTATAAAAAAAATATATACCAGTAAATATTTTCTGTTAAGTGAAGGTATTATGTATTTTATAATATTTTGTAACATTTCCGTATTGAATATTTCTCAATATGTTTTCTTTTTCTTTCTTTAATTAAATGATGACTATAACCACCAGTAGATTTCTGGCAATTGAAAAAGTAATCTCCAACCATATTCACCTTTTATGTTGAGGAATTCTAAGTAAATAAAACTATAGATTGGATGCCATGATGTATCTTTCTTTACGGCAATGTTTCACTCGCATGAACCACAGATTAACTAATATGAAGCTTTCTGAATAACATCATACTGCCGGAGGTCAGATCGTTAATGTACTTATACACTTTCAAATAAAAAAAAAATGATTAAAATCAATTATAGAAAATATCCACAGACACAATAAAAAATAGGGCGCAATAAAGCTGTCTTGGAATAAATACAAATAAAAAAGAAAGTCAACGTAAATAAAGCGACATACTTCCTCTGAACGTTACAAATAGACTGTAAAAGTAAAAGGGAAATATAAAACTATAGTCACGAACAACCGAAAAGAAACTTTGAGAATAAACTCATATTTTTTGCGTAAAAGACAAATATTCTATAATGCCGTCCCGCGGTTTCACCTGTTTTCTCGAGGGGTCTTATTTTTCCGGGAATAAAAAGTATTTATATTTTTGCCAATATAAAAGCGATATATAACTTTTACGACAAGTATCTTGTGATTTACTGGTCTACCTGACCCTCAAATTTGTCAAGCCTTCAAATGGCCGCTGAGTTTTAAGTACCGTATAATATGTAAGACCTAATATGTATACTTAGATTGCAAATAATTTATTTGATATGAAGCCATAGTATTCTGTGTGAACAATTTCTTAAAGCCATAAATTCACACATACATTCAAGCCATACAGACGCACACGCATATAAACATTCATATTTATTATGCCAGTAAGTTAAATAATAAAAAAAAAATATTTCTTACATTTAAATACATAACTGAAACTTTACAATATCAAGTCAAGTCCTAAGACATAGGCTACATTCAGAATATTGCCTCGTCATTTTTAAAAATCTACATTCATACTATTTTATAAATATCCAAAAATGAGGTCTTTATTATTTAAATAAACAAAACAAGCGGCCGGCAATTTCTGAAGAACCTTCATTACTAAACATCTAGTGGGTTGAGTAAATTAATTTTTATTAGGGTACAAATGGGTGTGCTCTAACGCGGTCCCATCGTTTTGTCCCTAAATTGGAGAGAAGGAGAAAATGTTTACCGTATAAGGTACTGAGATAACATCTTTACGGAATAGTTATATATCTAATGGTGGTATACCCTTATTTATTATATTGTTTAGGATTGAATTTAGCCACAATCTCACCATGATAGTGATGTGGCTGAAGGAAAGCCTCAAGGTCTAGAAGGAAACCGGTAATAACAGTGGCAGATTTTCTGCTAAAGGGTTGTACCAAGCTAGAGGGCTTATACAAGGTCGTTAAGTGGGGAAATCCTACATCAGACGTCAGACTAAACCACACTATGTTCTCTAAGTCTCTCCTATGTCTCTCTAAGAAAAGAGTGAATAGGCTACTAACGGGAAAGCGAGCTCCATCTTCGGCCTCATCTTCACTTACCATCAGGTGAGATTGAGATCAATCGTAATCTAGTCATAAATTAAAAAAAATATCTCTCGCCATTCGCGAAGCTGCAAGACCAGACGCGTCCTACGACCACCTCAATAATAATATAAAGTACCTACTATGCTATG
The DNA here is from genome assembly GCA_907165245.1 of Habrosyne pyritoides. Taxonomy (NCBI): domain Eukaryota; kingdom Metazoa; phylum Arthropoda; class Insecta; order Lepidoptera; family Drepanidae; genus Habrosyne; species Habrosyne pyritoides. The sequence continues at coordinate 1,630,600 of OU015608.1, forward strand.
GCTTTCTCAAGACATTCTCCATTACCAAAAGTTCAAGCTCATTATAAAATTTGAACCAACGATTCCGAACTACTGTTAGATACCTTGACTGCCACCATGTCCAGGTTCACATCCACCAGGGTTCGATTCCCACAGGACAAGCATTTGTCTGCATGTCTGTTTGTTCTGTTTCTGGTTTGTATATCAGGTAACTGGTTACTTGGTACAAGCTTCCTTAGTTTGGAATCTTTGTAATAAAATGTCGCAGGATACTATTTTTATAAATAGCTTATATTTAATACTTCATTTATTCTGATACTATATAGCTATGTCTGCTTATACTTAGAAAGGTGTATTTGTATTTCAGAGCTAAGCAACAATAAAACAACTTGTGATCCTATTTTGTAACACAAAACTGTTAATCCCATGCGGCTTTCAACATGAAAAACTAAAGTAACAACTTCAATAATAAACCAAAAGTTTGACCAAAACTTTTGCCGAACAAAACACCTGTCAATTTCTAACTTTAGTTTCTAAGTTGTGACAAAAACACTGTTTTGCTTCTAAGGGACACGTAAGTTGTTAAAATAATTAATGTTATCTTACGTACATACTTTACATAATGTTTCAAGTTGTTCATCTTGGGGATTTGTTTGAGTTTAATTGGTGCTTTTACTAAATGTAACCTGGAATAACTTGGTGAGCTTAATAGCTTAATTAGTTTCTCAAATACTTACTAATTTAAACTTTGATTTAATAAGATTTGTTCGGCAAGCGTGATTATAAATTTCTTCTTTACTGACATTGTATTGTATAACCTACTTATGTTTTAATACTACACATACCTGACTTTGATTTCGTCGTAGTATAGCCATGATATATCCAGGGACAATTTCCGCACACGGCCATTTGATTTCATATTTAACAGTACTATGGTAATCAAATAAAATGAAAGTAAAATGATATTGTACATATAATTTTTCATTTTTAGGGTTAAACAGTATTTTAAAGGAATAAAAGGACTCTTTATAGGACCACTTTGTTGTCCATCTGTCTGTCTGCCTGTCAATACACTTTTTACAAACTTTAATTTTGGCCTGAGAAAATTGACTGTTACAAAAGCAAAGCTTTGTTTGTTTTGGAATCCTAATTATTTTCCGTCGTTTTTTAAATATTTTTACGATTTTTAGGGTTCCGTACCACAAAAGGAAGAACGGGAACCCTTATAGGATTTCTCTTTGCAATTTTCACATTTTCCCTCACTTTGTTGTCCGTGTGTCTGTCCGTCAAGACCCTTTCTCTCAGGAATGCGTAGAGGTATCAAGCTGAAACATCCACTCATATCAAATACTCAGGTCTACTGTCCCTTGAAGCTGTGAAAAAATCAAACTTCTAAGCCAAATCAATCAAAAGATACAGGCGTTTATGCAAATTTTTGCTACTCGCAAAGGAATCAGAACCTACAGGGTACTTCTATTGTAATGTTATGGATTTCATTTAAGAATAAAAATACCATAACTTTTACTTATATACCTACAGGTTTGTACGTAACCCACGGAGCGCAAGTCCGACTCGCACTTGACCGGTTTTTTGACTGTCAGACCTCTCGCTGCCTACTACGTTATAAACGGTGAAAATTAATATGCAATCCCGATCCAAAATCCATGGATTGATGAACCTTTTGACAGTAATTTGAATACACGTAATGTCAAAATTCTACTTCAATCTTGCGATTTTAGTTCGGGATCGTATATTAATTTTGGCCGTTAGTTACTATGGAACCCTCGGTGCGTTAGTTAGACTCGGACTTGTCCGCCTTTTATTATTAATCATACCTACATAACTATACTTTGGGTGTCTTCAAGGCTAGAGTGAATAGGCTCTTAATAAACTAGTGCGCCTCAACATCTAAGATTGCATCACTGCTTACAATCAGGTGGGATCGCAGTCAAGCACTAGTTTATATTATGTAAAAAAAATACTTTAAACCCAGATATGTAACGAATAGACATGAAGTCTGCCTTTATATGAACCCACGACCTTCGAGTTAGCAGTTATTGTATTTTATCGCCACACGAGCCGACCTATCAAATAATAAAAGTCTAATTAATTCTGGATCGATACTATGACTTATTTCTTTAGGAATAAGATCCAAACTTATTTGCTACAAAGACTGTTAAATTTTTTAATCGTCAATGAATAGGATTAACTGAATAAGGTTCAAAGTGAAACGCAACAAAATAAATATATTTTAAGTAAATGCTTATTTTTCTTGACATTTTGAGAGGCGTCAACTTTATCACATCTGAGGTTAAGTCGCGAAGCAATTTATAAGGAAAAATACAGTGTATATGTTACGGTAAAAGCCTGAAAAATGGCACTAGTAAATCTTAAGATTTGCCAAAATCTTAGTAAATCTGACGGTTTATAAAAGTCATAAAATATACAAGCTTTTATTTAACTTCACCTATTAGTATGTTTGGGAAAATCTTGCTACTGAATTTAAGACCAGGTCCCCCATCTGATCGAGCTGACATTTTGCACACTCAATTGTTTTTATTGACATTGTACGATTAGCTAAGTGATCATTTATTAACTCCCAAGCCACCTCCACATCAGGGGATCTAATGAAAGGGATTGCCAAGCAGCTTACGTGACGTCAGCTTTTGCACACAAATGTTTGACCTGACTGTTCGGATCTCTAACCACCCAACTGGCTCGTAAAATCTCATATTACAGAGAAGTTCGTAAATTTCCCATAATTCCTTGGTATACCATAGGTTTTACTGGAAAATTTCAGGATTTCCCGTAGTTCTAGCTTTAACAGTAGCATATACGGATTTTGACACATCGGCTTTATTGCTTCTATCGGCGAGCACACCGACGCGGCGTCGGGATAGCATGTCTGTAAACAGCGCGACATTGCATTAGAATTCTCAGTGTTTTTATTTTCATTGCAGTAGGTTTTGTATTAGCGTGTAATATTACAATCGGTCCCAGAACTTTAGTCGTACAGATCCAAATCTCAATAGTTGAGCTCAAGTAAAGTAGAAAGGCTACTCAGTAAAGCTAAAGTACGGACAACACAACAAAATCTCAGTAGTAGTGCTCGAGTAAAGTTGAAAGGCTAGAGCAGAGTTCGTTTGTCGAAGTATTAGCATCAAAGGCTTTTCTACCATGAAGCAGTTGTTTACTGTATTTCGGTTAGAAACATAAGGGCCACCGTCCCCCATTCATCATGTCCTAATAACTTTACGTCTCAGGGTCACTGGTACCGAAAATGTCCATAGACGACTTTGACCACTTACCATCAGGTGGACACACAAATTATTTGTCGCCATAAATCCAATTAAAATATATAGACAACAACATTATTTCTTACACATCTCTGCCTTATTTAAATTTTTCAATGAGATGTAAGATTTTCGAAATTTATTACTAGTTCTGTACATAAACAAGATTTTTGAGGAAATGGATGACACCCACTAACATGTTTACCTCTACTGCGAAAAAATGTGATATAGTTCAAAAATAGTTGCCATTATTTAATCCAAATCCGTTTAACCGTTTGTACATGATTTAATCACAAAGCTTTCACCTTTATTATATTAGTGAGACCGCCAAAGGTCACCCCAATTTATCCGTGATAAATTGAACTTTAAATATTATTCATTAGATACCATCAAGCTCAAATTCGTGAAAGTGATGCATTTGTAATTTAACAAACAAAAGAAAAATATCAACAGCCTTTGATAGACCATTGTCTCAAATGAGACTAATATTTGTTTAGAACCTAGGCATTCAAGGGTTTAACAACCTAAATACTAGAGCTTTCAACTGTTTTGAAGTGTGAGAATGTTTGCTAGCATGTGTGTTACAAGAGGTTTGGTCTAGACTTGTTTAATAGTACTAGAAGACTTGTATACCTAGTAGTTAAATTGTTCATATACATTTACATGTCCGGACTGACTGCTTCATCAATAAGTAATCTACTCTTGTAAATTAATGAGAAACAAGTCCATGCACCTAGCATACAATTTTGCTCAGAGTAATTAAACGACCTCAGAAAGGATCAACATATAATTACGTGAAGCGAAATCATTAGACTCCTTATTAAGAAAATTGTGCGAATAGCTTTATATGGAGAAGTGCATAAAGCATTTTTTATATGAATGCATTAAAAATAGATTAAATTAATAAAAATAAACATTACACACACTACCATACGTTTGACACACACACATATTTTACTAACGTTCACACAGCCAATGTCAAACACATAATTACGTACACGCTCCAAGCTGACGTAAAAGATGAAAAATCAAAAAAGTTCTATGCACTGATCATAGAGGTTATATACTCTTACAAAAAACCTTAATAAAGTTCGAACTTAAAATCTATGGAATTACGGTCAAATTTCGATTATTAGGCGACCACTAGGTTGTGGAAATTCATCCCATAAGGGGGTAAAATAGACAGATGGGTAATAAAAAAGGTCATGACAGAGTTCCTTGAAATCCTTAGCATTTTTCTAAGTAATACGCCTTAGTGGAGAAAAAAGGTAGCAAAGTTTTGATGAGAAAAAATAGATTAATTTACTTGAAATGTGACATACGCTAACATGCGTTTCCTTTGTACAACATAAAACAGGACTAAGGTAATGTAGGCTTCTTTTCATATTGGAAATGCGGTATAAACCACGTGGTGAAAACTTTTCAATATAAATGTAAATAAATGAATATCTTGGGACATTCTTCGCACTGTGGATACAAAACCTCTAGCAACAGAACTATTATCACGTTACATACACTTACCCAACATACCCTCTCCATATCTCCGTGAGTAAACAAGACAGTGAGTATACAATATACACTATTTGTTGTGGGCAGTTCCCGTTCCAACAACCCTGCACTTCAAGGGTCTGACTAACTTTAAATTAGAATACGCGGTAACGTAGAGCTGTGAGATATATTAGATTTGGATGATTTAAATAAACATTTTGTTTGAAACATGTTTAATTTATTTTATTCAAATATTGCTTTCTAGGGTAGACTACATCGTGAGGAATTTATAGATAAGATTGCTTTAAAAATAAGTTAATCATTAACACTAATCATACCAACACTTACTAGGTACCTATTTCTACCATAACGGGTCAAATGTGACTTTATCTTTCCTGCTTGAATGTATGAAATATCGTTGTTAGGAAGGGAAGTAAATAGTATAACTGTATATTAGTTAGTAAGAAAAAGTCATGAAGTCAAATGTGCAAAAGCAATAAGATGATACATGCATTTTCAATGCAACGTTCAAAATGATTTGACCCGGTTATGGTATGTTTAGTGTTAAAACTTATCTGTTTAATATACTTTTTTAACCAGTTTTCACAATTTCCAAAATTTTCAAAATTCATTTAGTCATTTATGCACGATTTAAATCACAATCAAGCAAACTTTCACATGTATAATATTTACGACTCAGGTTTTTATTGTAAATTTCTCTCCTTATGTCTTTCCTTAGAAAGACACTCAAATAGAGTTCTTTTTTGTTCCCAATAAATTATTAGCGCATCATATATCAAGTCTACATTATGTTACCGATCCCTCTAAAATCACTTATGTCTCTAATAAACATGGACACAACAGACATTGATTTCTGTTACAAAGGAGTTTACTTCACGAACATTTTCGTCAATAATTTATATTGAGTAACATGAAACTTGTAAACAAGCATTTGGGAATCTCGAAATCTATTTGCTATACATTATACTAGCTGTGCCCTGCGGCTTTGCCCGCTTTCAATCCTGGTTATAAACCTTCCTCTTGAATTACTCTATCTATTGTTGAAAACTGCATTAAAATCCGTTGCATAGTTTACGATTCTATAAAGGACATACAGACAAATATTGTTTTTATATATATATATAGATTTGATTTGTATGTGATATCGTATAAACTTATTTTTATGATATTATATACTAGCGACCCTCCCCGGCTTCGCTCAGGTGCAATGTAGATATAACGACATATAACGAGATATAACGACAATGATACATATAAACCTTCCTCTTTAATCACTCTATCTATTAAAAAAAAAACGCATCAAAATCCGTTGGGTAGTTTTAAAGATTTAAGCATATATAGGGTACAGAGAAAGCGACTTTATTTTATACTATGTAGTGATACCTGAAATTACATAAATTTATACTGACAAATATTTTTTTTACTATGCATCGACCTCTAGTAATAGAAACCAAGGGTATCCAGGGTGGGAATCAAAATCACGACCTGCGACGTGCAGCAAGGGTCTCTAACCACGCCAAGTGGCCAATTGGTAAGTCTGGTAGTTCTGAACTTACGATAAGTCTACGAGGTAGATAAAGTGTCAGTAATCAATACACGTCAACTTGGCAAATAGCTATTTAACTTGGCAACTACATCTTGGCATAACTTAGCTCTGTACATGCACTTGAGGATATTGTAACAATCACGCATATTGTCTTAGGGTGTTTGCACACCACCGTTAAATAGTGTGGAATATAAAAAAAATCAAAAATTCTAAATTCAAAACCATTTATTCAGTTTAGGCCCTCTTTTTTTTTAATGTTACCTATAATAAGTATTTTGTAATTGTTAAATATAAAATTATGTAAAATTGAAATTATAAAATAGCCAAAAAGTCAGAATAGATAAAAATTTATATAACAAATAAAAAAGAATGTAACCTTGCTGAGTTTCTTGCCGGTTCTTCTCAGTTGAAGGCTGACTTCCGAACCGGTTGTAGCTTCAGTAACTTTAAATTTGTCCTTCATAAGTGCCCTCCGAAGGCCTAAACTGAATAAATGGTTTTGAATTTTGAATTTTGATTTTTTTTTTAATTTTGGCACTTATGAAGGTCAAAATTAAAGTTACTGAAGCTACTACCGGTTTGGAAGTCAGCCTTCAACTGAGAAGAATCAGCAAGAAACTCAGCAAGGATACATTCCTTTTTATTTTTTATTAAATAAATTTTATCTATTCTGACTTTTTGGCTATTTTATAATATCACATAATTTTATATTTAACAATTACAAAATAGAAAATAACAATAATCACTTACTACTTAAACAAGAAAATTAGAGGTACACTGTGCAGAGAGTAGCTATTTCCATACATTTTTATCTTCAATATATTGAACTACCTTGTAATACGCTTTTTCTTTCAAAACTTTGCTAATTTAATTTTTAAATTTATGATCAGACATTTTGGTTACTGACAGCGGTAGCTTATTATATAATCGAACACAATAACAAGAAATTACTTGTTTACTTTAGTTAGTCTAAAGTATGGAACTAGAAATTAGGGTGAAAACATATTTCCATTTTTAATATTTATTTAAAAGCAGGATATATTGTTTTAGTAGAGCTCTTAGTGCAGTGCAGTGTTCGTCCGGGTAAGTACTGCCTTATCCATTTCCACCTCGAAGCAGTAGTGCACTTGTATTATTTGTTTTTGGAACGTCAACTTAGGAAAAATGATGCAATGCGAAGAAAGCTTAAGTTCTGCTTATTTTTTATCGATAACCGTCGCCACTGGATAAGGCGTCACTATCACTGTGCTGTTACTATATTATCAATGTCTTTATTTATTTATTCATTTCATTAGGATTTTTTTTACATAAAAAAAATATATATATTGTTTCTGGTTTTTTTTTATGAACATCACTACAGAGCATTATGCAAGATAAAATAATATAAATGATAAAAAAATAAAATACGATTTATTTTTATTACAATCGTAAATGTAGACAGTACCGCATATGGACATTTGCTATACCAAGGAGGATTGCCCTTAAACCTGCTCTCAAGTGCAGCTATTGCTTGGTGACAGATTCTCAATTGGTGGAGGTAATACCCAGCCAGACAATTACTAAGGTAAGTACACTACTACCGTGCTATGATTTCCTTAAATGTTGTCTTCTTCTCACCATGACCCGAGCTCAATATAGGATCCCACCTGGGCATCGTCGCTTATCTCAAAGCAAGTGATTGACATTTTTATGAACTAAAAACTTTAAAATAGAATAATATTTTATTGCTTCACATTTGCACATATTTAAGCTTAATGTTTCAATAATTATAATTAATAGTAGCGCCGGACTGCTGGATCCCTTTCTCGAGGGTCTGAAAGGACACCCTTATCACTCTGTCTGTCCATCTGTCATCCATTATTTGTTCGTAAATGTTACATGTGCCTACATAATGTGGTAAAAAATGAGGCAACCATGACTTGGCAGATTCGAAGGTAGGTAAATGACACCGATGAAGTGAGGTGTTTTATAGTTCTATGATTTAAAAGTTATGGATTTTTAATGCCAACTAGCTTAACAAAAAAGCAGACGGTCCAGCTGATGGTATGAGGCCTCATCGCTACCAATGGACATTGCAAAACAAGCGGCATCACCAATGCGTTGTCGACCCTGAGTGGTAAAAATGTTGTCTCATGTGCCTGTAATTTCACCGGTCCCCTTTACCATTCTAACCGAAAGACAGTTAAACAAGTGCACTACTGCTTCACGGCGGAAATGGGTAAGGTAGTAGGATGCTAGTGATTTTTTTTGGGTTTCCAGAGATACTTACTACAAAATACCTAAAATTTGCAATCTGCTTATCATATTGTAGCTTCTCTCCTACGGTTCCATCAGCTTTCCCGAGGGATTGGACGCAACCTTAAATCCTGGGACATTCTTTTACACACGGCCATCTGGTCCCAAACTAAGCAGAGCTTGTACTAGGGAAACCAGATAACTGATATACAACTTTTTTTTTTCTATATACATACTTATATAGATATTTACACCCAGGCACAGACATGTTCATGCACACTAATGTTTGTCCTGGGTGAGAATCGAACCCGCGACCTTCGGTTTGGCAGTCAGAGCGCTAACCACCAAGCCAACTGGCCTGTCTAAATGCTTTTATTCATTTGGAATAATATAACTTCCGAATAGTAAAATATATTTTCCAATAGATACAGTGGTGCCGGAGACACCCTCCACATAGAAACAAATTCACAAAATTCACTCTTCACTACATAGTGTAAAACAAAGTCGCTTTCTCTGTCCATATCCATATGTACGCTTAAATCTTTAAAACTACGCAACGGATTTTGATGCGGTTTTTTTAATAGATAGCATGATTGAAGAGAAAGGTTTTCATGTATAATACATGTGACATCCCGCGGGAATGCGGGTAAAACCGCAGGGGACAGCTTGTTATAATATAATTTAAAACCTTAGAAGCTAAAAAATCACCAAAATAATGAACTAAAACTCAGTCTACAAATGATTTCCACAAAGAAGTTCATTCAAACGACTTAAATCTGGCTATCTTTTAGATATATTGATTGTATGAATTTATTATATATTTGATTCTGTAACTTAAATGATTCTATCAAACCTCTCTCATATTTGCATCATGAAGTGTATTCCTTTTGACACTGAGAGTTATGCTTATGGCACATGATGTTTTTAAATATTCAACGTAATTCAATATAAACTTTAGCTCCATTAAAATAAGGTTCCAAATAAGTCACAGTAAATTCTTATCCTGAAAGTACTGCCGCAGACTGAAATTCCAAGCATTTTACGCAAGAAATTGGATTTTTTCCAACAATACCTTAGTTTATTACTTTTTAAAAATGCATAGCGTGTTTCTTCATTATAAATCCTAATGGAAATGTATATCTAGTAACTGAATATAAATAAGGTATAATTTCCTATTTAAAATGACAAATATTTCTGTATGTCTGAGATATAGTATTTTTTGGCGATGTTGGAATTTAAACTCTAAGATACTCTAAGAGACAATAGGTGCTAGAAAGGCTTGGCATTCCCTAACGTACCTACTGTACGTAATACCATATCACCAATACAATATATATAATATAAGCAGAATTGACAGAGGATCTTCTTCCCAGTAGGTGGTACTATGAGCCAACAGTAATTTAACTACAGTTCCACCTTCAAAACCGGTATTAGAGTCTGAGTTCTCATAATGAAAAAGATACATTACATTTACACCTTTTTTCTTTATAAAAATACTTATCTAAATATTTACACCCAGACCCTGAAAACAGACATGTTCATGCATACAAATATTTACCTGGGTGGGATCGAACCCACGACCTGTAGCGTGGTAGTCAGAGCCCCAGCCACCAATGTTACGGGCCGTCAAATAAAAATAATTGATAAGCAAAAGCAAACTCACCTAAATGTGCAATAGTTTTTTGAAATTTAACGATGCAAAAACATCCTGCCTTCACAAGAATATTTCATAGAAGCTTTTTACAAAAATGTTATTTGCCTAATGGATAGGACTTTGTGACAAAATATCCAGTTACTCTGTAAATGGTTCTTTCGAAATAGTTTTTACTATATTAAATAGAAAATATAAACGCTCAGTGACATGGCTTTGAGTATGTCATATACCGAACGTAGTATGTCCAACAATTTTTATATTATTTTAAAACCAGTTGGCTTGGTGGTTAGCGACTCTGACTGCCAAGCCGAGGGTCGTGGATTCAATTCCCACCCAGGACAAACATTTGAGTGCAAGAACATATCTGTTTGTTCTGTGTCTGGGTGTAAATATCTATATAAGTATGTAAGTAGAAAATAAAAAAGTAGTATATGTAGTATATCAGTTATCTGTTTTCCATAGTACAAGCTCTGCTTAGTTTGGGATCAGACGGCCGCGTGTAAAGAATGTCCCAGGATATTTATAATTATTTTAAAACAATTATTTTGAAATTGTGAACCATTAAAAAAAACATCGTTTACACATGGTATACTATATACTACATAACTTTTCTACTCTTAGACATGAAACTTCTTATGGGAGAGCTTTGAAATTATAATCCGCAACCTTTTTGTGTGACTAAAAAATATCAATAATAAACACAAACTATGCTATTCTAAAGTGATTGATAAATAATTAAAAAGTTTCCCTGTACAACAAAAGTTTCACTTCTACCCTGTTTTTTTCTAAATACATACTACATACAAATAGATATTTACATCCAGACAGAAAATAAATAGACATATTCATGCACAAAAGGTTTGTCCTGTAGTCAAGGTCTCTTTACCAAGCCAACTGGCCTGTCTAATGAAATGTATTTTTGTGCAATAGTGTGAGGTGCCCTCATTTGTAAATTATTTTAAATTGAACTTTATGACTTAAACAGAAGATTCTTAATTCAAGCATTATAACGCCTGAATGTGATCAGCCCCCTTATTCAAACATTGTCGGCGAGCCGCTTCACGGAGGCCTCGGAGAGCTTATCTCTCACATGATTATTAGTATTAGCGTAGTAAGCCAAAGAGATAGAGCATAGAAGCCGCGATGAAACATCCTCGAGTTAGTGTCATTTTATTTACAGAATCGAGCCCCTGTTTGCGGATAGACAGCAGACAAGAGTTGTGAAATGCTTGTGGTATTGTGTGATAAAAAGGTGATCTAATTGGTTAAATAAATATCTATACATTTTCTCCTATCGCAAGCAAAACATTGCTTAAAAGGATAGGTAGACCTGTATGTACTGTCATTAAATTATTGAAATAAATGAAAAATGAAATAAGTAATATTTAATATATAATATTATTTTTGTCCAAATTATTATACCTTAAGTGTCTTAGGCCCTTCTTCAGGTATATATTCTCTTGAGATAAAAAAGTAATTTAAGTGATAATTCAGAAAATATTTTATCTATGTGCCAAATTTCACTGAAATCGGACCAAAAATTACGGAGCATTGTGGTTACAAACATAAACAATGTGTTTGTTTAACTTTCGTATTTATAATATTAAATAAGTTATTCACTGATCTACATGTCTGTGTGTCCCCAAGCTTATTCTGAGATGGTGGGGCGGCATGTATATTAACTCTTTGAGTCTCAACGACAGGTTACTTGTTACACGACAGTGGCAATTTCTATATACTCATGGTTTTCTTTTAATAATAAAGAATCGATAGATAATAGATATATAATAGATAGATAATAATAAGAAAGAATAATAGATATCGAAGAATAATAGTAATCTTAGTATCATTTTTTGTAAAATTCTTGTTCTTTCCAAGTAATTTGTTTTGATAATCCTTAAAAATTGGCGAAGTAACTGTAATATTTTTAACAGAGATATTTTTTTACTGCAAAAACATTGTACTTTGTTAATTTTAATGTCTGCTCGACAAAATTCACAATTGATTGATTTATCTGCAATTTAATAATTTGATAACAAATTGAAGTTACAACATTAAATAAGTTCAAAAACTAAAACCCGACTACGAAAAATTACGCTTTAAAAAGTATGAAACAAGAAAATATTCTCATGTGAAATTGTTATATACAAACTATCCAATATTTATTATATTATATAGTATATTATATATATATAATATATATATAAATATAAAAAATATGGATATAATAATATACTATAATATATATATATAATAGTATATTATTATATCCATATTTTTTCAGAGGATAGCCGTGGTTGTATGCCACCTCATATATGGTCATATGGCTCATACGACCACGGCTATCCTCTGAACAGGTATTAAATACTTTAAAATATATTATGTGTGAGTTTTTTATTTAATAGACAATAAATATTGGATAGTTTGTATATAACAATTTCACATGAGAATATTTTCATGTTTCATACTTTTTAAAGCGTAATTTTTCGTAGTCGGGTTTTAGTTTTTGAACTTATTTTTTTTATTTCAATTATTTTGGGGTTATAATTTCGTAATAAAGTAGTTGCAGATTCGGTTTACATTTTTTTATTTAGATTTTAACAATAAATAAACATTATCGTGTCACTTATAAGAATTTTTATAGTTAATGCCTTTATGTCCTGTAGAGAGCGCCATATCTAATTTATTGTGACGTCACATATCCTATAACCAGCAGACGATCAAGACGCTTCGAACGATACCTCGTTTGCCAAATTAGGATAAGTAGTTTAAAAGTTATGAGGGAACAGATGAACATACATACACACATACATACCGGTCAAAATCATAACCCTCCTTTGGCTTCGCCGTAATCGGGTAAAAAGTGAATTTACCATCACTTATAATATATTTCATAAAACCACCCGCCCGTAAGTATGTGACTTTTTAGAATATTTTAGTTAATATTATAAATAAAGCCTTTGAAACTTATTATTAACTCTATTCTATTCTGATGAAGCGATATAGAAGCCAAGGAGGTTAGACAAAAGAGTAAGTAAGCATTTTAATAAAAAAAAATGCAGATAATGTTATAGGTACTATAGACAAAATAAAAAATACACCACAAAATTATTTACATATCCTTTTGTTTATATTAAAGTATTAGGAGAGCATTTACGAAGGTGAAATATGTGAAGAAGTATAAACAGGTTTGGAAGTCAGTCTTTTTCTAGAGTAGTAGAGCTCTTAGTGCAGAGTTCGTCTGGGGAAGTACTACCACATTAGTGCAATTGTATTATTGTGTTTCGGTTAGAAAGGTAAGGGGGCCGGTGAAATTACAGGCACATGAGACTTAACAACTTCACGTCTCAGGGTCGATAACGCATTGGCGATACTCCTAGTGTTGCAAATGTCCATAGGCGGCAGTGATCACTTACCATCAGGTGGACCGTCTGCTTGTTTGTCGGCCCAAGTGGCATAAAAAAAATATATATATATATATATATACCGTCATGAAAACCAGGTTGCATTTTATATGTTTTTTGTACTGATCATAACAAAAAAACAAAAGAGAACATTACAGACAGGAATAGATTATGTGATACATGGAGCCTTTTTACTTTGACAGATAAAATTGGCTTTACAAGTTGGCCTGCAATAATTTGTGATATATCTACCGTTTATAGTATATAGTATGTTATTTTGAAGAAGAAAAAAGACCAATCCTATAGCTATATTTTTCTTTCATCCGAACTGCAGTCATAATGAACGTCGTATACTATTCTAAGTCCCTATTTACACAAAGTCTTGGTCTTAAGTCTCTGATTACGCTCTCATGTTGACTGTTTAATGAGTAAGGCAAAGTCCCCAAGGAGCGCGAAAGCCTTCATTTGAAGGGATTTACTTTGGATGCATTTATGCAAAAGGGTGTCATTAATGTTAATGTTTAATTAAGAATGTATTTTCGTTCATAATGTGGTATTTAAATAGACTTACCACTGTATTAACAAAAGGTATTTATAATAATAATAATTAATATACTTTATTGTACCCTGAAAGAAGTAGGTACAGAAGTTGATTCTTAAATAAAGGTACAATTGGCGGCCTTATCGCTAAAAGCAAGTTTTTCGAGACAACCATTGGATGGAAAAAAAATACATAGGAAAATATAAAGGGTAGTTAGCAGTGTACTAAATACATATTGAATAATATTGGTGTACAATAAAAGTATTAATGTATAAAAATTTTAGAGGTTTGACTACATACTCATCAAAGCTAGTAATAGTTTAAACTAGCTCTCTAGTGCAATCAAGTTGCTTGATGACAGTTTTTCCTTTTAAGGATGAGACAGTCGGACCGTTATTGCAAAATACCCCGTTTACTTGTTTTTTCCATTTAAAAAACGATATAGAATCTGAATTCAATAACTTCACCACGACATTCGATTCCACAATCACTGACTAATAATCATGATTTCAATATTAGATAAAGTAAATAAATAGAATCAATCTCCTACCTCCATGGTCGAGTGGTTTTTTTTTTATTTCGGACGAGATTGCGATTGACCTCAATCACACCACAAGATGGAGCTCGCTTTCCCGTTAGAAGCATATTCACTCTTTTCTTAAAGAACCCCAAATTGTAAGTTGTAATGCTTGTCTGGAGGTAGTGGGATAGCCGAGTCAGGTAAGGTAATACTTCCATTGTTTAGAATTGAGTACCTGTAGCCCGAGATAGGTGATGTAGTCGAAAGGCGGTGACAATCCCCACATGTCACATTAGAACTTAAAATATTTTCGGAGGAATGTGGATATAATTTCTGAGACGTTTACCTACATCTTCGAGGATAATGGACATAAAGATATGTTGTTATGTTGATAAATACAGAGGCGTGGTATTTTACTGCTGGCCGTATAAATAAGCTCAAAGTCACTTAGCGAGCAATGTAACGGGCTATGCTCGGAATTTCTCTACGCAATGGGGTTTGAAACTAGGACACTAGTAGGTGAACAAAAGCTAGAGACTTAACTCGTAGACTCAGTAAGCTGATGTGCCAATGGTCAGGCCACGCTCGAAGAACTGATACCTGTAGGTGGACCGACAATCTGGTCATAGTCGCTGGGAGCCGCTTTGTGCGGGTCTGTTCGCTCTAGAAATTCATGGGGAAGGCTTATATTCAACAGTTGACAGCCCTGGGCTTATACGAGTATAATAATTTAAATACAACCTGTGACCAGTAAACATAACAAACGGCTAAAATTTATGCAACAACCTCCATATTCATTGGATTAATATAATGTCAAAAGGCTGCATCAATCCAGTAATTTTGGTTCGGGATCGAACATTAATTTTGGGCTTAAAACACAAAATTTATCGCATTTATTATTTAACCGCGGTATCACGAGAGTTCTAAAGAGGATTGAAAAAATACATACGTCCACTCATAGGCTATTGATATCTCAATATCAGCAAGACCAGTGAAGTTGAATAATTATGATAGCGTAACAAACAAAGTCAGTATCGCATTTATAATATTACTAGCGACCCGCCTCGGCTTCGCTCAGGTACAATGTAGATACATATAAACCTTCCTCTTCAATCACTCTATCTATTAAAAAAAACCGCATCAAAATCCGTTGGGTAGTTTTAAAGATTTAAGCATACATAGGGATATAAGGGATATAGGCACAGAGAAAGCGACTTTGTTTTATACTATGTAGTGACTTAGAATTTATGCCAGCTCTTTTGATCCAAATAAATTCCCAGCCATTCTTGACTATTACTATCTATAATATAAAAAAGATATACCTTTCTATCCTAACTAGCATGCGGGTAAAACTATTCCCTATCTAATCTAGACTCTATGATACAGGACTTAGTCAGCAAAGTCACAGAAAACTAATTTACTTAATTGGAATTTACCAGATTAGGTTTTCCAGCGAGATAAGAAAACGTATTGGTTAATTTATTCGCGATAGGCTATTATTTTACGCAACTGGCACAAAGTAATGAATTAAAAAAAAAAATATCGTCAAGGTGCTTAGACAGATGAGACAGCAGTATTTTGAATCTTGTTGTAGTATATATTCCAGATATTATTTATCTAACTCAGCCACCGGATGTAAAATAAAACAGATTTTGTACTATGGTAACCAGATGACTGATACACTACTTTTTTTAAATTAAATCATACGGGCCAGTTGGCTTGGTGGTTAGAGACCCTGACTGCCAAACCGAAGGTCGCGGGTTCAATTCCCACCCAGGACAAACATTTGTGTGCGTGAACATGTCTGGCTGTTCTGTATCTGGGTGTAAACTTCTATAAAAGTATGTATTTAAAAAGTAGTACATGTAGTATATCAGTTACCTGGTAGCCATAATATAAGCAGTACACTCTGCTTAACTTGGGATCAGGTAACCATGTGTGAATACTGTCTTGGGAGATATACTTTATTTTACCCAAACACAGAACATGATAGTTTCATGCAAACAAATATATGTCCAGGGTTGGAATCGAATCTATGATCTGTTGCTTGGCAAGGGTATCACTACTACGCCAACAGATATCAGGGTATTGTAAATAAAGTTACAAAGTGTTATGTAACCGAGTTAATCCATTAGCCGAACGCAGGTCATGGCTGTAGTGTGGTCAGGGCACAGATGGGTCCTGAATATATGTGTGTTGAATTTATCATTCAGCAATTCGTAGCAATAGCTCTTAGTGTAGACTTCAGTTGTAGAAGTACTACCACCAATTAATACCAATTTCTACCGTAATACTGGTAGTGGACTTGTACTACTGTGTTCAGATAGATAGGTAAGAAGGCTTGTGAAATTACAGGAACATGACACTTAATAACTTCACGTCTCAGCGTCGACAATGGATTGGCAATGCCCCCTGGTATTGCAAATGTTCATAGGTGATCACTTACCATCAGATGGATAGTCTGCCTGCTCGAACTACTTAAAATAAAAATAAAAACAAATGGCAGCCGACTATTTCTATTTCACAGAAATAACCTTGTATTTGAACACACTATTTCTAAAGCGATGATGTGATATCGTGAATTAACCAAAAAAGGCGGGGTAGAATATCACTCTCAAGTTTAAAATCTGCCTTGTCTTTTTTTATTATAATTAATTTGACGATCCACCTGATGGTAAGTGATCACCGCCTCCTATGGATATTTGCAACACCAGGGGCCTCGGCAACGCCTTGTCGACCCTGAAACGTGAAGTTAATAAGTCTGGTGAGTGTTCACGAAGACCCTTATCTTTCTAACCGTATTGAAAATATTTTTTTGTACTAATCACCATCGATTTATTGCTTTTTACACACGGCCACCTGTTCCCAAACTAAGCAGAGCTTGTACTATGGAAACCAGATAACTGATATATTACATATACTACTTTTTTTTTCTAAATACATACTTATATAGATATTTACACCCAGACACAGAACAAGCAGACATGTTCATGCACACAAATGTTTGTCCTGGGTGGGAATCGAACCCGCGACCTTTGGTTTGGCAGTCAGAGCGTTAACCACCAAGCCAACTGGCCTGTCGACCATTTTATATAGTAATACTTTCACAAATCCAAAAATGTCATGATCAGAAACGTGAGGGTTTTGTCAAAATAATATTTGAAATGCGAAAAGACATGATGAATGTCCATAATATTACGAAAAATGTGAATTTAGTACGCAAAAGTCTAAAAAATGCAAAATCTTAAAATACCCTATTAAAAAAGAAAGATCTGCACTTTTCCATCTGTATAGAAGCGGATTTTCATTTTCAGCTTTCGCTTTTGCCAAGTCTTTGTTCACTGTGTCACGGTCAGCGTTTTAACTTTGACTTTTTTATGAACGTCTGACCTCTTTAAATTACAAACTGCATACAATGTTGTGTGTATTATGGGTGAAGGGCAAAATCTAAATTATTTATTTATTAATACAATATTGATACCGTTGTGTATATGTGTTGAGTGTGTGACTTAAAATATTTAGTTTTTGATAGTTGTCACCCTGAGGCTTAACCACAAGAAATGTATTTTTTTATTCACGACAGCTTTCCAAGTCGCGGTTTCACTTGCATACCTTGGGGATCTAATATATCCCGGGATAACAACATAGCCTATATCCATCTGGAGTAATGTACCTTTCAAATGGTAAAAGTATTTTTTAAATAGCTGCATCTGTTCCGGAGATTATCCACCGCATACACACAAACTCACAAAATTCGCACTCTCTCTCTCTTTTTAATATTATATTTGCATTAATATATTTTGGCTTTTCCTTGCAATTTTCATCATAATTGGTTCAGTGATTAAAAAGTGGACTTTTATAACATTTCGGATATAATTTTGAAATTTAAGTTTAATTTAAGTTAAATTTGTATTGTATTGTTATTTTTTGTAAATAAGTGGTTTAATTCAATAAATAACAGAGCGATTTCAATAAATAAATCAATCAGGACTCGAATCCAAACACATTTATTGAACAAAACCTCAAACATAAATATGCGGACAGAAGCCCTTTTGTGAAAGCGTAAATTCACGTGTTCCATCGATTAAACCCTTTGCGATAACCCCTCTCAAACTGTCAATTTGCATAAACCCTTTTACAAAAAAAAAAGCCAAAAATCACATACAAACAAAAGAAAATTCTTAAACGCAAAAATGGCAACAATGATTCTAGTTCAAGCCTTCTGTAAACAGAATCTACATCCATTTGAGATACCGTATTTAGCGAAAGGGACAACAATAGAAATTTCATATACATTAGAAAGAGATACACCTCGGTAATGTAATGTAGGAGATGCCGTAGCTTCGTAGCCGCGGATTCGAAGTCGCTACGGCAGTCCGCTCGTAGACTCGGTTCGTAGCACGCCTACGAGCAGCGCAATCGTTCACTTGTCGTAGCATTTGAAAACCGTAAAATTATCTTTGAAACATTATTAATAATGGATTATAGTGAGACACGCGCGTTGTTCTGTTTTGTGTGAATATTGTTATGTAAACAAAAAAGTGGATAAGTTACTGTCTGGTAGTCCAACGTACAATTTCATTGTGAGAAATGCTAGCGGCCTCTTTGGATTGGATGAAGGTAGGTGCATCCATTTTTCAACTTTAAATTTTTGCGGCAAAATATTTTCATTTGTTTAAATGCAAAGATAAATTATTTAAATGAACCTCTTGAATACCTTGTTTCGAAAGTTTATATCATAAATTACGTATGATTGATGAGAAAATTTCATTTCAAAAGTTTCAAACATCTTAACTCGGTTTAAATTTCAATTTAATATTTGGTTAACCAATATTTCGAGAATTTGAATTAATTTATCAATTAATAAACGTCTAGTCTAATTTAAAGCCCATTGCTTACTGTCTTCATTCAAAACGTCAATTTCATTAAAAGAACAATGAATGTTCATGTATTTATCGACCACTTCAGCACTTTCTCAAACAATATAAAGTTTCTTATTCCATTTAGAATATAATTGAATGAAAATAGCACAAAGAAAATAGTAATATTTAGAATACCACTACAAAATCTCTACTGATATTATAAAACTGAATGTAATCCTATTTGCGATTTTTTTTCACGGATACGTTACCAAACCTTTTTCGATGGAAATTGGCAGAAAAGCAGCTCTAGGGTCTTTATAATTTTTATTTCTGCAACGGTGTATAAAATGCGTGAGGGACAGTTTTAATAATATATTTGATAAACCTACAAATCCTGTATAATAAATAAATAAATAATTAAATTAGAATAAAAAAAAATTGTGTCCCAAATTGTTTCAGGCATTTGCGATGGAACTAACGTTTCACTGAAGTAAATTTTTCTGTGTTTATTCAGAACATTTTCCATCGAATTGTCAACTTAATCCATTGAGCAGTTTTCATGGGAATTGAATAGCAAATATACTGGCATTTCCCTTGATAATGTTAGTCGGATATACATGAATTTCCTCTAACGAAAACCAACCGGCTTTAAGCTGACCATGGCTTTTAGCTAGTAAAACCAATTTTCACTCTCAGATTCAGTAACGTATAATCGGCTGAACGGATATTAATGAAACTTGGCACACAGATAGAATTTAAAATTGATTTACAAATTTTATATTTATTACCCTGAGAAAAGATCAGAACCTTTGGATACGGGGGTGACATCATCAAGCGGAAGTTAGCTGGTAATAAAATAAATATAAAAAATTGAAACTGGCAAATTTACCAGTATTTGGACTATGTGTAAGTCGGTAGCAAATTGGCTGTCATCATATTGATAATGTCTATAGGTGACAGTGATCACTTACCATCTCGTGGACCGTCTGTCTCCTTGCCTGTTACTTCATAAAAAAAGTGTTAAGAAAAAAATACATAAGTGGATCGTCTCAAGCGTCTTCCGTCGTCGGGCGAGTCTACTTTCTTTACCGATACCTCAATATAAATCAGAACGCTATAAAATAGAATACCTTTCAAAGTTTTAATAAAGGACAGATTGTAAGGATTAATTAAATACAGCTTTAACTCAAAGCAAATAAAATAGATATTTGCTCTTAATCGTTTTTTTATTTTCTGAAGAGGCTCGGTGCCTCGGATTACGTCTCTTGTTACGGTGGAAATTAATTATTCGAAAGGATATTAGATTAAGTTTAAATAATATTATATTGGAAAACGAATCGGTTACCTGTTCTTAGGACAACAACTTGGAAATTTGATATGAATGTTAAAAATATCAAGTTACCATACTGATTATTATTTTCTTGTTTTAATTTTGAGGATATTAAGATTGCTATAGAAACACCCTTTCAAATGTTTAAAAAAAAATTAAAAAAAAAAGTCATCTATCATCAAATAATATCCAATAAAAAGTAATTTACTGAGATTCTTGCTGCTTCTTCTCAGTTGAACGTTGACTTCAAAACCGATGGTATCTACCACGAACCTTCACAAGTACCCCTAGAAGGTTCTACCATTTTCCTCGATTTACAGCCTGGATAGAATTACTATCTCTAGATCCTATTACGGTATAATTCATGGAAGGCTGCTAAGATAAGCCGATCTGCCGTGAACATTTCAAAGAAACAATTTTGATGACAATTATCATTATCGTGTTGGATATTAGAGAAAATTAAGACATTCATCAACTGCCTGAAATACCCCACGTTTTGCACCCCATAGAATCCCCCAACGATCGATCCTTACCCACTTGTACCCAAAATAAGATTTTCAAATGTAAATTAATACTGATTCATTTAAAAAAAGCATAAAAATTAATGCAAAACAAAAATTCGCCTAATTTCATTACACAACGCTAGCGTAGATAAAAGCTCGTTGCTGTAATCCAATGAATATATAACAGTTTATGGTTTTTATGACGTTTAAAAACCTTTTATGATAAGTGTTAAAAGAATTATCTTAATGGATATAAGGTTTAAAATCCATTAATCATATTTAATCCAGCTACGTTATCATGGAATTTAGGAAAATACCAAGTGCATTACGTTCTACGCACAGTGGGTTCCATATAAATTATTTTACCAATCAAGATTCATATTTCACTACTAGCTATCGTCCCACGGTTTTCCTGCATTCCCGAGAAATCACATAATAGCCTTTGTCCACATTCATCATCAGCGATTTTTTTTTTATCAAAATACCCAGTGGTATCGAATACCCTATACATAAACAAACTCACTAAATTCGTACTCTCTTTATGATATTTGTTTTCGCAAACTGGTCAGCAAACTCAAAAGCTAGTATTAAATTTTTCCCCGTCATATTTTTTTTTTTGGTAATTTTCACTATTTCCACCATCACTACACCAATGTTCACAAATGGACACGATTTCTGTGTAGGTACTTTAAATAGTCGAGAGGAACAGACGGCTCTACCATATTCTTTTTGGCAACGGGACACAAAAAAAGACGAAAACGAAAATTAATTCATTTTTTGTATAAAACAGGAAACGCGAATGTCCAAAAAAAGATCAAAGTTTATTTGCTAGATACATATTTAATTAATTATATTCACTTTATACAGAACTTATAATTAGCGAAGCAAATTAAAAATCTCATCAGATAAAAAATAATGTAACAATTTCCTAAATCGACTGGCTGGTAATTAGTGAAAAAAAAAAAAAGATTGCTTAATTAAGGGGGACGTGGAATTCCCCTACCATGCTAACAAGCTGGAAATCGTAGGTAGTTACGATTGTAAATCTTATTAAATGAGTATAATATTAATTATGGACATTATATTGTGAAATATACGTGTTTTGCGTGAGAACTAACAATAAGCAATGAATTAGTTACACAGATATCAGAATAGATTTTTGTTTTCATGTTACGTTCATGTAATGAAATTTTTATATTAGTATTCGGAGGTAAAATCTGAATTATATTTTATAAGTTGCACCCTTACTGGTGAAAAGACTTGTTAGAAAGATAAAAATAATAGATAATACATACAGATAAATAAAATATGTATGGATAGATCAAAGGCCGATGAAATTACAGGCACATGAGAACTAATAACTTCACGTCTCACGGTCGACGCATTAGCGATGCTCCTGGTTGCAAATGTCGATAGGCGGTGACCACTTACCATCAGATGAACCGTCTGCCTATTTGACGGCCTAGTTAACTTAAAGCCAAAACACAGCAATACAAGTCTACTGCTTTACGGCAGTAATATATGGTGGTAGTTCTTCCCACTCTGCACCAGGAGATCTACTACTTCTCTTTATTTTTTTTATATACTACTAAGGTAGTAAACAAGCTGACGGCCCGTCTGATGGTAAACGGTCACCGCAGCCTATGGACGCTTGCAACACCGTGGGTATCACTCGCGCGTTGCCGACCCTGCAAAAATCTCTTCACACCCTTCTTGAAGAACCCCATGCTGTACTCACGTGGGAAAACCTCGGCAGCGAGCTCATTCCACAGCTTATTTATTTAAAATAAGAATATTATGTGTTTAAGTGAGATTCAGTATATTGATTTATTTTCATACTAGATGGCGCTACTCGTACTTTACATCGCACTATGGTTTGGTTCTCACGTAGTATATATATATTCTGTTAAATTAATGTTTCGTTGAGTCTTATAACATCAACAAAGTGTGCAGTAAAATAAAGTAATGAAGAATTGAAAGTGTTTGTTCGTCTTTTAACATTGGTCCTTCGAGCCGGATTAACAACAGTGAGTGATTAGGGCTAAGTCTTGTGAATTTGTGAAGTGTCAGTAAGTGCTATAACGGATTCTTGGTATGTACAATTGACTATGTGATTAAGTGTTAAACACTTAGAAGTTTCATAGCTGATTGGACTTTAACTTTTTACTCATTAGTGGACTTAGAATATTTACTGATTACGGCACTTAGAAAAAATCTCTCAAATATTGGACTTAGAAAAATTACTCATAATAAATAGAACTCTGAAAATTTACAACACAGAATAATTTATTACGAACTTAGAAAATAAAATCTTGGGAAATTTAAAGATGTCGGAACTTTGTATTACACAAAAGTTACTCTTCCAAAGATTAGAAAGTCTGTATACGAACACCAAAAAGAGCCCAAAGACGCGTTTAACACGTGGTTATTTGGAAACGCGACTTGAGACTTTAGAGGACATTTGGAAAAAATATACAGAACAACACGATGAAATAATAACGTCATTAAATGAAGAAACTTTAAAGAAGATAAGTTATGATGCGGATACATATTTTCAAAAGGCTGAAGATAATTACTTAGATCTAAAATCGTTTATAAAAGACCACATTATTGAGATATCAAAGAGTGATGAGAAATCGACAGATACTAAAGATACATCATCTGAATGCAAACACATTTCTAAACCAAAGTCTAAATTACCACCTATATCGTTGCCTAAGTTTTCGGGAAACTATAATGACTGGATGGGTTTTCGTGACTTATTTCGCTCGCTTATTCATAATGATGCAAATCTGTCAAAAGTAGAAAAGCATCATTATTTGCGATCTAGTCTTTGTGGTGAAGCAGACCAGTTGTTGAAACATTTAGCTGTAACCGAAGCGAACTACGATAAGGCGTGGGAAGCGATTGAAAACAGATTCAACAATAAGAGAATAATAGTTAAAACAATTCTCAATCGTTTATTGCATCAACGAGGGTTACTAACAGAAAATGGTCATGGTATTAAAGAGTTGCTTGATACCACCAGGGAATGTTTGAATTCACTAGACAATCTGGAGATAGATACCTCTTCTTGGGATGCAATTGTTGTTCATATTGTTGTTTCCAAATTAGACAATGAATCACACAAACTTTGGGAACAGTCACTTGGTTCATCACAGAATGTACCCACTTTTAAAGATTTTGCATCTTATTTAGAAAGTCGATTTAGGACAATCGAGATGATTGAGTCTACGAACAAGCAACAGTCTAAGCCACAACGAGATTTTACTAAACCGCAATTCAATGTTCCGAAATCAAATTTTTATTCAAAACCCGTTGCTCCTATAAAAACATTTGCAACAGAAATAAACACTTCTTGCTCATACTGCACACAAGGGCATTACATATGTCACTGCAAAGACTTCGCTAACTTAGAGGTTACACAAAGACAAGACTTCGCAAGAAAGAATGGAATCTGCTTCAACTGCTTAGTTAAGGGTCACACCGTAACTAGTTGCAGACAACCGATATGTTGCAAGAAATGTGGTCGACGTCATCACACCTTGCTTCATAATACTTACCCTATGAAGACGACTGCAGCACCAGAAACTCCCGAAACCACACAATCTGAGGAAAAATCACTACTTAGCATGAAAAACGAAATGAGTAACAACCAAGATGTGCTGTTGGCTACTGCACGCATAGCCATTATTTCTAAAGATGGAAGTACTCATTACCTCAGAGCTTTAATTGATCCGGGATCACAAGCGTCGTTTATAACGGAAGCAGCCACACAACTACTTGGTCTTGATAAAAAGAAAGCATTTGGAAGAATTTCAGGAATTGAAGAAAACAAAACAATAACTTCTAAGGCAACGACTACACTGAAGTTTCACTCTGTAAGAAGTTTGACACCTATGTTTTATACTGAAGCATATGTGCTTGGACGACTCACATCATTATTACCATCGCAAGAATATGACATAAATTGCTGGACAACCTCTGAAAAACTGGAATTAGCTGATCCAGATTTTTACAAGCCAGGTTTTATTGATATTCTCCTTGGTGCCGACGTCCATAGTGATATACTTAAAGAAGGGATTCGCAGGCACAAATCTCTGATAGCTGTCAACTCTCATCTTGGGTGGCTAATATCTGGAAAGATATCGAAGATTAATTCCCAACCACGGCAATTTGTTGTTAATCATTATGAAGTAGAAGTAGATTATTTACTTCGAAGATTTTGGGAATTAGAGGAACAACCAACCAAGAAACTAATGACTAAACTGGAAAGACAGTGTGAAGAAAATTATAAAAATACACACAAAAGAAATCCTGATGGGAGATATGAAGTTCGATTACCTTTTGAGAATGAAGATGATCCAAAGATAGGAGATTCTAAACCACTCGCAGTCCGACGATTGCTACAAATGGAAAAGAAATTCATACATCGACCTGAATTGAAAGAAGAGTATTGTAAATTTATGAAACAATACGAATTACTGGGTCACATGGAATTGATACACGAAGAACACGTAGAATCTGAAAAGAAAGAATACATTAAAAACGATAATACACAGACACCTAAGAAAAAAGTATACTACTTACCTCATCACGCAGTATTAAGAGAAGCAAGTATTAGTACCAAACTCAGAGTAGTTTTCGATGGAAGCGCCAAACCTGAAAATGGGAAAGCGTTAAATGAAGAACTACTAACTGGTCCTCCCTTGCTGCAAGACTTACGTGATTTGGTTACTCGATGGAGACAGCATAAAATCGCTTTAGTAGCTGACATCAAACAGATGTATAGACAAATACTAGTTTCACATCAAGACACTGATTTCCAAAGAATTATTTGGCGTGAAGATCCTACTGATAACATGAAAGAATATAGATTACTTACAGTAACTTACGGTACTTCTTGTGCTCCTTACCTTGCATGCCGAACGTTACTACAACTTGCTGATGATGAAGAACTGCTGTTTGGGGAAGAAGTTAAATTATTAAGAACTGACTTCTACATGGACGATTTGATGTCTGGAGCATGCACGGAAACTAGAGCCATTGAGTTACAAAAGCGTCTGACTGAACTATTTCAAAAGGGTGGATTTCCGTTACACAAATGGGCGTCAAACAGTGATTTAGTGCTTGATCAAATTCGTAAAAGTGAACAAATGTCTCAAAGTTCAGTGAATATTCAATTAGATGAATCAGTAAAAGCATTAGGTGTATTGTGGAAACCAAAAAGTGATACATTCGAACTTAAGATTAATAGTATAGAAAATAATTATGATGAAAATGTAACAAAAAGAAATGTTTTATCGAGTATTGCAAAAACATTTGACCCTCTAGGCTGGCTAGCACCTATTACTATTGTTGGCAAAATTTATATGCAAAAACTATGGTTAGCTGGTTTAGATTGGGATGAACTATTACCTGATAATTTAAAAGATGAATGGTTTGCTTACTATACTAGTCTCAAGAACATGAATGTTGTGCACATGCCTCGATGGTTGGGTACTTGTAATACTAACGATACCATTCAATTACATGGGTTTTGCGATGCCTCGTGTACTGCTTACGCTGCTGTACTGTATCTCCGAGTTGTAACCAATAACGGTATAGACGTTAGATTAATTACTGCAAAGACTAAAGTAGCTCCTGTAAAAAGAGTCACACTACCAAGACTTGAACTCTGCGGTGCAGTACTTCTAGCAAAGTTGTTAGAGCATACACGAGAAGTTCTGAAAATTGATAAAAATTGTTGCTTTGCATGGACCGATTCCACTATAGTTTTGGCATGGCTGCGGAAAAATCCTAATACTTGGAAAACGTTCGTGGCAAATCGCACAACTGAAATTTTGAATGTTACCAATAGTAATCAGTGGCAACATGTTAAGTCTGGCGATAACCCTGCTGACAGCGCATCACGTGGTGTCAGTCCTACAGACCTTACCAAATTATGGTGGGAAGGCCCAGCATTTTTGAAAGAAAATGTAATTAATTACCCGATTTGCGACATACCTGACACTGAAATTGAAACTAATCGTAAGATTACGAATTTGCTATGCACATCAGAACATCATCAATTTGATTATGTTTATTTGACAAAATATTCTAGTTTGTTAAAGTTAATACGTGTTACAGCATATTGCTTAAAATTTATAAAACTATGTAAAAATCAAACTAAAACTAAACCTGAACCGTATTTAACTTCATTTGAATTAAAATGTGCTAGAATGATTTGTATTAAAATGTCACAAAACACTTACTTTAAAAATGAGATTGACTTATTATCTAAAGGTTTGATGTTAAATGCAAAGAACAGTCGAATAGCGAATTTAAATCCCTTTTTAGACACAGATGCGATATTACGTGTGGGTGGAAGACTTTCTAAGTCCCAACTCTGTTATGATCAAAAATTTCCTATAATTCTCTCTAATAAATGTAATTTAACTAAGTTAATTGTTTTAGATGCTCATAGGAAGACGTTGCATGGAGGTATTCAACTCACTTTAAATATTGTTAATCAAAGCTATTGGATTGTTAATGCAAAAAATGTTGTTAAAAAAGTCATTCATCTATGTATTCCTTGTTTTAAGCAGAAAGCTGCACCAAAAGCGCCTTTTATGGGGAATTTACCTGAATTTAGATTAAACCAAAATCGTCCATTCCGTATAAGTGGAGTTGACTATGCTGGTCCATTTACTTTAAAAATGTTCTCTGGAAGATGTAACCGAACTTCGAAAGCTTATATATGTCTTTTTATTTGTACAGTAACAAAAGCCATCCACTTGGAGTTGGTCAGTGATTTGACTACTTCAGCTTTTATTGCCGCGTTTAAAAGATTTTCGTCCCGTCGCGGTCACTGTAGAGAGTTGTGGAGTGATTGTGGTACCAATTTCATTGGCGCTTCACGTGAATTAGATTTACAATTTCGAAATGCAAAATCGAATGTTGTTAAGGAGATTGCCGAACTTTTAGCGAACGACAACACAGCGTGGAACTTTATTCCACCCAGTTCACCTCACTTTGGAGGACTTTGGGAAGCCGGAGTCAAGTCCGTTAAAGGACATCTCAAAAGAGTTATAGGGCAGACATCTCTTACTTTCGAAGAGTTTTATACTCTCCTCACACAAGTCGAAGCTTGTGTGAATTCACGTCCTCTGACAGTCATAAGTTCATCATCAGATGAAACACCGTTAACCCCTGGTCATTTTCTCATAGGAGAGCCCCCTGTCTTAGTAATTGAAGATAATTTGGAAGATGTTGCGATGAATCGTCTCAACCGTTGGCAGACAATTCAACGTATGACACAACATTTATGGAAAAGATGGCAAAATGAGTATCTCACTACTTTGCAGCACCGATATAAATGGTGTGTTCAACAACCCGATGTTGAGTTAGGTGCCGTTGTTTTAGTGAAGGATGAAAGGCTACCTCCTGGAAAATGGCTCTTGGGACGTGTTATACAGAAGCATCCAGGTAGTGATGGAATAACTCGTGTAGTTACTCTACAATACAAAAATAACACATTTAAAAGACCAGTCGCAAAATTGTGTCCATTACCCCTGGAGTCTTCTTAGTTATAGTTTTTTTTGTAATTTTATTATCATGTACCTACTACAGTGCAGATGTATGTACATCATATTTTTCTTTGTTTTCGCCCGGGAGGATGTTTAAGTGAGATTCAGTATATTGATTTATTTTCATACTAGATGGCGCTACTCGTACTTTACATCGCACTATGGTTTGGTTCTCACGTAGTATATATATATTCTGTTAAATTAATGTTTCGTTGAATGTTCATTGTAGAGTTTTTTGTTTTATTATTGTTATGAAATAAAGAACCACTAATAATCAGATAAAGTAAAGTCTTTGATTTAAAAAAGGCCCCCCACGCAACGCCCTGAGCCCGAGGTTCGAGCCCCACAGGGGGCACCCTCAGTGCGCTGTTGCTTAAAATTTTGTATTTCGGTTGAGAGCCCTAAGCGCTCACCGATATTGTCCGCGTAAGGGTGTCAGAGCCATCTGAGGCTAACACCTTCGTCCATTCAAAAAAAAAAAAAAAAAAAAATGTTTCGTTGAGTCTTATAACATCAACAAAGTGTGCAGTAAAATAAAGTAATGAAGAATTGAAAGTGTTTGTTCGTCTTTTAACATTATGTATACTACATATTGAATGATAATAATATTTTAACAAATGTTATAGAATATCATTAGCGACGATATAGCTGTGTATGTGAAGTCGTTTTATATTAGTATTTGATATAATATTAAAACCTGAATCTGGCCGTTGTTTTTACCAAGTACCTACACATCCGGTAGCGCATTACGTTTTTTTTTTCTCTGTAACCTTCGCAGTCGCGCGCACACTAGCTAACACACTAATGTTTCGCCGCAAACGGATCAATGGTATAGGAACGCATAGAAGACCAACAAACGAACATTGTAATATTATACACTAGCTATTTTTGGCATGGGTTGTGAAGCGTCATCGAATAGTGAGCACACAAAAATCCCATAGAAAAAATCAGGTTTATATTTTCAAAATTTCTCAATTTTCCGAGACTTTTTCTTACTCAGTCTTTATCGCACATAAAGGTCATCAAACAGTGACTATGCTTTAAAAAAATCCCTTAGAAAAAAATCACGTATAAATTTTCAAATTTTCTCAATTTTCCGAGCAACTTTTTCTTACACAGATTCTATCAAACATTTGAAAAATATAGTCAATTCGGTCCAGCTGTTCTCAAATAAAGCCCTCACTAACAAACAACATTGCACTTTTTAGTTCATTTCACATTATATATTACATTAAGTCAAGCCATATACAACGTGTTACAAAATACTCCGTAAAAATATAATTAATTTATTAAAGCCAACAACCCTTGTAAGCTGTCATATCAGGGAACCAGATTATTTAACAAAAAGGCCTACGTACTTATTTTACCTAATAGTTGTCTACTTTAATAGTTTTTGTATTTTTTTTTTGCGGTATGTTATACAGCGTTACTATGGTTCTTAAAGATTGTGACTCGTTATAAGGCCCCATTTTACTTTTGGCTTTACGGGTAGTTTTGTTACACCTGAATACAAGTGTACAATTACATATAACCTTGTATATAACATCTAGACATTGATAGAATATCTACAATCAATTCAGGTTGCGTGATTACGTAACGGGAAATGCGCACAGAGTTGGCAGGAGTAACATGATATTGAATTCTATACCACAGCATTTCCTAAATCGAAATTAATCACAGTCTGGGATTTATATTGAGCACGTATTCGAGATAGATGTAATTTATCCTGCTATTAAAAATGTATGGTAATACTTTAAAGTCCTCGGTAGTCGAGTGGTATAAAGACGGAGGTCCTAGGCTTGATTCCTAGGTCGGGCAAATTGTCAAGTTTTCTTTGCTAGAAATGATAACATGGACTTTTTATGGTGTAACTTGAAATATCTTCGGTGGAATCGAGATACTGTACGTGAAAATATGCCGTGGTGTAAAGCTCGACTTTGAGACCAGAGGTACAAGGTTCGATTCCCAGGTGGGACAGGTGACAGTTGAGTTTTCTGTGTTAGAAATGATTACCCGGAATGTTTTATGGTGGGACTTGAAATATATTCGATGGAATGTCCGTGTATCTCATCAGGGATACTGTACGTGAAAATATGCCTACGTAATCGAGTATAAAGCTTGACATTGAGACTGGAGTTCCAAAGTTCGATTCCCAGGTCGGGCAAGTGACAGTTGAGTTTTCTTTGCTAGAAATTATAACATACAGCCCAGGATTAGCAGGTAAGGTTGTAACTTAAGATGGTCTTCGGTGAAATGTCTGCTTAGCTCTTTGGGGATACTGTACGTGAAGTATGTTAATATTTTACTAATCAAATAAAATACATTTTTTTTACTGCCCTGTTCCGAGATGTACATCCTACATATAATATTGTCTATCTATTATCTTTCCTTTACATTGTAAAGGGCCTACAAGATTGACTTGATTGTTTCATGGAAATATAGGAGCTGGCGCTGGAGCTGTTATACAACGTGTTACAAAATACCACGTAAAAATGTATTAATTATCACAGCCAACAACCCTAGTAAGCTGTCATGTCACGGAACCAGATTATTTAACAGAAAGGCCTACGTACCTATTTTACCTAATAATTGTCTACTTTAATAGATTTTCATTTTTCAATAGTCATTCAAAAAAATCTGTATTTTTACATTTTTGGACTAATACAGCGTTACTAGGCCCCATTTTGTAACAGGTAGTTTTGTAACAGCCTGTATAGATATGTTATTTTTTACTGGTAACGCGAACGAAACCGTGAAACGGATGCTAGGTTATTATTATAATCGATTATCATTAGCTTTGTTGATGTCTATTGCTATTCATAATATCAATGTCAATGCATTCAATGAAATTCAGTTTATACCTAGAACTGCACTTTTGAAGGTTGCTACTGAAATTACCGCTGGCTATCGACCTTCAACTGAGAATACCCGGTAAAACAACTCTGCAAGGTTTCATTTTGTGTGATCTGA
This sequence comes from Habrosyne pyritoides, assembly GCA_907165245.1. NCBI lineage: Eukaryota > Metazoa > Arthropoda > Insecta > Lepidoptera > Drepanidae > Habrosyne > Habrosyne pyritoides. The sequence continues at coordinate 1,662,514 of OU015608.1, forward strand.
TAATTTGGCCTTTAATTTTTTTTTTTAATCTTTGACATTTAAAGGTCATTCTTATTTAGTTATTTGATTCCAAATAGTGTTCCCCCACTGGTCAAAATTATATCTGTATCATTATTTAACAGTGGAAAACATTATATGAATTACCATAAAAAAAAGTGGTTCCAATATTTTTTTTTATATCTAAAGGTAAAGGTATATAAATAAAAAATATATCACACACAGAAGAGATATGGTACTTAACTCTTTTTCTGCTCTTGTTTTTGCTCATTAAATTGCTGTTAAGAAGTGTGAGCATGTTCTTACATATGGCACATTATCTAGACGTAGTTCCGCTCACGTTAATTTAAAAGTTACCTGTGTCTCTCTCCGTACCATTGGCTACGTATCTACCAGCTTTCAGCATAAATTGTTGAACCGTTTAGCCGTGAAATCGTTACAAACCTAAAATCCAACATCATCAAATTTATAATATTGCTATGGAAAATGTTGAGCCTCCAACAATCAAGGATCTATCTTAATGTGTTATTTTATGTGTTTAGTGAGGTTGTTGAGTGTTTTAACTTTAAAACACTTTCTTTTATCGTAAACAACAAGTTGATTCTGTATCACCGGTCCCATCCCCAGATAAACAGTATCCTATGTCCATCTCTTGAGCCAAACTACATCTCTTGTACTCCTCAATCGGATACATAGCAAACAGACATGTTCATGTAGACAAATGTTTCCTTTATTGAAATCCAATTCACGGGCTGTGGCGTGCCTAGTAGCTACCTAGGGTACCTAAAAATCAAACCAGGGGCTCGATTCTGTAAAGAAAATTACACTAACTCTAGGATGTTTTGTCGCGGTTTCTATGCTCTGTCTCTTTTGCTAACTACGCTAATACTACTAATCACGTGAGAGACAAGCTCTCCGAGACCTCCGTGAAGCGGCTCGCCGACGAAGTTTGTATTAACTGAATAAGGGGGTAACCAAAGTACATTAGTTTAGACAGATGGCAATTGTAATTATTTCTCAACATACCTGCCTTAGATACTATAGTAGTCTAAACGAATCATTTGAACAACTCAGTATGTCGTAGAAATTTGAACCCTATTTCTTTTACGGTAGTTATCAAGTTATAAATAGCTTTTAGAGGGTTTTATCAGATGTATGCCGGGATTATAACATAGCCTATGTCCATCCGGAATAACGTACGTTCGATTTTTTTTAAAAAGGTGCCCAGGTACCGAGATAGCCATCCATATACATACAAAACTCTTATATTTCCCAAACTCTTTTTATAATATTAATATAGATTAATTATTGGATCAGCTAATATAAACTTGGCGTCGCGGCGCAATGAGGCCTTGAAGAGCGAACCTCTCACTTGATTGTCTAGTTGGGGAAAGAGACGAAACATCGAGGTAGTGTCATTTTAACTTACTGAATCACACCCCAGAAGAAAAATCTTTCTCTTAATCGTTTTTCTTAAACCATTTAGTTAGACAATCAACATTTGCAACAACCAGGGGCATCGCGAATGTGTTGCCAACCCTGAGACGTGAAGCTGTTACGTCTCATGTGCCTGTAACTTCACCGGTCCCCTTACCTTTCTAACCGAACCACTGTTATACAAGTACACTTCTGCTTCTCGGCGAAAATTGGTAAGGTAACTAAGAGCTCTACTACTTAAAACGTTTGACATTAAAGCACTGTTCTATTTACCTACAACAACATCGTTTTACTTAGAGGTTATATTACGAAGCGAGTTACAAAACGTCGGAATGCGGTCCCCAGACACAAAGATCTGCAGTGCAGTATAAAAGCAGATGACAACCGGTATATTATTCTAGAGTCGTTTGCAATCTCATATGTGTGTTTTGATAGGAAAGAATGGTATATGAGAAAAATGAATCCTATCTAGCAGTGCTATACAACGTGATGCAAAATACCCCGTAAAAATATAATTAATTATCAAAACCCTAGTAAGCTGTCATGACAGGGAACCAAATTACTTAACAGAAAGGCCTACGTACCTGTTTTACCTAATAGTTGTCTACTTTAATAGTTTTTCTATTGGTGTGTTATACAGTGTTACTACAGTTCTTAAATATTGCGAATGGACTCGCTATGAGGCACCATTTAAGCTCCTTGCGACTTTACGGGTAGTTTTGTAACACCATGTACATATATAATCCCTATTAATATTGTAAATGTGAATGTAAGTTTGTTTGTTACGCTTTAATGCGAAAACTACTTAACCGATCATCATGAAACTTTGTACGCATATTTTTGGAGGTATTAGAAGTAGTAGGACAGCTAATATGTTATATTTATATGTACGTTAGTTTTATTTTTTTTTATGTTCCACTTTAACTCTTTTGGTCATAGTGTAACTAGCCACCTTTTCCAGATGTTTTTAATTGAAATCAGCGCTTTCTTTCGATTGTTGATTTACACGATAATACTCGTACATATGTTCTTTAATAAAGACTGAGTACGATTATTATGCAGTACTCTGATTACCGAGCTTTGCATGGGATTTCTTTACTAACGTGACTTCTACCGTATTCTCTTTTTTAAAGCACTGTCATATATACCTAGGTACGAATTAGATGCGTTAATAAAGGGCTCCCGATAACAGTATATCTCACAAAAGAAGTAACTTGAAAACCTTTTACCTTCATATTCTAATGACATTAGCAGTTTTCATTGCCTAAAAACACGGATAAAACGACGTTTTCTAAAAATGAAACCTAGCTAGATCGATTTAAACTCCCCCCCCCCCCCCCCCCCCCCCCGAAAACATACTAAATTTCATGAAAATCGTTGGAGCCGTTTCCGAGATCCTAATATATACAAGAATTGGTCGTAACAAGGTATTGGACATTTTATTTTTGGTATTTGGTATTTTACATGCAAAATACGTGACGGAAAGAGTTAATATTGTTGAAGTCATATTATAAAAGTAATAAACTTCGCGTTTCTTACCAGTTCTTCTCACTTGAAGACTGATTTCCCAACCAACAACCTGTAACTACAGTATCTTTAACGTATATAAGTCCCATTTAAGGGCCTGAACTGTAAAGTAGTTTTAAATTTGATTATTGCCTTGCATGCCTTGCATTTGATACAGCATTTGTGCTATATGAATTACTAGCTGTCCCCCACGGTTTCACTCGCGTTCCCCAGGGATTTACCATTTTCCCGGCACAAAAATAATCCTATGTTACTTCTAATACCTCCAAGAATATGGGTACAAAGTTTCATGATTATCGGTAAAGTAGTTTTCGCGTGAATGTGTAACAAACAAACTTACATTTATATTTATAATATTAGTAGGGATGAGTATGTATTTAAAAAAGTAGTATATATAGTAAGAGCATTACACAATCAGCCTGCTGATCCCTAACGTAGCAGAGCTTGTACTATGGAAACCAGAAAACTGATATACCACCTTTTGTTTTCTTAATACACATTACACCCAGACCATAACAAACAGACATGCACCCAAATGTTTGTCCTGGGTGGGAATCGAACCCACCACCTGCAATACATTCCAAATTGCAAAACCTCTATAGCTCATCCTTATATAATCTATTGTCGAACATTATTTTGTCCTATCATTAATACTCTTCGCAGCGTATGCGATGAAAGACATTTTATGGCAATTTTTTTACACCTTCGGTTGGTTTTAATAGGAATTTCTAAAGATTTCTATAGTAATTTAGTACTAAATATAGCTTACTTAGTTACTCAGTGATAATGTAGCTTTCTAATGAAAAAATAATTATTAAAATCGGTCCAGTACTTTTTGAGTTTATTCGTTACATACAAAAATACAAATCTTTCCTCTTTATAATATTAGTGTAGATGTAGAAAACCTTAAATGCAATATGGTTGAGAATTGACATTCCTGTACCAACTACTATTATATTATAAAATAGCTGATACCCGGCGCTTTGCTGCCGCAGAGTTGTGTTGAATGGAATGTAGAATTGCAGAAATGCTCTTTCAAATACATTTGCCGGTACGTCACGCGTGCCACCTACTGTGAGTTGATTGTACTATGTCCATAACCTTCCCGCACGTGCTAGCAATAAGTTCACAAAGTTTTATCGCAATCGGGAGAACGGTATGACAGTGAATAATATACAAACAACAACATTGAGTTTTGATAATCATAATACAGCTAGCTACGATATCATATATATCTACGAAAAATTTCACGTCGAATGGTAGTAGTCCCATCCCGATATGTTCAGTAGTGTTGAGGTTATGGCGTGTCAAAGGAGCCCTATTTCTTGTAATGAATGAAAATGAATGAAAATGAAAAATGAAAAAATTTAAATGAAAATCCATAAATCCATCATAAATATCTTTGTCTCACCAATCATGGCGGTGATTTTTACACGCTTTATATTAGCTTCACCTGTGTGTATGTATGTAACCGACCCCTTTGAGCTCGATTTTGTCCTACTTTGAACGATCAGATTTAATTCAAACTTTGCACACCTGTCAAAGATCAATAACAATGCAATAATCCGATCAAAGCATCCGATTATCCTAATTAGATTCGCCAGGATTAATTAATTTCTTTCCGCATCCTTTGCTTGCGAGTAAGAGAGATAGCGCGAACTACGCGTGCGTGCATTTCCAGACTTACTCTTTCGGGCACTCAAAATGCTTTTGTTAAGAAATGAAAAATAAATAATAGTTTAAAAAAACTAGAAAACACGCTTTATATAGAAAACCAAACTAAAAAACAGAAAATAAATTTTAAGAAATATTAATTAAGAATAATGTAAAAAAATTAAGAAATATAAGTTATTTCCTAATAGTTTGAATAAGAAAAATGTTTTATTTTAAAAAAAGCGGGGGTGCTTTTCAAGATATTATCGAAATGATAATCCTTCTCATAACTGTCAATTAAATATTTATAACTATTGACACCATGCACCCCACGCTTTTTTTACAATAAAACATTTTTTCTTATTAAAATTTTGTGTACAAACAATAATTTAAATGATAATGTAATTCAACGTAAAATTTATTTAAAAGATAGTTTGTCAAACGAGCAATTCATTGCCATGGGTCATTATCCTCTAAATAATCTGATCTTTATATAATAGTATATAGATATATATATATATAAATATAATTAAAATAGGGTTCATTTGAAGCACCATCACCTCACACGTCACCTGAAAACTACTGAACATATCGGGATCCCCATCCCATTTTCATGAACGAAAAATAGAAAAACTATTAAAGTAGACAAGTAAAATAACTGTTCAGTAATCTGGTTCGCTGACATGACAACTTACTGCATGCAGATAAATTAATTATATTTTTACGGGGTGTTTTGTAACACGTTGTAGATAAGCAAAATAGGGTTCCTTTGACGCACCATCACCTCAAAACTACTGAACATCGGAATGGGATTGGGGATTGCTACTATTCGACGCGGAATTTTTCGTAGATCGATATTGGCTTTTTAATTTTATGTTGTTAACTAGACGTGCTGTCCCCGCGGATACACCCACGTTCCCGAGGGATGTAACATTTTCCCGGGACAAAAGTATCCTATGTAATCCAGGTCATAAACGTGTATGAAACAGTAACCATTCATCCTCATAAAAATTCCCATTTATAATATTAGTAGAATGTGGTGAAACTTAAATTTACGGCACCACTCTTGTTTTCAGTGTTCATGACACAACTATTTCGTCTAGTGATAAAATACAGGACAAATGATTGTCTTTGACATTATGTCACAAAGGCACATCTATTTATTATGTAAATGACCGTCTTTAGACGTTCTTAAGGGTTAGGTCACGATATAAGCGGTGGCGGGTCCGAACTAAGCAGAGTTCATACTATGGAAACTATATGACTGATATACGACTTTCTTTCAAAATACATATTTATTATAGATATTTGCATTTTTTTTATACAACATGGCCGACAAATCATCGCACAGTCCACCTGATGGTAAGTGGTCAGCCTATGGACATTTCCAACACCAGGGGTATCATCAATGCGTTGTCGATCCTGAGATGTGAAGTTGGTAATTCTCATGTGCCTGTAATTTCACTGGCCCCTTACCATTCTAAAAAGTTAAATGTAATACACGGCGAAAATGGGTAAGGTGGTAGTACTTCCCCGAACTCTGCACTAAGAGCTCTAATACTCTAAATATACTAGTTCTTTCAAAATACATACTTATAGTAGATACTTACACCCAGACTCAGAACAAACAGACATGTTCATGGCTACAAATGATTGTCCTAGGTGGTAATCTATCGCACCAGTGGCGAGACAGTCATGGCATCTAAACACCTAGCTAACTGGTCTGGCAATACCAAGGCAAATAGAGAGAAGAATATTATATAAAACTCTTATTTTGCTAATCTACATTACTACCAAAGAGGTTTTAGAGTAATTAAATAAATATCCTGGGACATTGTTTTACACACGGCCAACTGGTCCAAACTAAGCAGAGCTTGTACTATGGAAACCAGATAACTGATATACTAAATATACAAATTTTTTTTTCTAAATACATACTTATATAGTTATTTACACCCAGACACAGAACAAACAGACATGTTCATGCACACAAATGTTTGTCCTAGGTGGGAATCGAACCCGCGACCTTCGGTTTGGCAGTCAGAGCGTTAACCACCAAGCCAACTGGCCTGTCAGAGTAGTGAGTATAGTCTATTAAAAGCTTAGAATCTAATTAGTCCTTAAAAAACTGTGAGAAAAATAGTTCAAAGTCGAATATAATATTCAAAATTGACATATCCAAGACATTTAACTGTGTGCTTTAATTTACGAGACCAGTCTATAAAAAAATTTGGAGATGTAAACATTTTAATTTTTTGTAAGAATGTAGAATAATAATTCAATGGTAATTAAAAATTAAGCGAGCCATTTACACGTCACGATGACCACGACAACTCTGTAAAGAGTGATATAAATAAGGAGAAGATAAAAATAAAAAAGAAGATAGAAGTAAGTGCCAAATGATAGGCAAACACAGATGCTGACTCTCTTAGCATGAATGTTACGACAATATATTTGTATCCATGTTTGTTTATGTATTATATTAGATTTGAGTTTAGTAGTAGTGAGTAGGTCTAAAAAGGCTGCTAGAGCAATATATCAAATCACAATTATATCAATATTGCTAAAGTTGATATTTTTACTCCAAGATAGTCATGTGTAAAGAACACCCAAAATGTTTTCATTTATAATATTCTTGCATTTCGAACGGTTTCCCGTATTCCCGAGGGATCCTATGTATGTACCTTTAAAATGGTGTTAGAAGAATCAGAAAATTCGTACTTTGTCTTTATGATATTATTAGTAGTAGTAAATTGTAAGAGAATTCCTCCTCTGTCACTCTACAATATGTCCAAAGTCTAAGCCTTACTCTAGAGGCAATTTGTCTGTATGTACGTCACTTACTTAGTTTATCAGCGACGTCATAAGACATGTCAAGCTGTCCTGGCTTGCTTTGAATTAAACTTGAAAGATACGGCGGTTAAATGATGTGTCAAAATAAATTTGTCCATGTCAAAGTTTTGACTTTGTTTTCTTAGCAAAAAATGTATTGTATTTTGCGTTTAGGTAACATTTCTTGTGCGATGGCTGTTTAATATTGCAAAGAGTTTTACAGAAGTTCGCATAGTATTTTATGAACAACATTGTAAATAATTAAATATTTGTGTGTATTAATTGATGACAGATTAAATTGGAAAAAACACATATCTATGGTGTCAAGTCGATTGCGCAAGACTATATATGTTTTTAAGGATCTTCGATTAGTTTCGCAACCAACTCTTTTGATACAGATATACAAAGCTTTAGCTGAGTGCATAATCACTTATTGTATCTGTTCATGGGGTGCTGCTGCTAAGAGTAAAATATTAGAGCTTGAGAGATCTCAACGAACGGTACTCAAGGTGTTGCTGTATCTACCATTTCGTCATCCAACGCATAAACTGTACGTAATGGCTAATGTACTTACAGTTCGTAAACTTTTTATTTACCAGTGTGTTCGTAGATACCATGAAAATTTACCGTTATTAGAACATTCAAATAAGCGACGGAAGCGGTATCCTACCCCAAAGGTTAATAGTAGATTTGCACAAATGCAATATAACTCACTTGCACCCAGACTATATAATATAATAAATGATAACTACGACGTAAGTAATGTGTCCAGATATAAGCTAAAAGATAAAATAAAACTATGGTTACAACAATTAGATTATACAAGTACAGAAAACCTATTCCTTATTGTAAACTAATTATTCAAACAGACACGCACACGCGCCTACTAGCACATGCAAGTAAACACACACACTCACAAACACACACATACACACATGAAATGGTAATTGATATTGTATTTTAATTATATAGTTTTTTTTTTTTTTTTGTTAAATCAATGAGAATAAGGCAAGCGTTGTGTGGGAACTGTCTTCTGACACACAGCTTGCGCTAGTTTTGGAGACAGGGCTGCATATGATTATGTATTTTGATTCAGCAATAAAAAACATTTTTATTTTATTTTTTTTAATTGCCATAGAAATTTTAACCTAATGGTATGATGTTAAAGGATGATGCAAGAAAATATATAGACTCTACCCATTTCAAAAGAAATATAATTAAAGATGTATAAATATGCATAAATAATAAGTATGAGTTTTAAAAAATTCAATAAACTTGGTTACTATAATACAAACAGTACTCAGCGTTATTTAGGGTAGGATGTCCGTGTGTGAATAATGTCCAAGGATAATTTTTTTTGAGTAGTAAAGCTCATAGTGCAGAGTTCATCCGGAGAAGTACTACCACCTTACCCATTTCCGAAGTGAAGCAGTAGTGCACTAGTATTAGTGTGTTTTGGTTAGAAAGGTCGGGTAGTCGGTGAAATTACAGGCACATGAGACTTATCAACTTCATGTCTCAGGGTCGATAACGCATTGGCGATGTTCTGGTGTTGCAAATGTCCATAGGCGGTGGTGACCACTTATCATCAGGTGGACTGTGAGCTTGTTCGTCAGCTGTTGTGGCATACAAAAAAAATTACATTTAATTAAAATTTTATAAGCAGGCTTATTTTAACTGTACTGTAAAGAAAAAACAAACGCAGTGATGACACAAATTACCATCTACAGTTTAACTGTTTATGGTATGACGACGTAAATTATTGTTATATTGTATCTGTGACAGACATAATGTATTACAGTCGACATGAATCCTCACATAACATTGTCTCGCTGCATAAATCTATATGTTACATTGAACATTGTCCGGTGCATGTTGTGCCCTAGTTTTGAGCTCTAGTTGAATCAAAATCTCATTGTTTGAACTAACAGAATAGAGGTATATATCTCGATGCGATATTTTACATTTCCCTTTTGAAATCCGAATGTATCTTTTATAAAAATTTTAACAAGTCATAAAATAAATAAAACTGACGTCACGTATGCTGGTTGGCAAAACCTTTCATTAGATGCGTATGACATAGAGGTGGGATAAAAAATTTCAGCCTAATGGAATGGGGTCTAACATTAATTTGCAGGATTTATCCTGAACATACTAAAAGGTGAAGAAATAATAGCTCGTAGAAAGAAAAAAATATTGTTATTAAAATTTTCATAAAAAGAAGAAAACATTTTTAATTTTTTAAATGAAAAGAGAATAGGTGCAAATTAAAAAGGCGTAATATAATTTTGTATGCAGTTAGATATTTTCAGAGTTCCGTTAGTTGATTTTATGTATGTAGTTTGATTTTTAAAGGGGCGACGGAGTTAGCCTGTGTAGGCTCTTACACCCCTACATGGACAAGAAGACCTCCCTTTTCGATAAATACGATGATAGTTTACTATTAGGTGGACTGTCAACCTTTTAACATAAAATAAAACCCTAAGCAAACGAAAGTCCATCGATAGAAATCAATCGAAAGCCACACAATAGTTTTCTTCCTCTCAAATATATATTTAAGGAATCCTTTGTGTAAAAAGTATCACAATTCTTTGATACATATTTTTATTTGCCTTAGAGGATAACAAAGGAAGATTATTTTCTTCGTTTCGACAGATAGAGGTTTTCAAATATATTTTATTGCACGTAGAACGAATCCCAGTGGAAAAAATTGAAAGAAAAAAAAATATTGCCTTTTCTGCGACATCTATTGATTTCGTCGTCACGCAATTGTGAGCTGGGGTAAATTGGATGTTTTTTAACGTTTCCTTTTAATTTTTTTGCGGGACAATAAAAAAACTGCTCGTTTCTAGGTATTAAAAGTAATTTATATTGCAGTGAGAGAATTGTATTGTAAATAAAAATATTATGCAAAAGTTTAAATTGCAATCAACTAAAGTTATTTTAGAAGACATTATTATAGCCTGGCATATAATGATAAAAAACGGTCAAGTGCCAAGGGGACTTGCACACGAAGGGTACCTTCTCATACAATATTTAACATAACGCCAAAAAAAGGTTCTGGTATGAAAGACCCCCTTTATTTTGTTTATTGTTACAGCAACTGTAGTAGTACACACTCAGTGAAAATTATTGTTCACGAAGGGGTGTAACAACCACCAGAAGGTAACACCTTCCGCCCTACCAAAAAAAATAACAGTAACAATGTCAAGTACACATTTAGTCATCATCAAGTCTACATATGACAATTCCTAAGATATATCCCTGTGGCAATCATGCGGATAGCGGAATCTTATTATCCTGGGACATTCTTTACACACGGCCATCTGATCCCAAACTAAGCAGAGCTTGTAACTATGGAAACCAGGTAACTGATATACTACATATACTACTCTTTTTTTTCTAAATACATACTTATATAGATATTTACACCTAGACACAAAACAAACAGACATGCACACAAATGTTTGTCCTGGGTGGGACCCCGCGACCTTCGACTTGGCAGTCAGAGTCGCTAACCACCAAGCCAACTGGCCTGTTATTAAAAGGGTATGTTATAGGGTCTCGTTAGCACCCCACTTAGTTAGCCTGCCTTATATTAAAAAGCCCCTTAAAGTCAATTCCAATCAAGCAGGCTCAACGCATACCATAATTGGATTCCACCATAGATTCACAAACGCAGAACTGATGACATTTCGCTCCGAAATACATGATTTACGGCAATTTACGGCCATTTACGGCAATTAGAACAATTTGCCGCCTCAATCGCGCGATAATTATCGTGGTATGTTCTGTAAATTGCGTATTGTCTAACCGTTGGTCAGATTGGACGGTAATAGCTTAAAGCTTTAGAATTGAATAGGCTTTGCTTTGGTCTATTTTGATGATGGTTAAATACTGTTGGCACATATTGTTGATGACATTTGGCAAACATTTGTGTATACAAACATGTCAGCTTAATATTTGTTTCTGTGTTCTAATAATAAATATCCTGGGACATTTACATACCCCCATCTGATCCCAAACTAATCAGAACTTGTAATATGGAAACCAGTCAACTGATATACCACTTTTTTTAAAAAGATTATATAGATGTTTACGTCCAGATACAGAAGAAACAGGCATGTTTAGGCACACAAATGTTTTGTCCTGGGTGGGAATCAAACCCGCGTGAACCAGGAAGCTAACTGGCCCATCATTTATTTAAATGTGGTAAATTTGCTGTAATCTATATAGGGCGCCTAACTATAAAGTTTGTTGGCCAGACGCACTTGTAGTAGCATAGTAGCTAATTATATCTAGCCTATCTTAACTTGTAAGTAATTAAAAAAGTAGACTGACTTCCGTACCGGTTGTAGCTTCCGTAACTTTGACCTTTACAAAAGATACGCGAGCCGAAACTGAATAAAATGGTTTTTATTTTGACTTTAAATAAAAAAATACAAAAGTGTAAACGTTATTATTTTATTTTCAGTTTGAAAGTTCAATATGTGAGGTCCACTTAATTAAATATTATATTTGATTGATTGAATCATACTCTGATTTATTCATGACCAGCAGCTATTGGCATGAGTACATTTAAAAAAAATATTCAATAAAAAATCCAATGAAAAAGATTAATTTAAATGTTTTTCCCACAATTTTCCGGACACGCTTTTTTCTCTGCCTGAAATCCTTATTTTTTTTATACCACATAGCTAACAAACAAGCAGATGGTAAGTGGTCACCGCCGCTTATGGCCCGTAATTTCACCGCCCCCCTTATTCGGACTTCTACGAACATATAAAAGAAAAATAGCGAAATCGGTCCAGCCGTTCTAAAGTGTTGCGGTAACCAAAGAACAGTATACATTTATGATATAAATAGATTCTATTTACGGGAACACATAACGCCGCGTGTTTATAATGGTCAATAATAAAATACATTTCCTTCTAAGTATCAAAAGTAATACTGGTTCCGAAGCGGTAAATGAAATTTTATAAGGATGTGTACACACGACTGCTACAATTGCTCACGTATAGTTTTCTACGATACTATATAAAAAAAAAAAAAAATATTTTGCTTTTCTTTCTAGAGCATGTTTAGTGCTCCAGAATTACGTCGATAGATGGTAGTGAAACTGCCTGGCTGGTTTTCCTCCTAAAAAATAAGATAAAAAATAACCTATATGTTATTATAGGGCATGCTCTATTTATTTGACAAATTTCATCTTAATCCGTTTAGTCACTTTTGCAAAAAAGACAAACATCCATACTTTCATCCTTACAAACTTTCGCTATTATAAAAATTGTAGGGTGTGAATTTTCAAATCACAAAAATTTTACATACAAGACAGGCAGCTTTTTTAATAAATAACTACAAAACTGCAGTGTATTCTCAGCCGTACAGTAAATACTTCATCAAAAACCAAACCCAACTCATTTACACTTGGCTAGCTCCGAACATAATAAATCTTGCCCTCCTTACCACGTTACACCCAATCACAAAACAGCTGATACAGGCCAATCTAAACTCTATTACCGGTGTATAAAATTGATGGGAATCGAAGGTGATTCTCGTTAGGGGATGACTGATGTCAAGAAAATTAATGTGGGAAAGGAAAGTATTGGGAATATTGTAAATATTATTTTCTTTAAGTGAAATGGGTTTCTCTTTCTGATGGTATAGTCTGTCCTGCTCATTAACTTTTCTAAGTTAGTTACACTATTTATAACTTCAGCATGGCGGCAAAGATTTCAATGATCTTTGTTTTGTTGGATTTGGAAAAACAAATTTAAAAAAATATATTATTTCGAAAATTCGTTTTCTCTAACATTTTTCGTTATCAACGCTATCACTGAAAACCGAAACTACAATCCTTGGGAAAGAGGCTGACACTGCGGTGCAAAACTAGTTTTCAATAAACCCTGGAACATTCTTTACACACAGCCATCTCATTCCATACTAATAATGTGTTAAGGAAACCAGATAACTAACATATTGCATACGCATCTTTTATTCTAAATACATATTTATATAGATATTTACATGCAGACACGAAGCAAACAGACATATAGCACACTATTGTTATTCTAGGAGGAAATTAAACCCACGAACTGCAGCAGGGTACTTTGGGCGTCTAAACAAACCTATCAATATTTATCGGTACATTAAAGACACCCTCATGGTACCACGCTCTGTTCTTAAACTTTGTGCGAAACTAAGACTTATATTAAGTTATGCAAAACCCAAGGACATTCCCATAGTTTAAGAAAGTTCGTTAAAGTGTGAGTGGAAAATCTCAGGCCTTTGACATATTATGTTGTCATCAAACGAAGGTAGACGCCGAATTTCATGACATAATAATATATAACTAATATTGTAGTAGCTTCAGTAACTTTAAATTTGACCTTCATAAGTGCCTTCTAAGGGCTTAAACTGAATAAAAGGTTTTGAATTTTGAATGAAAGTGTATTTGTTACTACTCCGCTTTGAAACGGCTGGTTCGGTTTTACATAAAATTTTACAATCACATTGTATATGATCCAGAATGCGGGCAAACCCGGGCAGAAGCAAGCTCAAAAAGTTTTACTAGAAATTGTTATAACAAAATCTTCTTCTACAACCGACATAGAGAGAAAAACAAAAGCTACATTCGAACTAGATACCGTGGTGTGTGAATAAACTTTGAAATTAACTTGCATTAACGAGTTTTTGAACATACACAAATTTTCATTTCCTCCATATGTAAATCTACACTACTCAGATTCGGTTCAATTTATTTTTGCCTTTGCGTATACAAATAACAAAACGTTTTAGGCTAGTCACTTTTTTTTATTCCACTTGGGCCGACAAACAAGACGGTCCACCTGATGGTAAGTAGTCACCGCCGCCTATGGACATTTGCAACATTAGGGGCATCGCCAATGCGTTGTCGACCCTGAGACGTGAAGTTGTTAAGTCTCATGTGCCTGTAATTTCACCGGCCCCTTACCTTTCTAACCGAAACACAGCAATACAAGTGCACGTACTGCTTCACGGCAGAAATGGGTAAGGTGGTAGTACTACCCTCATTGGATGGCTAGAAAAGCCTCAGACTATATGTTATACTTACATAAAATCTTTAACCTAAAATAAATTAAACTATCCATGTTTCAGCGTTTATTTCATTAAAAGCATTACGTGTATTCCAGTATCCATTTTTACTTTTATTTTTATCTTTTAATAAACCATGGCAGTTCTTACAAATAAAAATACCTCCATAGCAATACATTTTTTTTTTTTTTGCGTGTCGATCGTTCTGGCTAAATTTGTTTAGACCAGAATTCTGCCAGGCGTACTGTGTCGTCTGTAGCATTATCCAGGTCTTCCGGCGTGCAAGATGAGGGGCATGAAGGGCACGACATTAGATGTGTGTCTGAGGGGAGGCGCCGCAGTTGCACAGGTTGCTTATGCTGTAACCCCATCGGCACAGATTGTCCCTGCATCGGCCGACTTGGGTTCGGAGTCTATAGCAATTAATAAATCATTACAAACAAAGAACCTTAAAAAAACTCAATAATAAAAGACACACTACACGAAACGCATTTACCAACTGTTTCCTCGTCAGTAAAAAGAGAATTTATAATGTAATTTAAATGCACGAGCACATAAAAGTCAAACAAAACGAAATAACCTAGTTGAAATTGCAGCCTCATATTTCTACAACATTATTTAACTATTCTTTTGATATCTCGTGAAGTAAGCTGACTGCAAAGATAAAAAAAAACTGCAATATTATGAAAACTCATTATAGATCTACATGGTATACAAGTGTACTCTAATGATGAAGGTATAAAGCCTATATTCTATTACATGTCATGTCTATACCATAAAATTGTGTAGACAGGTAACCACAAGTGCTCCACTATCCAGCAATTCAAGCAGATTTAACACTTTTTTGCCCTGCTTGATTCAGCGCTGCGTATTCACAATGTCTTTATTTATCTTTCCAAATGAGGGCACAAATTCACGATAACGGTATTCCTGCATTAGCCACTGAATCTTGTAAATACATATGTAGAAGACTACCAGTGAAAGACGATATAGTGGAGATAGAAGACGATGGCCCAGATTCCACGAATTTCACGTTCTTACTGGAATTGGATATCTAACTGAAGCGTGAGAAACAAAACATCATCTAACAGAAAGAAACAACGTAACAAAAGAAATCTTCTCTAATTTATGATTACCCTGAAACCAACTATCGATTTCGAACAATCTCTCATCCAAAACAAACACACCGTCGTCATGCAAAATAAATTTAGATTTTCGATTAACTTGAAAATCGAAAAGGCGAACAAAAACGACCATGGCAGCAGGCGCAAGGCTGTTGGAATTACACCATGGCCTCACACGCCACCGTTGCCCTTGAATGTGCTCCCATGACCTTGATTAGCTCGCAATCTAAACTGAAGCCTGATAGGGTTGAGGCTTTCATATTGATTTGTTTGATTGCTTTATATTGACAACGTTTTATAATTATATGAATTCATTTATTTGAAAATGAAATACTTTGCGTTGGCAAGCGCATCACATGAGAAAGTATGGATCGATTTAGCTTATTAAAATGTTCGCAAAAGTCCGAATAAGGCTTTCAGGAAAAGATAAAATCTAAAAGTTGCCAAAAATTTGGAAAAGATGACTGAAATTAAAAAAGTGTTTTCTTTTTCTATTGTATTTACTTAATATGATATCATGAGTTATGGTCACGACTCAAAGACGTATTTTTTATGCCATATGGGCCGACTTACAGGCAGATCGTCCACATAATGGTAAGTGGTCACCGCCTCCTATGGACATTTGCAACACCAGGGGCATCGCTAATGCGTTGTCGACCTTTAGACGTGAATTTGTAGGCTCATATTTGCCTACAGCCTGTAATTTTACCGGTATTCTTACCTTTCTAATCGTGCAAAGTTCGTCTGAGGACGAACCATCATATTTCCGATGTGATGCTGTAGTGCACTTATATTTCTGTTAAACTGGTCAAGGGGCCGGTGAAATTACGGACACAACAACGACACCGACATAACAACTTCACATCTCAGAGGCGACAATGCGTTAGTGATGTCTCCAGTGTTGCAAATGCGAATGTCCATTGGCGGCGGTGACCTCTCACCATCAGATGGGCCTATCTAACTGTTTGACGGACTATATAAAAACAATTGAAAATGATTACCCGGGACTGGTGATGCGCACCCTAGACGGCAATAATCTATATATATATATAAACGGACGGCTGGCCCGATTTCGCTAATTCTTTTTTTGTTGTGTTTGTTATTGTCAGGAGAAGGTTCTTGTGAATGAAAAAAATAAGAAAGTTCCGCGGAAAATTAGAAAATTTAAGAAAACTTAACCACTTTACTGGCGCTTTTGACATTATAAACTTTTTAATGTTTGAAATTATTGTCAGTCGTTTGACAGTTGGCGCGATTGACAGAATGCGCGCTGCAAATATCGTTTAAAAAAGAGGCATGGGTCGGAATTATATTGATAAAATAATTAATTTATAATTTCTTATTGCACATTTCACAGTCGATTCAATCAGAAGATTCGAATTCAATATTCATTGTTAAGACAGGACAACGTCTGTCGGGTCAGCTAGTATTCAATATTTGTCACGTTCGACCTTAAAATATCTGCGGTAGAATATAAGTCTTAGTACTAAAGTTATATTTGTTGTATTAACGTATCTTAATCAAACCAAAGTTTCACCTTTTTTTCCACTTTTAGCCAATCGTAATTTCTTAGGGTTATTAAACATCCGGCTTTGGCTTCGGACTGAAATTAACTTCTGGTCGGGCAATAACATTGTTTTTTTTTATTTTTATTAAAAGGGTTTTCACCAGCTAGCCAGTTACTTCATTACAAAAGAATTCTAAACGGGTCTTATATAGAAGTGCTTTGAAAATGTTCACATAATTAAATTTTAGGATCGATTCTTGCCATTACAGTGGTCGTTTACAATATGCTTTTTAAAAATTTTAGTAAAGCATAAACTAATTTTCTTAGTATATTTTAGTAGTAATTATTTATTATCTAAATTGTTCCGCCTAACAAGACGTGAACAAGATATTCCCAATGGACCAATAAAGACTTAAACGGATCGCTCGTGTACACTATCGGTTATAACCGCTTATTACCGATTCTCACTGTGACCACTAATCACTGGGATATTCTCCTTTATGTACCATTGAATCCTACTAGTATTATAAATGCAGATTTGGATGAAACTTCGGACAAAGGTAGTTTATAACTTAAATTAATAAATTTGATTCTTTATATGTCGGGAAAATGTAATTACCCTATGGAAAGTGAGTAAAGCCGTGTGGGGAATGTAGTAGTTCCTCATATAATACTATTGTATAGTTGTATGTTGTATGTTTGTGTATTGGCACACTTATTAAATTTGGTAGTACAATTTTTTTTTTTTTTTTTAACTATGAAAATCACATGGGATTGGGTATTTAGTCATTGCGATACCCTCCATTATTGGACCACGCCAATTTAGTATTTCATAAATAAAAACGATAGCATTTTATATAGATTGCACAATGCCGTACAAAGGCCGATAAAAATAATATGTGCCTATCGATCGATGTCGGTACAAGCAACAATTAAATATGTATCATATATCTATAACTTACGGTATAAACTCAATCCGCACAAGGTCTGCGTGGATTATAGCATAATTGAAAGTTGCTTGAGCTCGTGCGGTAGAATGAGGCCATTCTGAGGCTATCAAATTGATGCTTCAAAGGAATCCAATGAATATAGAATCGTCCAATTAACTGTATTTTAGAGCAACTTTGATTAATCTATTCAATTGGTCACAATCGCGCTTTAAGTTCCCGTAACTTTGAAATTAAATCAAGGGTGAAGTTAGTATTGCAGTAGTTGGTTGACAATGAAGTGGTTTAAAAGATTTTTAAGCACTATAAGATGTGCGTCCTTGTTTGTTTTTTTGAAAAGTGTAATATTTGAGTTTGTTGCGGAACTTCTTAGTAAAAATAACCTGCAGAACCGGTATCAGAGTCAGACTATTCGTATTGTTTGATATGATGCCCACGGCTAATTTTTACCATCGCACCTCTCGCCATCAACGGGGAGTTCATCGTCACACATTGGAACCAAACTGGTCTCGCACGGTGTGATTCCAAAGGAGCTTTTTGCCGCGCACGCTTAAGCTGTGGAATGAGCTCCCCGCCGTGGTTTTCCCAAGGGAGTACAGCATGGGGTTCTTCAAGAAGGGTGTGATAGATTTTTGCAGGGTTGGCAACGCGCCCACGGTGTTGCAAGCGTCCATAGGCTGCGGTGACTGTTTACCAGCAGCTGGGCCATTAGCATGGTGCTACCTTAGCAGTATAAAAAATATATATATGTATAAAAAATTAATGAAAATATTTTGTTATCATTTAAAAAAATATCATTAGGAAAACACACTTGCACACAAGTTATGGGTTCGTTTTTCAGGACTAAAATTTATATACATATTATTGTGTTAAGAAGCTGTATAAATCGGTTATTTCGTTAGTATACTACAAATTCTAAATATGATACCTCAGGTAGATACCTATGAAGGGTATTGATATACAACCTTTTAGGTATTAGATTAATGTCTTAGAGAGATTATTTAGGTATTAGAGTTCGACTATTCAAGTTTTAAGTGCTTATAAAGGCTTAATATATATTATAATAAAATCTTTATTTCCCAATGCCTAAGTACATACTAGTGTTTTGTGAAATAAAGAGAAGTTGCAACTGCTTTCATTGCTAGGCTTAAATAGATGTATTAATGATGAGCAGTTTTTATTTAAATATGTATTTAATATTAAAATGTATATTCTGTCCGCCAATAAAGCAAAATAAAAATAGAGCTTCCACATACAGAACAAACGAGACATTATCAACAAATGTATGTCCAGGGTGAGAATGGAACCCAATCTGTGGTATTATAGCCAAGGTATTTAACTATAATGTTGACCGTATTTCCATACCTCGGCTTGATTTAATGTAATCCGCACTCAATGGCTATAAAAATATTCAGCCCCCTTATTCAGCTACTACAAACTTCGTCGGCGAGCCGCTTCATGGATGCCTCGGAGAGCTTATATCTCACGTGATTAGTAGTATTAGTGTAGCTAGCGAAAGAGACAGAGCACGGAGGCCGCGACGAAACATCCTCGAGTCAGTGTCGTTTTCCTTACAGAATCGAGCCCCAAGACCGAGTCACATCAAGACGGTTGACTCAGTGAAGTGTCAAAAATGTTCATGAAATGTATTAAATAAACAGTCTCAACCACTTTACATTTGCCACAAGCAGCACAAACGAACGGTGATGAAAACGCTGTAAGAATACAAAAAAAGGATTTCACCCCGAAACTTTCTACAAATAATTTGTATCGAAAAAAATCTCATGAATAATGTTATACAGTAATTCAACTTCAATTTGCATACAAAACTCTTGAAAGGCGCCCCTTCAAGGGAGCATTTGGTATTATTCTAATGTGGAAATAAATAGGTTTTCTTAGAAAATACGATATATTGCTGTTGATCTTAAACTTTATCAATATTTTATATCGAAAAGTATTATAAAAAGAACTGCATCTTGAGAGAGTATGTCTCTTAAAACTTAAAAAAGCGCGAGCCGAACTCCTACACGAAGTTTTCCGTACCATCGTACAAGATTAAACACTTTTTACTTTTTTAATACTTTCGTAAAAGAAACAAGAAAGGCGCTATACAGATATGTAAAGATGAGATTCTCGAAGTGTTGTAGAAGAAGTAAATCTCTTAGTGCAGATTTCATCCGGGGATAACCTTACCCATTTCCACCGTGAAGCAGTAATCCACTTGCATTTCTGTGTTTTGGTTAGAAAGGTAAAGAAATTACAAACACATGAGACTTAACAACTTCACGTCTCATGATCGACGACGAATTAAATGTGTTGCAAATGTCCAAAGGCGAGGGTGACCACTGTATTTTTTTTTTGTTTTTTATATCAGACGGGATTGCGATTGGCCTCAATCTCACCTGATGGTAAGTGAAGATGAGGCCGAAGATGGAGCTCACTTTCCCGTTAGTAGCCTATTCACTCTTTTTTTTTTACCATTTACCATCAGGTGGACCCTCTGCCTGTTTGTCAGCCTACTTGACATCAAAAAGAAATTGAATATTCAATGCAGAAAAAATATCAATTCATGTTATAAAGTTCAACTGTCTACCTATTACGGTTCATGAGATACCGCTCAGCTGACAGATGGACGGAAAGCAGAGGCTTAGTCCCGTTGGCAACGTTTGGGTACGGGTCCCACATAAAGGGAAACAATAATTAAAATCAACTAAACATCTCTAACCCCATTCCATAGTTATTTCTAATCAAAGATGAAGATATATTAATCAGTAATTAAGTTCAAATTGGCATCTCAGAATGTGGCCATAATTGTTATAAATTAATTGAATATGTTATAATTAATAACAAAGGTAATTGTTTGATGTGGTGCTAAAATGTCACGACGCAGGTTGTTTGATGGGCCAGTTGGCTCGGTGGTTGACCCTGACTGCTACACCGCAGGTCGTGGGTTCCCTTCCCACCCAGGACAAACATTTGAGTGCCTGTACATGTTGGTTCTTTCTGGATCTAAATCCCAACTAATATTATAAATGTAAATGTAAGTTTGTTACGCTTTCATGCGAAAACTATTTAATCGATCTTCGTGTAACTTTGTACACATATTCTTGGAGGTATTATAAGTAACATAGGATACTTTTTGTGCCGGGAAAATGTTACATCCCTCGGGAACGCGGGTGAAACCGCGGGGGATAGCTAGTAATAAATCTAGTACATCAGTTGTCTGGTTTCCCTATTGCATGCTCAATAATTTCCAACCTCAATCAGCTGGGGAGAACTCGTTCAATATTCAGTTACAAGAGCTAAGTTTTGACCTAAACATAAAAGTATGGTCCGTTTTAACATCAGGTTCATTAGCATCATTTAATAAACCATCAGATAAATAGATAAACCTTATTTGAAAAGCAATAAAGATGATTTTCTATTATTGTTTTTGATGTCGTAAAGTACCTTTAAGATCTTGACAACTTTTGTAAGCAAAATAACACAGTGATATTAAGGATCGTTATAAAAATTCAAACTCGATCCGATCCTACCAACATTTTGAATATGAATATTTTGTTGTTTGGGTACTTGTGACACAGACATAGATTAACGGCTCAACGGATTTAGATTAAACTAAGCATATCGATAAATTATGCTTAGGATTTAATTGGGGCTGAACTGCGAGCAACCCAGAAAAATGTGTGCCCTGAAATTCACAACTTGAGGCTCTTGAAGAAAAGAGTGAATAGGCTACTAACGAAAAAGCGAGCCCCATTTTCGGCCTCATCTTCACTTACCATCAGGTGAGATTGAGTTCAATCTCAAAGCTGTCATAAATAAAAAAAATTACAATATTATAAATTCATTATAGAAGTTAGCTAAAAATTACCTCCTTTTGTATTTAATTAGGTTAAAAACTAGCCAAGTGTGACTCGGGACACGCATTAAGAACTCTGTACCGCTATATGTATAATATCAAAACACATTATATATCCCAAGACATTCTTCACACATGGTTACCTGATCCCAAGTTAAGCAGAGTGTACTGCTTGTAGTATGGCTACCAGCTAACTGATATACTACATATACTACTTTTTTTACATACATACTTATGTATGTACTCAGAAGAAACAGACATTCATGCACACAAATGTTTGTCCTGGGTGGGAATCGAACCCGCGCCCTTCGATTTGGCAGTCAGGGTCTCCAACCACTAAGTCAACTGGCAACTGAAGGTTTCATATACAGGTCGTGACTCAACCTGTTTAATCATTTCCATTATAGACATAGATGACACGTAGGTACCTCTGGTCGATGTATAAAAGTCACCTGGCTACCTATTAAGAGTAATGAGATATATCCATATTGTTTTTGATACCTATTTGGCCCCAAAAACTTGGAAACCTGAAATGTAATTTTACTATTTTAGAGAAACATAACGCCGCTACCAAAAGCTGAATTCCAAATCAGAGGTTACTCCAGTAGCTTACCCTTGGTTAGTGCCTCCTAAACTGAATATTATAATTTTGAAGAGAATGTTAAAAATATCACTTATTTCCTCACCTTAGACCTGATTTTTCAATGACGAGCCTTTATTCACCTAGTTATTACCACACATTTCGTCGGCAAGCTGAAGAAACGAGGCCTAGGAGACCTCTCACGTGATTACATAGTTTGCGAAAGAGACATAGCACAGAGACCGCGACCAAATATCCTCGAGCTGAAGTCATTTTCCTGAATTTTAGTCCAACAGAATTGGCCAGGGATTCTTTGCTCTGACTCTGTCCCTAACTACGTAATGACGTGAAAGGTAAGCTCGCCGCAACCCTACGAAGTTTGTATTACCTGAATAAGGGAACAAATACGAGGTTTGAATAAAGGTAATTTTTTGAAAGGAAGAGCGTATCCGAGTTTTAATCATCGATTGACAAAACAGCCCCTAGTGATATAAAAAAACAGTTAGTATTTATTTATACCAGTTCGCTATTATACATAAAAATGCTTTCATATAGCACAAATACTTATATAGTGATCATTAAATTTTATACGGTTCGGGCGTTCTCAAACGTTTCTACATTACCACTGCTCGTAGTGATGTTAATGAGAGGTCGATGGTATTAATATCGACTTCGTATCGAATTTAAATTGCCGTTTGCTGGGTAATGAGACTGGTAGGTTGGCGAAATATAATTATTTAGGCAAAATATTATCGATTAAAAAGCCGGCATATACAATACAAATACTTTGAATTTTTACATCAAAAAGAGATGTCGGCTTTTTAACATTTCAAAATGATCATCTCTAAGGAGTTTTGTATGAAATAGGTTAGATCAGTACCTAAAAATCATAAATACATATAAAATTATTTGTCCTGAATGTCTCACTGACGGATCAACGCACAGCGTGAACCGCTTAACGAAGAGACCTGAAACTCGAAGGGTGTGTTCTTCGAATGACGTAGGCATCCATTAAGAAAGGATTTTCCGAAATTCTACCCCTATGGGGGTGATAAACGGGTGCAAATTGATACAAAAATGTTGATCATATTTGATTTATCCGTGTATTTTTAGATGTCTAATACACTGAAATGAATCAAACACAAATGTGTTTGATCATTTATCTTGAATACAGTATTGTTCCTTGTTACAAAACACCAACAAGAATAATGTAGACAGTCAAGAAATCGCGGATTCTTATTAAAAAAAGCTATTGTAAGCATATTTTCTCACTGCATTGCGGAACGCTACGGCCCATTTTACATAATATTTCGGTCACTATTGGGTTCTTAAGTAACTAAAACGACTTATAGATGTTACATTACTTAATTTTTTATCGAAACTGTGACAGTAATTACTAAGTGAGTACGTCACTTAATATGTCAAAATATTCATAGTAAAGTGCCATGTCTGGGTCAAACCACACAATCGACATACCTTTTGATTATCGATAAGAAAACCCACATCACTACATTACACCCCTATTATCCTTCACAATAACTTTACAGCATTGAAACGAAACCAGATGATTTTGCATAGAAATAATAATATTTTCATTTCGGTTTTCATTGCTTCATTGTATTTGGCCATTTGCCAAAGGTGTAGAAATATTTGCTTCAACATTTCACTGTTCAAATTATGTATTGTTGTGTGCATTTATAATTTGATTTTAATTGAGGCTTTAATGGTATTTCTTCTCTGGAAACATACAGTCTTATATTTTGTTATAAAATAATAAATTCATATCTTAAGGGAAGGTTCTAGTCAAAATCGACCAACATTTTTTATTGCTTTATTTTCATCCTTACGGTCTTAAAAATGTGTGATTTAAAATAATAAATTCGTATCTTAATAGGATAGCAGCAGTGCATTTGTATTACTCTGTTTCGGTTACAAAGGTAAGGGGGCCGGTGAAATTACAGACACATGAGAATTAACAACTTCACGTCTCGGGTCGATAACGCATTGGCGATGCCCCTGGTATTGCAAATGTTGTAGGTGGCGGTGACCACTTACCATCAGGTTGAACGTCTGTCTGTTTGTCCGCTTATATATTCTATAATACACTTATATTATGTCAGTCAGGGGGTGAGTTGCTAGTAATTAATAATTCTATGTTAACCCAGAATATATAATATCTATAATCTAAATGTCATTATACAGTATCCTTACAGGTCATAATTCAAAGACAGCAATAATATTATTAAGGTTATATTTCTAGGCTAGTTGGTGCAATAGATACTCTGACTGCTACGTCATAGGTCATGGGTTCAATTCCTACTTAAGACAATCATTCAGTATCTGGCTGTAAATTCTACTAATATTACAAATTCTAAAGTTTGTGAGGATGTATGGATGCTTGTTACCCTTTCACGCAAAAACTACAGAACAGATTTGGATCCAGAATACTTTTATCCCCGGGAAAAAGTAACATTCCTCGGAAACCCTGGGTACTGTTATATCTTTATAATAGGTATTATTTTAGATCTTTATTTTCAAATAAAACGCACCAAGTTTATATAGTTCACATTTTCGTTACCTTCATTATTGAGTAGTTAAAATGGTTTCTGATAAAGATTCATTGAATTGGAAAATGGGATGGTTTCATAGAATTTTCACATTGTGCGGTGAGGGTTGGACGGATGAGAGCGATGGCAAAGCCACAAAGGCTATTTTACAGTAGAACTCTGAAAGGGAATAGCGGCAAATTCGCATTGCAAAGTCCCACATAGGTCCAAGTAATAGGGTATATGATTGCATGTCAAATAACAACAGTTTATAAAATGTCAAAACGATAATTCAAAAATACTGGCTTATGACGTCAAAATGCAGAGTCAACACACGCACTCTTTGCATTTAAAATCGTTATAAAGCTTAGTAAATGTTCGATATTTTCATTTATTTTATGTCGTTCTATGGTTAGTGTTAGCTATTTTATTTCAAATTACCATAACTAGCTTCCGCCCTGCAGCTTTACCCGCGTTAATGTAACTGTTTATCATAATACATCCGAATTTTATCGTAACAAACAGAGTCAGAGTTACTTTTGTACTTATTAGGAATATTAGTACTAGAGAGACAAGTAGAGAACTTTAAAGGGGAGGCTTTAGGACCTTAGGCAATCCACACTTCAAATTAGGTACTACCAGGGATTAGTTTAAAGCCTAGCAGTAAATCTGTACGTAAAGTAAGGGCTTTCACTCTCAAAATGGCACACATACCTCGATGCACGCCTGTTATATAGATGAATAAAACAGATGTCATATCACACTAAGGATTCAACTTTTAGGATCTGAAAATCATCATTTTAATATGATGCCCCCTATCCACAAAAAAAAAAGGTAGAGGTCATAATAGTGAAACCCTACAATATAGCGAGGAGGGCGATGGCTGCCACATGCGTCATACTTGTGAACAGGTGCTGCTTGTTGGGGCTGGTCCGCTTTAGTTTGTTTGTTTTTTTTTTCATTAGATACTCATAATATTATATTATTATAATATTATTTTAATATAATATTATATTATATTATAATATTATATTAAATAATTCTTGCGACTTTATTGCCGGCTCTTCTCAGTAAAAAACAACCTTCCGAACAGGTATTAGAGTCAGACTATTCATAAGTGCTTGTAAAGGCCTATTTGAATAAAAATATTTTCATTTTCATTTCATCCATCAAAGATTTTAAGATCCAATATGATGTGTGGTGAGCCAAAAGGCTATATATATGTCAACGCCGGACCTGGGTTAGAGCAAGAAGAGCGCTCGCTCTAGGCGCTAGGTAGCAAAGGGTGCCAAAATAAATAGCTGATTACAAAGCGGTAGGAACAATGCTTATGTTTAAGAAGCACGAATGTTATAATTAGAGCTTCTTGATTTTACTTCAATAATTGTTGATTTTTGCAATCAAAGTTATTTATTTAACTAAATTTAAATACAATTTGTGATTTAAAATCATCCCCTAAAGGGCACCGAAAGACAATCTCGCTCCACCGGCAAGGGCTATAGGGCACTGCTATAGTTGAAATGTCCAAATGTTTTAACAATGCTCGAATACAGCCCCCTTATTCAGCTAATACAAACTTCGTAGGCGAGCCGCTTCACGGAGGCTTCGGAGAGCTTACCTCTCACGTGGTTAGTAGTATTAGCGTAGTAAGCAACAGAGACAGAGCATAGAGGCCGCGACGAAACATCGTCGAGTTAGTGTCATTTTCCTTACAGAATCGAGCCCCAGGACTTTCAAGTCTCTAGCCCAGCTTAATACCACCAGGCCACTGAGGTTTGAAAATATTTCTTTCAAAAGGAGAAAATATACCAATGCAATAACAAACTCTTAAATTTAATTGGAAAGTTACTTCTCTTCGGAATAAACACTCAGGACCTGTAGCTTCACTCCATTCAGAACTGCTTGTAAAAGCGTACTTAAAGAAAAACATTTCGACGGAGAGTTTTCGTAGAGTAGTTCACCCGCTAGGGCGAGTTGAACTTTCCAGTTTTCTTTTTACTCCAACTTGTTCAGAGTTGAAAAGCTGATTTCTTTCTCGGTACATATAAAGGCTTTTGCATTTACTGTTTCTGTATTGAGACTGCATTGGAAAAAATACGTTAAATTCTAATATAAATGAGACTTTTTTTAAATATTTTTTATTGATTTGTTTGTTTTGTTTACTCTTCAATTTATTTTGGTGTTTTTATACAGAATGTTACAAAACTATCCGTTAAGCCGAAATTTAAATGGAGCCTTATAACGAGTTCATTCACAATATTTAAGAACCGTAGTAACGCTGTATAACATACCCAAAAAAATAAAAAAAACAGATTTTTATAAATGAAAAATAGAAAAACTATCAAAGTAGACAATTAATAGGTAAAAAAGGTACGTAGGCCTTTCTATTAAATAATCTGGTTCCCTGACATGACAGCTTACTAGGATTGTTGGCTTTAATTAATTATTATATTTTTACGGGGTATTTTGTAACACGTTGAAGATACTATGTAATATGTATATTCTTGCAAACGTAATATTTTATTATGTGTATCTAATGCACCTCACCGAGGACAAACATTTTTGTGCATGAACATGTCTGTTTGATCTGTGTATGGATGTATGAAATCTACATTTTGTAATTAAAAAGTAGTATAGGTAGTTCAGTATTAGTTGTCTGGTTTCCATAGTACAAGCTCACAAGTAGTTTGGGATCAGATGGCCGTGTGTAAAGAATGTATCAGGATATTTTATTTATTTATTTTAACCATAGTTCATCCAATTCACCTTTAATCACTGAGTAACAAACATCCAAAATCATTTTTAAATGGATTGAATAATATAGCTGTCCCACGCGGTTCCTAGGTATCTACTGCGTTCCCGGGGGATCTAACATTTTCCCGGGATAAAATGTGTCCAATATGTTATTCTAGATTCTAGGGCATGCTCTAGCATTGTGTCAGGTTTAATTAAAATTCGTTTGGTAGTTATTGCGTGATAAAGAATCAACATCCAAACATAGATCAGCCAGTTGGTTTCGTGGTTACAGACCCTGTCAAATGAGGACAAACATATGTGAACATGTACAACTGGTTATTTGAAGTAATTTTTTGTATTAATTTTTGTAATTTGAAGTATGATAGTTGTCTGGTTTCCGTATTACAAGCTGCGCTTACTTTGTGATCAGATGGCTGTGTGAAAAAAAATGTCTTATGATATTTTTTAAATACATACTCTATTACATGCACAATATAATTAGTACGGCAGGATAGGAAAGCGTTAATGGACTAGTATAAAACTTCTCCGTGTAATCGCTATCGTATCGAAATAATCTCTTCAGCTGCATTGACTTGGCAACTAGGCCAATTAGTTATCGCCAAGTAAACTTTAATTACACCAAAGAAATGATTTCTGGAGGAAATAGGATTATTCAAACAGACATTTTACCAATGTAAATACGAGTACTATACTTTTTCTTTTTAAATTGAAATCTGACTAACGATGCTGGCAGTAAATTATTTTCTTGTCGCTAATGATATCTGGTTTGAAGACTTCCAATTTTATTTAATTGCTTTGTTGTCTGTTATTTATGTTTTTGTTTTAATAAAGACAAAATAATCTTCTTTAATGTTCCTTTTTAACCGACTTCAAAAAAAAGGAGGAGGTTCTCTATTCGTGTGTATTTTTTTTTATGTTTATACCTCATAACTTTGGACTGGGCGAAGCGATTTTAATGATTCTTTTTTTATTTGAAAGATGGTGCTTCCCGAGTATTAGTTTGTTTTGGAATATTTTCTTTTTGTGTAGTCGGTTTTTTTTTGTTATTCAAATATAGGTTAGAGAAAATCAATTTAAACCATAGACATAGGGTTGGTTATAATAGGTTGGGGAAAAAGTTCCTTCGCTTTTTTTAAGAAAATTCAAAACATTTTTAATATAGTTTATTTACATTTAACTAAAGTATGTAGGTACCATTTTGTTCGATAACTTTTTGCCATCTTGTAGGTAGAGACATGATCCCATTGCTATAGAAATTTTGGGACTTCTGATCAAAATACTGCGACAAGTGGTTTTGACAGTCCTCTCGTGATGTTAACCTGACACTGCCTAAAAAATTCTGAAGAGACCGAAACAGGTGGAAATCTGAAGGTGCAAGGTCAGGACTATACGGCGGATGCATTTATACCTCCCAGCCAAACTCTCTTAATTTTTGCTGAGTGGCTAAAGATGTGTGAGGTCTAGCGTTATCATGATGAAAAACCACACCCCTTCTGTTGATTAATTCCGGCCGCTTTCTCTCAACTTCTTGCTTTAATCTCATCAGTTGTTCGCAGTAGAGTTCAGAATCGATGGTCCTGCCTGGTGGTAATGGTCATAATGAATAATGCCCTTCCAATCCCACCACATGCACATCATCACCTTGTTGCGAGTTAACCCGGTTTTCGCCACAGTCTGTGAAGCCTGACCGGCCTTTGACCACGACCTTTTTCGCACGTTCTTGTCGTACGTGATCTACTTTTCATCACCAGTTATCAGCTTCTTCAAAAATGCTTCGGTTTCATGACGTCGTAATAAAGAATCACAAATGAGTACACGGTTCATTAGTTTTCTTTCAGTGAGCTCGTGAGGTACCCAAATATCTAGCTTTTTTGTGTACCCAGTTTTTTTCAAATGCGCCAAAACTGGTTTGTGGTCAATTCCCAGTTCTTCAGCTACGTCGTAACTACCTAGATATGCCGATCTTGCTCAACTTTTTCAAAAATGGCATCCATTTTATCCGTAATGGGGCGACCAGAGCGACGTGCATCTTGACATCAAAATTTCTGGATTGAAAACGCTTAAACCAAATTTGTGCTACTCTCACAGATACTGCACTAGGTCCATAAACATCGCAAATTTTTTTCGCGACTTGCGCTGCATTTTTACCTTTTTTGTAGTAAAATTTTAAAATGAATCGAATTTCTTCATTCGATTCACTCATCTTGGCGGTACGAAAAACAAATGCAAATCACACATTTTCCTAATTTGAATTTGGAATTATGTTCTTTAAAATTTAAACTTTCAATGATACCAAAACCAGCCAGATACAAATAGTATAGCCAAAGAGATTTTATTACAAGTTCATACATACTATAATGCGAAAAGACTTTTTCCCCAACCTAATATATTATTAATGGATCCATACTAATATTATTAATCCAAAAATTAGGGGGGATGGATGTAAATTACTGAATGGATTAGGAGAAAACTTGGCACATATGTAGAGAATTTATAAACTAAATTGTTGCATTCCTCGGGAACGTGGGTAAAACCGCGGAAGACAGCTGTACATTAGGGTGATGATGAAAGAAGAGTGAGAGAGGGAAGAAAAATTATCTATACAATTTTGATTATTTTTACACAATGGTTGGAGTCGAAATAAAGGCACGTAATAGTAGGATATTTTTGGTAACTTTGGATTTAGGAGGTAATCTCCGAAACTACTAATCCAAATACAATATTCTTTCACATCGTTCAATCATGAAAGCTATACTACTGTCGAATGTAACAGACTATATTATAATCCCGGGAACCATTAAATTCCTTGAGAAGGCGAGTGAAGCTGCGGTATAATGGCTAGTTAATACATATTTTACTAAAGTAGCTTTCTATCAATGAAAGAATTTTAGAAATCGAACGAGTAGTTGCAAATATTACCTTTTACGTTTTTTAAGTTTTATGTCTTTCCCGAAAAACGATGATGAGCGAAGTTCGGTCACTTAGGTACTATACCTTAAATTGTCCTGTAATATATTTTAGACTACATAACTTTCACACGGTTTTCACTATCATTAAAAGAAATTCTTCCAGAAAAATACGCAGAAAATGTATTATATAATATATAAAAACAGTTATATTTCTGTCTGCTTTACTTTTTTGTATTTTTTTATTTAAAAACATAAATAGTATAAAAAGATTAGAAAATAGAAAAAGTTGAAAGCAAAAAATAAAATTAGAGAACCTAATTACTAAACTGCGCAATAGATTTTATAGCGAGATATTTTTTGAAAATGTTGTGTTTTATATTCACAGGCGAAGCCAGGGCGAGTTGCTTGTATATAGTTTAAGTTCTTTATTGATACTTAAATACAGCGGGGCGGAATCTTATATTTTAATTAAAGCTTCATGTGGAGTCAGTACCAAAATAAAAAAAACTGTATTTAAAATCAAAACGCGCAATCAATTTCACGTCAACAAATGTTTCTTATATCACATCACCTGAACATAGAATACAGCAGGCAATTTATATAATAAATCCGATTTCGCCTCGCATCCCGGAGTTGCGCATTACCTAAACCCATTGCGGGTCATAAAATCGGTCCCTGGCTCGGATCCAAAACTGAGTCTGCCAAATGAGGGTCAGATAATGACCTTCAGCCAACTGTTTCAGATCGATACCGGATTTCGTCACTACGCATCCGGCTGTGGATTAGTTTTTAGAGGTTTACTTTTGATAACTTTTTCTTTTTATATTGACATTTTTCGTTTTCAATATGGAATTATGTTTGTGGAATTAAAGTTAGAAATAGATTTTATTGATTGATTGATTTTATTTACTGGACCAGTTGGCTTGGTGGTCAAAGAGTGACTTCCACGCAACCGATCATGGGCCGTTCCCATCCAGGACAAACATTAGTGTACGTGAACATGTCTGTGTGTTCTGTGTCTGGGTGTAGATATCCATATAAGTATGTATTTTTTAGAAGAAAACTAGTATATTCTGTAGCTATATCAATGATCTTGTTTCTATGGTACAATTTTTGCGTTGTTTGGGATCAGATCGCCGTGTAAATAATCTCCCAAGACATTTATTATTGTCTATTATTTGCAAAGAGTTACATAAAGCTAGCCTATTGACCAGCGGTTCTGGGTTCGAATTTCGAATCTTCTATTCCATTCTCAGTTACCTATTCTAAAAATGGTCACTAAAAATTCAACTAAAACTAAAGTGACACAAAGGCACAAATGTCTTTGTTAAAATAATAAATCGTGACTTGGTCTACACTGAGCCTAGATTTAAAGCTTATATGGAAAGTCAACTTTGAGCTTAGTGGTTTGGTGGTTAGAAAGCTCAATGCCGTGGCATATTTATATGGAAGCTTTAGTTGAACTGTAAAAGAAGATTCAAACATTAAAATGGGAAAATGGGTGAGCTAAACTGACCTGGCTTAACATTTTACTAAAATACGCATGTTATCTGTAAATTATACAAAGCCTATTATTTATACATAGTTACTTAATATATGACTTTTTTTTTGTCTGCTTTGCTTAACCCTCAGTCTCAGATAGCTGATGTTCTAAGAAATTGCTTAGGCTTTATTCCTTGAAAGTGAGATCCCTTGGGAAAGCGATAAAAACCGGGCAGCTAGTAAATATTAATATACGAGTATAATCGTTGGTCCGTCTGTCAGTGATCGTGTAACAGTTACCTATATACATTATATATAATTGTGATTTGACTTTTTAATTAAATAAATACGCTGTATTCAAGTTACGAAGTTATACCGGAAGGAGTAGAATAGTGTCTACCAAATCTGCTAGTTAATAACTCGTATTTATGAACAAAACTTTTGTGTGAATTTAAATTGACGCTTAATTCGTAAATTCGAAGCTGAACTAGATTGCGTCTACCGCGTATCCAGAGCTTGTCCCAAACATGCTCTAAGGGATTTAAATGGCCATTTTGTTCCAGACGGCAAATGCCAATCTGAAACATTACAAACTAGATTAGAAATGTAGCTGCTTCTTTTCACTAAACGAAACATAAAACGCTGTGTAACTTAAAACACTATTTATGTCATCATATATTTAAACAAGGGACCTTTTCAAACAGTGTTTTAATATTTACTTGTGTACGTAAGTTGTGTTTACAGTTTATGAGTGGGTATAAACACGTACTTCTTACTCAGGTCTATTAAAGAGTGATTATTTAAATTGTATCCTCTTCCAATAAGCCATTAAGTTCATTATTGTGTCAACTTATATTTATTTTCCTTTTGCCAATAGATGGTGGTCTCCGGAGCGAGGTAGAAGCACGCGGGCGCGGTACGGAGTCAGCGTTCCTTCACGAGCTCCACTCGACGCTGGCGCCCCCTGCCGCGCCCCATCACGACTGGCAACACACCCTCGCACTCATCCTCAAAGGCCTCGTCTTCACCACAATCATCCTCGGAGCTCTCTTCGGCAACGCCCTCGTCATTATCTCAGTACATCGCCACAGGAAGCTCAGAGTCCTCACAAACTACTACGTCGTCAGTTTGGCCATCGCTGATATGCTCGTCGCTTTATGCGCGATGACGTTCAATGCAAGCTCTGAATTAACAGACTCCTGGCTTTTCGGCCCATTAGTCTGCGATATTTTTAACTCGTTGGATGTGTACTTCTCAAGCGCTTCTATTCTCCATCTCTGCTGCATATCAGTTGATAGATACTATGCAATCGTTAGACCTCTGGAATATCCTGTTACGATGACGCATAGGACTGTATGTTTTATGTTGGCCAACGTCTGGTTGTGGCCAGCCTTCATTAGTTTCGTTCCAATATTCATGGGCTGGTACACAACTGAGCAACATCGTCAGGAAAGAAAAGCGCATCCAGATGTGTGCATGTTCAAAGTTAACATGGTGTATGCTATAGTATCATCGAGCGTTTCATTCTGGATCCCAAGTTTGGTGATGATATCTATGTACTGCAGGATATTTCGGGAAGCGATCCGTCAGAGGGAAGCTTTGACTCGCACATCTTCGAATATTCTTTTGAATTCTGTCCATATAAAGCATACATCTCATTCCGCTCATCATTCTCATTATCTACATCCAGACAGGAGACCTTCAGATATCAGTCCCAATTACAGCACTTTTACTGAGGTCGGACCTGAAGAGACTGAATTTGGTGGAGAGGTTGTGATGTCTATCGGAGATATTTGTCCGAGTAAAGAAGCAAGCCCGAGAAAGTCTGTCAACGTGAGCTGTGATACAGCAAGTTCTGGGTACTGTTCTGGAGGTTCTAACAAGAGGTCTTCGAGTGGCCAACCACCATCTGGATGGAGGCCCAGCTGTTCTTCTGCGGTTGCGACAAGAGACTTGGCTAAGGCAGCCACTGAACTTAATGCCCAAGGTACGTTAAACATTTATTGGCAAAATTTACGAAGCGATAAACTGTTAAATCCTGTAATCTCATTCCATACTACCGTATGTAGGCACACGCTTACACACATATTTACATATGTTGAACGTGTACTTAGCGCATAGAACATTTATACTCGACTTAGCGCGAGGTACTACTCTGCCTACTGACAACTCTACATTGCTCCAACCTCTCCCTCCATCGCGTTTTACCAATCTTTCGTGCCACGGTTTCACCCGCATTACTCAGGATTATTTTACATCCGAAATAACGTACCTTTCAAACGATGAAATAATTATTTAAATAGGTGCCGTGGTCCGAACATTACCCTCCGCATACAAACTCACAAAATTCACACTCTCTCTTTATAGTATTAGTATAGATTGTTGATTCTGAATTAGATTCGTTTCCTGACTTAATGAACCTGGCTTCAATCTCGCAGTTGCACCCGCGTTCACAAGGAATTTATTACAATACAATACTTTGTTAGTTTACGACATAACAAGACAGAATAAAAGAAGAAGTAATGTGTTATTCCTCATAATAAAAGCCGACTATTGTACTCATCCCGCCGTATACGTGTTAGAAATCGTTTCTTTTAGGCAATTAAACCAGGTTTATATCTATCTAAGTTTGTATTTAGAAGAAAAATGTATTGTATGTAGTATATCAGTTTTGTGGTTTCTGTAATACAATCTCTGCTTCGTTTGGGATCAGCTTGGTGTGTAAAATATGTCCCAGTATATTTATTTTTAATTTTAAACCAGGTTATTATTTTGATTCTATGATACCAAAATTTAATCACAATTATTTATTGATATTGGTGGTGTTCTATCAAAGAAGTTTTTTATTAATTTAATAATATATTTTGCTGTGATATTTCATCGATATAATAAAACTTAATTAACAAAATTACGCCTAACGAACGCTTACGCAATCCGTCATGAATAGTTTAAAGTTAAATTAGGACCAAATCAAGTTGATGAAATCAGATTTAAACTGAAGTTGGATGTAGGCGACGTTCAATTTTGTTGGCAAGGATGGATCAATGTTCATGATGGCCATGAACGTAGTATTCAATTAAAGACTTTATTCTTATTTGAATAAGGTTATAAATATTCTTTTCGACTTAGTGTTGTTATTATTACAGACCTAGAAACTTTAAGCTTGGATAAATAATGTAATGAATAAGAATACAATAATTTAAAAAAATAATAATATCTGCTATTTCATAAAGTATTATTCCTTCTTGGCACAGTTTTGGTTCCCTCAGCAAAATATACTCATAAATATACTCATAAATAAATAATAAAAATATCCTGGTACACTCTTAGCATACATCTGATCTAAAACTTAGCAAAGCTTGTACTATGGAAACCAGATAACTGATTAGCTACTTATACAACTTTTTTTCTAAATACACACTGATGAAGATATTTACACCCAGACACAGAACAAACATGTCTGCTTTTTGTATGCAAGAACATGTCTGTTCTTGCATACAAAATGTTTGTCCTGGGTGGCAAACCAACCCACGACCGTATGTAACACTATAGCCTCTATAACAAGAAAAAAAAACAATTAAGTTAAACATTAAAAAAACCCCGTATGCATGAAACGTGTTTTTTTCAACATGTTAGATAAGATTGTTCGGTGATTCAGAACACTTGGCCACTTCTATTGTTTTATAAATATAAATAAATATCCCGGGACATTCTTTACACATGGCCATCTGATCCCAAACTAAGCAGAGCTTGTACTATGGAAACCAGATAACTAATACACTACATTTATACAATTGTTTTCTAAACACACTATACACTCATGAGGATATTTACACCCAGACACAGAACAAACATGTTCTTGCACACAAATTTTTGTCCTGGGTGGGAATCCAACCCACGACTGTGGCGTAGCAGTCAGGGTCTCTAACCATCAAGCCAACTGGTCCCTCATGCTGAGTAGCTTCTATCCCTTCTCTTAGCTGAGCAATTAATAATCATCCTGCAGGCAAAAAGCTCATTAATAAACACAAAAATAAATGGAAGTAACAAAAAGATAAAATGATACCCGAAAATATTATTTCCAAGGCTTATTGGATTATGAATCTCCATTACAAATAAGTCATTTACTTGCGGGAATTGGTCGTAATTCAGAAAGTTACATTTTATAATGACAGTTCGATGTTTTTTGTCGGTCTGTGAATCCATCGAGTTGAGCCTTCAGATTGGGGCGAATCGAATTAGCAAATCGAGTTTATTTTTAATTATTATTAATTAGTAAAAATATTTTTCGAGACAAATATATCAAATCAGAAGAGATAAATTTTTTATAAAAGATACTTATTAAAAAAAAACTGTTTAGTTTCTTGCCGGTTCTTCTCCTACATAACATACCAACTACATACCTACATAACTGTTCTCCGCGGGCCTAAACTAAATAATTGGTGTCTCCAACCACTATAAAAACGGGCCCGTCAATGATATATAGCCGTTTTATATAACAAATTCTTTAGTACATGTTATTAAATCTGTACTCACCTTATATCCTACATATA
This sequence comes from Habrosyne pyritoides, assembly GCA_907165245.1. Lineage (NCBI taxonomy): Eukaryota > Metazoa > Arthropoda > Insecta > Lepidoptera > Drepanidae > Habrosyne > Habrosyne pyritoides. The sequence goes on from OU015608.1 coordinate 1,699,301, forward strand.
TCCTATATACCATCTGTTGATTTTGCTGAAATTTTCCATCAGGTGAGATCTAGTCAAATGCGCTCAAGATTTTATATAAAAAAAAAACAAAAAAAAAAAAACTGTACTTCGTTGTAATCTCAGTCTGCACTCAAATTACTATCAAAATATTATTTTTAATATCCTCGAGGTTTCGGCAAAGATGCTTTGAAATAAAAAAGAACAGCTTATTGAAATTTGTTAAAGACTGCTGTCCTCTTGTGACTACAGTGAATGAATTAATAACCACGTGCGAGACTATAGTCATTATATAAACAAAAATATTGAATTCAATTTGCGAAAGTTCAAAAATACTTCAGCATTCAAGCATTTATTTTTCATGTATCAAATGTACTATCCACTTATGTTTCATCCCTCTGGAGCGATAAAAACCACGTACGTAACATGCTTTTAAAGATATACATCGCGATATGTGATCTTTATTAATATTAAAGAAGCAGCCACGTCCATTTCCAACTAACATGCCAAATTTCTACCTACAGAAACCTGACACCTGGGAGTAAACTCAATATATTTATTTAGTAGTCTTGTGTATGAAAATAGTAAGAGGTGATGTGGCTAACGGCGAAAATTAATATGCAATTCCGATCATCCATGGATTGATGAACCTTTTGACAGTAATTTTAATACACGTAATGTCAAAATTCTACTTTAATCTTGCGATTTTAGAGCGGGATATAATTTTGGCCGTAAGTGTCGTTAAGCAATGCCTAGAGTGAAAGAGAAGATGTGTGTTGTAGAGTGAGTGAGAAGTATTTATTTTTCTACCGCAGAGAAATTCCTAAAAAATGTGTGGTAATTGCATATATTTGATAGATTGATATACCTATAGTCTGTCTATAGTATTCCTCAGAAAATTTACTCCCAATGTTTATTTCTATAAAAAAATCAAGATCACTGGTCATTCGACTCTCATTACTACATGTCTATTTTTTTGTGTCTGAGTGTAGAATATATGTATGTGTCTATTTAGCAAGAAAAAAAAATGTATTAAAAAATGTAACAGTTATCTGATTTCCATAGTGGAAGCAGTAGTTAGAGTAGTAGAGCTCTTACTGCAAAGTTCATCCGGGGAAGTACTACGACCTTACCCATTTCCGCCGTAAAACAGTAGTGCATTTGTATTACGGTGTTTCGGTTATAACGGTAAGGCCGGTGATATTACAGGCACATGCGACTTAACAACTTCACGTCTCAAGGTCGACAACGCATTGGCAATGCCCCTATTGTTGCAAATGTCCATAGGCGACGGTGACCACTTACCATCAGGTGGGCTGTTTGAGGGCCCATGTGGTATAAAATAAAAGTACAAGCTCTGTTTTTAAGATCACATGGCCGCATGTAAAGCATGTCCCCGGATTTGTATTTACTGCCACTTGCTCAAGTTCATCTCCAGCTATCAAAGAATTTTATTGTAGACGAAATATATTTATTTCTCAGCTAACAAAGATAGACCATCATAAGTCTCTGAGCATTAATTTCAAGTCACGTCAGACCGCTTATGTACGAGATTGAGGACATTAATCATATTTTCTTTATTTAGTCGGATCATGAAATAAGGCAGATAAACGATTTTTATGTTACAATTTATTTTACTCTCGTAGGTTATTCGTTGGTTTTTGTGTCTCAACGTGGTTTTTGGTATGAGGATTGTCTTACTTGTTGTAATAGCAATCTGCTATTAAGGTTCTGAAGAATATTTCTATTATGACTTATACGAAATTTTTATCGGTTTTTTTTTGTCCCTAAAACAAATTTTCATACTTTATTATCCATATCTATCAGTTTTAATTATTCAGTTTTTACGATTTGCAATGGAGAACCAAAACAACGTAAAACAATTGCATTCGAATGTGAAAAAGTCCGTTTCTAAAAAGAAAATTATGAATTTAATTCATGATTTTTTTACCATGAAAGGATGTGGGACAAAGAAACTATATTTGAAGTCAATAGCATAAGTAGTTGCTGAATGATCACAGACAGACAGATAAATTTATATTTTTATTATTTATTAATCCATATTTACACACATTACATACATTTGTCACAAAGAAACGCACTAGGAAAGAGACTTGTTTATTTAAACATGATTACTACTGTTTTTGATTTAAAATTTATTTAAACTACAAATTAAATTCAATTAACAACATTAATATTATAAATTAATCACACAGTCATACAATCCTCTCACAAATACAGCCATCCATCAGCGAACATGTTCTTGTCTTATATCGATTGTGTGCTCTTCGGATTCGAAATTGAAAACAATTTGCAATGGCTTCACGATCGAAATGATATCTTTTCCGCATCTTCGAGTACAGAGATATAGCAGTCGCTGAGCTATCAACCTATTGACAAATTGAAATTAAAGAATTGGATCAATTACTATGTGATTTTCGCCTTTAATCCTAATAATGAATGTCTATATAAATAAGCCTTTTACCAACATATTTAAAAATAAATCTTATTATTACTGACAGACTGGACTTATTCCATCGAATCAATTTACTTGCCCGTGTATTTTATATTGCCTTTTCTAAATTTTATTTCCCACTTATGGAGTTTATTCTAAAGTGATTCCCCGTATGTGCAAGTAAAAAAAATTATAACATTCAATGCGTGTAAAACCGCAGGGCGATTGTCAAATATTTAACTTCTTAGCGATCGTATACCCTTATTTCGATTACGATAAACTTTGGGGTTTGTTGCGCGGACGAGAAGGTTTTTGAAGGCAAAAAGACGCATTGCAACACATGCCAAGAAAAACATAAAAACTTCAAACATTAGTAGCGTTGGAACGTGGGCGAAACTACAGGCAAAAGTTAGTCCGAGTTACTCTCCAGAATATAGATTAGGTACACCTGATCCTGAGTAATACCAAAATCCTTCATATATCTGGCTTCATTCCCCTATTCCGTACAGGAAGAGAAAATTACCCTCTTCCGTTTGCAATATTTAGAATTAATACGAATCCTAGATACGTGTATATAAGGTAGGTTATTGAATTAATTTCTCCTTCGACACAGGTGCGTCGCTACGCGCTGCCGGGAAGTCATGGCGGGCAGAGCATAAGGCTGCGCGAACGCTGGGCATTATTGTTGGAGCGTTTTTGCTGTGTTGGCTGCCGTTCTTTTTGTGGTACGTATTACTTACATACGAAATTTAATATAATGGCAGCTTTGGATTTGATTTATTTATTGTATAACTAGAATATTATTTTTACAGCTATAAATAAAAATAACGAAAATGTTAACAGCTGGACGTTATCAATCCAACACAGTTCATTGTAGATATTTCAAAATTAATATCATACTAGCAGAAACTAAATGAATAATCTATCATGTGTTCTGCACATGAGTAAGCTATAAAACCAATAATGTATTTCTCACACCCCATTACAGACACGTAAAACTCGCAGCCGTAAAAAGGTATAGCTCGTAAATAACATATTAGCTCCAATTTTAAACGATGATAAAATAATGTTTACAACATTTACAAACCGTTTACAATGAAATTAAACGTAAAATCTCAAATTTCTCTACAGACCATTATCAAAACGTTATTTGGTATACATTATATTCAGAATGCTATAGCACGCGAATTTAGTCGGTAAGACTAGAATGAGAATTGTATAAAAGTAAAACGAAAGACTGCGAAGTATAATTGCTCCGTTCAATACCAGCTCTTCTCAGCAAAAGCAACCTTCTGAACTAGTATTTGTGTCAAACTATTATATTAAAAATGCTTTATGAAAAAAAAAATATTCTTTATTTTTATTTATACTTTTGAATATTCATTAGTCCGATACAATTAGTCGATTTCCCAAAAGTACTCAACTTTGAACTACTTAAAATAAACACAGGAATTGATAAACAAAAATATAATTAAGTAATAATCGATATAAAGTGTTCAAACTAGTTTCATTGAAGCATCAAGTACTTAAATGTTAAAGTGTACAAAAGTATCCAATTTCTGGGACATTCTTAAAGTTTTATCGCCTCCGATCTTAGTGAGATATTGAATGTCCTAATAAACAAACTTACAGGAAAAAGGTTTTTGAGACAAAACAATTTAGAGCTTTATTTACTACAGCTTAAGGTTGAATTATATTTTCACTGGTGTTTTTATTTAGTATAAGGATCAAATTGGGTTGATTTTAAAGACGGAGCAGAAAGGACCGTTACTTTAACCTTTGTAATTATTGGAAAATGTCTTTAACTTTTGGAGATATTCTCTGACTTTAGAAAAAAACCTACATCAGCAAGAAAATGTGCAACACAGCTTGATGCCAATCGATCTTGTTTATTGTAGAGACAGAAAAAGACTATTCGAAACCAACAGAGGCTAGAATAATTCATACTGTACATGCTATTGTATATTTTATAACTGTAATGGCAACATTTGTTGATCATTTGATCATCACTTCAAAAACAATCTACGCCTATATAAAGGCCTATTTGTATTCAGTAGGTACAAACACGATGTTAATTTGAAACTCGCATTTCTTTCAAACAGGTATGTAACAACAAACGTCTGCGGAGAGCCATGCAAGACTCCAGACGTGGTTGTAGGCGTTCTATTCTGGATTGGGTACTTCAACTCGGCTCTAAATCCGCTCATTTACGCATATTTCAACCGTGACTTTCGAGACGCGTTCAAGAACACGCTCATGTGTGCGCTGCCTTGTTGCTTTAGCTGCTGGAAAGATACTGGGACGGCGCAGTTCGTGTAGTAATTACAGACGTGCGACTAAAAATCGCAGGATTTTATCAAGTGTGAAGTGTTTGTTTTGTTATAATCCGGCAACGAAATTTCTGTATGTGAATTGAATGGGGTTGAAGTTGTTTTATCTTATATTTTATGTATATAAAATGTTTATGCACCTTCCATTTATTGAATATAAGGTATCCGATAATGATTGAGAGTGTTATGTAAAATTACGATAAAGTAGAATTTTATTCCATAATTCGGAAGGTGTATCCATTCTAGGACTGTAATGAAGAAGTAGCGATTATTTTTGTTGGTTTATGAATTTTATTTAATTATCTAAGATGTGAAACTTCATATATCAACATACGTCGGAAGGCTGTATGTATAAAATCGCTTGCAATAAGTTTGTCTTATAAAATATGCGATTAGTCGCCACTGTTTATCTTTAGTCGCAAGTCAGTAAAATAATGTAATTTACTTTATGAAAGTATATTTTCAGGTCTGTAATATGTGTTATATATAGTTATTAGAAATATTGTGATAGTATTGTATTACTTATAGTAACATAGCAATAATTAACCAAATGTTAGTTATTTACTGTGCAGAGTTATTGAAGTACTTCAGTAGGTTATTATGGGACATCATATTTTTTTTTGTATTATACTTTGGAGTAAAATCCAATTAATTATAATTATTTACCTAAATGCTTGAATTGGTATGGATGTTTGTTATTCAGTTACTGTATATATAAGTACATACCTATGAACAGTTGGCATGATGTTTAGATATTCTTATTATCAGATCGCAGACCATGGGTTCGATTCCCACCGGTGTCCCATTATATATCCCTTTATACGAGTATATGGGACCCTTTTTATTTATCGTGTGTAGAGTTTAATTAGCAATTTAATTTAGCCACTGTTTCTCCCTACCTTTAGAATCCAAATTACACTATCAATAGATTTCCACAAACAGATTAATACTCTAAAATATGAATCGACTAACTCTGCAGAGTAAACTCTGTGACTTTCTTATTTAAATTAAGCTTTAAATGAGTTATTTATAATAAGGTTGTAAAATAATAGATGCTCAAAATTGTCCAGTCGATGGCAATAAAACTGCGGATATATTTAATAAATTTTAATGAAACGCTTAATTTAATTTAGAACAGTAATAATAACAGCTTGGATTTTAATAATTGTTATCGTAATATTATTTTTAGTAAGTATATAATAGTGTTATATATAAAGTAGATATTTGGATCATGTTGTAAATACACATCTATTATGGGCCTCTAATACTAAGGAAAAAGTCCACATGTGAGCACATTATAAAAAAAATTGGTACGAGCAGCAAAATAAGTAGTTTAACAAATCCATAATAAAAAGCCAACGTATTTTATTAATTTTTTATAAACACCTGATTACTTTTATATTTTCATACTTTGCTAGCAGTATCTGGTATCTGTTTAGCTACGTATGTTGCTCACTGTGCTATATTTTAAAAGTTATCTTAATACTATAGCCATGAGGTAGTAAATACAACACTCTACAGCCGGAGAGCGGACCTCTCGTGCGATTGCGTACTAAACGAAAGAGAAAGCCGCGACATAACATCGACTAGCTTATGACATTTACCCTACAGAATCACACAGGGGGAGTAGCTATTTATATTAACTCCGAGGTAGTTTAAAGCGGGATATAATGAAAAATGAAAATCAAACCTATTGCCATGCATTCCCAAATGAAAATGTACACTACCATATTCACTGTATGTGTATATACACTCAATAATTAATAATGTCATGGATCCATTGACTCATGGTATGTCAATCGCGGATATTTAAACAGAGGCCGGTCCAATATTTGTATGGACAAAAAAATTGAGAGATGAAATTCAAAAAAGTTTTATCTGCCATTTGTCATTTGATTTAATAAAAATCAGTATGCCATATCGTTAAAATTAACAGAAACGTTCGTTATACTTACTTAAATGAAAAATAAAGCAGTGTAACAATTACTTATTTTTCAGTCACGATAGAGCAGATGTCGCTACATTTTTTACTATCTTTTGGCATGCGATGTCACGCGAGTCCGGCATTAAATAAAAAATGAAATATCAGCAATCCTATGAACTAATTTTGTTATTAAGGTGAGTCGGATTCTAGTTCTGCCACCTCATTCAGCTAATACAAACTTCGTCGGCGAGCCGCTTCACGGAGGCCTCGGAGAGCTTACCTCTCACGTGATTAGTAGTATTAGCGTAGTTAGCGAAAAAGACCGAGCACGGAGGCCGCGACGAAACATCCTCGAGCTAATGTTATTTTCCTTACAGAATCGAGCCCCAGCCCCCTTTTTCAGCTAATACAAACTTTTTCGGCGAGCCGCTTCACGGAGGCCTCGGAGAGCTTACCTCTCACGTGATTAGTACTATTAGCGTAGTTAGCGAAAGAGACAGAGCACGGAGGCCGCGACGAAACATCCTCGAATTAGTGTCATTTTCCTTACAGAATCGAGCCCCAGTTATTGTCTTCTATGACGTGTTATACGGTACATGGGTTGTAACACGTATAATTAAGGATAGGGGTGAAATAACGCGAGCACCGTTGTATTACTGAGTAAGTTAGCACTTATTAATTACTTTTTGGTGTAGGGTTAGCCAAATGGCACTCGGATGCAATTTTGTCTGGTTTTTCCAGCTGTTTTTGGCTCGAAGCCAACACAGATGGGCTAGATATTATGACAAGTGTGGAGTCTACAGGTCGTTGATTCAATTCCCGAATAAGATGTTTTTTGCTGGAATATCTGTTTGTTCCGTATCTGGGTAATAATGGATCAGTTATTAGTTAATCGTATATAAGCTTTGGTAAGTTTAGGCTCAGATAATGTAAAAAGAAGTGGCCGGAATATTGATTTATTTAATTCTTCAATTAAACCTTGTGTGTGTGTGTTTTTTTTTATTTTATGCAAAGATGGCATAGTTTTTATTTTAAATTATAATTCTAAAGCCCTCAAATTGAATAAGCAAATCGTGAAGAATAGTAGAGAGTTAAAAGCAATCACAAAACGAAAGAACGAAATGCCCGATTCAAATGCCAAATGATTTCCGAAAAATGCCTGCGACCGACAGATAGATTCCGACACGAGCCTTCCAGCATTTCGTGACAGAACACAAAAATAAAACTACATTTTATTCAGTCTCCTCTAATTCTAGAGCAATTCGTGAACTGTAAAATTTTTGCGACCAAAGTTTTACGATTTTACGTTTTGACTTTCAGAACGTTACATTTTGAGTTTCAGAGCAAATTCGCTTGTGTAATCACTGGACTATTCATTAAATGAAAAGTTTATCTATTTGAATGTCTGTTTGCTAAATGAATGTTTAATTTTGTAGTTCTAGTTCCTTTAAACGCTATTTGACATTTGGCTTGATAACTTTATTGACGTTGAGGATCATTTATAATACGCAATAATTAGAATTTGCTCCATTTAGTTATTTTGTGGACACGTCATATTATTTTAATATTCATTATTATTGTAACAATTGTAACTATTACCAACAATAAATCAGTAAGTTGAGCCCTTAAAAAAAGCAATCTTTTTACTTTACGGTATTTTTCACATTTTCCCGTCCGTTTTTATAGTTCGATATTTCATCGACATAAAAATATGACTCGATAACCGTAACCGATTTATTGTCGACGTAAAACAAACGAGCTATCGAGCAAGAAATTATATTATACAAGAGATAAAGTGAGCATCCTGAGTGATTTTCAGCGTCACTTGACAATAATTGCATTTCCGTCGATTTTCACGTTTCGTTTCACGCGTGTGAAAAAAAGTGATGTTTTATACATCAAAGTGATACATGGTTCTTTTTATGAAATGGAATATTGTGGATGTAATATCGAGGGCCTTTGAGGGCTGTTTGTGTAGAATTTGAGAAGGGAAATTGATAAAACGACTCGTGCACACACAAATATGTACCATTGCATTTGTTTGTTTTCTAGAATTCTCAATTTCCATTAATTATAAATTTTATGATATGTTACCTTAAAAACTAAAATAAAACTCAAATCTTGTGAAAAAAATAATTACTAAAATGCTCGATGGGTAAGTAGCCACCGCCTCCTATAGACATTGCAACACCAGGGGCATCGCCAATGCATTGTCAACCCTGAGGCATGAAGTTATTAAGTCATCATATCCTAGAACACAAATATTTTCGTTAATAAGTCAATTATCCTTTTTTTTTAAATAAAACTAACAACAAATTCACAAGATCAATACCTAAATTTGTTACATGTAACTAAAGTAGGTATTCCAGCATAATACACAGCTAAACTATAACCAGTGAGTAAATAAGCATGAATTGTGGATGAAAGCCACAGAGCATTTAAGTTCCGGAACGCATATCCGTGACAGAAGGATATACATCGTGGCACTGAAAGTTTGAATTGAATTTATTACATTTAAATCACGTTTTCTGTTCCATGTATAACATAACTAGCTTCAGCACGCGGTTCCACTCGCAATCGCGAAGGATTTAATGTATACCGGGATTGTTATATAGCCTATGTCAGTTGGGAATTTTGTAGCGTTTTATTGATAATGGAACAGAAGGTAAACCTCTCTCTCTCTCTCTCTCTCTCTCTCTCTCTCTCTCTCTCTCTCTCTCTCTCTCTCTCTAGAATATTAGTTTTGAATGGAAATAAAGAGGTGTGCCATATTAATAAACAACCACTAATCGAATAATTTTCTTTTCAAGAGATAGAAAGAGCATTTTTGTGTCAACTATTTTATACTGTAGATACTCAATTCAATTCCCTGGTCAAATACAGTGTACGTAATTAGTTTTTATTTGTTTTGAAGTTCATATGTCACTATTTATCAAATTTCGCCTTATATTCGGATGATGTGAATACATAATGAAATCTCTGTGGGATAACAGGCGTGAAGATGTTATTATTTTCATTAAAATGGCGCCTAATTTATTTGAATCAACATTTATTTTATAACACTAAAATTACAATGAAGTATACTATCTTATTCTTGTTCATTTTCTGGGGCTCGATTCTGTAAGGAAAATGACACTAACCCGAGGATATTTTGTCGCGGCCTCCGTGCTCTGTCTCTTTCGCTAACTACGCTAATACTACTAATCACGTGAGAGATAAGCTCTCCGAGGCATCCGTGATGCGGCTCGCCGACAAAGTTTGTATTAGCTGAATAAGGGGGCAGGATTCGAAATTTGAATATTTAAATAGTGATGACGTTTAAAATAATACTTTTAAACATGTATAACATATTGTCGAACAACGAATTTATAATTCGGAAATCACTTGAACAAATAATTGGTAAACTTATGAATGGCCATACGAAAAGTTTCTCCTAAAAACTGCGATGCAACTTCAAATCAATAAAAAGCTTTTACCATAAACCACTGAGCATAAATTCCATTTCAGTTCAAGCTAGGGTTGTCAGTCTGTTTCTAAAGATAATTTTAATCAGTCACTTTGGTTGGGTGACCATAATATTTTCAGTGTATTTATTAATCATAGGTACATTAATAATACATTTTATTTTACTCGGAGACAAAAGCACAGATAAAATGAGAAAAGAGAAGTGGTATGAGTAAATGAGATGAAGACAGTAATTTTATTAAAATTAGCTTGAACAATTTTGTAAAAAGAACGTTGGTACTAGATACTCAATTTCCAAAAGAGATGTTCTGTTCAAACACAAACCAAAGCAATTTTTTTATAAAAATACAGTTAAGCATCCGTTTTCAACTAAAATCAGCAACTTATAATTATAATTTGTTTTGAATAAAAATATTATCAAGTGCCACCCCTAACAGAAACGCAAACGCGTCAAAGGAATGCAGTACACTAACGCACCGTCGCCCCGACCAGTCGGGTGTAAATGGACACGATCCGATTCTGTTAACCATGCCATTGGCTAATGAACCGGCATAGCTCAAACGGCTCATTCACCGCTGGACTAAAATAGAGTAACTGAGCACTTTGAAAAATTTACTTTTAAAGGGTCATTTTCACGAAAGTTGGGGCTGGGGTTACTGGCTTTTCGTTAGTTCAATAGCTTGATGACAAGTACATTTTGTTAGGTACAAAATCGTCGTAGGAATCGTCGTCGTGAGCGCATTAGAGCGTAACATTGATTTAGCTACTTCCGTCACTTACGAGGTATTTACGCTGGCTTGAACTTTACCTAGACGCAAATGTACCAAAAGCAAAACTTAGCAACTTTTAACCTTTGCTCATTGACTACGAATCATACAACCCACTCATAAGCTTTTTAAAGGTTATCATTGTTAGGGTTCCATGCCAAGGGTAAAACGGGACCCTACACTTTACTACTACACACTATACTACTATGCTACGTAAAGGCGTTTAATGATTAAAAGAAACAACCATTGAAAACGTGGGAACTTATTAACAGTATCTCTTGTAGTAAAGTGTCAGAAAAAACTTACTTACTTTACGTCGGACAGATTGGAGATCTGTGAATGTTTTAACGATTTTTTCGCAAGTGTTGGTTTGATACTAGCAAATTAAATCAAATCAAATTCCTACTACTATAACTATATACGTATGTATATATACCGCTGATCGTCGGTCTGTCTGTCTGTCTGTCCTTCTGTCACCAGTCTGTATCTCAAGAACCGTGACAGTTAGACTGAAATTTTCACAGATGATGTATTTCTGTTGCCACTATAACAACAAATAAAAATAGAATAAAATATTATAAATATTTAAGGGGGTTCCCATGCAACAGACATGATTTTTTATGGGTTTTTATAGATAATGGTACGAAACACTTCGTGCGCGAGTCCGACTCGTACTTGGCCGGTATTATCGATTGAAGTAAGTATGACATACAATTTACTTATTCTTAGATCTCAATTGTTTCAATGAAAGAATACAATAATAAATTTGACATTCGGTTTTATTCGGTTGTGACGAAATAAAACGATGTTATATAACCTTCTTAAAGTCATGGAGGCGGGATAGAAAGCGATTTATTTTGGTTGAATACTCTATGGTATGTAGTAAAATCACTGAGTGGTGTCATATAGATACTATTTTGAAAATATTAAAAACATTTTCAAAATATAATTTATTATTAACGAATAAAACGAGTAATTTTTTCTATTTTTTTTAATTAAAATCAATTATATGTGTTGTGTATGTATATATTTCATATATTTATGTAGAATTAATATAATATTAAAACTGCCATTGAGCCATCGCTTAGCTTTGATATTTATATTTATAATTAATTACTAAACTTAATTATGCGTAAGTTTAAGTAGATTAACTTAAATCGAAATTAACTAATTGTTTAAAATTCGATTAAAGCATTTATGAAATTAGACATTTTATTTGCAAAGGGGGAAAACAAATACGTAATTATTAAGTGTTATGAAAGTCATTATTGTTAGATTATTAATATATTACATTAAGTGTATTTATATATTTAGTCATATTGTAAATAATAATTTTAAATCTTAAAAAATATCACATCACTTGTATTGTTGGATTTTATGCATGTTAGCTATTGTCCCGCGGTTTTGCCTGCGTTTCTAAAATATCTTATGTATCCAGGATCATCCCTTTATCATTTGGGAATAGTGTAGTCTCTACATCCCATCTTCAAACATTACTTTTTATAATATTACTCCCGTGGCTGACGTGGAAGTCCCTCAACAGACTCCGAACCCAAGTCGGCCGTTGCAGGGACAATCTGTGCCGATGGGGTTACAGCACAAGCAACCAGTGCACTTGCGGCGCCTCCCCTCAGACAATGGCACATCTATTGTCGTGCCCTGCGTACCCCTCATCTAGCACGCCTGGCGGACTTCTGGTCTAAACAAATTTAACCAAAACGATCGACACGCAAAAAAGAATATTAGTAAAGATACATATTCACCAAGAACTATATAAATGAGCCGAAGAATCAGCTGATCATCTTCACCTAACCACTATGTCTAGTGTCTTGATCATGCAGGAGTCACTTCACACACTCACTGACCTGTGAAAGTAGAAATTACAGCACATCAATATGTTACTTTTAAAAAACAAGTGGCAGGGCAGGTTGATGGTAAGTGGTCGCCGCTATCTATGGATACTTGCGATATCAAGGGAATTTCTACCTTAAAATCCAGGTTTTAAGAACTTATTGTAGATGACGAACTAGAGATGTCGTTCGTTCAGTTTCTTACAAGATTATTACTGGTGTAGCGATTTTGAGTTTTGTTTCATAAACTATATAGTATTATACGCGAGTGTTTCCCAAGTTACGCAAAAAACTACCAGAGTGTTACAACATTAGAGCTTCTTTTTGCGAAAACTGCGAAAAGAACTTTCAAGTGGTAATTAATCACTTAAATAGGTATATATCCATATTAATAACTTTGTCGGGAGCTACACAATGTAAAATCACAATAATAGAAGCATGTGTAAATATTTATTTTAATTAGTGTCTAAATACAAAATGATATACTATAACTACAAAAATGTCATTTGTTTAATAATTTTATAAGTAATCACAAACATTGTATTATTGTGTTACATTTCACACCTTGTTACGACATGCACTTCCCACTATTAATTGATTCGCTGAATTTCACCTGAAGCCTTTATCAGCGCTATGAAAATCAGTTATTTTAAATATTGTTTTTTGTTTTGTATACCGTATTATATTTGTGTTTGTTTGTGATCTTCAAATGAATAATATATATCTTTCTTTAATTTGTTTCGGTATTCGTTTCCTTATAAGCTATGTTAACAGACTGATCTAAAGCTCAACAGCCAGCTATGAAAAATGAGTGTTCAGTCTTGTCTTCAAATTAAATTTTACTTAAGAAGCAGCTCATGTTATAGTTCATTTTATTTACCCTGAAAGTCTTTTGCTTATCTTCTATTCTGTGACGCCTTTTTTTATTCCACTTTGGCCGATAAACATGCAGACTGTCCACCTGATGGTAAGTGGGCACCGCTGACTATGGAAATATGCATCACCAGGGGTATCGCCAATGCGTTGTCAACCCTGAGACGTGATGTTGTTAAGTCTAATGTGCCTGTAATTTCACCGGCCCTCTTACCTTTCTAACCGAAACACACTTTATCATTTTCTGATTTGCAATATCTTGTCAGCCAAACATGTCAGTATTGGACATAACTCAAAATGAGTAACTTAATGTAAAACATATCTCGAATAGGAACGAGTATTTTCCCTTTATTCTCGTCCCAATCAATTACAAATTCCCAAAAAAACATTCAAAATCTGATAAAAATCCCAATCCCTATTCGATAGCTCTTAATAATGATTGATGGTGCACGGATACGCAACAAAAGCTATCCGAGAATTTGAAATGACATAGTCATTTGGGTTCCATTTCCGTACCCTAATGTACCTACAATAGAGCTGATTTTTAAATGTCATGTGAAACTGAGTTTTGAATGAGTAATTGAGTTTAAATTGGTTTGGACATTTCATTCCGAAATAAATTCCGAGTAGGAGATTTATAGGCTGTTATTTTTGTTACTAGTTACTTTACGAGTCTCGTTAATGAAGGCAAATTGATGGGTAATTAAGTACATTTTTTGTAATTTTTATATTTAATTATTATCCTTGTTCATTTATATTTATTATGTTGTACTTATGAGATGTTTAAGTTCTATATTTGGCAATTAAATATACTAATATTAAAAAGCGAATTTTACATTTCATAGTAAATAAATTAGTTCGCTTAAAATTTGTATTGCATATAAATTATTTTATATTTAAATGTAAATATTGTACAGTAAATGTAAAATTAATGAGCAATAATAATTTAAGGCTGTAGTCATAGTTGTGTGTACATTTAGACTAAGAATAAAAATGTTTTTATGTTCAGAGTAAAATTCTTGTTGCAATGTATTAACTGTCGTACTATTAGTTGATTAAATTGTAAAGTAATAAACGGTTAAAATGTAATAATGGTTTTTCATTTCCAAAATCCCATCAGACACAATAATTTAACATTTTTATTTTATATATTTATTCATTATTTTCATGTCTTTTACTTTCTTTTTTTCTCACGATTTAAAATACAATTTTAAAAAGAAATGCCATAAGTTTAAAGAAAAGACTTTGTCTGCGGCACGGCGATGAAATTCAAAAACAACTGAAACGATTTAAATTTTCGTTCTTTTTACATTTTACTATTCATAGTGAATTGTTCTTTAAATAACACTATAAACAACAACTACGTGGCTTTGTAAAGCTGTTTTTTGGTTTAAATAAGCACAAAATTACTAGAAAGCCTTTAGACATGGCTTCCAGCCACCATTTAGACCAAATCCCCACCCGAAAAAATCTTAAGTCGAAAATGCAATATGTTTAAAAAATATATAAATAGGCAGAGAGTCAAGTTGAGAATAATTTTTTCTTCTGTTTTTGAATAGTTTTTTTCATTTAATTTTATTTAGCAGCTATCGACGAGCTTTAGTATCTGTAATAAGAAAAAAATGGAAATAGTTTTTTTTTAAATGAACTTGATTGGGTATTGACTAGTGGGTGAATACAAATTAATAATATTGAATAAATACAGCAAAAACCGTACATCGTACATTTCAGCAGATTTTTATGTGATTTACCTAAGGCGATTATATGGAAAAATAATAATAAATATTTTTTAATAGTTTGGCTATAAATAAATAAATAAATATCCCGGGACATTCTTTACACACGGCCATCTGGTCCCAAACTAAGCAGAGCTTGTACTATGGAAACCAGATAACTGATATACTACATATACTACTTTTTTTTTTTTCTAAATACATACTTATATAGATATTTACACCCAGACACAGAACAAACAGACATGTTCATGCACACAAATGTTTGTCCTGGGTGGGAATCGAACCCGCGACCTTCGGTTTGGCAGTCAGAGCGTTAACCACCAAGCCAACTGGCCTGTCAAATATATTATATGGCTATACAGATACTATGTATCCCCACCACTTAGGACTTCACAACTAAGCACTGTAAGGGTTCCGTAAGTAATGAGTACCAATGGAACCCCATTACTTATTTTCCGCTATCCATCCGTCCACCTTTTATAGACCTGACACTTCAAATGTTCACAGCCTATGTAGTACTATGGCCTCTATAACAAGAAAGTTAAAGATTAAAAGATGCCCGTATACAAGAAACATGTTTTTTTCAACATATTAGTTAAGATTGTTCGGTGATTCGGAACACTTGGCCACTTCTATTGTTTTATATATATTTTTGTTCGTCGGCCCAAGTGGCATAAAAAAAAATATATATATATATATATCCCGGGACATTCTTTACGGCCATCTGATTCCAAACTAAGCAGAGCCATGCTAGCTAGCATAGCATGCCAGAGCTATGGAAACCAGATAACTGATATACTACATATAGTATTTTTCTAAATACATACTTATATAGATATTTACACACAGACACAGAACAAATAGACATGTTCATGCACACAAATGTTTGTCTTGTGTGGTAATCGAACCCGTGACCTTCGGTTTCAGCAGTCAGAGTCGCTAACCACCAAGCCAGCTGGCCAGTCAATTGTTATCTCAATAGTATTTTTCATATAGCATGAGTTTGGTGACACATTGTCTTTTATAAGATTTCTCAATGATTTATGTTTATTTCGATATACTAGGTTATACAATAACAGAGCAAGGTCTCATCAAGCATTTACTGTAATATCTCTGAGAAATCAAGTTAATTTTACAAGATATGGGTAAAAAAACCTTCAACTGTCACAGCTCTTCCTATGTGAAAAAGATTATAGTAGGCCGATAAACAGATTAATTAAAAGTGGTCACCGCCGCCTATCTACAACAACAGGGGCATCGCCAATGCGTTGTCAACCATGAGACGTGAAGTTGCTAAGTCTCATGTGCCTGTAATTTCACTGGCCCCCTTTCTAACCGAAACACAGTAATACAAGTGCATTACTGCTTCACTTTACCTTGTTTTAAATAATATCAATGTTAAGCTATATAAAACCGCGATAAAATACAAATCGTACCTATATTATGTTTGTCTCTAACCTTGTTTAACCTTTCCCCTAGTTACAGGAATATACGTATTTTCTCAGAATAGTACAAGTAATAGATGTCATGTATACATATTTAATACATGCTCCAGAAAAGTTGGATTAAGTGTAGTAAAGGTAATATTTATCTTTTCTTGTTGGAGCTTTGTATTGTTTGCTTATAAAATGCGTGAAAAATATTCGTTATAATTATCGAAAAGGCTCATTTAAAGGTCGGATTGGAGTGTTCGTTTGATGCCCTTGGAGTGACTTCATCATGTCATGGATTCGATTATCAATAATTGGAGTGTATTTAATTTTGTATCTTTCTGGATTCCTTCAAGATCTGACACATAGTTTGGGCCAAATGAGCGTTTGAAAAATGTCCGAATGAATGTTGAAAATAATGTTCTTATTTCTACTATGTACTTACCTGCGTTTGTTTTTTTTTTATTTGTTTTGGCACATACAGTCATTTAGTTTCAAAACAAGTAATGTTTATGGTATAAAAACAGGGAGTGCCTAAAAGTTG
Source organism: Habrosyne pyritoides (assembly GCA_907165245.1). Taxonomy (NCBI): domain Eukaryota; kingdom Metazoa; phylum Arthropoda; class Insecta; order Lepidoptera; family Drepanidae; genus Habrosyne; species Habrosyne pyritoides. The sequence continues at coordinate 1,716,672 of OU015608.1, forward strand.
TTAAGATAAACAGCCTATGGAGAAAGACTATGTAATAATATTATAATAATTTTAAAAAGAAACAGAGCAAATGAAAGTAGAAACAACAAGAGAGAAAAACAAAACGTGATATAAAGTAGCAGAAACTTAAAAGTACATCGTCACTTTCCATCAGGTGAGATCTAGTCAAATGCGCTCAAGTTTTTATATAAAAAAAAAAAAAAAAAAAAAAAAACATTATGTAGTATTAGAGTCCGATCCAGATGACTGTATTTGTTAAAGTATTTAATTTTTAAGTGAATTCAAAGAGTCATTAATGAGATCTATGTTATTTAAATCTTTGTGAGAAAAAATTATTACAGTATTATCGCAATGTATGGAAATAGCTGCTCTCTGCACAGTGCACCTCTAATTTTCTTGATTAAGTTGTAAGTAATTATTGACATTTTCTATTTTGTAGTCTTGTTATTTCTTTTTTTTTTTTGTTTTTGAATGTTAGCTTTATTAAGTATTTTGTAATTGTTAAATATAAAAATATGTAAAATTGATATTATAAAATAGCCAAAAAGTCAGAATAGATAAAAAAGAATTTAATAAAATAAAAAAGAATGTAACCTTGCTGAGTTTCTTGCCGGTTCTTCTCAGTTGAAGGCTGACTTCCGAACCGGTAGTAGCTTCAGTAACTTTAAATTTGACCTTCATAAGTGCCTTCTGAGGGCCTAAACTGAATAAATGGTTTTGAATTTTGAATTTTGAATCGCAATCGAGGTTGTTATAATACACCACCCACATATTTCACCACAATCACACCCAAGGTAAGTGGTGATGAGTTTATTTCATATGGGTGGAAATGGATAATCTATACACACTATTACTTATTTATTAGCGTTGCCAATAGTTGATTCACAAAAAAATTCTAATTGGTTGAAAATTACTAAATCTTTTTTATTTGTTACGTCCAAAAACAAAATAAACAAATATTTATAGCTACATTACTTATAAATTATATGGAAGATGATTTATTACTGAATTGTATAAAAGCAGTAGTTTTTTTTTATTTTATAACTAATCATTAAAACTATGTTTAGAAACAAATTTATTTAGGTATATTGTTGCTCAATTTATACCTATTTAAACAAGATATCATTATTTTTATATTTAACTTAAAAAATACCAAATTTTTTTTTTATGCCACTTGGGACGACAAACAAGCAGACGGTCCACCTGATGGTAAGTGGTCACCGCCGCCTATGGACATTTGCAACACTAGGAGCATCGCCAATGCGTTATCGACCCTGAGACGTGAAGTTGTTAAGTCTCATGTGCCTGTAATTTCACCGGCCCCCTTACCTTTCTAACCGAAACACAGTAATACAATTGCACTACTGCTTCACGGCGGAAATGGGTAAGGTGGTAGTACTTCCCCGGACGAACTCTGCACTAAGAGCTCTACTAAAATTTTGAAACTAAACGCAAACTTTTTTAGTAGTACCTATATGTGCTAATTAAAAATGTTACGAAACACTTCAGACCTAGCAGCTATCCGTAACCACTCATTTACAACATCACAAGAAAACAGGCACTTAAACGCAACTTGTGAAGTCACTTCTCGTAAAAGAGTTTTAATACAAACTTTCAAGTTCAAAGTTGGTCCCTTAATGGGCGCTGTAATTGAATGATCAAGCCCATGTGACTTGCCTCGGTTAAGTTCTGACATGAGTTTAATCTTTGTAATGACGATTCAAAGTCAACGTTAAGTGCAAATGTTAATGGGAACGGATAAGTTTTGGTAAAGGTGGGGGCTGACTTTGAGATGATTTTTTAGACTAGGTTTATTAGACACACAAAACAATATACTTTTGAAATAGTTTTTGAGTAGTAGAGCTTAGTGCAGAGTTCGACCGGGGAAGTACTATTTCCCCATCTACTCTACTAACTCTTTTTCTTCCCTCTAAGATTGGTGGTAGTTCACCTTACCCATTTCTGACGTGAAGCAATAGTTCACTTGTATTATTGTATTTCGGTTAGAAGAGTGAGGCGGCCAGTGAAATTACAGGTATATGAGACTTAATATCTTCACGTGTCAGTGACGACAATGCATTGGTAATGCACCTGGTTTTGCAAATGTCCTTAAGCGGCGGTGATCATTTACCATCAGGTGGTCCATCTGTCAGTATTACGGCCTTCATGGTAAAAAAATATTCTCGAAAGGCTCCATATTGTATTTTTATTAAGATCAGGGTTATGAAGTATATTATTCATTATTATTATAAGCTATATGGCTGTAATGAATGAAGGCCTTCACATTTGTCGATGGTCAGACGGTAATGCTCGGGTTTTGAAAGGAGTAATGTATTGGAGGTTTAATCATCGATTGAGAAACCTGACCTAAATAATTTTAGCGATATATTTTGCGGCATTTGCCATGTAATGTTTACTGAAAGTTTAAGCTCGTCGTAGCATTAGAATCCATGACCTTTGCCGAACAATAGAACAGCTATTTTAATTAAAAACACTTTTTACAAGGATAGCATGTACAAGGCTTATTCAGCGGCTTATATAGCAATTATAGATTTTAAAACTCTAGTATTAAGGTCTATAGTTACGAACGATTTTTAATACTGTGACATTGCTTTACACACGACCGTCTGATCCCGAACTAAACAGAGTTTATACTTTTTTTTTGTCAGAAGAATATTGACCATATATTGGTAATAACATAATGAGTAATCTTTATTTGTCACCACAAACCAAAATACATCTAATAATATTTTTACATAAGCTATGTATTACAAGTTTTGGCTGTGGAGCGCTGATGCCTGTGGTAAGTAATAGGAACCTGTATTACAGGTCACCAGGTATCCACACTATGGAACCGATATAACTGATAGGTATACTACCTTTTATTTTGGCAATTTCAGTGACGACTCCATAGACTTCCTATTAGGCCCAGAAACAGCCAGATGGTGCACCTGGGATTTGATTCTGTAAGGAAAGCGACAGCAGCTCGACGTTTTGGCGCAGCCTCTATGCTCTGTCTCTTTTACTAACTAAGCAATTACGTGAGAGGATCGTCTTCCGAGATCTCGTTACGCTGGCTCACGTATGAGGTTTGTCTACTAAATAAGGGGTTGATGGTAAGTGGTCACCGCTGACATTGTGTCATTGACAAGCTCTGATTGGTGATTTAGAACCTCTCACATCCGATATTAATTATCTTAAAGGGTTTACCTTCATAAAGACAGGTAAAGTATTAAGGGAAGGATCTAAATAAATACCCGCATAAATATATAAGGGGTCAGATAGCGTGGTGGTTAGATACCCTGGCTATCACGCCGTCGTTGTGGGTTCAATTCTCATTCAGATATTTATTCTCCCAACCGTCTGCCTTGTTACTTTGTTTTCACTGACTTTCTGACTTGTTTACTTTTGCGCGACTCATAAGGGGCGTAGTGCTTTTTTTTTATTTTTTTTTTATTAGGAATGGGCTTGCGTTTGGCCTTTGACTGACTCCAGAAGGAGTTAAATGTGTGCGATGTTAAATTACTTATAACCTGCCTTCGGAATTGGGCATGAAACGCAAAAATTTTTTTTCAAATTTAACAAGTAACTTCCACGAGATCCGTGCATATACAAACCAATCCGTAGACAAACTTCCAAATATTAAATAAAAAGTTTCTGTAAACCTTTAACACCACTAATATATTTCTTCTCAAAATGATCATTGTACAGAAACGCTAGGTCTGCAGATTTATTATATGCATAGATTATATGACGCTAACAATGAGACCTTATCCCAAAACACAATAACGAGATTTGAACCGCTAATAATCCGGGATCCCCTCCGAGTTAATCGCTATCTATCGGTAATATTGCAAACCATAAATCTATTGAATATTAATATCAGTTTAGTTGTAATATATTTGTGCCAAATGAACAAAGCACAAAAACAAATTCATGACCATTTATTCCGAATAGACACGCAGGCACTAATGAAGGGCAACGTTACTGAAGTTACCATCAGATTTCAACTGAGAAGAACCGGCTAGAAAATCAGTAAGGTTATTTTTTTAAGTGAAAACTTATTTAGCGGCGTTGAGCACCTTTTCTTGGGATAGATACAAAATGTTAAACTCGCGTTTTCACTTCTGCCAGCACTCCTGTAACCCGTAGTTTTTTTATTTATTAAGAATTCTGGCTTGCGTTTAGCCTTCGACTGACCCCTGAAGGAGTTATGACGACGCCGAGGATGTAGCACGCTTACCCAGAAAATGCCTATTCACTCTAGCCTTGAATAAATGCACGTTAAAGGGAAAAAAATATAATAGGCCTTTATTTTTTTTAGCCTTTTCTCCTCATTATTTCTCATGTGTATTAATAGACATAAGGAATAATTTTAAACCTTAAAAAAATACATAATTTCACCATCCCCCTGATTTCAGACTTAGGGGTAACAACAATCCCTTATGAGTATGTGAAAATTCCGAATTAACAACATTAATTGGATTATATCGTTAATAAGTAACATAAGAAAGCTCAATTTTCTTTGAACACATTCGCAGCGGATTCAAAGCTATAAAGTAAGTCAGTAATTTATCAAATGGAACTAAGAAAATATCGAGAGTTTAAAGGCTTATAGACTTTTAGGTCTTCGTATAGGTACGGTAGATGATAATGTAACTTGCAACTAGTTGTATTACGGTTGCTGGTGTGATGTAACGATACATCAGAAAATGGTATGGCTCTTGTAAGGTAACAACTGAAATGGTTATGTATTTAGAAATATGTCTTAAATTCTGGATAAAACTGAAATTTAAAAACATTTAATTAAACCATAAATTATGGTAAAGACCTTTTTTAAACTGTATAGCCATCAACGAAATATATTCTCTTAAACATTATGGTCAGCCCCCTTATTCAGCTAATACAAACTTCGGCGAGCCACTTCACGGAGGCCTCGGAGAACTTATCTCTCACGTACAACTAGTAGTATTAGCGTAGTTAGCGAAAGAGAGAGCACGAAGGCCGCGACGAAACATCCTCGAGCTAGTGTCATTTTCCTTAGAGAATCGAGCCCCAGATCATTATAATTATTTAAAAACTATCCCACGTGGTTTCACACGCATTCCCAAGGGATAAAAAGTAACCTATGTGCTATTTAAGACTACAATTTATCTCTGTCCCCAAACGTCATCCAGATCCGTTCAGCAGTTCTGGCGTGGCGGAATACAACCATCCGTCCAAGCATTCACATTTATAATAATATTAAGATAAAGAATTTAATTCCCTGCACTAAAAGAAGAATACTGTTCCTCCCTTTTATTGGCTGTCAAAATAATAATAAATCAATTCAAACACAACTAATTGCAATTGCCAAAATTATGCAATCAACGTATAAAAACTTAGAAACGTTGGGTCGTTTGAAAGCAGAAACGAAATAAAATAACATAGATTTTAATTCACGTAATGGCTAATAAATTAACTCCTTTCATTCACCTTACGTTACATTCAGGTTCGGTTCTATTGAAAACGTTATATTTCATCATGTTAGTATATAGTGGAGTAAGTTCCTTTATCAGGTTAAAAACGAAGCTGGGTTACAGACAGACTGCCCTAATTCCAATAATTTATGGGCACAATGTATCATCATCATATCAGCCCAGGGATGTCCACTACTGAACATATGACTCCCCCTTGGATTTCCACCTCAAACGGTCTTGAGCCGCCTGCATCCAGCGGCTTCCAGCCACACTGATCAGGTCGTCGGTCCACCTGGTGGGAGGTCGTCCCACTCGGCGTTTTTCTATACGTAATCGCCATTCGAGAACAATATGTGTACAATATATTATTTCCATTCAATTTACAATACAGGTAATTTATCCGATCATTTATGGCAAGCGAGCCTTCTTTGAGTATGCGTTGAAAGTGTAAAGTGCACATGGTCATCGGTATACTCTTTAGTCACTCCTTTTGACTCTGAGTACATATTTATTCTGGATATAAACAAACAGCTGTCTCCTGCGGTTTTACTCACGTTCCGTAAGTCTGTAATCTGCGAATGGTCAAACGTGCAAAATCTTCTCAAAAGGAATATTTTTTATCCCGTTTTTGACACATTTTTCATTGATACTCCACTCCTATTGGTCGCAGCGTGATGTGATACAGCCTATAGCCTCCTCAATAAATTGACTATTCAACGCAAAAATTATTTCACAAGTCGACCCAGTAGTTCCTGAGATTAGGGCGTTCCACCAAATAAACAAACAAACTCTTCAGCTTTATACATTAAGTATAGATTTTAATACTAAAAACAAGTAAAAAACAAAATTAAATATTCAAAGCGTTGCAAAATAGCAACTTTCAACGTAAAACGGTATTGTTTTAAATAGACTCTAATAAAAGAGAAAATTAAAAAAGTTTAACAATAAAAACAAAAACGCAATTCAAAATGGTTGATAACAAAAGGTGATGGCGGGCATTTTGTCCAAATGAAAACGCATTTATTCCAAGTAATGAGCGTTTTATACACAATGGTGTTGTGGCTGTAGTTTGAAACTTTTATTGTTACTCGAGGAGTTTTGTACATTATTATACAGTTACCCAGAGTAATATGACAACGAAACAAAACTACATGATAATTAGTGCGACAATTAAAATATTAAATGATGCTAAAAAGATGAAGATAGAAATTTGAATTTATTTTAAACTAGCTGTCCCCCGCGGTCCCGTGGGATGTCACATGTATTATACATAAAAACCTTCCTCATTAATCACTCTATCTATTAAAAACCGCATCAAAATCCGTTGCGTAGTTTTAAAGATTTAAGCATACATAGGGATATAGGGACAGAGAAAGCGACTTTGTTTTATACTATGCAGTGATGACTTGATTTTGATGTCGATGATTTTATATTTACATTTATAGTTTTACTTGCATTTTTTTTCTAATTTGCTAATTAATCCTATTGCATTAGATTATACATAACTAGCTCCCGTGGTTCCTCATCTTCTCAGGGCGTCATCGTCATCGTGACGTATCGTTAAATCTATTTGATGCATCAGTTTGACCTAAAAGAAGGAAAAACTAACAATCCCACTCACTATTAATTTAATTTCGTATTTAATAATAGTGTTGTAATTTAAAAGTTTACATACACCAACAGTGTCATGTGGAACAGATTGTATTTATTTTATTAATTTTCTTTATTTTTTTACTTCTGAGTATCTTGAATGCAGTACATCACTACGTCGGAACGTGGGTTGGAAGACAAAAGAACATCGCGGCCGTTAAAATCCATGCGATTTTTTATCAGGCAATTTTTTAATTTCCCTAAAGGTAGGTACTCTTTTTATGATAGTTAATCATCATAGAAGATGGTTTTATTTACAATTTTGATAATAAGGTTGCATACAACATGATTATTCCATTTTTTTTTCTTAATTATTTTTTAAACAGAGTATTAGTACACTATCAGTACATTACTGATACTCAATGATAAAAGGAATGCAAAAATCAAAGATCTAGTGCGTGTCAAACCACGTGGAGAATAAGGTTAAGTTGTATCCAAGTATATTTTATAACTTAGTCGATTATAACTTAGTACACTAATGCCGGGTATATACGATCCCGATTTACCCGACCCCTATTTACAATATCTATAGATTTGTTAATAAATAATAAATATCCCAAGACATTCTTCACACATGGTTACCTGATCCCAAGTTAAGCAGAGCGTACTTGCTTGTAGTATGGCTACCTGGTAACTGATATACTACTTTTTAAATACATACTAATATAGATACAATAATAATAAAGGATAATTATTTAACTTAAAATAAATATAAAGCATATTGCTGTTATTATTGTAATTTTTTCTTTCTTATTGTATAATATTCATACTTATATTTGTTGTTTGCTTCAAACTAGTGTTATGTAAGATATTGGTAAGGATTCCATTTTAGTACGTGGATAGCTGTAATTGGTCTCATAATTATAAGTTCAAACCATGTAATTTTTTATAGTTTAAGACTGTCGCTGTCCCAAATAAAGAAAAATAAAAAAAATAAAATAAAAATGAGGCTAACTCCCCAATCCAATATTTTAAATCTCACCCCATTCTCCATAACCAAAACCTCTGTAATATAATACCTTGTTCATCGCACGCTGAAATAATTTAATTAGATCCGAAACTTGTAAATTAAGCACTTTAAATGAGAATGAGCGCAGTTTGGGCTCTACTATTCCATTCGAGCACTGTTTTCATAGTTTACGGAAGCTATTCGTTGAGTTTAGTTAAAGTACACCTGTGCATTGGGGAATGCACCGGTGTGTTACAGAACTGAGAATTTATTATTTATTCAGCAAATGGGAATTTATCCTTGAATTATTTGATATTGCGAAAGTTAAGATACACAAATTTTTGGTCGTTTAACCAAATTACTGGTGTTATTTTGATGTTATGTTGATTTCTCGTAATTTGTTTTTTGATTAAGCTTTTGGGTTCGCATCCTACCTTATATATAAAAATTAAGGTTTGTCTGTATGTCCTTTATAGAATCGTGATAGATCGGATTTTAATGCAGTTCTCAGCAATAGATAGAGTAATTCAAGAGGAAGGTTTATAACCAGGATTGATAGCGGGCAAAGCCGCACGGCGCAGCTAGTAAGAAATAAAAATATTTATTTTCTATTCTAATATTATTTGGTTATTCCCTTCATAAGCCTATAAAACGTCTTAACATGGTTTTGTTATATATACTCGTATATGATAAAATAATCACAACAAAAATAGGTAAATGGACGGCTTATCAGACAAGCAATTCTTTACCAAGGGTTATTGTCCTCTAAATAATCAGATATATGATAAAAGCCCTTTGGATATATAGTATTCTTTACTATCTCTTTAATGGATTATCATAATATGTTAGATAGCTGTCGCCCGCGGTTTCACCCGCGTTCCCTAGGGATGTTACATTATTTTGTTCCGTCTATTATTAATAGTTTTCGCAGCTCACGCGGCTTAGCATTTTTTTGGGTAATTTTACACCTTGGGTACTATTATTATAGTTTTATTAGGACCGCTATTTTTTTCAATATTATATAGCCTATGTTTCCCGGGGATAGTGTAGCTTCCCAATGGTGAAAGAATTTCTGTAATCGGTCCAATAGTTTTTAAGTTTATTCGTTACGTTCGTTTCGTTAGGGAACGTGTACATTGCTCCTTAAAAGACTTTTCTTCAATAGCAAGTACTACAAGTAGTGCTTTACACAATGCACAATGAGGAAACAGCGTGAGGTAACTAAGCACAGTGACAGAGTATCACACTCATGGTGAAAATGAAATATTTATTGTAAAACAAACACATAAAACAATGTCATCCTTACAAAGTTTACAATTCGTCAGGCCAGTTGGCTTAGTGGTTAGCGTCTCTGACTGCCACGCCGAAGGTCGCGGCTTCGATTCCCACCCAGGACAAACATTTGTGTGCATGCACATGTCTGTTTGTTCTGTATCTGGTCGAAATATGTCTGCATTTAGAAAAAAAAATGTTGTATACGTAGTATATCAGTTATCTGGTTTCCATAGTACAAGTTCTGCTTAGTTCGGGACCAGATGGCCGTGTGTAAAGAACGTCCCGCAATATTTATTATTAATTATGTTACAAAGAAACAGATCATAATTTTGGTTGGATGGATGTCTGTTCCTCAATAGCGCCAGAACGGCTGAACGAATCTGGATGAAACTTGGCACCGAGATGAATTATAGTCTGGAACATCATATTGGATACTTTTTAACCCGGGGAAATGTTACATTTCCTGAAACGCGGGAAACAGCTACTATAAAATACATGAATTCGCTCACAACTATCTATCCTTTCTTGCTAAATCTGAAGGGTTTCTTAATAGATCCAGTTTCCTTGTAATTAATATGGTTTTATCACCTGAGGTCACAGTATCACTTATAACTGTGATATTGTTGGCAACATCTAGAGAAATTTAATTGGTTGAGTGTATTTTATTAATCATTATTAAAAATTATATTACAACATCTTATTTCAAATACTAAATAGTTTAGTCATGAAGCGGCCCTCTGGGTAAGCGCTGCAGAAGAAGACCGCTTATAAAATGGCAAGATGAGATCATTACGACGGCTGGTCATGCTTGGATACAGAAAGCCCAAGATAGGGAACTATGGAAATCCTTGGAGGAGGCCTTCACACGCGGAGGGGTTCTGGAAAAAAAATAAGTTAGAGCCTGCTACCATTTTATAGAAATTTAAATTAGTGTATAAAACGTAAAATATATTTAGTAAATAGCAAAGTAGGTTGAATTAGTATCTCATTTATTGATAAGTTTTTAATTTCCATGAAACATAAGGCTTTTTTTTTATTTATTTTATTTCAAATACAAAAATACTGATGTGTCGGCCACATTAATAACATCACATTGTCTGACAATGACAAGGCGGTGACCAATAACTAAGTGATCATAAAATAATTATTAGTATAGAAAGTGACGTAATTTATACCATTATTATTTTACTAATTGTGCCCCGGAGTATCACCCTCGTTTCTGAGTATTGTTACCTTTCGCCCGGGATAAAAGCATATACGTTAGTACAGTGCATGCTTTATCAGTGTGCCAAGCTGTATCAATAAGTGAGTGAAAGAGTAACAAAAATCCTTACATCTATATATTAATCCTCACAAAACAATAGTATTTATAATATTAGTAATTACGTTTAATATAATAATCAATAATGTTTTTTTTTTTATTCTTTTTACATTTTCTACGGACTCTTATTCCGTACTCTTTGAAGATTTTATGATAAATTATTATAAGATTAATTGTAATGTGTTTTTATAAATTAACATCTTTCCGCGCTTGTTCAGCTCCTTGTTATGAGCTGAGGCTTGTGATTCCTTAACACTAAACATATCATAACCGGGTCAAATGACCCATTTTGAACTTTGCTTTGAAAATGCACGTATCATCTTATTGCTTTTGCACATTTGACTTCATGACTTTTTCTTACTAATTAATTTACAATTATACTATTTCTTTTCCTTCCTAACAACCATATTTCATACATTCAAGCAGGAAACATAAAGTCACATTTGACCCGCTGTGGTAGAAATAGGTACAGTGTTGGTATGATTAGTGTTAATATATAGTTACATTCCATTTTTCTATTGTTTAATGCATGGATTTATTAATGATGTGTTAGATCATTTTATCTTCAATTTGCCTATTACCTTTTTGATGTTCGTAATATATTGGGTTTATTTGCCCACTAATTATTATCTAAACATTATTTTGTGTAACCTCGACATTTCGATCGAATTACATTGGCCGTGGTTTGTTCGTAAATAATACTCGATATTATATCGAAGAACATAAATTTTGTTAGATAAATACTATCTTTACTTTTATTACCTGTCCATGTCCAAATAATGTCTACCTTAGTCCTTCTTTAGTTAAGTTTCATAGTCCTTTGCTTTTTTTCTCACACTTTACACATATAACATATACATATACGAGTATTATGTAATATTTGTATGAAAATGAGTGTTGGATGTCCTAATAATTAAATTTTTTTTTCTTTACAAACATTGGACTGTTCACAAAATATTTTCTATTGAGAAGTAAATTCTCTTTATCTATCAACATAAATATCACATCCATAACCCCTTAAGATGTAGGCAGAGGTCTCAAGAATTTAAAAAACCACCTTTCACCGAAGACATTTTTAGTCCCATGCGGCTCACCGCATGATGATGCTCACATCATCGTCTTTCGAGTACGCAATGTATGTCTGAAAAAGTAACGACTGTTTTGCCTAACCCGGGTACCAAACCTCCAGTCTTTAAACTGAGATTTACACCCCTCGACTACCAAGGCGATTATCTATCAATATCTATTAATATATCCGTCCATTCTAATAAAAACCCGATATTTCAAAACTACTTCAAGACATCTTCAATACATACAATAAAAATGTCAGCGTGTCTGTGCACTGAATATTATATTTACTAAAATATTGTTTGAGAGGAATTTTAGAAAAGTATTATAACTTAAAATAAGGATAAATAAAACTGTCTACTTCAACATGCTAATCTCCAAAAGTACTGAACACATTTAACTAATTGGATTAAAAGATATCCTAATCAAATGAAAACATAATTTCGTATCTATGATATCTGTCTGTTTGTTATTGTTTCACGGCTAATCTTCCAAACAGATTTTGATCAAAATTAAAAGAAGATTAGCAATATCTACGAAGATTAACATAAGATACTATATATATATATCAGTAACACGGGTGAAACCGCGGGGCATATATAGTAGCAAATAACCTCGGCTATTTCTAGCCCTGTAAGCAACTTCAGCGCTTCAAAGCCGCGACGTCAACTGTGATAAAAGCCTAGATATAGAACCTCGATAGCTAATCTCATTACAGTTTATAGGCGTGATAACATTAAATGAAGGTATTTTTTGTGAGTAAATTTTGATGATATACAACCGAATTGATGACAGGTTAGCCACTCTGACTGGCCATTCGCAGGGCGCGGGTTAAATTTCCACCCAAGACAAATAACTGTGTACACTGTGCATGAACATGTCTGTTTTTTTTCTGTGTCTGGGTATAAATATCTATTTAAGTATGTACCTATTTAGAAAACAAAAGTAGTATACGTAGTATATCAGTTATCTGGTTTCCATAGTACAAGCTCTGCTTAGTTTGGGATCAGATGGCTGTGTGCAAACAATATTCCCGGATATTATTATTATTATTTTGCTAGCTACGTTTCAGCTACCTGTAAAAACTATTGAAATTTGTCTAAGATAACTAATTGACTCAGGCGTGACCTTGAGGAAATCCATTGTAAGATTATACAAAAACAAATATCTAGTAACAAATTCCGCTAACTACTAAGTCTCAAACATGAAATAAATTTGATTTTCTGTTGAATTTCCTTATTTCTTGCTATCTATATAGGAAAGGGCACTGACTTCTGTAACACAGGTGTGTATGCCTAGCTCAGAAGTCAGAGACTGTATTTAAATTGTGAAAGTTTATTTATGAGAATCAATTTATTATTGTTGTCTTGATAGAGGAGTTCCAGCGGAATTAGTTACTAGATATTTGTTTTTGTATAATCTGAAAATTGTCTAGTACTTTTGGAGACAATTGTATTCATACAGACAAATGGCCTGGAAAAAATTGTTTCAGCAATAAGGCCATCCAAATATTTTGTAGTTTTCTTTTTTTTAATGTGGTGTGAATAATAAAAAATATTTGAATTTTGTTTTTTATTTTTTACATCCAAAAACAACAGCTTGCGACAACAGCAACAAAATGCGAGACACTTGACTCAAACAAAAATAACCATTTCAAAAGCTTCATTCGCAAACGGATACCTGACTGAAAAAATGGTTTTTCACACACGAAATATTTTTAACGACCCATCTGTCGATACGCCACAATGGGGATAAAAGAGAAAAAAATTGTTTCACTATAAATGTCAGGCACTACTTGTAAAATAGTTTGTTGTTTTTGATTGATTTTATTGTACCACTTTGTTGGCGTGTTTAATCTATACTAATATTATAAAGGGGAAAGATTTGTATGTAAGTATGTTTGTTACTCTTTCACGCAAAAAGCTCTCTTGTACTATAAGTCTAGAAGAAGATTAGCTAAGCCGGGGGCAGACAAACGGACAGGTGGACGGACAATGGACATGGTAACTATAAGGGTTTCTTGTTGATTATGGAATCTTAAAAAATAAAATAAAAGAACTTAGGCGTCGGACGATTGGCGTTGATCGCACGATCGAATGATGCGTTTTCATCGCACGATGAAATTAAGCACAGAGATTTATTTAGAGTGTCCTAATTGAAGCTTACAAGTCATCGCACGACCACAGAAAATGCTTAATAACAATCGTGCGATGGATTCGATCGTGCGATAGTCCAATCAAAGCTACAAATTCTCGTTTTTTTGTGGTCTACGTCTTGTTTGGTCAATATTCCTTCAATTTTCAAAGCAATATTGGCAGTAAAAACTGTGCATCTCTGTTTTTACAGACAACAGCAAACGCCGTTGTGGAGACGGCGCGGCGGCATCGCGCGATGCTGGTATAAGCCATGAATCCGAAAGAACAGTTAATTTAACATTATGGTTAATAACAACATTTAGTAAATAGACTGATTATGGAAATAATCACTCTCATTGTTACAAATTAGGGCTGAGCTTGTGTTTAGTTACCTTGTCTCTGTCTAGCAACTGTCAAATTATATATGCAAGACTGTGACAGCAATACCGTTGAACCAAACCGCAGTCTACATGTTAATTTATCTAAATAAGTCGAGAATTATTTATAGGTACCATCAAAGATATATAAACCAAAGATGCGTCGTCCGCGCTCAGATATGCCAACTTTAAATTCTGGTAATTGACCTAATTCCATATTGCTCAATCTTAACGCAAGTAACGATGTATATTTATCTCCCTCTAACAACAGGTACACGTAAGGTGCCATTTATTTTTCCTTTCGCGCGTATAAGCTATCCAGTATACGCGCTGGTTTTGGGACCCGTGAAGTTGGTGAATGGCGTGTCTATACTATCATATATCATTGGGTCCCATACACCATTCTCTGTCTGCTCTGTTTCCAATTATTGAGGGTCGTATCAATATGTATACTTTATATCCATTCGGTGAAGAGATTTGGTGGGTTCTTTGCGAATGTGCAAGTAGGATAAATGCATAAATATGTACGGCATTTCTACAAATTTCCGTTTAAATTATGTTAAAACTACCCCTATTCCCGAGGGATGTTACATTTTCTCGAGATAAAAAGTATCTTATGCTGTAATTCAGGCTATAAACTCTTTATGTGCCAAGTTTCATCTAAATCCGTTTAGTAATTTTTTTGTGAAAGAGTGACAAACATTCAACCTTCCCCACAAATTTTCGCATATACAATGTTTTATTAAAATCCTTTTTAATATTGGAATTACGATTAATATAGTTGCACTGTGCTGACACCGAGTTAAAAAGAGCAATAACTACAGTTTTCAATTAATATCGAAATAAATTGAGAGCGGCTTGCTAGTAAAAATATAAAATATTGCACGCGTATAAAAACCAGACCTATCGCTATGCACGGAGAACTTAAAATTTGTTAACACTGGCATTATTACCGTGCTCTTCAATGATACATTATTTGTAAATTTATTCTGTTCCTTTTTTGCTAGTATATTTACATTTGATTCAATATTGATTATTAATATGTTACTATATTTATCAAAGACTGGTCGCTGTGGTTTAATTTGACCCTAATTCGTATGTTTTTCGTTTCGTTTATACAACTAAGGAACAAGCAAGCTGACGCCGCTCCGTCTGATGGTAAACGGTCACCACAGCTTATTGACGCTTGCAACACCGTGGGTATATCAACATTTTAACTCACAGTCTAGTGCAATATGCTTCAAGAGGTACAAAATTTTCTCTTCACGTATTAATATTATAGATTATACTTAAGAGATATTAAAACCAATAAAAAGCTTTGATTGTATGACACATGGAGTGTTTTTACGCAAACCGATAATCGCAATGGCCGATCCTGGTAGACACTTTTTTTTCATCAGACTAAAAGCGATAAATCTTCATAATGTCATTCTCATTCTGAAATAAAATTAATGAATGAAAGCTCAAAGCATCTGAAATCTCGGAGCTTTGAACGATATTACTGCTGATTTCCAGATTTTAGTTCGTTGACTTTTCCATGATAATTGTTAGGGTCTGGTTAAAGAAGAAAGAAGTTTATTTGAATTTCGTTTGTAATTTTGGATGGGCTTATTGACTTAGTGGTTGAAGACCCTAGCTGCCATGCCACAGGTCACGAGTTAGGTTCTCATCTATGACAATCATTTGTAGGCATGTCTGTTCTGCGCCTAGAAGTATGTATTTTGGAAAACATAATATTATATTAGATATATCAGATATCTGGTTTCCATAGTACATACGTGTTCTGCTTATTGTGTTGGGAATCAAATGACCGTCTAGTAGAATGTCGTATGATATTTAAAATTATGTATTAGTAAGGTGAAAATCTAAGTTAATAGGTAGGAGCGTACCTCTCACTCGATTGCGTAGTTAACGAAAGAGACAGAGTATAGAGGCTGCGACGAAACACCGTCGAGCTAGTGTCATTTATTTTATAGAATCAAACCCCTGATCTTGCTACGCTTGATAAGTTAACCTGTTCTAGCTCTTTATTTTCAAACTGTGTGTACGAATCGAAAATAAAAGCTATCTATTGTTTTTATACTTCATCATTATCGCTTTCATTTCCTAATATTACCTAAACTCGCACCTAAACTTGCATTAGTGGCCAGATTTTATCATATTAGCTATCCCCCGCGGTTTTACCCGCGTTCCCGTGGGATTTCACATGTATTATACATAAAAACCTTTCTCTTTAATCATTATATCTATTAAAAAAAAACCGCATCAAATTCGTTGCGTAGTTTTAAATATTTAAGCATACATAGGGACATAGGGATATAGGGACAGAGAAAGCGACTTTGTTTTATACTATGTAGTGAAGATACAGCTTTGGCCTCCGATTTCAACCACATTCTCAAGGGATTTAACGTATCCCTTTGTCCATTTGGAATAATGTACTTCTCTTCTGTTATCTTTATAATATAAGATTTTATGTTATTAAACTATAGTGACTGTAAGTTTGTTTATTACGCTTTACCGCGAAAACTACTAAACCGATCATCATGAAACTTTGTACACATATTCTTGGACGTATAAGAAGTAACATAGGATACTTTTACGGTGGGAAATTTTTACATCCCTCGGGAACGCGGGTGAAACCGCGGGGGACAGCTAGTATATCGATAAACCGTCTATAACCGTCGCACCTTATCTCTGAACGGTAGAACTTGTCGATACTAAATGGGCCAGACGTTATGTTCTATATAAATTGCCAGTCTGAAGTCTGCATTACTCTGCAATACTGTAGTAAATTGCCAGAGATTATGGTATTACCTTCGATTTATCGAGATAAGTCGAAAGTTATTGGTTTATTTAAATGGAAATGGAAATTTACGGTAAAAAAGGGTGGTTAATCAATTCAAATAATATCCAAGCATTTTTATAAATTGATATTAGCTCTGCTGGTTAATGGTTCAATAAACGTACGTAAAATTGTTTTTTTTTATACTACTAAGGTAGCAAACAAGCTGACGGCCTGTCTGATGGTAAACCGATAGTAACGAAAAAAGTGAAAAATGGTTGGCAAATTTTGAAACGGACTACATACGAATATGTATTTAAGTTGTTTTTGTCGACCGACAGACAACCGGACGGTCCACTTAGTGGTAAGTGGTCACCGCCGCCTTTGGATATTTACAACACTAGGGGCATCACCAATGCGTTGTCGGCCCTGAGACGTGAAGTTGTTAAGTAAAAAAAAATATCCTGGGACATTCTTTACACACGGCCATCTGGTCCCAAACTAAGCAGAGCTTGTACTATGGAAACCAGATAACTGATATACTACATATACTACTTTTTTTTACATTTTTCTAAATACATACTTATATAGATATTTACACCCAGACACAGAACAAACGGACATGTTCATGCACACAAATGTCTGTCCTGGGTGGGAATCGAATCCGCGGCCTTCGGTTTGGCAGTCAGAGCGTTAACCACCAAACCAACTGGCCTGTCAAATCTCATATGCCTGTAATTTCACCGGCCCCTTTACCTTTCTAACCGAAACACAGTAATACAAGTGCACTACTGCTTAACGGCGGAAATGGGTAAGGTCGTAGTACTTCCCCAGACGAACTCTGCACTAAGAGCTCTACTACTCAAAAAGTTAATAAATAAAGTTAATAAAAGATTTTAGAAACCAAAGTTGTTGTATTCATCCGTCCATATGCCCGCTATCCGTATGTTCGTCCATCTGCCATGGGGCTGTATCTTTTGCACCATAATAGGTAAATACTTGAAATTTACAGAGTGTGGGGTGTACTATAGCCGCTATGACAACAAATCATAAAAGTAAAATAAAGCCTTAATTTGTTTGGGCAAATCCGATTCGCACTTAGCAATTTTTGAATACCAATCGAAACATAAAGAGAAAATTTTATGCCACTGCGTCATTATGGTGCCACAACGCAGTATTTTCAGCGGTTCGTTTAGTTATATTTGACATGCAGCCATATATTTTATTGATTTTAGCACCTACTATCCTACTTCCCTACTAAAATTATAAATGTGTTGTTAAATTGTTTGTTACGATTTCACGCGAAAACTACCTAACCGATCATTCCGAAACTTTGTACGCATAATCTTGGAGGTATAAGACGTCATATAGGATACTTTTTATTTAAAAAAATAATAAATTTTTCGAAAGATAGTAAAATTGTTACTCAAAAAATCTCAAAATCTAGCCACTTCAACGCCATCTAGCATTCCAATAACGAAGTTCCAAGAGTTTCTTTGACGCACCATCACCTCAAAAGTACTGAACATATCAGGATGGGACTGCTACCATTCATCGAATTTTTCGTATATGGTTGTAGGCTATATATGAAATCGATAAACGCGGATGAAACCGCGGGGGACAGCTAGTAATATTATTAATGCGAAAGTTTGTATGTATGGATGTTTGTTACTCTTTCACGCAAAAACCACCAAACGGTTTTGTATGAAACTTGGCACGATAGATACGATATTGTTTGTGCCGTAAAATGAAAATATTACATCCCGCGGGGGACAGCTAGTTTTAATATAATTCTATTACCTATTGTACTATATAAATATGTATTTAGAAAAATAATATATTTATGTGGAGTTAATCAGTTATCTGGTTTGGAAACCATACCATATATACAATAACACTTTTTACTACAGATAATACAAACTCTGCTTAGTTTGTGATCAGATGACATTTTATAGACGGTATAAAAAATGTCCATAGATATTTAAAACACTACTGGCTATAGGCATTAGCAATAAATGTAGATCTTAGAGAGATCTGAGACGGAGGTCAATTGCAATCCCGTCATATTTTAAAAAAAAGAAGCATAAATAGCATTTGAAAAACTCGGAGGAAACCCATTTGACATTCTAATTAGATAATCTAATCAGCATGTAATAAAAACCATACCCGCTCTGGTTACTTAGCGGTGCCATAAAATGCAACAAGTGAACCCTGAAACTACAGCAGTGCATATAATAATAATAATAAATAATAAAAATGTTTATTTCTGTATCCAAGGTTTACAATTTAAAATAAAGGTTGGGACCTTCTTTTAAGTACAGCAATACTTGTGTCAGAAGACCCCGCTCTTCAATAGCCATAATATAAGGTTAACACATGGTACAGGTAAGTAAAATTAGATACTAAAATGTATATAACACTTTTTTCACTAGACACCATCAAGCTCATTCAGTATTCACGAGGTATCTATAGGTAGTCGCTGAGTTTAATACAAGCACAAACAAGCGGTATCTGTGATACGTCGGCTGTAAGGCTGGTCAAACGCTTGCGATAAATTTCTCTGTCAAATTATTATAGGTTATTAAGAAACTAGAAAATCGAATGTATCCTCGGAATTTCTTAACGTTAATAAAAGCTGAAGTTACACATTATAACATTAGCTATCTTCCAGTGAGAGGTCTGTCCAAATCAGTTAAGCCGTTTTTGAAAACCGTAAGGATATACAAAAATATGCACATCGATACCTATAATTAGCAGAAAAATACCGCAAGCTTTTTAAAATCATATTCAAATTAGATCTTATTGCATACATAATTAAGTTGTTTTTATTAATAAGACATTAATTTCATTTAGATATTAATTTAAGTGCCACATATAATGATTTAAAATAAACAATAATAATTTAAATTAAATATTTAAAAAAATATTCGACGTGTGGTATAGCAGCAAAATGGTCTCGACTCAGCATATATCTACTGTGATACTTTTCTCATCTTAACAAAACGCAATCGATAAATAAATAAATAAATATCCCGGGACATTCTTTACACACGACCATCTGGTCCCAAACTAAGCAGAGCTTGTACTATGGAAACTAGATAACTGATATACTACTTTTTTGAAAACATACTTACACACACAGAACAAACAGACATGTTCATGCACACAAAGGTTTGTCCTGGATGGGAATCGAACCCGTGACCCCCACCAAGCCAACTGGCCTGTCAAATCGCTAGTTTATTAACAGCCTAACCTAAGGTATTGCTTTCAGTGTATGTAACGCAAATTCGTGTGATGAATCAGTAATTGGCTCCCTTTGGTACTGTCCTTTGAAGTTTAGTTACTACAAAATGAACTTTATTACCAAGGCAATAAGGATCCAATAATATGCAAGTTAGAATATGTTAGATATTGTAGTTTGATGTTAATAGTTATAGATGTGTAAATTACAAACATTTGTTGATGCTGTCATTTGATACGGGTTGTTTATCTATGTGATGTAGGGATCAATTTGATAGACTGGACTGTTTTGGGGTTGACTTGGCCGGACCAAAGGTTTAGGATCTTGTTTAAATTTTAGTGCAAAATCATGTCTGTTTGTTCAAAATTCAAAACCATTTATTCAGTTTAGGTCCTCAGAAGGCACTTATGAAGGTCAAATTTAAAGTTACTGAAGCTACTACCGGTTCGGAAGTCAGCCTTCAACTGAGAAGAACCGGCAAGAAACTCAGCAAGGTTACATTCTTTTTTATTTTATTAAATTCTTTTTTATCTATTCTGACTTTTTGGCTATTTTATAACATCAATTTTATATTTAACAATTACAAAATACTTAATAAAGCTAACATTCAAAAACAAGAAAAAAAAACAAAAAAAAAGAAATAACAAGACTACAAAATAGAAAATGACAATAATTACTTACAACTTAAACAAGAAAATTAGAGGTGCACTGTGCAGAGAGCAGCTATTTCCATACATTTTTATCTTCAATATAATGAACCACCTTGTAATACGCTTTTTCTTTCAAAACTTTCCTAATATAATTTTTAAATTTATGATCAGACATTTTGGTTACTGAAAGCGGTATCTTATTATAAAATCGAACACAATTACCAAGAAATGACTTGTTTACTTTAGTTAGTCTAAAATATGGAACAACTAACTTCTCCCTTTGTCTTGTATTAATATTATAATGTTCTAAGTCTAGTTAGTATTAACAAAAAATCCTATAATAATAATAATAAATTTATTCACATAAATAATCTTACACAATTTAAATTCAGTCTCTGACTTCTGCGCTAGGAATACATACTTGTGTTACAGAAGCCAGTGCCCTTTCTTATTAAAACATACTCAATCTAAAATTTATGTAAATAAAAGTTAACTTATTCTATATACAAATGATTCTGTGTATGGTGGGGTGTTGCGTGTATGTGGAGTAGACGTGTGAGTGAATGTATATGTGTAGTGTGTGTATGTATCTGTAGTGAGTGTTTACGTGTTTAAAGTGTAGCTGTGTGTTATTTGAACTATATCTAATTTGTCCTATGGAAACCAGAAAGCTGATATGCTAAATATACAACGTTTTTTTTTTTATTCATACTTATAAAGATATTTACACCCAGACATCTGTGTCTGCTTGTCAGAACAGAATGTTCATGCATACAAATGTTTGTCCTGAGTGGGAATCAAACTCGCGATCTTCGGCTTGGGAGTCAGAGTCGCTAACCACCAAGCCAACCGGTTCGACACGTGTTTCGCTTCTACATGAAGCATCTTCAGGACGTATTCTCTTTTCTGTATAATCTTATAATGGATTTCCACAAGGCCACGCCTGTGTCGGTTAGTTATTTATGTCTAGTTGTAAAAAAAATGATTTTAAAAGAAATATTAGGATTTTAAACGAGTGAGCTATTTTTGTCGTAAAGTTAGAGTAGTAGATCTCTTAGTGCAGAGTTCGTCCGGGGAAGTACTATCACCTTAAATAAAACTTGATCCGTCCAATGTTTTTCGCCAAAAATTCAAAATTCAAAACCATTTATTCAGTTTAGGCCCTCAGAAGGCACTTATGAAGGTCAAATTTAAAGTTACTGAAGCTACTACCGGTTCGGAAGTCAGCCTTCAACTGAGAAGAACCGGCAAGAAACTCAGCAAGGTTACATTCTTTTTTATTTTATTAAATTCTTTTTTATCTATTCTGACTTTTTGGCTATTTTATAATATCAATTTTACATATTTTTATATTTAACAATTACAAAATACTTAATAAAGCTAACATTAAAAATAAAAAAGAAATAACAAGACTACAAAATAAAAAATGACAATAATTATGTAATAAGACCGCGTGTAATGTGTATTTTATCTCATTCAGTCATAGATTTACATGCATAATAACACCAATATTTTAGTAATGAATTTGTGCCCGATGTGCGGAAAAATTTAGTAGTCTTTTTTAGAAGTCTTTGTCAAAGTAGATATTTACTATCGTGTAAGTGCAATCAACAACAGAAAGAAAGCGGTGTTTAATTAAAAATTCGAGTAGTAGAGCTCTTATTGCAGAGTTCGTCCGGGGAAGTACTACCACCTTACCCATTTCTGCCGTGAAGCAGTAGTGCACTTGTATTACTGTGTTTCGGTTAGTAAGGTAAGGGGGCCAGTGAAATTACAGGCACATGAGACTTAACAACTTCACGCCAACGCATTGGCCTAGTGTTGCAAATGTCCATAGGCGGCGGTGACCACATGTGGTATAAAAAAATTAAAAAAACATCTGATAAAGTGGTTGATGACACTAACCACTATAACCACTATAAAAGAGTTAAAAGTACATGTAAAGACGATCTAAATTAGTCTGTAAAGGCTATAAATAAAAAGTCTATTTCTGAAAGTACCCAATGTATTATTTTTGGATCTGGGATTGGATCCCAAAATAATTTGACCCTAAATAGACATTTATTTTTGTTTATTTAACGCTGGATACCAATGAGGGCATGGAATAGGTAGACCTTTTTAATAAATACCGTAATACGCAGCTTTAAATTTGCCCTTCGCGGGCCTAAACTGAGTAAATGGTTTAGATTTGTTTTTTAATTTGGACATTTAAATTTTTTTTAATGTTGACATAAAAATGTGAAAACACTACCTACCTACCATAACTACATGTGTTATACCGTACATATTCATAACAATTATTAAAAATTAAGAAAATGTATAGTGAAGGTAACGTCATTATATTTATTTCTCTAAATAAATCTGACAGTAAATCACGGGAACCTATATTTTCTTTAAATTGCACGACTTGCTATATTTCGATAAAAACAGAACAAAAAATTCAAAACTATATATTAGGTTTAGGCCCGTGGTGGGCACTTATGAAGGTCAAAGTATATCTTCATATATAAAAGGAGAAGCTGACATATTAACGCAGGGCCTAAACTATAAAGGTTATTAACTTCAAATTTTGCACAGGGGTTCCATTTATAACGCAGGGGAGCACTTAGAAAGGATTTTTTAAAAGTCACCCCCTAATGAGGTACAACGGGAGTGCAAAAATTGTATGAAACAATATGTTTTCTTGGTCTGATCAACTTCAAAGTAAACGCAGGTGAAACCGCGGGAGACAGCTATGTGGTACGTATATATTTATAATATATAATATGTTGATTATTTAGATTAGTAATAGGCCAGTTCAGCTGTCAGTTAATTGGTAAAGGTAATACGTGCGTAATTATTTAGGCACTAGTAATTCATGAAGTGATTAACATATTTAAAATTTGTCAATGATTTGAGCTAATTATATAACTAATATGCATGGCAAAATATTTATTAAAAAATAAGTACAAAATGTACTTTAGCAAATTTGAGTTTATATTTATATGAACGGTTACAGAAACAGCCCCCTTATTCAGCTAATACAAACTTCGTCGGCGAGCCGCTTCACGGAGGCCTCGGAGAGCGTTTCTCTCACGTGATTAGTAGTATTAGCGTAGTAAGTGACAGAGGCAGAGCATAGAGGTCGCGACGAAACATCCTCGAGTTAGTGTTATTTTCCTTACAGAATCGAGCCCCAGAACTGAAGCTATGTGTATCCTACTAATATTATAAATTCAAATGTTTTTATGTATGGATGTTTGACCGGACAAATTTATAGCACATAGATAGAGCATATCCTGGATTAACATATAGGATACTTTTTATCCCGAGGAAATGTGACATCCCTGGGGAACGTGGGGGATAGCTATTTTGAAATAAATCCTAAAAGAAGAAACCTTTATTTTGTTAAACAATACACTCAATTACTTTAGTGCAGTAATTTTTTTTTTGTATTTTATGATTAAAATAAAATCTTGTAGTTAGTTTTTCTTTTCTCACCTAATTCCTTTGCAAGCAAAATTAGTATGCATCAAACTATAAATATGAAATGTAACATTTGGATGAAAACAAAAGGACATTCAAACCATGACGAAACTGTAGAGGCTTCGTAGCGTAACCGTAGGCGTTCGTAGCAATATCGTAGCGATGTGCTACGTGGCTACGATAAGGCTTTATTGTACTTTGATTGATTGACAGATATCGATAGGAGTAAATTAGTTATCGCCTCAGTGGTCGAGTGTCATAGAGCTCAGCGATAAACACGATGGTCCTGGATTCGATTCCCGGGTCGGGCAAGGTACTTTCTTAGTTAAGATTTTTTTTTAAAAGGGCTCTTGAGAAGCTCTAAGGACAATGCTCACTATGTGTAAACCTTGCGACTTAAAATAACTTTGGTGGGATGTGGATGCAATTACTGTTACGTCTGCATCTATGGGATAACGGGCGTGAATATATATTATTTTTAAATTTGTAAGCCATCTGAAAATCTTTACTGTTCTTGGTATATAAATTTACGGTTTTCTAGAAACAAAAAAACACGTAGGTTACTGTTACTTATTTTTATTTTATTATAACGCTTTTATTAGCTTCATACCTAAGTATGTTAGTATGTAACGGAATCTTAGAACATGATTTTGACCCCCTTCAAGACGTTGGATTAACTTGAAATTTGGCATATTTATTAAGGACCGATGACAATTCAATATTTGAAATAGTTTGACCCGTTATCCTTACTAGGATAATCACGATTAGCTTTAACTATAAAAATAAAAATAAATAATAATTAAAAAAAAACTTAAATATATTTTTTTCTTATTTACACTATTCTTAATTCAAATTTATTTTCTATTTTTTAGTTTTTTTTTAAACTATTATTTATTTTATTTTTTTAGTTAAAGCTATACGTGATTATCCTAGTAAGGATGACGGGTCAAACTATTTCTAATATTGAATTGTCATCGGTCCTTAATAAGTATTATGCTACTAGCTGTCCCGCGTGGTTTCACCCGCGTTCCCATGGACGGATAAAAAGTCATATGTGCTATTCTAGACTAAAATCTATATCTGTGTCAATTTCATTGCGATCCATATAGGCATTCAGGCATGGTTGAGTAACAAACATCCCTCCATACAAACTTTCGCATTTATAATATTCTTTATTGTTCTCTCATTTATAGTAGTAGTAAGATTCTGATCTGAAAAATGACACTAACTCGAGGATGCTTCGTCGCGACCTCTATGCTCTGTCTCTGTCTACGCAATACTAATCACGTGAGTGATAAGCTCTCCGAGGGCTCCGTGAAGCAGCCCGATGAAGTTTGTATTAGCTGAATATGGGGGCTGTTTTCGTAATTTGTAACCTTACTTCATTTCATTTCATTTCTACTTGTAGTACTTGCTACTAAAGAAAATCTTTTGAGGAACTGTTAGCGACACGATGGTTAGCACCACCGCACACTCGTTACAATTATTTTATATAAAAGGGCTAACTATACACCTATAGGGAACACCTATGCGTTTATTTACTTATTGTTACATTTGTATATTGTTAGATGCTACATGTATGCTAATTTGTAAAAATATTATTATGTATGTGGTCTATTGGTAATAAAAAAAAGATTACTATCGCGAATGCGTGCAGAGATGTCGCAGGATAAATGACTGGTGGAGGGGGGCGCGAACCGAGGGTATATAAGCGTCTGCTGTTACTGTATATTGTAATAAATATATTACATAATATGTAATAAATACAATTATGTATATTATTAATATTGTTATATTTGATATTTATGTTTTTTAAATTAAAATTCAAACTTTATTATATTTGATATTTATGTTTTTTAAATTAAAATTCAAACTTTATTCTTTCTTTTTTAAGTCTTTCTAATAATAGAAATATCATGCCATTTTCTGCGCGGAAGCTAGACAGGAGGTCAGGTAAGTTTACTTTAAATAAATAATACATTAAGTACAAAAATATTTAAATTTGAGATAATAAAATAGGTAAAAAATCAGAATACATACAATTTGTATGAAAATATAAAAATAAAATGTAACCTTGGAGAGTTGCTTGCCGGCTCTTCTCAGTTGAAGACTGTCTTCCGAACCGGTATTGGCTTTAGTAACTTTAAATTTGACTGTCATAAGTGCCTTTATTGCCGAATTTTTGAATTTTTTCCTCATGCTGTTTTCCTTCACTAAAAGCTCAAGATGATTGTACAATTCTAAATTGTTGTTAAAGTCGAAAAAAAAAATACAAAAAAAAATTAAACATATAATGGAAATGTGTTCTGTTACTGATACTGGACCACCAAAATTTTTTTGTGCATTGCTTAAAACATCTTCCTGTATAGATATTTACACCCAGACACAGAACAGACATGTTCATGCACACAAATGTTTGTCCTAGGTCGGAATTGAACCCGCGACCTTTAACTAGACAGTCAGGGCCGCTAACCACCAAGCCAATTGGCCTGTCAATATATTAAAAATGAGAAAGTGAGTTTATTAGTTACCTCCTGACGCCTCAACGACACATGTTGCCCAAGGAAGGTTGAAGCCACCTGGAACTGACACCTCCAAGGCAATTGGGATGTGTCCTATATTAAAGATAAATTTTATCAAACACTAACCAGTGTATTGAACATGCCAAAATTCATTCGCCAATTCATTATCGACCCTGAGACATGAATTAGTTAAGTCTCATGTGCCTGTAATTTCACCGGCCCCCTTCACGTCGGAAACGGGTAAGGTGTTTGTACTTCCCTGGACGAACTCTGCATTTTTTATAAATATTATTTCGTATTCCGCGGTTTCACTTGCATTATAAATTACCGTTTGTAGAACGTTTGTCTCTTAGTCCGAAAGTTTGTCTCCAACAGGGGTGCGATTCTGTAAGGAAAATGACACTAACTAGAGGATGTTTCGTCGCGGCCTCCGTACTCTATCTCTGTCGCTAACTACGCTAATACTACTAATCACGTGAGAGATAAGCTCTCCGAGGCCATGTACACAAATGTTTCTCCTAGGTGGGAACATAAGTATAGTATAATGAATACCTTTCATCTCAGTAAAACCATAGCATCCTTCGGGAATGCGGGCAACCAATGACAGGAAACCGGTTGTAAATAAAAAAATATTCTCTTCTCGCGTAACATATTATTGTCTATAGTTTGCCAATGTCCCATTAAAAAGAAGCCCCTGTTAGTGGCACATCTTTCTCATTTATCCCCGACGTCGGCTCCAGACAGCTTGCGGATCGTTTGAGATCGGAAATAATTAGTACGCAAGCCGAACGACCATAACTTTGTTGAAATATAACCTTGTTTTGTTTTTTTATCAACATCGGGACGAACGTATGTGTTTGAAGTTAAATATGTTACTGCAGATGAGAAATGTTATGATACAGCAAGCGAAAAAAATTAAATATAAAGTATAATTATTATATTATTACATAAATTTATTTATTTATTCATATAAAAAATTCCACAGCACTTCAATTCTAAGAGAGTAATGAAGATATGACTGATTCAATAGTCAATTATAGATTAAAATTTTACTTATTAACTTAATATTTAATCAGGTATATGTTTGGGTGTGGGTGCGTAATACATATATCTATGTATATGGAAAATAAGGTTCTTTTGGCGCACCATCACCTCAAAACCGTTGAACATATCGGGGTGGGACCATTCGACGCGGAAAAAAAAATGTTTGATTTTTTGAAATAAAATTAATGTTAATTTACATTTTGACGTCTTTGTCTCTCTTTTTTTTGTTTTTGTCATGGAGAGATGAAATCCGAAAATAAGAGTTATGATTATTTTAGGGCAGACATTTAGGTTTGTGTGAGGGATTATATGAATAGGAGGGCTGAATGGAAGTGACCACAAATGGGAACAGGTCAGGCAGATGATTCAATTTGAAACTAATAACGTAGGTTTTTTGAAGTGAAAACTTTAAGCACCATTGTGATTTGAAACTCGATGAAACGAAAAAGCGACACACAAAAGAAACAAACATACACATCTATAGGATTGCAGGTATATAAATGTTCTGAAGGTTCTTTAATTAATAAGCGATGCACTAATTTTTCTAACACTTCTTTTTTACTAATTTAGTATAAAAAAAGATTGTGTGGTTTTATGAAACCACGGTAAAAGTGAAACTTTTTTTCACATAATTTTTCACATTATAGACATTAACTAAATTTTTTTGGAATAATATTCCATTAATGGTATAAAAATCGCTTTATCAATCTTAATTTTACACTTGGAAAATTGGAATGTTAATGGGAAATAATAAAAGTAGACTAAATCTCCAACTAATATTTTTATTGAACTCTGTGCCTTAGAGTACGACATACATAATACTTAACAATTATATACACATATTAAAAAAACTGAAAACAATATTTTTATTATCGTTGAGTCATTTTGAAAGCCTTTTACTTTATCCCTACTCCGCGGCCGACCGTCACGCGACATGCAACACACAGATCAAAAGGTTTGAGATGATCTAATAAAAGTTTCACTTTAAAAACAAGATAGTGCATTATGTTGAAGATAAGGATGTATGGAAATATCTGCTCTCTGCCCGGTGCACCTCTATAGTGTATGTTTAGGTTGTAATTATTGTTATTATCTAAATTATTATCTTGTTTTTTTTTGTTTTTGATTGTTACCTATATTATGTACTTTGTAAATGTTTGATATAAAAAAATATCCAAAAATTCAGATTAGATAAAATTTATAAAATCATTTTTCAAAAAATGAAAAATATATCCTTGCTGAGTTTCCTGACGGTTCTTCTCAGTTGACTTGCAAGCCGGTGGTAGCTACAGTTACTTTAAATTTAACCTTCATATGCCCTCGGCGGGCTTAACAGAATTCTAAACAAATCCAAATTAAAAACCATTTATTCAGTTTAGGCCCTCGGAAGACACTTACGAAGGTCAAATTTAAAGTTACTGAAGCTACAAATATTTAAATGGTTTTTGAATTTTGAATGATAGTGTAAGTACTTATTTCCTAACTGTGTTGTAATAAAAGGTACAAAATGTATTAATAATAAATATTGTACACATTTTCTAAGTATAAGTTTAGAAAAATCGAACAAAACATATTTTTCGGGAACCATAAAGTAAGGCAAAAACGACAATTTGAATATTACGTGCAAACAATTTTAAGCGCCCACATCCCACCAAACGCTTGCGCAAAAAAAAACGTTTGAACTCTAATATCAACATACATAAGGCTCACAGTCGATTGACAGTCAGTCAGGTGTAAAGTTCTGCTCGCTTGGAAAGAACGACCGATTACCTGCGAATCGAGCGAACTTTTTTCTCCAAAGTAAATACTCCATATGATTTCCTTATCTATTCCAGAGTGAAGTGAGGATATTTTTGCCATTTGTTACGGTACACTGTGTTGAATATATTTGCGGTTTTGATAAATAGAAATAATAAATAAGCAAAATAATACAGTTTCAAAGGAATTGAGTTTTATGTAATGTTAGGCTTTTTTTTTATGTTAATCTTATATACATTAAATTTAAATACCCTGGGACATTCTATATATAAGGCCATCTGGTCTCGATTAAACAGGGCTGGTGCTATGATTATCAAAAAAAATATTATACTACAAAATCATCTTTATTTATATATATAAGATATCAGTACACCTACTTGATTCCACCCCGTGGTTTTACCTGACAACCTTAGATTTTCACAGAATCATGAGTATTCTATGTTATTCTAAAACATGTTCTATGTGTACCTTAAATAACATTCAAATCCATTCAACAGTTTATCTGTGATTGAATCACAAACATCCAAGCATTAGCATTAAAACATATGTATATATATATATACATATGTATATATATATATACATATGTTTGCAAACACAAAAAAACATACATATTTATTTTGCATTTTGGCAATATATATATATATATACCCGATATAAAAGTTCAATCAAAAGCTAATTTCACTGCAAGAATTGAACACACAACTCTCATAACAGTATTCGATGTAACTACCACTGAACTATAAGTAATAATCTGTATTAACTTGTGGCGACATCAATGAACACGCCAACAATCTTTCACCGCTCGCACCACGCGGCGACATCTATGAACGAGTAGAAACACGAGAGAATCCTACATCGCGCTATCAAGATTCACTCAGGGTTTTTTTAAATTTGGGAGAGAGATATAGGTACTATTGTCTGGAATAGCACATGGTCATAAGCTGCTTTTATCCGGGGAATATGTAACATCCCTTGGGAAAACGCAGGGTACAGCCTATTATATAAGACTAGCTGTCCGTCGCGGTTTCATCCATGTTCCTGAGGGGTATCATAATTGCTAGAGATAAAAAGTTTTCCATGTGTTATTCCAAGTAACAATCTATGTGCCAAGTTCCATTCAAAACCGTCGGATGATTTCTTTGTGATAGAGTAAAATCATCCATACATATAATAAATTCACAAACAGACGGACCTCCTGATTGTCACCGCCGCTTGGGCTAACCTATTTATGTATTATCTATATACAGCATGTTACAAAACTACCCATAAAGCCGAAAGGAGGTTAAATGGGGCCTTATAACGAGTCTATAACAATATTTAAGAACCGTAGTAACGCTGTATAACATACCCCTAACAAAATAAAACTATTAAAGTAGTCAATTATTAGGTAAAGCAGGTAGGCCTTTCTGTTAAATAATCTGTGCCTTTACCATGAGTTTTTAACGTAAGCACTCGCTAGCGACGGCGTAAAACATTTCTATGGCAAATATGTACAGCGCCACTAGCGGTCACGTAAAGAACTAAAATCGATAGGTAAAAAACCTATCGAAATGTAAACACAAGCGAGTAACGTTTGCTATAGAAATTCGGTACCATGAGTCACAAATTTGACAGTTGCTATCGAGAAATACTGTATCGATAGTAGTTTACTCGCTAGTGACTAAAGTAAGTTTCGATAGCAACTCATGGTAGAGGTACTGGTTCACTAACATGACAGCTTACTATCTATTCAACTAAGTCAACTAAGCTATTATCGCCACAATAATTTCTCACAAACTTTCACATTCATAATATTAGTAGTTTATTTTTCAGTGCAATTGAATACCTATTTACTCATTTTATAATTGATCCAATTATACTCAAGGTATTATCATGACAAGAATACACCCGTCAACTATCGAGTGACATGTTTATTGTCCTATCGAATAGGACTTGCGTGTGGATGTCCTATTGTATTGTCGTATCCCTAATGTCGCTACGACCTCGGGTGACATTCAGTCTCAATGGATATTAGATTAATTTAGCCTTGAAGACAGTAATGGTAGAATGACTATATCTATGGTAAAGGTAGGGTTGCCACAATTTTGTGTTAGCTATAACTGAATCTTTCCGTCGAATGGCATGAGGAATAGTGGTTTAGAATTGTACAATCAGCTTGAGCTTTTAGTGAAGGAAAACAGCATGAGGAAAAAATTCGGCAATAAAGGCACTTATGACAGTCAAATTTAAAGTTACTAAAGCCAATACCGGCTCGGAAGACAGTCTTCAACTGAGAAGAGCCGGCAAGCAACTCTCCAAGGTTACATTTTATTTTTATATTTTCATACAAATTGTATGTATTCTGATTTTTTACCTATTTTATTATATCAAATTTATATGTTTTTGTACTTAATGTATTATTTATTTAAAGTAAACTTACCTGACCTCCTGTTTAGATTCCACGCAGAAAATGGCATGATATTTCTAATATTAGAAAGACTTAAAAAAGAAAGTATAAAGTTTTAATTTTAATTTAAAAAACATAAATATCAAATATAACAATATTAATAATATACATAATTGTAATAGATTAAATCGTTGTTGGAAATATCATTTTTGATGTCAAAAGTTTTGACAAACTTCACCAATAAGCAGTATAATTTTAAACTAAAATTTGGTGACAGCCCTACTAACCCACAGGGATGCGCTGGACAGACACTGATGCCTTGGCGTATTAATCTACAAAATGATATCAAAGCATTTCCAGGGGGATCTATCAGCTAATAATTTAAAAGCTTGATTTTGTTATTGTTAAGGCTACACGCCATGCCTTCCGAGGGCCTAAACTGAATGAATGGTTTTGAATTTTTTTGAACCAGTGGATAATTTTTTTTTATACCAAGTGGGTCGACAAACAGACGGTCCTCCTGATTGTCACCGCCGCTTGGGCTAACCTATTTATGTATTATCTATATACAGGATGTTACAAAACTACCCGTAAAGCCGAATGGAGGTTAAATGGGGCCTTATACGAGTCTATCACAATATTTAAGCACCGCAGTAACGCTGTATAACATACCCCCAACAAAATATAAATAATTTTTATAAATGAAAAATAGAAAAACTATTAAAGTAGTCAATTATTAGGTAAAACAGGTACGTAGGCCTTTCTGTTAAATAATCTGGTTCCCTAACATGACAGCTTACTATCTATTCAACTAAGCTATTATCGCCACAATAATTTTTTTATACCACATGAGCCGACAAATAAGCACACTGTCCACCTGATGGTAAGTGCTCACCGCCACCTATGGATATTTGCAAGACTAGAGCATCGCCCATGCGTTTTCGACCCTGACCCTCATGTGCCTGTAATTTCACCGGCCCCTTTACCTTTCTAACCGACAGTAATAGAAGTGCACTACTGCTTCTCGGCAGAAATGGGTAAGGTGGTTGTCTTTGCCCGGTTGCACATAGACTCAGTATATCATTTATCTGGTTACCGCACCGCATTAGAAGATTGTCCTAGGATATTTATAATAATTTAATAGACATTGTTTTTATATTATCGATTCGTATTAAATATCCTGTGATATTCTTTTACACACGGCTATCTGATCCCAAACTAAGCAGAGTTTGTACTATGGAGACTAGATAACTGATATAGTACATATACAACTTTTTTATTTTTCTAAATACATATATAGATATTTACACCCAGACACAGAATAACGTGTGTGTACTTATGTACGCACGTAAGAAGTTATACCCGAAATTATGATGAGAAAAACTGCACTAAAAGCATTTTTACTATTCAGTCGTGTAATTGTAGTGGCCAAACTCTTTGCACCTGTACGTAGCAACAAATAACAATTCTTGACGTTATTATTGATAATAACATTATTACTCACTCATTGATACTGACAGTTGCGATGTTCCGGAGAGACCGTTGTAAGTTAACTTCAACGTGAGAATTTTGTGTTACACTGATGCGCGCGGATCTTAAAATTTCGATCTCATCATTTTTTCATAACGCGCCTTAAGAAGCATAACTTCAAAGACATGTTCATGAACACAAATGTTTGTCCTGGGTGGGAATTATACCCAGATAACCTCCAATACAAGGTTAACAAATACTTTATTCGATTCATTACCGAACGAATATCGTAAATAAAAATTGTATTTATTATTCCTAAGTTACACTCTAACTTGATACAGAATATATGATTTATGTGAAAAGTAGAAAACTGTTTGTGACAGTTACTAATGTTAGTGATGTACGAGCGCGATTATGTTCTATTTCATTATAAATAAGACTTCTTTCTCATTGGCTGGTTTTATTTTTTATTTCTGTTTTACTCCGAAGGTAAGAACAGAATTGTCGTTCTGTTGTGTCTTAATATAAATTACTTAACTTTATGAACATCTATTTAGAGTAAGAGATCTATGATTCTGTAAGTTTCAAGAAAATCATTTATTTTTACACCATTTAATGTTTGGCAGTGTTTGAGTTTGAAATTAATTTTAGGATTTTCTTTCTCCTTTCATCTTATTGAAATGGAAAGAGATGTCTATAGATTTTATTAAGTAAAGTTGTCACAGTCTAAAAGACCAGGCGCTCGATTCTCTAAGGAAAATAATAACTAAGGATAATAATATAAAAATAATAATAGCTCGAGGATGTTTCGTCGCGGCCTCCGTGCTCTGTCTCTTTCGCTAACTACGCTAATACTACTAATCACGTGAGAGATAAGCTCTCCGAGGCCTCCGTGAAGCGGCTCGCCTACGAAGTTTATATTAGCTGAATAACAAGGCTGTTTTAACAGTTAAGAATGCCATAGAAAAAATAACCTTATTGCTTACATATTAAAAGGTGCATCACGATACTATAAACCATTAGAGCCATTGATGTACCTAATTTCAAAAGAGACAAGGTTGCTTTTTCTACGTATTGATTGTGGTAGCTAGTAAGCGGTCTTATTATATAATTTCAAGACATATCACATTCCTTTTGAACATGGGACAGTGAAATATATGACAGCTCACGTTACATGATAATAGAATAAGTGATTGTGGACTTTAAATATTTATGCATAAAGCATTGAATCTACTGCTCGCTTAAAGCTCTTGTAACTACAGTTTTTTGATTCTTAAAAGTGTCAAATTAAACAAATGACTTTGACTTGGGGTTTGAAAGCTATCACGATAGGTTAGGTGATACGTTCAAATTTATTTTTAGACTGTAATCTTAAATTTGTAGATTGCTGTATATATTATTCTATTAATATGATAAAAGCGAAAGTTTGTGAAAATGCATAAATGGATATTTTTTACCTTTTTAAGCCTCAAAACGAAATTGGATGAAACTTGCCATATAGATCGTTTGCAACCCAGAACATAGGACGCTATTTATCCTGCAAAAATATAGCAGCCCTCGAGATCCCAAATAAAACTACGGAGAATAAGTAGTTTTTTATTTTACCTGCATTTAAATTTCAGTTACAAAGTACATCACTAAAGGCTATTGGATCCGTATATAATTTTAATTTTAGCCTTTAGAGAATAAGAAGAATCATAGTAAAACATTTGTAATTATAATTTCTAGCTGTCCCCAGCGGTTTTACCCGCGTTCCCGAGAGATATCACATTTTCCCGGGATAAAAATAACCTATATGTTATTCTAGGATATGTTCTATCTATGTGCCAAGTTTCATCCATATCCGTTTAGTAGTTTTTGCGTGAAAGAGTAACAAACATACTTACATACAAATCTTTCCTCTTTATAATATTAGTATAGAAAAACGAAACGAAGTGAACCTGCAGTCATCTAGTAAAGCCTATACCGCGATGGCGTGAGCCCACATCTTGCATTATAAAGCAGCTCGTGTAAGCAGAAAGGTTGGGACAAACGATGTTAAAAATTCTAGATGGACTAACTGTCAAAATACATTTCCCAACTCGATCCCAAAATCTTTGGAGTGATCTAAATTTGACATTTCAAATAAATATCCTAGTTTTAGGAACCAGAGGTGAAATATGAATAAAAAAAAACACAACGACTACTTACACACAAATACCTTTTAATATGATTCTAAACAAATAAAGTTGAAAGATAGTTACAAAATAAAAGAGTTCTAACGCATTAATCATTTAAATAAATACAAATCTAAATTACAAAATTAGGCAGGTTGACTATCTAAACGGACAGGGATTCCTCTTATATTAGTTGGCAGTACACGAAATTCGTAGCGAATGAAGCGCGCGCAGGCTTATATAGACTTGACGACACCACCACTACTAGCCATCCCTTCCATGATGACGTGTTCTCACTATTCTTCTATCAGAGAGTTTTCAGAATATACTAGTATTCTGAAAACTCTCTGATCTCAATATTAAGCAGAGCTAATACTATGAGATAACTGATATACTACTTTATTTCTTCTAAAACCATACATATACAGGATGTAACAAAAGTACCCGCAAAGCCGAAAGGTTAAATGGGGCCTTATAACGAGTCCATTCACAATATTTAAGAATCGTGGTAACGCTATATAATATACCCCAAAAAAAAAAAGGAACAGATTTTTATGACTGAGAAATAGAGAAATTATTAAAGTAGACAATTGTTACGTAAAATAGGTTCCCTTACAAGACAGCGCACTAGGGTTGTTGGCTTTGATAATTAATTATATTTTTACGGGGTATTTTGTAACACGTTGTATAGATATTTACACTCGGCAACAAAATATTTGTCTTGTGTGGGAATCAGTTGGTTGGGTCTCTAACCATTAAGCTCTCTCAAGTAAATCTGTATGGTGAGAAACAGACGAGAACTACGAAGAAGCCTACCGCGTTAGAAAGCATCAAGCAGACATATAAATGATCTAGGTGGAAATCACCACAACAAACGGCCCGTCATTTATATTTGTGGTTTGAAAACTTTTAAAATTTCTAACAGCTTTGAAACGTTTATTTGTTTGCGTATCTAGCAATTTTATATCGATGTAACACACAGTTCTCAGAAACCGTTTACCGATTGCCGTGAACGGTTAGTATGTTGCGTTTTAACGGTATATGTTACTGTACTGTTATCACCTTTGTAAAAAATGGATTTATTGTTGCCCATAATATTTCCAGTTAACTGGTTTACTGTCGAGAAAGTAACTGTAAAAAGTTCGCAGAAACATATAGTATTTATTTTGCATGTTGGTATTTTGTAGTATCCATCTGGGGTGTCATTCTGTAAGGTAATATGTTGGTAGCTCGAAGATGTTTCGTCGCAGTTTTCATGGTCTGTCTCTCTTGTTGACTACGCCATTATGTGAAAGGTCCGCTCTCTAAGGCCTCGTTGCATCGGCTCACCGACGAAGATTGTGTTAAGCTGGCGTTTTTCAACTCAGTGGTAACCCTCGAGTTAAGAGTTCAAAAATTCAATTCAAAATTCAAAACCATTTATTCAGTTTAGGCCCTCGGAAGGCACATGAAGGTCAAATTTAAAGCTACTGAAGCTAATATGTCACCAAGCACCTGTCGGTGTGTTCCAACAACTGTACAAGAGAACCAGTTCTCTTATAGGGTCTGAGTGCTTAGCACCTTCAGATGGACAATGGCGGTAAGCACACTGACCTTCAGTATATAGCTCTCAAGTGTATCTAGCTGCATTGACACATCCTTGCATCAGAAATTACTTTTACAATTACATTTATTACAATTATATAATACTAGCTTTCCCCCGTGGTCTCACCCGCGTTTCCGAGGTATATAATATTTTCCCGGGATATAAAAGTATCCTATGTGCTATTAACCAATCCGTGTGCCAAGTTTCATCCAAAACCATTAAGTAGTTTTTCATGAGATTATCAAACATCCAGTAAGTCCAAACGTCCATCAACAATTACAATATGAGTGGGATTATTAAATCATTGGCTTGGTGGTAAGCGCCCCTGACTGCCAAGTCGAAGGTCGCGGGTTCGATTCCCATCCAGAACAATTATTTGTGTGCATGAACATGTCTGTTTGTTCTGTGTCTGAATGTAAATATGTATATAAGTATGTATTTAGAAAAATAAAAAGTACTATATGTAGTATATATTTATCTGGTTTCCATAGTACAAGCTTGGCTTAGTTTGGGATCAGATGGGCGTGTGTAAAAGAATGTCCCAGGATATTTATTTATTTATTATCCAAAATTAACGCGCAAGCATTGAGTAAAGAGTCGAGCCCTATGTCGATAGCCCCGTATCGAATGCAACGTTATGCAATTTGAGACAATGAAATTAGAGCGCTCAGACTTGTGTTTGACATCAATCTTACTCTAGTGGGTAAATAAGCGATGATGTGACTTAATGCAATAACCACAAAAGCGTAGAAGCTTTTAACAGTGAATTGACGTTACAGAGTAAGCAAGGGGTAAAAAATACTCCTGATATTGCAAGCGTCAATAAACTGCAGTGACCATTTACCATCAGAGCCCATAAGCTTGTTTGTCAAATAAACGTGTATTTTGTACAATAAACCTACATACTATTAAACTACATTACGGTTTAGAATAAGTGTACAGCGCTTCGTAAAATTGGTTCTATACTAATACTGAATACAAATGTTCCTGAGCGTTTGACCCTACATGTCATAGTCCATTTAGGAGATTGGATTTCCTAAAAATAGCAGGTCAGGGCTGAGTCTAATGCTGCAGTTTTGTCAGTTGGTCTGAGTATTTTTAGATAGCTGAAACGGGTTTATTTTCGTGCACTATACACAATGATATGGAATTTAATGAGATGGAATTGGTATCCTTATACGGATATACATATATGTATGTCGCTTCATAATTAAATATATCTGCATTTATTTAATTATTGGGTAATATGAAGCTGAGAACGGAATAGAAAAAAAAATTAAAAAAAAATTATAATTAACTGAAATATTTTTTTCCTTTTATATTAGACAGCACATCTGCAACAGATTATACGTTACTAGATTTTGAAATGTACGTTTTCACCCGCATTACCGAGACAGTGAGCATTACATCTAATGTATGCCGGGATTCTAACATAGCCTGTGTACATCAGGAATAATGTAGGTACTTTTCAAATCGTAACTTTTTTTTAAATAGGTGCAGAGATAACTCGTCGCATACAAATTTACAAAATTCACACATTATAACATTAGTAGGATTATTATAGCAGTATAAACGCAATCAATAGTTAAGCGGATTGTCTTTGTAGAAGCATTCGTTAACATAATTGAATAAGAAATAAAAATAATAAGGTTAAGTAACTATCTCCGCGGCTATTTTATAAACGGGCGACCATATTTACGATAAACCTTTTTTTATACCATGAAGGCCGACAAACAAGCAGAAGGACCACCTGATAAGTGGTCACCGCCGCCAATTGTCATTTGCATCACCAGGGGCATCGCCAATGCGTTGTCGTCCCCTGAGACGTGAAGTTGCTAGTTGAAGAAGTAATACGTGTGCACTACTATTTCTCGCAGAAATCAGCTTAAACTGAATATTTGAAAGGCCAGTTGGCTTGGTGGTTAGCGACTCTGATTGCCAAGCCGAAGGTCGCGGGTTCGATTCCCACCCAGGACAAACATTTGTGTGCATGAACATGTCTGTTTGTTCTGCATCTGCGTCTGGGTGTAAATATCTAAATAAGTATGTATTTAGAAAAAAAAGTAGTATACGAGTATATAGTATATCAGTTATCTGATTTCCATAGTACAAGCTCTACTTAGTTTGGGATCAGATGGCCGTGTGTAAAGAATGTCCCGCGGCATATTTATTATTTATTTATTCAGAGGATTTAAAGCTTCCAACCTAGCTAGATTAAGTAAATCACTACAGTTAGAACTCTGTTTTCAATCAAACAATTCATTGATAGACACGTCTAACTAACTCGGTAAATACTGGTACTTATCCACACCAGCTCAAAGTTATCTTGTACTATTTAGCACAAGTTAATACTCGTGTTTATCATGGCTACACACTACACATAAAGCCCCACATAGACGATCGGCTTTGTAAGTAGTGTGTAGATGTGATATAAGTAAAAATAATAAGGCTAAATATGAGTCGGATTATAAAAAGAAACTCAGTTGGACTTCCGAGCTGATGTTAACTAAGCTTTGAGTTTCATAAGGATCGTTCTGGGCCCTAAACAGAATAAATTACTGCGAATTTTGTAGTTATTTTTATAGTCGACCAATCATCGTAAATATTACAGGGGTTTGATATCGAACGGTTATGAGCCACCCACATTTTAAAGCTCTCACCGACTGTAATTAGAGGGAGTTGTTAATCTAACATTGCACAACATCATAATAAAATAATCTTAGGGCTGTAAGTTATCTAATGTTTAATTGTAAAATTTCGGGAAGATTGCATTTTTCGTTAGTAGGGCGCCAAAAGATCTCCCAATAGTTAGTAATCACCGCTGCCTATGGACATACGTATTTAATTGATATATGTTCTAATTTGATTTTATTGACTAATTCATTGGCAAGTACCCAAAAATTAAAAGGTTTTGCTCCATTGAAAAATATCGAGAATCTTTCTATATGCCTATCAGCATTCTGACATAAATATGCCATTCCCTTTTATTTTACAAACCTTGACACCTTGCATAGATTTTATGTGCTTACTAACAGTCACTGAATAAACGACTGAATAAAGCCAACCGTCTACGCCAGCACTAACAGATTAGTAAACACGAACACAAAACCAACAAGATTAACTGCGGTATCAATTAATAGTAAATTATAATATGTATTGTTTGTATTGAGTACCCACTGTAATCATTGGATGCGGATATTTGTTTGTGATTAATTTCATATTCGGGTAATTATCATTTTCATGTTGATTAATCGAAATGGTGGTTTGTTTTTAAATACCGTAATGTGACATTTTATAATAATGTAACGAATAAAGAGGAGTTGTACTGACTTAACAACGAGGCGAGGTGGACGAATGTGGAGGGGCGCGGTGTGGTGTGACGAGGTGTGGAGAGGAGAGGCGGATAGTTATTAAAAAGCGTTGTAAAATGATTTTGGTCGGCATTCCTTTGTAATTCTGAAGTGTGGCAATAAACAAATTGTGATTTGGTTTATAATTTATTTCTGAGTTATTATTTTTAATTGTGTCATCTCGGCCTTCTTAACAATAATTATTGATTGTGTTCGTCTCTATTTGTAAGCTATAATTAACCTACATTATATCTAAACCTAGCAAATTATACATAGTATGATATATGAACATGTGTTTGGTACATAGTACATGGTGATAGGTCAGTTTACTTGGTCATCAGAGACACCAACAGCCACGCCACAGGTTGTGGGATCGATTTCCACCAAACAAAGACATTCGTATGCTATATTAATCATCTTGTTTCCATAGTACAAGCTTTGCTTAGTTTCGGTTTACACTGTGTAAACAATATAATAATAATGGTTTATTTATTTCTCTCTTTACAAAGGTTCTTAAGTTAGTAAGGTTATCTAGGTAAGTAGTGAAAATTAACATTAGACAATCTATCAACGCTACTCCTTTATGAGAGACTGATGCCTGTACTAGGATACCCAGTTTTACAGGTCACCAGGATACTTATTAAAACAATTATTTAAATACATTTCCAAAATTGTCACCTTATTTTTAATAAACTCCCCACATTTGTTAACAGTATATAGAAACTTGACAAAAAGCTGTATAGGTTTATCTCCCATCCAAACCGATCAATATTCAACAAAACACGGTATTCCAAAAGCGTTCTCGCATTGCGAAATCAATTTTGTCGTCAATTATTTAGGCTCCATTCAAGTGTTGGGATGCAAAGTCCCGGGCCGCGGGATATCCATTTCCGCACAAATCACTCGTGAAACTAGATAGATAAATGATACTGTGAACTTACATAGTGACAACATTTATATCAATCATTATCACCATCATCATATCACGACTGAAGTGATTGGTTTATTTTGGTTTAATACTTTCAGTCCGAATGATCGAATGTATTCCGGGTTTATAACATAGCCTATGTTATTAAAATTAATAAATATCCTTGGACTTATCTATATACATAAGTATCTATTAAGTAGAAAAAAGAATTGTAAAATAATAATAATTGTTTATTTGACTCAAAATAGTAGTAAAATTATACATTTTGGCTCTTATTCATTATTCATAAGACAGTAGCACATTTTGAACATCGATGCCTAAACTAGTTGCACAAAGCAACTGTTCTAATTAAATAGTATATCAGTTATCTGGTTTCCAGAGAACAAGCTCTGCTTAGTTTGGGATCAGATGGCCGTGTGTAATGAATGTCCCGGGATATTTATCTATGTTATTTTTAGACAAAGTAGTAACAATTCAATAGAAATCTTTCCAATATGTTGTATTTGCGTAGATTTCATTTTATTTTTGTTACTGTTTGCCTATTTCTATCATTAAATGCAGTAGTGTCGTCTAATTGAAGGAACATACCTAACACATACATAACAATCTGTTAAATTAGCATGTATCTTTTGTTGGAGATACATAGAAAAATTACCGATTTCCAAAAAAGGACGAGGTTTTCAATTCAATGTTTCGTTTTTGAAGAAACAAATAAAAGTAAAAGGAGTAGATAGAGGTATCGAACACCACATTTACTGATGTTTTATTGAAAACTCGCGGACTGGCCGTCTCTTTGATTTGGACATTCATTACCAGTCCTGAGCTATAGGTTGGTTTCTAACAAAAAAATCCCACATAGTCGACCAATAGGTAATTGTACCGAGAAGCGAGCTTCATACAGCCCGACAAAGAAGTGTTGCAAAAATATTTTTTTTTCCATCAAAAAGGAATACACGCCCTTCATTAGTTCAGTACATACTTAATTTAGGCCGAAATGTGTGATAAAGCATACTAGGCTAGTTTTATGACACAAATTTACGTATTAATTCCCTAGATATAGGACAAAAAGGTCTGGTTGGAGGTTTATGACTAAATCTAGGATAAGTTTTTATTGTTAGGTTTGGGTAATGATATTTACCAGCATGTTTTGCCATGTTGTTTTCTGATATTTTTCTTCTTGACGAGTCTTTTGGCGTGGTAGCTGTACATACGCTGAATACCACGGTGCTATTTGAGGGTTTGATTAAACTTCTATGAAGAACCATGTTTTTTTTTATTTGAGCCTAACAAGATGACTCCACCCTGCCTGATCTGAAGCAGCAATGGAGTCCAAAAATGAGACCCATCGGCGAGGTGCCGAAGTCACAACGCCGATCAGCCTCACCTTGTCGGCCTGCAGATATGCTTTTTCATAATACTATGTGAACACGTTCACTACTATACTAGAGAAGGTAGGCAGACAGATTTCAAAGCCAGTAAGACGGTACAAGCAGTTCTACCACCGTGTAATGATTTCCTAACGTCATTCAATCACAAAAAGTTAGAAATCACAGTAGGATTCGAATCCACGACCTTACCCCTTGCATTCGCCTCACTGAGCAATAATCACCTTAAATCATGCGCTTTACAGCAATTACTTCCGAAAACATTTTCAGTCCAAATCAATATACAAATACCACTCCATTAAAATTCACCGCAATTATTATAATATTCCCTTTCAACGCTACATCGAACAATGTTATATATACCCTATCACAATCGTATAAGGCTTAAATTCAAATGTTCTCAAATATGACCCTTAAATGGTGGGTTAAATCAAAATATAAGGGAAGAATTACCGTTGGCCTGCAATTTATTGTTTTGCTACAAAACCGTAGGATTAAATTAACATAATTCCAGTCAATACATACAAATGCGTTTGCACAGGGCCCTTTCTGAGGGTTAATTTTAAATGGTTTTTAATGATGCAAGGTATGAGAAGACAGCGTTTATTTAGGTTTCGAAGGAACAACGTGGACGTCAAAGAAAAAACCTTGTATCTTTGCAGTTTCAGATTTCTGCTATGTATCATATGCATGCTCTGTTCCTAATAATTTGGGGTCGGATTAATATATATAAATAATTATTATGGAACATTCTTTAGAAACAGGTATCTTAATCCCAACTAA
Source organism: Habrosyne pyritoides (assembly GCA_907165245.1). Taxonomy (NCBI): domain Eukaryota; kingdom Metazoa; phylum Arthropoda; class Insecta; order Lepidoptera; family Drepanidae; genus Habrosyne; species Habrosyne pyritoides. The sequence continues at coordinate 1,760,414 of OU015608.1, forward strand.
ATAGTGCTAGTACTATGGAAACAAGATGACTGATATACTTCATATTAAACAACAAAACTACCACTACAAAAACAACAACAGGCTGCACTCCGGGAGTGCCGGCAGAAGTGAAAACTTGAACATTAACGTTGTGCATTTTTACCGTCTTACGAATTTTCGATTAGGTCACGTGTCTTGACGCGAGTTTAACATTTTATACCCATCCCAAGAAAAGTGTTCAACGCCGCTAAATAAATTTTCACATAAAAAAAAATACATATTTTTATGAATATTGACACCCAGACACAGAACTAACGGACATGTTCATAATTCAAAATCAAAAAATTCATTAAAATTCGAATCGCTGCATTCTTTTGACTTGTACAGATTATTTTAGTTCCCCAAAGGGTAAACAAAATAATGTCCTTAGTAATACTCTAATTGAATTTTGTTGGAAAACGAAAAATAACCTTAATATAATTCAATTTACTTTTTATTTAATTCATAAATTATATTTCCAAGTCTATTATGAATAAATTTACTATTTGGTTCACTTGGCTTTTGAAATCGTTTATAAATATTTATACTAAAATATTTTATTCAGTACCTGAATATATTTATATGATATATATTAGCCTTAAAAGGTATTAATAATGTATATTTATATTATGTACCTACCTGGGACATAAAATTTACTGCAATTTTTTTTATTTATTTATACAGAATGTTACAACACTACCCGTAAAGCCGAAAGGAGGTTAAATGGGGCCATACTTCACAACTTCGTGTCTCAGGATCGAGGATGCACTGCAATGCTCTGGTTTTGCAAATGTCCATAGGCGGCGGTGACCACTAACATACAGGTAGACCGTGTGGTTTTTTGTCAGCCGCTGTGGTATTAAAAAAAAAATATGCTAGTCGTCTTCCGCAATTTCACCAGTGTTCCCGACGGATGTTAGATGTTCCCGATGTTCAAAAGTAGCCTATTTGCTTTTCCAGACTATAATATAATTCTGCGCCAAATTTCATCCAAATCCATTCAGCCGTTCTGTCGTGATTGACTCACAAACTTCCACCCATCCATGGTATTCTAATTATAGACAACGGCTCTAAATCGTGTAATAATTTGAGGTATACATACCTTTCTTAACCCGACGTTTCAGCTGACTTACATCAAGCCCTGGTCACGGGAAGACAAATTAGAATGTATACGAATCGCGAAACCTTAAAAACATATAAACTAGTAGTAAGATGGAGTTATACATATTTTTTAATGCCACTTGGGCCGACCAACAAGCAGACGGTCCACCTGATGGTAAGTGGTCACCGCCGCCTATGGACATTTGCAACACTAAGAGCATCGCCAATGCGTTGTCGACCCTGAGACGTGAAGTTGTTAAGTCTCATGTGCCTGTAATTTCACTGGCCCCCTTACCTTTCTAACCGAAACACAGTAATACAAGTGCACTACTGCTTCACGGCAGAAATGGGTAAGGTGGTAGTACTTCCCCGGACGAACTCTGCACTAAGAGCTCTACTACTCTAAAAATACAGTGCATAAATCTTTAAATAGTATTTTTATCATTTAGTCCTATTCACTTAGGAAATTCTATGAACCATCTGGTGGTAATAGAGCCAAATCGCGTAAGCCACACAAATTTACCGAACCTCACCTTAATTTGGGTGTAAAGGGGTAAAAGGGTAATCAATTATAGGGTAAATTGAAACTGTTGTGAAAACACGGGAAACGAACCCGGACATAGTATAACTTATTTTTATCTTTTTACATTTTCTACGGACTCTTAGTCCGTACTCTTTGAAGATTCTACGATAAATTATTTTAAGATTAATTGTATTGCGTTTTTATAAATTAACATCTTTCCGCGCTTGCTCTACTCGTTGTTTTTAATTGAGTCTTGTAATTCCTTAATATATAGTGTTACATTTAATTTTTCTATTGCATTCAGCAATGGAAAAATTAAGCATGGATTATAAATAAATAACTTAAGATTTTTAGTACAGCTTTAACCTATAAGGTATTTCCTTGAATTCTCTAAAAGAGACACAATAAAGTTACGGAGAGCTGACCTCTCACGTGATTGGGTATAACGGGAGAGACAGAGCAAAGCGACCGCATTGATGTATCGTCGAGCATTTTCATTTAGCTTAGAGAATATACTTTCTGGAAATGTTACTTCATTAAACTTTAGAAAAATATTAATAGCCAATATTTTGCGAGAAATTAGCGAATAGAAGATTTTAGGCCTTACTAGTTTTATTACATTTCCTTAGGATAACAAGAATGCTACGTGTTGTTCCAGGGCATGCTCTATCTACGTGCCAAATTTATCCAAACCCATTAGTATTTTTTTGCGTGATAGAGCAACACATATTCATACAAGCTGTCGTTATCTTGTACCTTGACGTCATGGGCTAGTCCCAACGGAAGATCAGCGCTGGTTTATAAAAGCATATTACTAAATGCTGATCTCTGCTTAATGCTGAGATCCGCCTGTTTTGTGGCAGACTGAATGTACCATGTCACTTTTGACAACGAGTGATTTTTTTCTTGTTATGAAAAGTAAATTTAATTTGACATAAATTCATTTATTTCTTTCATACGTCTATCCTCACAAACTTTCGAATCAATAACATTAGTACAGTACATATATAAATATTACAGTTCACAAAACCATTCCATTTTCGTTCACAACACAGTCTGATATAATGTAGATGATTTTTCATCAAACGAAAGGCCTGAATGAAAGACGAGTAAACTTTTTTAATATAAACTAAATAACAAATAAGTTATTATTGAACATGAAGCAGCAGCACAGCCGATGTGAGAATATTTCCACTCGGAATTTAATATCTTGAAAGAAATTTTGCTGCGGAAGCAATGATGTTGGAATTTGTAAAATGTACATTACTTATGTTATCAATATTATAACAACACAATAAAATATTTACTAAGAATTTATGATCTGTTTTTGGCGTTTACTCCTTAAGAATCGATTATTACATATTAAGTCCTCCGTTTTTAAATTAATACAAGATACGTGAAGTTATTATGTCTTATTTTTTTATTTATTTAAGAAACAAACAGCTGTTATTTCACAGACTTACTTAAACTAAAGTAATACAATTGCCAAAACAGTTTCTACGGTTAGGTATTAACATTGCTTTTTATCTAATGAATAGACAGGTGCAAAAATAAAGAAATTAAAATAACTAAACTATGTACTTAACTCAAACAAATAATAAAAATTTTAATCGTGGGCCTGTAATTTCACCGGCCCCCTTACTTTTCTAACCAAAACACGCTATGGAGTTAGTACTTCTCCGGACGAACTTTGAAGTATATGAACAAAAAAATAAACACCACTAATATTTAAATGTGAAATATTTAGAGTAGCCTAAATATAACAAGCCCGTTTTGATAGGTAAGAATTTCATGAAAAAATGTACTTTGTTACTTTTAAAATAAGGTTCATCTTAAGCCAGAACTTCAATAGTTTTGAACTTCATAAGTGCTCTACCAAATCCTTAACTGTCTTTTTTTTGTTTTGAATTTTATAAGTAAAATAAAAAAAATAAATATCCTGGGACATTCTTTTACTCACGGCCATCTGGTCCGAAACTAAGCATAGCTTGTACTATGGACAGATAACCGATATACTACATATACTACTATTTTTTTTCTAAATACATACATATACAGATATTTAGACCCAGATACAGAACAAACAGACATTTTCATGCACACAAATGTTTGTCCTGGGTGGGGATCGAACCCGCGATCTTAGGTTTGGCAGTCAGAGCATTAACCACCAAGCCAACTGGCCTGAAGTTTGTATCTAAAAGATCTTACGACATCAAAACTTCCACTGATAGAAAGCTACACGATTCCCGAGTTACATAAGCTATATTATAATCCCAGATTACATTTCATCTCACAAAAACGCGAATGAAACCGCGGGGTAACAAGTACTTGATAAAGCAAATCACAGTAACATACAGGTTGTTACAAAACTACCCGTAAAGCCGCAAGGAGGTTAAATGGGGCCTTATAACGAGTCCATTCACCATATTTAAGAACCGTAGTAACGCTGTATAACATACCCCAAAAAAATTTAATAACTGATTTTTACGAATAAAAAATCTATTAAAGTAGACAATTATTAGGTAAAATAGGTAAGTAAGCCTTTCTGTTAAATAGTCTGGTTCCTTGACATGGCAGCTAACTAGGGTGGTTGGCTTTGATAATTAATAATATTTTTACGGGGTATTTAGTAACACGTACAGTAAAGTATATTAGTACCCAATTTAATTCAATACAGGTATATAATACGAACATAGCTAACATGAGGGGTTAAAACCATACAACACGAAATTGACCTTCTAAGTTCAAATTACCTTGGCATTAAGAAGTATTGTGCCGTAAATTACAAGTTAAACACAGGGATGTATGTAATGAATATGATTTGTAGCTGGTAGTCTAGACTGACAAAATAAAATCATTTTCATTGTATACTAGCTTTTGTCATGCGGTTTCACCCGCGGAATCTAATGGATTCCTGTTTTACATAATCTATTTTACTTCTGGATAATGTAGCTTCCTAATCTATATACAGTATGTAACAAAAACCCTGTTGTTCCTTTTAGGAACGTTATACATTACCTACAAGAACAACATTAATGATATTAGAATTTAACAATTATAAACATTGGCTAGTACAAAGGTTAAAATCAAATAACTATTAAAATCGACACATTCAAAAAAATGTTTAGAGTATCTGATTTTACAAATACATCTTTATTTCGCTAAATAGCCTACGAGTTCGGCGGCTTTCATTGATGCGACAGAAGATGCCGCTAAAACGTAGGCGCGTGCCTCGTATCCCTGCCACGTGCCTTCCTACCCCTTTACCCCACCACCCGCCGCCCTGCGAATCATAAGCGAATTCCTTAGTCTCCCGCGCAACTTACTTTCGAACGGATGTTATTGTTGACCTAGTGAGTGACTTGTGTTTTGTTTACGTAAGATCACCTGATCTGACGCCCATCGATTGTTTGCCTCTGGGGTACTGTTAAGCAACAGGTGTTCAAAAAAACGTGAGATACGGAGGTCGAAATGCGTTCACGCATAGTAGCAGCATTTGACCACATCAAGTTTGATACCTCCATTTTACAAAGCGTACGTGAAAATATTATTAGGCGTTGCAACAAATGTGTCGAGGTACGAGGTGGTCATATTGAACAGCGTTTCCGTGGCCGTCTAGAAGACATTATAATAAATTAATCCATTAAAATGCAAGTAGGTACTTAAGGTTTTGTGTGACAGACGCGGGAACTTTATTTTGTTTATGTAAAAGTGTTAAATGTACTTTGAACAATTATCAATTGTGCATAAAAATATCGTGTAAACCAACATTTTCAAAGATTCATTCGTTAAAGTGATAAACAACAGCTGATAAAGTCGTGAACTTGTGTAGAAAAAATAGGTAGATAACCGGCGCGGCGCGGCGGCAGAACTTCTTCCTATTATTTGTGATTTCGGGTCATCGCTTCATGCAGAGGTATGATATCAGGATAACATTACAAATATTAATAATTAAATATTTATTTTAATTATTTTTGTTTACAGTTTTTTATAAATGACTTTCTTTATTACGTATGTATACCGATTCTTAAAACGTAGGTAGAAGGAACCACAGGGTTTTTGTTACATATTGTATATGTATAAATGAATCCCTATTTCCCTTAGTCACGGCATCACGCATGGACGGCTGGACCGATTTCGCTAATTCTTTTTTTGTTGTGTTTGTTATTGTCAGGAGAAGATTCTTATGGAAGAAAAAATTAAGAAAGTTGCGTGGAAAATTAGAAAATTTAAGAAAACTTAACCACTTTTCTAGCGCTTTTGAAATTATAAACTGTTTTAATGTAACCTGTTTGACATTATTGTCAGTTGTTTGACAGTTGGCGCGATTGACAGAATGCGCGTTGCAAATATCGTTTAAAATTGAGGCAGGGTCGGAATTATATTGATAAAATAATGCATTTATAATTTCTTATTGCACATTTCACAGTCAATTAATAAATTTATTTATTTTTTATTTATTTATTTAGTTTAGGAACACCAACAGTACACATATTAAAAATAAATACATTGTCTAAGCTATAAAGATTATGATAGTATCATAATGCAGCACAGATATGTGCACCCATTAAAGGTGTACACAGCATTAATAGAAAAAAAAAAAAGAAGCACAATAAAACAAATGAATTAATTTATTAATTATATTTATAAAATACACATTTCAGTGTTGATTCAATCGGAAGATTCAATATTCATTGTTAAGACAGGACAACGTCTATCGGGTTAGCTAGTATTGGAATAATTATTATAATAAGCTTTTTAATTGAAAAAAAAAACATGAACTACTTTAGTTTTTAATACAGACGAGTTGTTCCCACGACTTGACCCGCGGTCCGGAGGAATGTTATATACATTTTTATTTTTTTACCTCTTGAACCGACAAAGAAATACACTGTCTACCTGATGGTAAGTGGTCACCGCTGCCTACAGACATTTGCAACACCAGGGACATCGCCAATGCATTATCGAGCCTGAGACGTGAAGTTGTTTAGTCTCATGTGCCTGTTAATATTAAGTACAATTGAAGTCTTCTGGCAGTATAATAATTTTCTCAATTCATGTTTCGTACTCGAAACAAATGAAGGTTAAATCACAATTAGAATTTTTCGTCTCGTGACAGTTCACGAAACGAAAAATCATGCACATTAAATTCGTCCTTAAATTATTTATCATAATTTCTAATTACATTTTTTTATTTAGATTTACCTACTATATTTATGTTTATAAACTCAGAATTAATACCCCTTTTTTACATCCCAAACGATACGGTCCCAAATAAAAACAGATAACCTAACATTTTTAGATGTAACATCCGTCATATTGTTTTTGTTCATATAAAATATAGCCTTTGTCATCCGGACTATAGTAACGAATCGATTGACACCTCATTCATCAAAATTGGACATGTAGTTTAGGTGCTACGGTGGAACATATGAAAATACACACATACATACATCGACTACTAAAATCATGGGTTTCATGAGGTTTTCGTAGTAAAAATAAAGAATTACATTTTTTTTTTTTTTTTTTTTTTTTTTTATTTCTTTTTACATTTTCTACGGACTCTTAGTCCGTACTCTTTGAAGATTCTACGATTAATTATTTTACGATCTATTGTAATGTGTTTCTAAAAATTAACATCTTTCCGCGCGTGCTCAGCTCGTTGTTTTGAACTGAGGCTTGTGGTTCCTTAATAATAGTGTTACATTAAATTTTTCTATTGCCGATACATGGATTAAAATAATTTAGCATTTACATAAATTTAGTTACACTTATTCATCAAAATTTATAATTCTAAATATTAAAGTTTAAGCTATTTCAGCCTCGGATGGTTTCGCTCCCAAAAGACTTTCCATGACAACTGCATCTCGATGTTTTATGGCCATTTTTAAGTTGTATTCGAAAATGGCTCTTGTCGACGCGGCCGTCGCCCGCTGGATAAACCTGCCGATCGCGTCATCACCGTCGTCTGCATAATAGGTGCAGCCAACGGTGTGTCTCGATATCGCCACTACCGCGTGCGGCACGCTGTCGTGGAGTTGGAGTTTTTTGGCCTTTGTTTTAAAGATGAGGACCGACTCGTACGTGGCTCCTTGCGCTTCGTGGATGGTAAGGACGCGTGACCCTGTGCCCTCTCCATATCCCTTGCTGGTCAAGAATGCCTTTTCTTCCTGGGTATGGACCAGGAATAGGGTGTTAGGGAGTGTTTTGGGTACTTGCGCGTCCGTATATCTCATTAGCTTCATGGAGTTTATTAGAAGTTTGGACGAGTATATACCATTGTATACCTCGTTTAGGGCATATGCCACGTCCATCGGGTTACGATGTGTGCACAACAACTCCTGGCTGATGGAAGTTACCAGGTTTGGGTGTTGGTATTTTAGAGGGAAAAGATTTTCCCTGTCAATGTAGGGTAACTGGTTTATGTCTCCGATAAGGACCACTTCGCGGGCACCAGACAACCGAGCTGCCATTACGACGGATCCAAAGTGGTTCATAAGGGCTTCGTCGACCATTAGACGGTCGCAATTTTTGGGCCCCTTAAACCCGTTCGCAAGAATGGATGCCATCGTGCGCACTTTGGTTTTGGCTGTAGCTCCAATACTTGGAGCCAGCTTTTCGCGCAGGTCTTTGGCTGCCTCGGTTGTGGTGGTGACTACGACGTCGCTCTCCGCATCGAAGTTTTTCGTTACCCAAGTTGTTTTGCCACATCCGGGAACCCCATTTACCCAGTTGAATTTAGGTATGGCCCAGTTTTGCCACGCTGCTCCTGGACCAAGGTCTCCTGAAATGGTTTTGGCCATTTCTAGGATCCTGTCGTCCAGCATGATTTTTGTGCACCGGGCTGTGATGACTATGGGGTCCTCCGATGGAGTGTTAAATTTAGGTGGGTCTGCTCGCTCGCCTTCTTCCTCCACAAAGCCACCAGTTGTGCTATACGCAGCCATATAACTCCCTGTCATTTTCCCTTTAAGGACTTTGGAGGTCTCGTTGTTATATATGGCTGCCTCCGCCTCCTCGAGTAATGTGTTTAATAGACTTTCATTTTTCTGTTGAAAGGTTTGCATGATCTTGCTGCACGTCATGAGATTGACCTCTTTGGTCGCCCTTATGGTGCCTAGAAACTCGAGGAAGGCGTTTACTGCGTGTTCTGATGGTGTTGATGCCGGGATTTGAGTAGGCAAGCTGACCTGCCCCATGTCGGCTCTCGTCCTTGCAACTGGTGTTAGCTTGGGACCTTGGGGGGGTGTTTTTAGAAAATCCTCCACTGCGGCTGCCTGTCAAGAATTACATTTTATATGCCTGCTCCTTTTGGCTGATTAAGTAAAGAATACAAAATACGCAACCATCTATTCTTTTCATAGTAAATACCATAATAATATAAAAATTCATATCCGCAAATACTGAGTAAGATTATTCAACTCTCGTAGCTGATTTGTTCGTTTCTCGTAGCAATGTCTACAGTGCTACGGCTACGAATCGCCCTGCAGATTACTCCTCACATTTCTGTAAAAGGCGATTACATAAACTGCTTTAACGTTTAAGAAATAAGGTTGGTAATACCTTAAGAATGGAAAATATTAAATACACTGTCAAAGAGGCATTTAGGAAATTGCTATACGAAACAGAAATCTTCTATTATTCCCTCTTATCTTAACAGGTTCGTTATCTCACAATACTTACATAGATAAGAAATCTTAGTGTAACAGTGACTTTTGTTAAGAAGGAAATTTCTAAAATGACTGATTTTTTTTATGAGGATAAGCAAATAAAATCTAGAATAAAACTGTTTAAAGCCTACTAAAGCTATAAAACGTTCACGACTTATTTATGTCTTTAATAAAAATATACATAAAATTGTGCCTACAATAATAAAACGTTTTATGTTTATCTCAATTATATCAGGAAATTCCAAAGTTATGTTATGATTTGATTAAACTTTATTAAAAATTTCATATTTCTGTCGTTATCAGAGCACTCTTAAATGCTTCCATGTTGTTATTTTTTTATATAATCAGTTATCAGTGAGTTGGCATTTACTGGACAATCCAAAACGAGCATGTGGCTTATCAATTTTTGTTTTCATTTTCAAAACACAGCCATATGATACCAAATTAGGAGAGCTATGGAATGCAGATAAATGATTGACAACATGTATTTTTATTTTATTTTAAATGCTTACTTTATTTAAACCTAGATAAAGAAACAGACATACTCATACAAATGTTTAAATTAAATAACGTGGTATTGTTATTGGTCAGCATAGCAAGTGGCCCGTTATACTAAAGATAGTTCAATCAACTTATAATTCCGGTAACTAATTGACTCAGGCGTGACCTTGCGGAAACCCATTGTAAGATATACCGTAACAAATATCTAGTAACTAACTCCTTCTCTGTCAAGTCCCAATCAAGGAAACTCAATAGGAAATCGACACGTTTTTACTTCTACCCGAATCATTTTCAGGACGTATTGGACCCGCTGTTACTGAGTCGACGCACTAGCACCACAGAAATGTTACCTCGCCGACCGCCGGACAGAAAGTGACTTTCCTGACTGACTTGAAGTAAGTCAGCAGTTACTAGATATTTGTTTTTGTATTCCGGAATATTCAATTAAGTACGAACTTCCCCAAGTCACTGTAACCCTCAGTTAACATTCCGTTCGACAAGGATTTCGTTTAGTATCAATTGATCCGTCCCACTCGCTGCTTTACGTACATTTGATACGGGAATATGTCGCCATTTTGTTTTTATTGCACATTTATCTCGTTTTATGTTAGAAAGAACATTACCAATACGGATTTAAAGTAATGATTATAATTCTGTTTTATTACGATACGTAAGGTTTGGGTTCGACTGGGAATGTTGTCATATTTGTAAACACACAATTACTGGAAATTGGCTCTTTATGACAGGCAGGCTGGTATTACGTAGTGTACTCTATGTTGTTTCCTCAGGGTCCATTTTGCTTTACCAATGGCTTAGTGGTTAATGCCACGATCTTTTCCTCACCACACTCACTACGCACTCAATCTTTGAAATGATAAGCCTCTTATTCAGATGTGGTAAAGTTCTTTGTGCAGAGTCTGTCCGTAGTAGTACCACCTTACTCATTTCCACCTTGAAGCAGAGTGCAATTGTATTACTGTTTCGGTTAGAAAGGTAAGGGAGCCAGTGAAATTACAAGCACATGACTGCCTGCTTGTCGACCTAATTGACATTTTTAAAACATCTTCATCAGCGAACCAGCGCCACGAGGTCTCAAATAATTCTATCTATTGATGAAAACCGCATCAAAATCCGTGACGTAGTGTAAATGATCTAAGCGTATAAATATTTTTTTTTCATATATTTTTTTTTAATTTTTCGATTAGTAGACCTCTTAGTTCAGATTTTGTCCGGGGAAGTACTACCACCTAACTCATTTCTGCCGTGAAGCAGTAGTGCACTTGTATTACTGTGTTTCGGCGATGCCCCTAGTGTTCCAAATGCGGCAGTGACCACTTACCATTGTGGACCGTCCACTAGTTAGTCGGCCCATGTGGTATAAAAAAAAAAGAAATGACGGAAGCGACTTTGTTTTATACTATGTAAGGATGTGAATAGGCGTAATAGCGCTAACCATGACACCTGACAATGGCTAGATACCATCAAGTGAACTGACGGCCAGTTTGTCAGCCTGGTCATAAAGAAATAGTTAAGGTTAAAAGCAGTAAGAGAAACAAAGAGTAAAACAACGTTCATGTATGGAACACAAGTCTAAGCTTTTATACGCTGACAATCGACAAATTGCATATGTTCAGAACACCGCTACTATATGATCAACTCTCAGATTTCATGTGATTCACGACCAAAAAAAATTACATTTTAAAACGCATTTCTTTCTTGCAGCCAGACAGAAGGCCAAGACACACTTTTGTTCATAGTGACAGAGGACTAAGTAAGTAAGTATGCTAACTCTAGAAATGATCTCCTATCCATTATTTTTTTTTATACCACTTGGGCCGACAAACAAGCAGACGGTCCACCTGATGGTAAGTGGTCACCGCCGCCTATAGTCATTTGCAACACTAAACTAAAACAATATTAGACATCACCAATGCGTTGTCGACCCTGAGACGTGAAGTTCTTTAATATCATGTGACATTAAAGACAGTTGAAACATGAGTTAAACAAAGTGACATTAAAGTGTGTTGAAAGGTAAGGGGGCCGGTGAAATTACAGGCATATGAGACTTAACAACTTCACGTCTCAGGGTCGACAACGCATTGGCGATGCCCTTAGTGTTGCAAATGTACATAGGCGGCGGTGATCACCATCATGTGGACCGTTCGCTTCTTTGTCGGCCTAAAAAAACTACTACTTCACGACAGAAATCAGTAAAGTACAGTAAAAGCTCTACTACTCAATTTTTATTAAATGTTAATCAATTGAATTTTCACATTATCTGGGTAAAGCTTCCAGTGTTCGTATTCAGGTAATTCGGCTTTACGATAAGCTCTTTGAACTTACTCGAATATACAGTTATACATCTGCCAAAATGCATTACAGTTTGTTGCCTGAAGCCAAAGAACGATCGTCTATCGTAAGCGTAGCGTTATCGTATCGAGTGCACCAAAAAGCTGGTTTGTTTTTAAAATTGATCACTGCGTATACTTTGATTTCGCGCGATGTTCAATGTCCCATTGCTTCGGTTTTTGGGGCAGTAAGTTCGATAAGATGACGATACGGTTACGATAGATGTTCGTGCTCAGGGTACTGCTTTGCATAATTACAAAGCGTGACAATAAAAAACTCTCATTTCAAAAATACTCTTATTACAAAGGTCTACTTACATTAATTTATATTATCTTTAAAAAAGAAATAGTAGGGCCCTCCCACACTTAATATAAGTGGTGCTTCTGAAAGCACTCCCTTGCTTTCACAGTGACAATGCATTTCTTAAAACTCAACCGCTTTACATTGGTTGAGAACACTATTATGTGTTACATGCTACATACCTGACGTTTAGCATTTGTAATAGAACTTTAATTTACCGGCCACTTAGATATGAAATTTAATCTTACTACTATTAAAAATTCGAAAGTTTGGCTGGATGTTTGTTAGTCAATCACGCCAAAACGGGTAAACAGATCTGAATGGAATTTAGCATAGAGTTAGATTATAGTCTGAAATAGCAGATAGGCTATTTTTTATCTCGGAAATATGAACTATCCCTTGGGAACGCGAGTGAAACTTAAAGGGGCAGCTAGTTATAATTTATTTTTCTACTAGCTCCTCTGATGCTAAGCGGTTACTGAAGCCTGTTGATTTATTCATATTAGATACTAGTGACCCGCCCTGGCTCCTATAGTCTGACCATTCATTAGTACCTGTGAAGGCCTATCTGAATAAATATACTTCATATTTCATTTTGTGCACACAAATACTTGTCCTAGGTAGGAATCAAAGACACTACCTGTGGTTTGGGGGTCAGGGTTTCTAACCATCGGCTGGCCAATCATAATGAACTAATAAAAAACTCAGTCATCATTATCATATTCTTCAGGGAAGTCCACAAATTGAGTAGTCAGTTTGTCCGTCCGTTAGTTATGTCGTTGAAACTAAAAATCTAACCAGCATAGTTAGGTAAAAAAAAACATTTATTCAGTTTAACTCCTACCTGGGCACTAATGAAAGTCAAAGCTAAATAAGTTACCACTAGTTCAAAACTCAGCCTTCAACTAGAAAGAACTGCCATGTAACTCAGTAAGGAAACGTTTTTTTTTGTAATCAGCCTTTAATACAGAATAACGTGTATGTTCAAAATCATGGTATAAAGTTACTACACATCATGTTCCCGCATCTCAGCATAAGCGGCATGCATACATTAATTAATTACAGACAGGGAACTTGTATTTACACGCTTAAGTGCTGTACTTAAAATCAAGTTAAAATAATCTAATATTGCCAATTTAAACTCATGAATTTCCACGAAGATAATTTACCATTTATAGACTTTCAAAGTCAATCTATCATTATGAGGCAGTCAACGCATTTGGAGTAGATTATAAGTAATGTCAAGTTCACTAACTTAAATGGCCATCGACTAAGTTAAAGCTACTTAATTCCTATCATACTCCAATAGTAGAAACTATAAAGACACTTCTATGGTCTAGAGCCACAGATCATGAAATTTAAGAGATTTTACAATATTTTTAGCTATAAAGTGTGGGTGTCACAAAAACTCATTAAGGTCACACACATACTCGCATTTGACTACAATAGCTCCTTAATAAGTGTTGTACTTGCTAAAAGTAGTAAACACTTGGAGTCGAAGAGAACTGGAACTAACTGACTGTTTTTCGACATTAGTGTCCAAAAAGCATTTATGCGAAATATACAATATGAGACAAATGGGTATGTTTGATATCATGATATCTCACGTTCTATTCATCCTAAATGGAGAGCTGTCTCAGACTTCATTAATATTGTTTTCAAGACAAACAAAAGTATTACAATACTTTTTTTAATTTTAACAAAAAAAATATAGATAGATTGGTTTAAAGTTGCAGGATTTATCATAATATTTTAGCATACCCCCATGTTTTTACGCTCCGTTCTCAGAACGAATACAAATTACGCAAATTGACAAAAGTTTCAACCGCTTCAGAATCGCAAAGCCAATCACATTCGCAAAATGGCTACCACAGTGCTAAGTCGCTTTTACAAACCGAAGGAGGAATTATTTTACATAAATTTACAGTACCTATTATTTGTAGGACTATGGCCAGACGAAAACTGGTCGAGAAAAGACAAGTTACTGTACAAAATTTACGAGATTTCTCTACACATACTATCATTAACATTCCTTATAATAACAGGGATTGGTATATATCAGAATAAAAACGACGTTACTGTCCTATTAACAGACTTGGATAAATGCCTTGTCGGCTACAACTTCGTTTCTAAAGTCGCACTATTCATGTTCAGACGCGATCGACTTAGAGTGTTAATAAATGAAATCATAGACTCAAAAGATAAAGTCTCTGAAGATTGTAAAACAATGATGGTTAATCATATAATAGCTATTACAGTCTTTACCTCGATTTTAGCTTGTGCATTTACAGGGTTGGCTTTGTACAATGGAGAGATGACCGTCGATGCTTGGATGCCATTTGATCCTTTTAAAAATAAAATGAATTTGATACTGGCTGCTCAGGTGTTGGCCGTTCTCTTCGTAGTGCCTTGCTGCTATCGAGGGTTTGCTATGCAGGGTATGATAGGGAGCATGATAATGTATCTGTGCGATCAGCTGACCAAGTTGCAGATGGCGATTAAAAGTTTAGAGTACTCGGAAGGGGATGAAGAAGTGTTGAGATGGGAGCTGAAAGAAGTAATAAAGAAGCATATTCGACTGATGGGGTAAAGTTTTTGTTAATATTTTTTATTAATAAGAACGTAAAAAGGAAATTACAAAGGTTTCTACATTTATAACATGTGATGTGCTCGTATTTAAAAAAACCCAAACAAAATAAAATTTCTATGTTAAATTAACTAACTTTAACTAATTTAATCTGCCAGTGAATTCCGTCAAAATAGATCCAGCCGACATAATATATGAATAAAGCTGACATAAAGTTTTCAATATCATGGTAAATTCTTCAAACACGTTTATCTGATCAAAAACTAAGCCAAGCTTGTACTATAAAAACCGGATTACTGGTGTACTATATTGCAATACATACTTTTATAGATATTTTTGTCACATAAATGTGAGTTAGTAATTACAGGCACATGAGGCTTAACAACTTCACGTCTCTGGGTCGACAACGCATTGGCGATGCCCCTTGCGTTGCAAATTCCATAGGCGGCGGTGACCACTTACCATCAGGTGAATCATCTGATCTGTCGGCCCAAGTGGCATTACAAAATAAAAAAAAAAAAAAAAGTACAAGCTCTGCATAGTTCGGGATCATATGGCCAGGTGTAAAAAATATACCAGGATATTTATTAATATATGGTATCTCTTGGGTGTAAATGGCGTGGAGTATAACGATGACGAGCACTTTACATTTTGTACTTACTGATCTGCTACAGTTTTTCCAGATAGGGATCTTCATCCCTATCTGGTTGCCACTACGAGCAGCCTTCAAAAATATGCTAGATCTTTCGTAATAGGTAATGTAATTAAATATACGAGCGGCATACAGATTATGACACAAAATAATTGTAACCAGATAGATCTGTATAATTATCTTTATATATATAATATAATTCTGCTGTTTGTGTGTATGTTACTAAACCCCTTTTTTCTGTATGTTTTCTTGATGAGTTGAGAGAGATTTAGATTAACAAAAGGCAAAGCAACGTCGGCCGAGTAAATTAGCAACCCAAAAAAACGTTAAAAGTTTTAAGTAAATAAGTAATTTACATAGGCAAATAACTTCACATTATATGTTCTGAAATAAGCGAAAATTGAGTTAAGTATAAATAATAATATATATTTGTACTCTTACAGATATTCAAACACTATGGAGGAGATTTTCCAAGAATATTTCTTGGTTCAAAACTTGGCTGTAACAGTGGAGTTGTGTCTTAATGCTATGATGATTACTATTGTAAGTTTAAAGCCATTTATTCAGTAAAGGGTAGAAGGGAACTAATTAAGGTCAAAGCTACCAAGTTACCAATCGGAAGTCAACTGTCTGAGAAATTACGTAAATTAAAGGAGTCGAGTAGGAGCTCTTAGTGTAGAGTTCGTCCGGAGAAGTACTACCACCTTACACATTTCCGCTGTGAAGCACTAGTCCACTTGTATTATTGTGTTTTCGTTAGCAGGGTAAGGGAGCCGGTGCAATTGCTGGCACATGAGACTTACCAACTTCACGTCTCAGGGTCAACAACGCATTGGCGATGCTCTGGTGTTCCAAATGTCCATAGGTGGCGGTAACCAATATCAGGTGGATCGTGTACTTGATTGTCTGATCATGTGGTATAAAAAAAAAGCTACATATTAAAAGGAAAAGCTTCAAAAATTTACTAAGCTAATTTATTTATACTGTTAACAGCCTCCTTATTCAGCTAATACAAACTTCGTCGGCGAGCTGCTTCACGGAGGCCTCGGAGAGCTTATCTCTCATGTGATTAGTAGTATTAGCGTAGTTAGCGAAAGAGACAAAGCACTGAGGCCGCGACGAAGCTTCCTCGAGTTAGTATCATTTTCCTTACAGAATCGAGCCCCAGTTCATATAGCTCTCAGTATGTGGAACATTATAATATTTTCTATTATGCCAAATAAGGTGATTGTGGTGATTGTAAGCCCCCAAATTTAAAAAAATCAGTTAGAGAGTCAGTCAGGAAGGTTACTGCGTAAAAGGTTCCTTATGGACTATTTCTAGTTTAAAAATCTTAAAAAAATACCCTCATTGTAAATTTTAAGCATGGGACTCGTTAAAAGAGCCCAAACTCAAGGGGTAGTACCTACTGAAAAGTTCCATTAGTCCCCTGCTGGCTCCACCATGCCCTTATTATTAAATGCAATAAAGGGGTCGTCAAAACAAAGCAAATTACCCCACTCGTGGGGTTTACGACAGCCCAATTGGCTTGGTGGTTAGCGACTCTGACTGCCAAGCCTAATGTCGCGGGTTCGAGTCCCACCCAGGACAAACTTTTGTGTGCATGGACATGTCTGTTTGTTCTGTGTCTGGGAGTAAATATCTATGTATATAAGTATGTAATATATTTAGAAAAAAAAATAGTATATGAAGGCCGTGTATAAAAGAATGTCCCGGGATATTTAAAAAAAAAGATTTTTAGTAGCCACTCTACATAGCTTCACAATAACCTCCTGGCTCCATCATCACCGCTCGAGGACCTCAAATTACTGTATTGTCATCCGGATCCCAACCACTTGCACAGTTTCAAATCGATAGGATAATTAGAAGTTGGTTAAAATGGACTTCCAAGGTTTTATTACTTTGTTACAACTGAAGCAAAAAATGTTTTTTTTTTTTTTTTACGAATTTTCGTTTCCTATTTTTCAGGCCGGATGGGAACAAAAGACACTTCTGGCAAGCTTCCTGGGTTTCCTCGGAGTTGCATTAATGAATGCTTATGTTTATTGCTATTTGGGAAACGAATTGATTGAGCAAGTAATTATTTTGAATAAATGTGTCCACGATTTTAGCAGACATTTAACATTCAGACTCTCTGCCGAATTCCAGCGAAATCCAGTTGATATTTCAGTTCTGGAAATTTTGCATTCAGCCCTATATAATGTCGCATGAAAATAATAGTCATTAAAGGATAAATATTTCAAAAATAAAATACATACTGAAATCATTTTGACAGGCCAGTTAGCTTGGTGGTTAGCGCTCTGACTGCCAAACTGAAGGTCACGGGTTCGATTCCCACCCAGGACAAACATTTGTGTGCATGAGCATGTCTGTTTGTTCTGTGTCTGGGTGTAAATATCTATATAAGTATGTATTAAAAAGTAGTATATCAGTTGTAGGATATTTATTATTATTATTTTGCAATTTCATCAAATTGGGTGAAATTTGTTCACCATTTATGACCAAAAAGGCTATTTCCCTATATTCGCAGCTTTAGTTATAAATAAATTATATTCTGAATAAAAAAAGTAAAATGAAAGTCAGATCGGCATATAAATATATCGCGGATTCACCCGCCTTTCCGAGGGTTATATTACATTTCCCGGGATTTAAAGTATTCTATGTGTTAATCCAAGCTACAAACTATCTATGTGCCAAGTTTTATCTAAATTCGTTTAGTAGTTTTTGAGTGAAGGAGTATCAAAACTGCATTTATCCATCCCACTATCTATCCGTATGTCCATCCAGCCATCTGTTTGTCCATCCATCCACCCGTCCATACATCAATATATCCGTCTTCACCAACTTTTACATTTAAAATAAAAGTAGGAAGCTAATGGCGCTGCAAGAGTTAAAAACGTTCCCCCTGTTTTTATTGATAGTGTTTATTAACAGAGTGAAGGCATAGCATTCGCAGCCTACGAGGCACCATGGACCTCGTGGCCTTTGGACCTGCAGAAGGATCTGCTAACGATGATCACAGCCGCGCAAAGACCGATGAAGATGACCGCTGGAGGCATAGCGTGGATGTCCATACCGACTTATGGGCAGGTACGTTTTACAAATTACAATTATAAATAGCTAGCTACAGTCTCGCAGTTTTACCTGGGTTTTAGAGGAATCGAACTCATTTTCAGGATGATTTATTTCAAGTGTATGCCAAATTTCATTTAATTCCGTGTTGGCAAGATTTATAATGCAATATTAAACTAAGCTATTGGAATGATTCTAAGCCTGCACTTAGCTTAACGGTAAAGGTACAGGCAACAAAGTAAGTAGCTGAACTCCTGTACTCTCAAACTAATCCATAATTTTGACATTAAATAGTATTTTGGTTTATGTACATCAAAATTACCAAACAGTTGTTTAGTTTACCTTTGCCATAAGATGAATAGATCCAGTATACAGTCATGAATATATAACCATGGACAACTCTTCAATTATATCTGTTACGACTTGGTCCGACAAACAAGTAGACGGTCCACCTGATGGTAAGTGGTTATCGCCGCCTATGGACATTAGCAACGCCAGGCGCAACGCCAATGCGTTGACATCCCTGAGTCGTGAAGTTGACTAGTCTCGTATGCCTGTATTTTCGATGGCATCTTTAAATTTCTAACCATAGAACTTTAGTCATTCAAACCATGCATTACGACAGAAATAGGTGTGGTAGTACTTCCTCGGGTGAACTTTGCACTAAGAGCTCTACAAGGTGATAAAATATCCAAGAAAAGTCTAACTATTTGATTCTAATTATATATAATATTGCTTTTTACAGGCCCTGTACAACGGTTACTCAATCTTTGCTGTTCTCAGTGATGTAGTAAACTAAACTAAGCCAGTATTATTAATATGTTTTCACTTAAAGATACAAGCTTAGGACCCAACCTTAATATTTATTGCTCTATTTGGAATCTTACGCTTCCTATATCATACTAGCTGTTATCCACGGGTTCACCCGTGTTCCCAAGGGATGCCGCATTATCCCGGAATAAAGTATCAGTAGAATTAATAGGATCCATACAAAGTTAAAAGAAGTAATTGTGAACAGATACTGCTTTTGGAGGCTGGTTTGCTGAAATTTACATTTTTCTAACTTATTGATAACTAGCTGTCCCCGGTTTTACCCGCGTTCCTGAGGGATATCACATTTTCCCGGGATAAAAAGTAGCCTTTATGTTATAGTATGCTATGTAGCTTCAGTAACTTTAAATTTAACATTCATAAGTGCCCTCTGCGGGCCTAAACTAAATATTTGGTTCTGAATTTTGAGAATTTTCATTACTACGTAAATTTAACATTCTACAGGCTACCTCAAATGTTTTCAATTATTTTACCTTATCCTTTCTCATCGTACCATTAAAAACAGAATGACAGATCTTAAGTCAATGCGAATTCCAAATTGGCCTTTATTATCATAAGGATAAGATCATTACAAAGACAGACATTATTAAAATGTCTAAGAAAAACATTTGTCAAACCTCTTGTTTACATCCTATTATGAGTGGACGAAAATTGAGAGAAATACAGTAGACCAACAAACGTCTTATTCAGCTAATACAAACTTCGACGACGAGCCACCGCAGGGTGGCCTCGGAGAGCTTACCTCTCACGTGATTCCGTAGTTAGCGAAAGGCACAGAGCATAGAGGTTCGAGCTAGTGTCATTTTCCTTACAGAATCGAAGCCCAGTTAGGAAATGGATTTTAAAAACACAAATAGGCCTTTACAAGCACTTATGAATAGTCTGACTCTAATACCGGTACGGAAGGCTGCACTACTCTTTTCAAAATAAATTCGCATTACATACCACTAACACTGAGTTAATTGTAAATCTTGTTACAAATACATATGTATAAAAGAAAATAGTTAAAAAAACCGAATTTGGCTACGTGGTCTATATACTGAAGAACATACTAATAAATAGAACTAAAGTATTGTCTGTGACTTCAAGATAAATGCCAAAATATATACTCAAGTGAAAACTCTTTAGCATGCCTAATCATAAATTACCGTTTTGAGAACTTTTGTCTCTTTGTCCGAAAGTTTGTCTCGAACAGAGGTGCGATTCTGTAAAATGAGGATGTTTCGTCGCGGCCTCTATGCTCTGTCTCTGTCGCTTACTACGCTTATACTACTAATCACGTGAGATGTAAGCTCCGAGGCCTTCGTGAAGCGGCTCGCCGATGAAGTTTGTATAACTGAATAAGGGGGCTGGCTCGACAGGCGACTGATTGGATTAAAATTGTTGGCACACAATTAAATTATTTTCTAGATTAACAGACCTATGTTATACATATAACAATATAAGATCCTTCGCGGGTAAAACCGCGGGGCTAAAGGTAGTATTATCTCCTTTGACCAAAGAAACATCACTTCACTTTGCTAATCCCCCTATAAGCTCAAGCCTTTGGAGCAGTTTAAATGTAAACGTTCGCAAAATATTGCACATAAAATGGCACTACATTATTAATTATAAATGTATTAAAAAGAATATTAGATGTTCATCTTTCTCTCTTATTATTCAAATGCTTATTTTATATAAATAAAGATTTACGAAATCTTCGCAGTTTTGTTTGTTTACTGTTTAACTTTATACTATAATATGAGGTACTTCTCTTGGGCGTACGGTAATGTTGTGAAAATACTATTTTATGGAAATGTGGTAAGAATTTTCTTGAAAATAAATAGCTATAATTAACTGAAATCACAAGATCTTGTTGAATTAGAACAAAGAATTATAATATGGATGAGCGAGGTGTGAGACTCCATTTAAAAGGGAGGATCTTCCTCCACGCTAGGTGATCGTGGCTGGGGTCCGCAGACCGACTGTTGATGTCAACAACTTGTAGAAATGCTAAGATCCTAAGGCGTCGTCTTAAGGCAAAAATTAATATGCAATCCCGATCGAAAATCCATGGATTGATGAACCTTTTGACAGTAATTTTAATACACGTAATGTCAAAATTCTACTTCAATCTTGCGATTTTAGATCGGGATCGTATATTAATTTTGGCCATTGATTGGCGTTGATCGCCCGATCGATCAATGTGTTATCGTCGTACGACGAGATTAAAGACACACACATTTATTTACAGTTTCCTAATTGAAGCTTACAAGTCATCACGACCACGAAAAATGCTTAATAACGATCGTACGATGGGTTTATCGCGCGACCAATTAGAACACTTTTTCACATCGCACGATCATTTTCATCGCGCGATGAAATCTCATCATTTGATCGTACGATCATTAGCTAATTACGACGACGAAGCAGACGGTTAGTGAACCTAAAGGTGTACCTGAAGGTTAGTGGTCACCGTCGCCTATGGACATTTGCAACACTAGGGGCATCGCCAATGCGTTGTCGACCCTGAGACGTGAAGTTGTTAAGTCTCATGTGCCTGTAATTTCACCGGCCCCCTTACCTTTCTAACCGAAACACAGTAACACAAGTGCACTACTGCTTCACGGCAGAAATGGGTAAGGTGGTAGTACTTCCCCGGACGAACTCTGAACTAAGAGCTCTACTACTCTGAAGATATATATATATATAGAAAAATGTTAAGATATCGCGATGTAGGATTTTTGCATGCGTGATCGTAGATGTCGCTACATGGTTATGTATTCTCATGGTAAGCTGAGGTCTCAGTAACAAGACCTACATTCCACCGAAGACATTTTGAAGTCAAAAAATGTCAAGTGGTGAGTATTCTCTCTGTCTCTTGGTGTCTTTACCAATCCCGTGATCTAGGTAGGTACCTAATCATTCCTGAACAAATAAATAAATATCCTAGGATATTCTTGACACACGGCCATCTGATCCCAAACTAAGCAGAGCTTGTACTATAGAAAACAGATAGCTGGTATACTACTTATACTACTTTCTTTAAATACATACTTATATAGATATTTACATCCAGACACAGTACAAATAGACATGTTCATGCACACAAATGTTTGTCCTGGGTGGGAATCAAACCCAAAACCTGTGGCGTGCCAGGCAGGGTCTCTACCCACCAAGCCAATTGACCCGTTGAAATTTTAATATTACCTTGCCCGACCCGGGAATTAAAACCAAGACCTGCGGTTTATAACCGACCTATCGGATATACATACGTACATATACATATGTGATCACCGAAGCTATTTGACCAAGTTAGCTATGAACATTTTTTCCCTATGCTTTACCCTCTTTCCCGACGGCCTTTACATTTACCCGGGGTAAAAATTAACCATATGTTATTCCAGGGCATGTTCTATCTAAATGCCAAATTTGACGCAAACCCGCTTGGTTCTCTGCTTGAAAGAGTAACAAACATATGGTATGAATTTATGATGATAGTAAGTCAGACATATGTAAAAAAATATCAAAACTCATCATAAGGTCTCCGAATGATAATTAGTATCACTAAAACCACAACCTCATTCCTAGATTCGGACCCACAATCATCCTCATATCATCTTACCAAAGTAAGACGTTACTTCCCTCATCTGAATATCCGATCGGACTCTTAAAGAAAACACTGAAAGCTGAAGCCAAGTTATAAATTCCTTTACCTTCATTATATAATCCTTTCAATAAAACTGTCTTACTTACCAAGGGCGAGACCGGGAACTTTTTAACCCTTACTTCGCTTATAATTTCCTTCCCTAACTTAGTCAAGTATACTTTACAGTACTTTATTCAGTCTAAACCTGATTACGAACAAGTGATGGTCGTTATAACTTCTCGAGTTCAGATTGCTGCGGGAAAAAGGCTGTAACTTTAGAGTTATGAATATAAATGTCGGCAGGAATTGTTGCTGGAGTCTATGGTTACTTAATTTTATATTTATAGTTGTTTTAGATAGAAATGTGATAGCTGTAAATGTAAATGGGAAAGATGAGTCTTGTCTAGTGTAGTAGAGCTCTTAGTGCACAGTCCGGGGAAGTACTACCACCTTACCCATTTCTGCCGTGAAGCAGTAGTGCACTTGTATTACTGTGTTTCGGTTAGAAAGGTAAGGGGGCCCGTGAAATTACAGGCACATGATACTTAACAAATTCACATCACAGGGTCGACAACGCATTGGCGACGCCCCTAGTGTTACAAATGTCCATAGGCGGCGGTAACCACTTAAAAAAACATAACTTAATTTAAACTTACTACGCGTAAGTCAACAAGTCATAAATATGAAATTAGAAGTAAATAATAATCAAATTCAGACTCCAAAAGTAAAAATATCAATAATTCATACAAAAACTTCAAACATTTCTTTTTTTTTAAGTTTTTTTTAATGAAGTCAACAGTTACTTAAAAACTTACAAAGTGCTTTAAAATCACAATTATTAAAATTGATCAGTTGCAGATACAGATGAACCATTTAAGAAGCTGCTAATGTAATTATAATAAATTCTTCACTTCTGCGATAACACACAGGTTTTGTCAGTGAGACTAAAAACAAATAAATATTTTGTAATAAATCGTTTCTGAAAAGAGTAATTGCTAAGGTGATTGCCGGCTCTTCTCAGTAAAAAACAACCTTCCGAACCGGTATTAAAGTTTGACCATTAAAAGTGCTTGAACAAAAATATTTGAATTTATCTCCGTATTTTTCGGTCAACTCTACATACCCTCTATTATCATTAAACCTCAAATATTTTTTATAATCTTTCACATTACAAAAACCTTTATAACACTTTCATTTTCCGAAAGAAAATACCCACTTAAAAAATTTACGATGTTACAAAAAACTGTCTGAAAAACGTTTTTACATGAAATAGTAATTTATAAATCCGGAACGGTCTTGAATTGTCGCTAAATGGGGCTGCAATAAACCTTTAGAGCGGAAGACTTTTTAATAAGACCAGTAGAACCAAAAAAGTGCTATTAATCAAAGCCAAGACCGTGGCGCGACCCTTAATTTTGAGAATTTGTAAGATTAAGCTGTAATTTATGCATGTATTCCGTACATTAAAAAATGTCAAAGTTCTTATGCGTATGTTTCTTACGATTTAGCTCCGTAACGAATTTCAATGAACTTTTAAATTAAGTTCTGGTATACTCGTATACTAGATTTCGTCCCGCAGTTTAAGCCGCCTTTTCGGAAAGAAAACCCCTTTTCCATGATCTAAAGTAACATCGCTTTAGTCATTTAGTAGTGAAATGGAAACAAATAGACAGAAATAACGTTACTATCGCATTTGTAATATAAGTGTTAATGATTTTTGTGGTTTCAAAGGTTTTGGATATTGCTATGCATAAACAAGAGGTATGAGATGATACCGCAAAAAAAATATAAGAAAATTTTCTTTTAGTCCAAACAAAGCATCTTCACTACATATATTTTAACTGTCACTTATTTCTCTCTTCGAAATTGGCTTAAGTTAGGATAAAATATGAGATTTTTTTTCATTAAACATCATACATATTATATCCTAACATAATTTAAATCAAGGTCTTTTTTTAACATAGCCATATTAAGTGCTCATTATATATTTAGATAACCTGCCTACAGTACCCTAAAAAAACTCAATCGAACCCAAGACATTCCTGTTCATTGAACTACCGAAGCGAAAAGAAACGAAGGAAATCGTAGTTTGAAAATTAAGAGCTGAAAGTGAAAAATTATTTCCTTTAAAGAAAACTCTTTGAAAGTTCCATCAACACCGTTTTAAAAAATACTGATTAATTCGGTTAATACATTTAGTAAGTCTTACAGCAATAAATTGTTTTTAGAAGCTTTTTTCTTAACCTAGGTTTCAATTCTGTAAAGAAAATGACACTAGCTCGAGGATGTTTCGTCGTGGCCTCCGTGCTCTGTCTCCTTCAGTAACTACCCAATCACGTGAGAGGTAAGCTCTCTGAGGCCTACGTGTGCCAGTTGAATTCAAAACCAGTAACAGTATTATTAAATACCATATCGAGTTCCTTAAGCTTTCTTATTACAAAAAATATGTATATATTACATAACCTATGGTATACAAAGGGACATAGGCTTCACTTTTTCTATTTACCCAAGGGACGCGGGTGAAACCGCGGGAAACAGCTAGTGCGGTTATATAAAGAGTTTCCCATTTTTCAGAACTTAACAGGAAAGCTGTGCTAAAGGGTATGCAAAAGTTTAGCCTTTGACAGGTTGAAGTTTTCACAAATAGGTTAGGGTTTTCTTAGAAATTGCTCCAGTCGTTGACTCTCGGAAACTGATTGAATATAAGTTCGTGCTCTAACTTAGTATTTGATAATATTCACATTTTATGGACTTATACCCAAGGACTAACATTTTTCTTGGAATAAAAAGTATCTTAAATGTTAACTCAGAATCTTTCACGGAATAAAAAGTAACTTAAATGTTTGATTATGGATTAACTGCAATATATTATACAATTGCATGTATGAAGCCATACAAAGCAAGCACATAAAACCTAGAAAAAATTATCTCTTAAGAGCAACTATTGGAAAGGACTTGGCAACGGATTTACAACATGAAAGTAGTTAGGCAGTAGGCATAGTTTTACAAACTACCCTCCCAAAGACAAACACGCTGCATAATGTCAACACTAGCTATGATCTTTTCCAAAAGCTTTTATAAGCAATATCATCAAATCCTATCCAACTTCCTACAAATATTATCCTAAATGGGAAAGTTTGTAGATCCGATGTAGAGAAATATGGATGTTTGTTACACTATCACACAAAAACTACGGCCCGGATTTGGAGGTACCTTGTCACATAGACAAAGCATTGTCTGGAATAACATAAATCGCGAGTGAAACCACGGGGTTTAACAGCATTTTTTTTTTTGACGGGACCTCTATCTCACCTGATGGTAAGTGAAGATGAGGCCGAAGACAGCTCGCTTTTCCGTTCGTAGCCAATTTACTCTTTTCTTAAAGAGCCCCAAGATGTAATTAACTGGGAACACAGACAAGGGAACTCGTAGCGTCAAAAGGCACTAAATTATTCAACATTAGGTGTTAGAGTCGCTGCATATTAGTTATACCAGCAGATAGAAATGCTTCTAATAACTAGGTACTTTATTATCGTTAGAAGTTCGTAAAACAAGATATTTATATGTATGTTAGAAATGTGTTAGGACCCTAATGTATTGGGCATCATGTCTCTAAAATTTTGAGAAGTCATTGAACTGGATATAAGTTTCAAGCTTGATTACATCTTGGTTATAATGCACAGTTTAAAATAGTGTTAAGAACATATACTAGCTGTCCCCCGCGGTTTCACCCGCGTTCCCGAGGGATGTAAGATTTTCCCGGCACAAAAAGTATCCTATGTTACTTCTAATACCTCCAAGAATATGTGTACAAAGTTTCATGATGTATCGGTTAACCGGTTTTCGAGTGAAAGCGTAACAAACATACATTCACATTTATAATATTAGTAGCGATTAATAATTGAATAATACTTTTGGTGCCGCGGTTTCACCCGTGAAATCTTGGTTTTATTGGATTCGTACCAGCGACGTACTCCATAGTATTACTGAGTTACAGAATTTTTAGTTCAGAGTTGGTCCGGGGAAGTACTACCACCTTACCCATTTCCGCCGTGAAGCAGTAGTGCACTTGTATACTATATTTCAGTTAGAACGGCAAGGGGGCCGGTAGACGGCGGTGACCACTTACCATCAGGTGGACCATCTGCTTGTTTGTCGGCCCATGTGCATTATGGGCTTAAAAATAAGTACCTAACTTACGTCATAATAATCTGCCCAAATAGCTTTTTGGTATCGAATCAATAAAATGTATGTAACGCCAGTATATCGATGCTAATAAAACATAATATTTCACATCACTAGTGAAAATAGACTTATAATGTAAGCCTTTGTCTCCCTCAGGCCCGTAAGATACACACGTTTCTGATAGTTAACAAAGTTATTTAATAACTTAGACATTGTCTTTTCAAGTCACTTTCATATTTCTAACTTAAAAGCCCTTCTGTTTCATTTCACAACGTATATTTTTTAAAGGCTTTTCCTTCATTAAATAATAAACGTAATGGTAATCTTATTTCATGGAAGAAATACTTTAATGGGTGTTTTAAACTGGAATAGTTCCATAAGATAGAAAAAAATAAAATAATCAAATTTTCTATCTATTTACTAATTCCGCTGGATCTTCTTCTCTGTCAAGACCCAAACAAAGAAATTCAACGGGCAATTGACACGTGTTTAATGTATAATATATGCATAATATTTGGCTCTAATGTCAATGAATCCATAATCTGTTTAATGATAGGATCTTATCAATATATCAATGCCATAATAATAGCACACCCAATTTTTTTTTTTTTTTTTTTTTATTTTATTACAGGCTCAAAAATAACAATAAAATAATGATTACATAGTAGCATTTAAAAACCACAAAGGTTTGTGACAATACTACACATATTGAGTCTACTGACAAAAACACACAATACACTGTTATCAAAACATTATACAACATGTAGATCTTAAAAGATAAAATTAAATGACATTTGAACGCATTGACAATGCCCCTAGTGTTGCTAATGTCCATAGACGACGTTTACCATCAGCTGGACTAGCAGCTTGTACGTCGGCTTTTTTGGCATAAAAAAAAACAACGGATAAATAGTTTCAGTTTCCATAGAGTACAAAAATCCAAACATTCATTTATATGTAGGTATATTGATTTATTATTTTTCGGCACGCGTGTAACTTTTAGCATGAAGATGGACACAAGATACTTTCACTCAAGGAAAACTTTAGTTCCCCCGGGAACACAAGTAAAAACATGTGTCGGAAAATGGTACTGTAGGTATATAGCCAATCATTAACGCATGTTTACACCCTAAAACACATATCATGAAGATAAATTTAGGCTATTAATAATTCAATATTTACTTTCCTCAGACACGATATGAGCCACCAAGTCTGTTAGTGTTGCCAGCAAAGTGTGAAGGCTTTAGAATAATTTATAGCATGTAATTTAGTAGAAGCAATTTAGCCGATATCACTCTGAACGTCGCAGTATGAAGGGTTGTTCAAATAGAGTAGCTTTTGTAATAGAATGAAGATCTAAATAAAGAAGTACTATTTATTAAGGACTTACACAGACAATAATAAACACAAATACGACAATCAAAGTTACTAGAAAATAACAAATATTAAAAAGGTATCTTCAAAAGTGAACTATAATGTACGAAGTGACTTTCAACACCGTGTGAAGTAGATTTATCACCTACCAAGCTGCTCGCCTGTAAATAAATAAATAATATAATAAAAAGAAAAGGAAATAAAGTGGGTTAGCTGCGTGTGGCTAAAAATAGTTTCTATCTAACCTGGTGCAGCACGGTTAAATGTTGCATTGCTGGTTTTTAGATAGAACCGGTTTGTGAGATGTGCAACGGTCACAGCTTCATGGAAATTATCCCTAATGTATTAGGCAGAGGTCACAATAACGAGGTCCACATTCCACCAAAATAATTTTAATGTAAGTGATATGTAGTGAGCACTGTCGCTAATTCTGACCACTCTCGGTTACAAGTACCTAATCAGTTCTAAACAAAAAACATTCATATTACCTTAAGCCGGAAATCAACCCCAGTACCTCCGGCTCTCTAACCGCGTTATCAAAGCCAACAACCGTAGTAAGCTGTCATATCAGGGAACCAGATTATTTAACAGAAAGGCCTACGTACCTATTTCACCTAATAATTGTCCACTTTAATAGTTTTTCTATTTTTCATTCATAAAAATCAGTTTTTTTTTTTGGGCTCTATGTTATACAGCGTTACTACGGTTCTTAAATATTGTGAATAAAAAAAAAAAACAATATGAATGGACCGTTATAATACCTCCTCTCGGCTTTATGGGTAGTTTTGTAACAGCCTGTATATCTACTACTCAACTAACGAAGCTATTATTCGACCACCAATTCCGTAATACTAGCGACCTGCCTCGGCTTCGCGTGTGCGGGATAATATAAATGGCTCATACACATAATAACACCTAAAAGAAGAAACCTATTCTAAACGTTACATAGTTACATGACGGAAAAGATGCAATACAGAGTTTCAATTCCGTAAGGGAAATGACTGCTTAACGATATTTCGTCGCGGTCTCTATGCTCTATCTCTTTCCCTGACTACGCAATCAGGTGAGAGGTAAGCTCTCTGAGGACTCGGTGCGCCGGCTCGCCGACGAAGCTGTAGTAGCTGAATAGGGGGGGGTGATTCAAACTCAACGACGAATATTACGTTTCGTAGCTCCATTTCACAAAATGAATACATCACAATAACAGAAAGGTCGTAAACGTGGCCCTGATCTAATAAAAAGAACATTATTCTCAATAACATAAGATTCATATTGGAATAACGATGAAAATTTCAATCATATGTTTTCTGTTAGTGCGATCTTTACAAATGATATCGAATATCAACTATCACAGATTGTAGATATCCCTTAATGATGATGTTTCCAATGATAAATATATAAAATTTGTCATTTCGTTCAATACATCTTAATGATATATTAATGTTTGGTTATATCTAAAGTATTTTCCAAGGACATGCGGCCCAAACCCAGAAACTAAGCTGAGTTTGTATATTGTAAACTAAATAACTTATATGCCACATATACATATAGCCCGGGATAGATCTGACTGCCACACCAGAGGCTATGGGCTCGTTTCCCATCTATTACAATATTTCGTGTGCCTGAACATATCTGCTTGTCTGGTGTAAGTATACATTTAATACAAGCTCTGCTTAATTTGGGATCAGAAAACGTAATTAAAGGTCCAAGAAATTTATTTAACTCGTATATGTTTACAGAGAAAATAAACAGACATGTTCTCAGACAAATATTTGCCAAAGGTGTGCACCGAACCTATGATCAGTGCCAGGTAAGGATTTCTTGAATATCTCTTGGCGGCCCAGTTGGCTTGGTGGTTAAAGACCCTGACTGCCATGGCGTAGGTCATGAGTTCGATTCCCACCCAGGACAAAGATTTGAATTCAAAATTCAAAATTCAAAACCATTTATTCAGTTTAGGCCCTCAGAAGGCACTTATGAAGGTCAAATTTAAGTTACTGAAGCTACTTACAAGCAAGGTTACATTCTTTTTTATTTTATTAAATTCTTTTATATCTATTCTGACTTTTTGGCTATTTTATAATATCAATTTTACATATTTTTATATTTAACAATTACAAAATACTTAATAAAGCTAACATTCAAAAACAAAAAAAAAAAAATAACAAGACTACAAAATAGAAAATGACAATAATTACTTACAACTTAAACAAGAATTTTTTTGCAAAAATAATATGTAGTATATCAGTTTGGTTTCCATAGTACAAGCTCTGCTTAGTTAGCGATTAGATGGCCGTGTGTAAAGAATGTCCAAGGATATTTATTTATTTTACTTACTTATCAAACTACACTTATCAACCCCTCAAAAATGTCCTTCTATCTCTGGCTTGTCAATGGAATCCGCAAAACAAAAAGTAATTTAAAGGTATATGGGAGCCCGTAATCCACACTGGTTTTCCTTGATGTGCCAACCACACCCTTTATTACAAAAGGAGATTGTGGCGCAATATAGGAAATCCTAAGCTTTAAGGGGTGACCCGACCTCTACTACCTTGATTAGGTATATTTAAGGTTGTATTAGTACATAATCTTGACTATATCATCTATACTTAAATCTATATATCTATATATACTTGTATATGGAAATGAATCCCTATTTCCCTTGGTCACGGCATCACGCATGGACAGCTGGACCGGTTTCGCTAATTCTTTTTTTTGTTGTGTTTGATATTGTCAGGAGAAGGTTCTTATGAAAGAAAAATTGAAAGTTGCGCGGAAAATTTGAAACATAACGACCATATTAACTTTTCTAATGTAACCTTACCGCCTTTGACAATATAAACTCTTATAATGTAACCTTATGGTGTTTGACATAAATGTCAGTCGTTTGACAATATCGTTTAAAACAGAAGCATGGGTCGGAATTATATTGATAAAATTATTAATTTATAATTTCTTAGTGCACATTTCACGGTTGATTCAATCGGAAGATTCGAATTCAATATTCATATTTAAGACAGGACAACGTGTGTCAGCTCAGCTAGTTAAATTATAAATACCAGGGACATTGTTTACACAAGACAATCTGGTCCCAGGCTAAGCCGAACTTGTATGATGGACACCAAATAACTGATATGTACTACATATTTCATATGTATGTAAAAAATATTTTATAAAAATGCATTCTTAAATAGATATAAGAAAGTAAAATGATATATTTTTTGTTCTATTTTAAAGGTCAATTATTCTAGAATATAAACTAAAAAACTTCAACCCGAACAAACTCACAGAAGGCCGTGCAAAACAGAACCTTTAGGAAAGACGCAAAAAGCTAGTAATAGTAGCTGTAATTAAAAAAAAAAACAAATTATAAATTGCTTTAGGTTGCCTATAGATTATCATAATGTGAATATTTTTTACTTCCAAAAATATTGCATACATACGTGTCGAAATGATAACCTTCTTTTTTTAAGTCGGTAAAAAATTGAATAGAGTTAATGTCTTTCTTTTACGTCGCAACAGAACAATGGATCAGCTAGATATTTAGCATAAAGCTAACTGACAGGGTGGAATATAACAAAGGGTATTTTCAATCCAGGGAACTGGAATAAAACCGCGGGGGAGAGCAAATCATAAATAAAAATAAATTATTCAAAAATTCAAACCTAATTTATTCAGTTTTGGGCCTACAAACTGAAGTTACCACAGGTTCGGAAATCGGCCTTCAACCGGAAATAACTGGCTGGAAACAGAGTAAGGTTAGATATGTTTTAGAAATAAAATCCGACTCAATTGGCAATATATATTTTTTAATTTTATCACTAATGAAATCTGTGAAACACAAAATAAAATTCTACCAATGGCCGTTATAGACTTTTAACACTAATCATACCAACACTTGCTAGGTACCTATTTCTACCATAGCGGGTCAATTGTGACTTTATATTTCCTGCTTGAATGTATGAAATATGGTTGTTAGGAAGGGAAATAAATATTATAACTGTATATTAATTAGTAAGAAAAAGTCATGAAGTCAAATGTGCAAAAGCAATAAGATGATACGTGCATTTTCAATGCAAAGTTCAAAATGGGTCATTTGACCCGGTTATGGTATGTTTAGTCTTAAAACCATCGAACCGGTTTCATTAGAAAGGTAAATAATACCAAATGGTTTTAGAAAAAATATAAGAAAACAAAAAAAACAATGTTCGTGCTCAATTTGATAATAGCTGAAACACGATCGAAAAATGAATACTAAATACAAACATAATTAAATGTATTCGAGAATAAATATTTTGAGATACACATTACTCAGAAGAACAAACATACAGACAGAACGATTTAACAAAACAATACATATCTATAGAACAGTTCCAACAGATTAAAAATACCGCAAACTGAACGAAATTTTACGAGAATTTCCAAGGAATAAGAGGAAACTCGGGTAAAAAAATTCCAAGTTTTTTATGTGAGTAATGGTCGCTTTAAGACGTTATTTATTAGGGGTTGGGATTAACCCTCGAGCCCCTGATTCAGCTGATATCAGCAAAGCGTACGTATGAGGAGTTTTAATAAGGTTGATATCGGTTAATTAAATGTTTCATTTGAATTAATTAGGGCATGTTGAAAAGGGTTTGTGGCGTGGCTTAATGAAGATTGTGCGGTGGTGGGATTCAATTTGAAAAATAAAGATTTTCATCCTATATAAGGAATGTTGTATGTGTATCTATGTGGTAAGTAAATAAGGAAAATTGTGTCCATTTTGCCCGTTTTCCCCAACCAATACCTAAGTTAGGAGACTCATAAAAATTCCATATAGATAAAATTGTAAATAAAAATATTTTTAAAATAGAATCATTTAAAAAGTGTTTATTTTGAAACATAAGATTTACTTTTAGAAATCATATTGGAATCTGTGGTTTCTGTCTACATCAAAGACAGGCGTCACGATATGTCTATATGTATTTAAGATTGGACAATAAGTTTCCACCGTAGGGGAATCAACTGTTTCCCGGTATTCTTTATCGTTTGTCCGTATTTTATGCGCTGCGATACCGTTCATCCGATTGCGATAAAACATTGTAAACTTATTGTATAACTTACGCGAAGGTTATAGGCATTGTACATTTAGCTTACACTAGATGGAGCGCGTGTCGCTCCGGAAAACATACTTTATTTTTACCTTTCTTTGCAAGAAAATTAATTTCTTTCTTTCCATGATTCCTAATTAAACAAGGTAAATCTTTCAAATTAAAAAATATATTTCCACAATTTTTACTTTTGCTGCAGTTTTGCGCTTGGTTTTAAATATAAAAGAATCAACTTTTTGCCAGAAGCACAAGTCGTCTAAGTTCAGGCATATTATACAATAATAATAAAAACATTGTACCTATTTATTGTTAACTTGAAAAAAAAGAATTGTTTAAAAAAAATTTAATAGTACCTACTACGACTTTATTATCATTTACACAAAATTCCATATTTCGTATTCTTGACCGGACCCGAAACGAAAACGTGATCGTATTTTCGAATACCCATGGAGCCCTAAAAGGCATCAATTTCCACCATATTATAGTTATTCATTTCAATCCTCGCCCATGTTTTCCTTATCACAAAATATTGATACAATTTTCTACAGATACGTTGGTTGAATACTAATATACGTTTGGAGGTGACATGGGACTGTGAAAAGGGTCACGCGTAAGTTTGAGCCACGTTGAGTCGTGGCTCTAGTTTGAAACTCGCGAAAATAGCAACGGGAAATTAAGGTCATCTCCAAGGATGTAGGATAGAATGTGTTATAAGATAAATGTAGTAAGGATCCAAATAGTGCAATTTAAAATTACAATTAAAAGGAATTAAAAGGACAATCAATATTTTTTTTTGTTTTTATAAATAAA
The DNA here is from genome assembly GCA_907165245.1 of Habrosyne pyritoides. Lineage (NCBI taxonomy): Eukaryota > Metazoa > Arthropoda > Insecta > Lepidoptera > Drepanidae > Habrosyne > Habrosyne pyritoides. Next base: position 1,795,105 of record OU015608.1, read on the forward strand.
TATCCCGGGACAATCTTTGCACACGGCCATCTGGTTCCAAACAAAGCAGAGCTTGTACTATAGAAACCATTTTATTTATCTAAATACATACTAATATGGATATTTACACCCAGACACAGAACAAACAGACATGTTCATGCACACAAATGTTTGTCCTGGGATGGCACCCGCGACCTTCGGTTTCGGCAGTCAGTCGATAATCACCAAGCTGCCAAAGTTCAAAATCCTTACATATCTCCGGTAAGTCAACATATTCATAATATGCATCATACCATCAAAGGTACGAAAGTAAAAAGAAAATACTATCAATCAAGATCAATAAATCAAAAAACATGAAACAATAAAATTGAAATACTTCCAAACGGCGTACACCCTTCATGACAGAGACTGGTCAAATATGGATAAACAATAGCTTCGGGGCAATGCAAACATCACAGGAGTGTCGGGAAATGTACGGCTCGAATGCGAAATAAAGCGTAGTATTTGCTATGTAACTATTATACGAAAAAGTTCAGACTGTCGAGTAAGGATCTTTTATTGTCTCGCCCCGAGCGAATTTGCTCTGTACGGGCTTACTGGCGGGCGAAACGAGGAGCGACTTATTTTTATTTTTTTAATCTATATTAGATAGCCAGCACGCTTTGATTGAGTGGAATATCCTGGGACAAGCCAGTTGGCTTGGTGGTTAGCGACTCTGACTGCCAAGCCGAAGGTCGTGGGTCCGATTCCCATCTAGGACAAATATTTATGTGCATAAACATGTCTATTTGTTCTGCGTCTGGGTGTAAATATCTATATAAGTATGTATTTAGAAAAAAAAATAGTAATGTAGTATTTCAGTTATCTGGTTTCTATAGTACAAGCTCTGCTTAGTTTGGAACCAGATGGCCGTGTGTAGAAGAATGTCCCGGGATATTTATTTATTGAATGGAATAATTGAAATTTATGCATATAGTTAAAATATTTAAAGAAATTTGAATATTGAAAACCGCATCAAAATCTATTTCATAGCTAAACAGATATAAGCACGGATAAAACTAGAAAACAGACAAAAATAGTCATTTAGTTTAATAGTATTTAGAGACCAGATACCGCCTTGTGGTTTCATTCGCGCTGAAAGCCATGTCCGTCTCCGAACCAAGAGCTACGTATGTGCAATTTCAGCAAGATTGGTTTCCTCATCAGATACAATTTTGAATTTATAATTAGAATCGATTTTCTATATGCCATTACGCCAAAAAAGCAGATGGTCCACCTGATGGAATGTGGTCACCGCCGCGCCGTAGACATTTGCAATTCCAATAGCATCCCCAATGCCTTATCAACTGCGTCCTTAATTATAATCAATACGCAACAATACAAGTACACTACTGCTGATACTTTTTTAGCTATCTAATTAGCTTAAATAGACATATTGTGTAGTTTTATAAATAAATAAAGAATATTAACTGTCACTGTCATAAAAAGAAATTACATAAAAAATACCAGTTGTCTGTATTCACGAATGAAAAGAAGTAACAGAACAATTAGAACCGTCAATCAAGCTTACGAGCTCACCCGCCCTCGCTAACGCTTATGCGCTAAGCCGAGACCATATCTATAATAGAGAGTCGCAAGTAAGAATTATCGCGCTCAAGGGAGAAAAGTTTTCGTTCCTAATTTGTCTTAATTGGACAAATGGTATCCATCCCTTATTAACCTTGTCCTAAATAAACTTTTTAAGTCTTTTCGTAAGGTGCCAACTTGCAGTCTTCGGGGAGAAAGTTATGAAAGATGATGTGTTGGTATCAGCGACAATACCGTCTCTAGGGTATCGTTAGAGGTGAAACCAGGGTATACTGATGCCCGTGCACTTTACACCTTGCACCGAGGGCACGACAGCATTTCCAAAGATGTTGGTTAATAAAACTCTGCCTAATCTCGTGTAATACACCGAATAGACAGCAAGCAGACCATTTGTCAACAAGGCAGATCCTACTAATATTATAAATGCGAAAGTTTGTGAGAATGGATGTTTGTTACTCTTTCACGCAAAAACTACCAAACCAATTTGCTTGACAACTTGATGCATAGATAAAGCTTGTCTTGGAATAATTTATACGCTATGCTACTATATACCGGGAATATTTAAGATCCCTCGATAATACGGGTGAAACCGCGGGGGACATCTAGTAATGTATTAATAATAAATATAAATCTCACGCACAAAAAGGTTTTTGTAATTTAAGGGCACTTATGAAATTCAATTCTACTGTTGTTAGCACCGATTCAGAAGTCAATGTCCAACTGAGAAGAACTGGCAAGAATCGGATTATTGCATTGTCATCGGTCTTTGACAGGTGTGCAAAGTTTGAATTAAATCTGATCGTTCAAAGTAGGACAAAATCGAGCTCAAAGGGGTCGGTGACATACATACATACAGGTGAAGCTAATATAAAGCGTGTAAAAAGATTGACTGCCTTCGCCCAATGAATTTGTAATAGATAAAAACAAAGTAAAGTCCCTGTTTGCAAAGGTTAGTTGGAACAACATGGGATCCACTGTAATCCTATGAAGGGCAAAGGCAAAATGTTGTAGGGGAAAGTTTGGCTCACACATGTTTTTGTTACGTGACACATGGGTTGTATGGAGATAGTGGTGCTGTTATACTTGCGAGGCAAAGCGATGGTATGCTATGTAAAGATATATTTTGATACTAGTTTTGGGGTTCTTCCAAAGGGATGCCCTTTTGGAAGAGAAAAGAGCTCTCCAAGGTCGGCAACACATTCGCAATCTCCCTGGTATTGCAAATGTCTAAAGGCGGCGGTGACCACTTATTTATTTATTTATTTATTTATAAGACACACCAACAGTTCACATATTGCCACGTTCATCAGTATTTTTACAATATAATTTTGATTCTGATACGTAAACCTATAAGAGGCGTGTACAGCATTAGCCAAATAACAATAGTTTCTAGTTAGAAAATTAAATTTATACATATGCAAAAAAATAAAATAAAAAAGTTAACTAATATAAACCAAGAAGCAAATAAATTAATTTACAAATTGAACCAACATACTTATATTATTATACCAACAATTTATACAGACAGAAATATGGTTAACTGAATGTCGTCAGTACCCTAGATTTAAATGCAACCAATGAATCAGAAAATATATCGATATCATGTACTTTACTGTGTACGCTGTTGTATTCGTTACACATTCTTATTGCAGGTGAGTTGAGACCGAGATTAGTTTTAACGGATGGTATATGGAACGTCTTAGTTAATGGATGACGAGGTATTCTACTCGGTACCGTCAATGATATACCGTTGAGAATGTCGCTGGAGTCGATAATGTTGTTTACTATCTTGTAAAGAAGAATTAAATCGTGAGTTTTGCGGCGATTATATAGGGACTGCATATTGAAAAAAATTAAGCGTTGACCGTAACTACAGCGGTGAGTGATACCTGGTGTGATGAACGCGAGATATCGCGTGAAAGCACGTTGTATACTTTCGATGCGTTGTGAGTGGACAGTGTAAAGAGGATTCCAAATTTGGCACGCATACTCCAGATGGCTACGAACTAAGGTATTGTACAACGTGATCCTGGTGCGTTGTAATTTGAAGCCTTTTGTATTTCGTTTAATAAAGCCAAGCATTTGAGCTGATTTCTTTACAACATGATCAATGTGAGCATTAAAACGAAGCTCTCTATCCATTACGACGCCAAGATCTCTCATCTTGTCAACTTTATGTATGATCGTCCCATCAATATGATAGTGGGAGTCAATCGATTTCTTTTTTCTGGTGAATCTCATGTGGAAGCACTTATTTGTATTCAGTTCCATGAAGTTGTTAGTGCACCATAGATTGACCCTAGACAAATCAGCTTGAACCTTTGAAATATCCTCCGAGGACTTTATTCTCATATAAAGTTTTAAATCGTCGGCGAATAAGAGAAAATTGCAAAATCTAATGACATAACATAAATCATTGATAAAAATAGAAAATAAGACTGGTCCAAGGTGGGAGCCCTGAGGTACCCCAGAGACGGCATAATAGGGATTAGACGGATAACCGTTTACTGAAACGGTTAAAAGTCTTTTTGCTAGATAGGACTTGAACCAGTCCAATAAAGATCCCAATATCCCGAAGTGTTTTAATTTTTTAATAAGCAGATTGTGATTCACTCTATCGAAAGCACTAGCAAAGTCGGTATATATAGTGTCTACCTCGCAACCATGATCAAGCTCAGCAGTCAAATCAGAGACAAATGAGTGAAGGTTGGTTACGGTAGAACGACCTGATCTAAAGCCGTGTTGTTTTGGACACAAGATACTCTCAACATGGGCTGTTAGAATGGGACATACAAGAGATTCAAACAATTTGGAGAGACATGATAAAATAGCTATTGGACGATAGTTCCTAGCATTACTTGGATCTCCTTTTTTGTATAACGGTATTATTCTTGCTCTTTTCCACTCATCTGGAAAACATCCGTCTCTTAGGGATCTATTGAAGATTAATGTCAAGGGCAGAGCAAGAGCAGAACAACAACGTTTAACAAACACAGGGGGTATATTATCGGGACCTGAACCTTTGCAAGTATCGAGCTGTTTCATTTTATGAAGGACATTGCGCTCAGTGAGTTGTATGTTATTCATAGATTTATTGTGAGGATGAAGGTCATCGCCAAAGGAGTCGCATTTTGAATTGATTGTACTGTCGTAAACGGATGAGAATTGTTCCGAAAAAAGGTTGGCAATATCTGAACCACTATTAGCAAAGTTCTGATCATTGTAGATAACCGCTGGTATTTTACTCACATTATTACATTTTTTATGTTTGATGAATTGCCAAAACTCTTTTGGATTTTTCGAAATATTATCCTCCGTCGACCTTTTATAATTTGAATAGCATTTATGATGAACTTTATGACAATGATCGCGAACAGCTTCAAAAGATAGGAGGTCAAGCGGATTATTGTATTTACGGTATTTAAGCCGAATTTTATCCTTTTCGGCAAGCCTTTTTATAAGAGAGTAGTTAAACCATGGTGGATATTTTGATTTCTTAGGCTTGTGTTTAGGTACATGTTTTTCAACTGAATTATAAATAATATCGTATAGTACTGAGACCATTGCATTCACATCCACGCACCGCGAAAATACATAACTCCACTGTACATTCTTTAATTCATGAATAATTTGTTCATAATTAGCATTAAAAAAATTGTAACGTTTATGTTTAATCTGAGGTAAGAAAGTATTGCTATTAGCACAGGGTATACATATGACTAAACCAGGATGCTTGGAGTCAAGTTTGCTCAAAGTATCAAGTGATTCATTTACAGTTACATAATTAAAGTTGCTTATAACTAAATCCAAAATTCTACCATCACTGTTTAAAACACCATTGAATTGAAAGAGATTATTTACCGACATACAATCAACCAGTGAATAGCCTAATGAGTTATTATAATTAGAAGGATTCATATAAGAAAAATGTTTATCCTTAGACCAGTCTATAAAAGGTAGGTTGAAATCGCCAAGAATTAAGACACTATCGATCAAACACATCGCGCTGTTAACGTGATCGAGATATCTGCCCATAGTCTCCAGACGAAGAGGTGGAGGAAGGTACACTGCGCATATAGCTAAATTAATGGGTTTACCATTCAAATTAATTTTAACAATGACCCATAAGTCCTCACAGTCGCTTTCATATTGGTGCGCTCTAGAGGATAGTATATCATTAGAAACGGCTACAAGAACTCCCCCTCCATCCCTCTTGGATGAATGAGAAAAATTACGATCTCTACGATAAACAGTATATCTCGAATCAATTAATTCGTTATTGCATATTTTTGAGTTCAACCAAGTCTCTGTAAAAACAATAATATTATAGTTGCAAAGCAAGATATTGTCATATATATCATTTGTCTTAGTTCGAACACCGCGTGTATTTTGATAGTAAATTCTTAATTGATCGAACTTTAATGCAGCACACCAAGCAGCTGTGATGCGGGAACAGTCATAAGTATTTAGACAATGAGTTTTAAACTATCTAGATTACGTATCAAAAGTGCTTGGGAAGATTCGTCCTTTCTTATGTAAATACGTCCATTCCGGATCCACACAAATTTATAATTCATTGCTTTAGACTTTTGACGTGTAGCAGCATGCAATGATTTGTTAAGTGGCGTAAGATGTTCAGCTACATATATCGGTACACGAGGACCTCCAATTCCAAGATGGTGTGAATTCAATTTGTCATTAAGGTTCTTCTTATTGAAATTTATCGTTGCGGCCAGTACAGAGTCACGATGGCGAGGAGTGCGTAACTTGACGACAACGGCACGTGGCTTGTTGTTGTCTTTCAGTAACTTAGCAACTCGAGTAACATGTACTATATCCTCGTTAGCAATGGGGTGATCAATAGCTTTTGTCAACTGCACTATCGTATTCACTAAATTCTCTGTGCGGTGCTCGGGAATTCCATTCACCTCTAAGTTTGATTCACGCATATGTTGTTCAGTTAAGTTGAGCCTCCCAGACAATTCTAAGACTGTTAAATTCAAGGTTTCATTATCAGATTGCAACTTCGATACTATTTCCAATTTCTCTTCCACACTGTTCTTCAAGTCTTCGTATTGTTTACTTATGAAAGAAATCGATTCTTGGTAGTCAGACATTTGTTGTTTGATTGCCTTTAGCTGTTCAGTGACTTGTTCTCGGACGATTGTCATCATCTCTTGCTTTATAACATCTCTAATACTGTCTAAAGTGATCTGGTTATCAAGGCAGTCAGAAACGTAGCGATTTCGGGACCTTAACGTAACGTTTTCGGAGCACGGAGATAATGGGTCATTACGAGCAACGACTGGAGAGATAGGTGGTGGGCCTGCACGGACCGGCGTATTTTTATTGTCTATCTTCGGTTGCTTGCTTCGACATTCCGGGCATTTCCACGTACGCTTCTGTTCTTTGTCCATATTATTCTGGAACCGCTTTTCGGAAATATTGGCGCAAAGAAGATCGTATTTAAGCGCACAAAGCGAACAGCTCAAAAAATCTTTGACTTTTATTATATTCTTGCAACCACCACATTTGTTTGATGAAGCCATTTTCACTCAAAATAAAAAATATATATATTTCGAAAAAGAAAATAATTTATATAATGTATGCGTAGTGGTATTAAAGCGTTGAAGCGCTGCAGCGCTGCGAGAGCGTGTACATGCAATACTGTTCGTGCAACTGATGTCAATGTGTGCATAGATGCGAGCGAGCTGCGGGTTGTCGTAGGTCAGTTTTGCGATAGATAAGTGGTCGTTAAAAAATGCTTTCTACGATTACTCACGAACCCGATGTCACTTTGTTATGTCATATACACCAATGCAAAGCACAGTTCACGCACAATAAATTAGTACCAAGCACGACAGGAACAACAAACTTTTAACCACAATTTTGGAATAAAAAGTGACGATAAAATGAAACGTATGTTATTGTTACAACAGTCTACTGTCAAATATCAAATACCACTTACCATCAGGAGGACCACCTGCCCGTTTGTCAATCTAAAAAAACTAGTTGTCACCCGTGATTTTACCCGTTTTCTTGTGGGATTATTTTCCTGGGATAAAAGTATTATTTCTGTTATTATGTATGTGGCAAGTTTCATCCAAATCCGTTTCGTAGTTTTTGCGTGAAAGTGTAACTAATATCTATACTGTCCTCCTGAGAATTTTTGCATTTATATAATATCTCATTAGTAGGAAGTTCGAATAAGTACGTAAGTCAATTGTAATTTTGACTTCTGTTACATGTTTTGAAGACACTTGTTATGATCGATAAAAATGTCTGAATCTGGCTATATATTTTCTACGAAATTTCTGTCACAAGTAAGTAAATATTTCCAATGTTAAACAAACGCCAGAGAAATTAAATATTTTATAAAAGGGTTTACCTAAAATTTTATAAATAATATCCTGGGGCATCTTTTACACACGGCTATCAGATCCCAAACTCTGCAGAGCTTGTACTATGGAACCCATATAACTGATATACTACATATCCTCCTATTTTTTCTGAATATAGTTATATATACTTATGGTATCAGTTAATATTTTTGTCAGTAGCATAAATATAAAATTAAACTTTTACATACAAACTAAAGTAACACAAAACATATTGATACGGTATAACCGTTATTAGAGATATCATACCGCGCGTGTACCTCAATTTCCCAACAGAATTGAATAGCCCACTCGGAGGTCCTTCTGTAAGCCAGTCACGTGCGATCCAGAGCCTAATTACAGAACTTTTGCTTGGCCAACTTTTGTTATTTGTTAAATGCTACTGCGGGATTTAGGGATCTGTTTGACTGATGCGCGAGCTGAGCGAGAGAGTTGATCCAACGCCGTGGGTGGGACATAGGCCTTATACTAGCCTTGCTTATATTACAACAGTATTTTATATTATAAAAGGTTGCGTATACTAAAGCCAGCTAAATAAGATTTTCATTATGTCTGTGCAAAATACTCGCTTGGGTATAGCTAGTTATGTTATCATGATATTACCTAAATGTGAAGGTTACAGTGTTTATGATTTAATAACGCATAAACGGCTGAATGATTGACACATACGTGAAAGTAATCTTTTTTTTTATACCACATCGTCCGACAAACAAACAGACGGTCCACCTGATGGGAAGTGGTCACCGCAGGCTATGGACATTTGCAACACCAGGGACATCGCCAATGCGTTGTCAACCCTGAGATGTGAAGTTGGTAAGACTCATGTCTCTGTAATTTCACCGGCCCTCTTACCTTTCTAACCGAAACACAGTAATACAAGTGCACTTCTGCTTCACGGCGGAAATGGTAAGGTGGCAGTACTTTTCCGGACGAATTCGCACTAAGACCTCCACTACTCGAAAATTAATATTTGGTTTAACTCATAGGAATGTGGATTTAACCACGCACTCACTACTGTAAAAGGGTGATTTTCTATTTTTCCGTGTTTTTGTTCACAGTAGGAAAGCTATAACCCTAGAGAAGGACATAGGATACGTGTTATCCCACAAACGGGCAATATTACTGGAGATAGCTAATTATAAAATGGTTTTGTATGATTACCTATATCATCATGACTCAATGAATCAAATTATCAATAAGAGAGCTTATCTATTCACTCCCCTTTCCCCTTTCACCGACGACTCTCTCATCCCCATAGAATTGATAAGGTGGTAGCGAGACGAAGACTCTGTATGAAAAAAAATCATCTTGTTCAAATTATAAATATCTACTTATTTTGAATTTTGCATACGACTTGTTGGTGAAGACTGGTTAAGACCACGTTTTATCTATTTATTATTTAAACCTGACATTTACCATTTCACTCATTCGTTCTTCCACTCATTCATCTTTAAATGATTCAATTAACAAATACCAAGAACACACGAGTGTCAACTGTAACGTTGCGATATACATCTTCATAAATAGCAAGATATGAAATCTATTTCATTTTCCTACAGATCTGTTATTCCTGTCACGTAGGTTCAGGGTCTCCAGGGCTGTAACTCATTGTTACAGGGAGAGACACCGTATGTCGTAGATATTTGAAAAAGTTCGTATTTTCTATACAAAATATAGATTGTAATAAATAAATATTCTAGGTCATTCTTTACTTGGCCTTTGATCTCAAACTAAGCAGAGCTTTTACTTTTTTTTTCTAAATTACTTATTTGGTTTCCCAGACACAGAAGAAATGGACAGCATCCGGTAAGTGCAATTACTAGTTGCAGAAAGAAGGAACCTTTTTTATTTACCAAGCACCTTAATTATTAGGTATAGGAAGGCTCAAGAAGAAATGGATGGATAGTATGAGGAATTATATGAATACGACGGAAGTTAATATATTTTCCACATAGAATTATTAATTATTTTCGCCACGAAATTTAATGATGTAACTATATTCCAGCAAAAAGATTTTAATACTCTTTAAATGTACCAAAAAAGACAAGTCTACATCGGAAACCAGCCATTTCTCAACTTGGCGGTGTCGTCTCCCACCGGATACTGTAGACAGTTTTTTTTTATTCCAGTTGCCACGGGACGCTGTCTGCGGTGGATGCGGTATGTTAAACAAATGAAAGTGTTATACAGGATTGTTGGAAATGTCCAAACCGCATACTGACGAGACTGGCCGATAACGATAATACAAGTAAAAGGAAATAGTACCAATTCTTGAAGGTAATGACGAAATTAAATTTATATAAATATGAAAACATAGTCCTATTCGTTGGCAAAGGCATCAATAGAGAACAGTTGGACCGACTTGTCATTTTTTTAATGCTCGTAAAAATCTGAAAGAGAGAAAAACTTGAGAAGTTGTTCGGAAAATTGGGGAAAAATTTAATGTGCTTTTTATGGGGGTTTTGTGAGAATAAATTTGCACAGGACGTCTTTCGGTTCAACTGGTATTCAAAAAGCGTCCAAGTGCGAAACTCGCAGGCGTTCCTATTTGTGCGTACTTTATTTGTCATAGCAGTACTTAGGTAAAAAAATCATATTTTCATTCATGAAATTCAACTTCAAATTTCTTTGAAAATTTGAAATATCTTCCTATTACAGTTCAAAAGTTACAGCCCTGTGATATTCAGACGGACGGACAGACTGACAGCAGAGCCTTAGTAATATGTAGTAATCATATAATAAAATGGACTAAGTGGAGAGCTGCTTTTAATTTAAAAATATGAGGACAAGATTAAGCACAGGAAGGTTGGCTATTTAGGTACAACCTCCAATTTTGATAAAGAAATCGGAAAAATCCGTCGTATTTCCAAATAAACCATAACCCCCTATTTGTTACAAAAGCTTACAAACCTAGCACCAGAACTGTGTAACTCGCTCGGATTCAATATTGGAGCCTATTTCATAATATATGGCTCACAACAGTCGTAATGCCGACAATGTAATACAAAATTGACTGCAACGATTTGAAGATCATTACGCAATCGCCCTGTAGGTTTTAAATGTATTCGTCACTTTCTAGCGTCATATAACAAAGGGAGACTGGAATATCTTAAATCCAAGGGTTTACTATCTTTTAACCATCTTTTGTTAAAGACAGGGCTGTTTATATGCTTAATAAACTGCACTACACATCCATTAGTTATCGACCGACTTCCTGACATTATTGGAAATGTGACATTATTTATGAGAGCGTGAAAGCGTGATTGTAAATTTGTGTTTACGACTTAGGGTGTTGATATATATATATATACTTATTTATGTATCTGATAAACAAATATTGAAGTAAAAAGGTCTATAGAACTGGCTATCGGAACAGGAAAAGATTAACTCATATTATCCCTAAAAAGGTAGGCAGAGATCTCAGTAATGCGACCTATATTCCACCGAAGATATTTTAAGTCCCAACATCACCGTCTCTCAGGCACATTATCAATTCCAAGCTATCATATCATATCAAAATCATTATACGTCATCATTGTTCACTTATTTATATATTTAAGGAATATAAGGTTCCATTGACGCACCATCACCTCAAACTGAACACTTCGGGATGGGACTGCTGCCGTTCCACGAGAAATTTTTCGTAGAGGGTTATACGCTATACTCGCACCCTCAGAACGATAGGGGCTTAACTCAAAAAATCACTTTTAGCCATTAGGATGTGGAATGAACTACCCATTACGGCTTTCCCTCACCGCGATATGGGGTTTTTTAAAAGGGGCGTAAAAAGAGCTCTTCAAGGTTGGCAACACATTCGCGATCTCCCTGGTATTGCAAATTTCCATAGGCGGCGGTGACCACTTACCATCAGGTGGACCGCCTGCCTGTTTGTCAACCTATTGACATAAAAAAATAAAAAAAACTCTGATTAGGTCACTTTCGCACTGAGCGGGGAGGGTGGGTCCCGGTATTAAAGAGGCTGAAGTATCGGTATGCTTATTCTGTCATTAAATTGACTATGTTTTACTATTCACCGGATAGAGCGTACTATGTTTAGTCTCTCTATGATCGTAACTCATTTTCGGAAAATTTTGAGTTAAGCCCTTATCGTACTGAGGGTGCGAATATGATATCGATAAACTCGGGTGAATCCACGGGGGACAGCTAGTAAGAGTTCTAAAAGCAAGAATCCAGTAAAATCATCATCAAAAATTTCAAATGTGGGGATGACCCACAGATCACAAACCGGAAAAACTCAAGGAAAAGAGAGGTCGTAATATTAAGATAAATTATCTTAGCATATAAATTCAATTTACCGACAATAATTTTGTTTACAACATCAAATGTGCCCGATTAATACGCTTCTATAGTTCAATTTGCACATTCGATGTATCAAAGAGCGTAATTTAAGTGCGTAATACGCGCTAATTCGAGATTTTCGCAGATATATCTGAACGAGCCGCTTGTGATAATAAAATTTGATTCGTTCAAGCCGAGTGCGTTTGCGTTGTACCACGACTTTGTGGGGCTTAAGGGCAAGTTAGAATTGTCGCTATATTCAATAACAGGAGAGATAAAATAAGTTTTATGATCAGACAAACATTTGCGCTAGTGACATGTTGAGGGCCTAAATTTTGTGCAAATACGTTCGCGGGCCGCGTTTAAAAGTACTTAGTGCATTTACTACTGCAGTACTTAGTGAGTATAAGTACCTAATGTAATATTTTTAAAGTTGGGTTTTTTTTTAAATGTCTCGCGGGCCGGATCATATCTTACAGCGGGCCGGTTGTTGCCCATACATGACACCCTGAAAATGAGCCCAGTTAAAGTTATAGGACATTTCATACATTGTAAAAGCAAAATACAAATCGAAGATGGCCTAAACAATAATACCCTTACTGCCGCCATCCTGGTTGTGAGTTCGGTTCCCACATTTGATGAACATTTGTGTATTTTAAATGCTTTGTTTGCTCAGTACATATCTATACCAGAAAGAATTTAATGTAGCAGGAATATTAATTTTGACTTCTAGGTTTATTATGTTTAAGTAATTAAGTAAGTAAATTTTTATGTTTCGGTATTTAACAAAAAAGCTTTTCCTAGGGATCGAATGTATTATATCATGTAGTATACCATGTCAGGGATTAACCCAGCCTATGTCTTTCTGAAATAGTGTACCTTTAAAATGGTGAAATATTATAATTTTTCAAAAGGGTTCCGAAAATTATCATCCGAATACAAGTGCACTTAATTCGCACTTTCTCTTATTTTTTTATATATTTTTTTTACCACATGGGCCGACAATCAAGCGGACCGCCTATGGAAATTTACAACACCAAGGACAGCGCCGATGGGTTGTCGACTCTGAGATGTGGAGTTGTTAAGTCATGTGCCTGTAACTTCTTATAACATTAATTTAGTATAGATAAATATATGGCGCCATCGCACAAGACATTGGAAACCAGTGGAATTACATATTCTTTTATGGTCCAATAAAGGCTTGATGTTTTCCCGAATTGTGTATTTCACAGTTTTAATGTCGGGACCGAATTACTTTTCCATATTTTTTTGTCTCGAAGCAATTTAAATAAATTACTTTTTCTTTTATTGAAAAAAAATTTTTTTAACTGCAGTAATAAAGTTTGTAAGAGCATAGTTTGAGATGTAAATTATTATTTATTCTCTTGTTTTCAGAAATTGAATTTTAAATCCTCCATTAGAACATTATACGGTAAAAAGAATTTACAATAAGAGGGATCAGCCATAACTAATTAAAGGCTCAGTAACCATAAACACTTTTAAAACAAGATTAAAAATGTACTACCTGTTAAACGATAAATAACTGTTAACCATAAAACCGTCTGATCGAAGAACAAATGTAACATTTATTTTGCAATTGTATACATATTCTCATTTTGAGTAAACTATGTAATGTTCTTTTGATAAATGCTTTAAACCGAAATTACGCCTTATCGTGTCACGGTCTTTTTAAAGCTATTTATCTGATATATATGTTTATATATCTATTTATGTGGTCACTTATATATTGACCACTTGTTATTGGCTAAAATGTGACGGTATTTATGACCCTGTGGCGACATCTATGAACACGTATGCAACAGTCCTGCATTGCACGCACCACATTGATGTGGCAACATCTATTGACAAATAGACATGCGAGAATCCTACATCGCGATATTGAAGTTATCTCAGGATTTGACATATATACAAGCTTCCAACATCAACAGTTGGACCGTGGTCCCCAGGCATGATCACCTAACAGAAGATCTTTTAAAGGATCTTCTTGGAGGCTTATACCTCGATCCTCCAAAACCCTTAACATTTTTAAGATTACTATGAGTGTAGATGTTAGTTTAGTAATAAACTAACAAAATTTTGATGCAAATAATATTCTTTGCTTGGGTATAATCCTAGATTTACTTAAGGTAATGTGTGTTCCTTTTAAAACCAATACAAAAAATCATGATATACCTACAAATACAACTCTTATTGTGTAACATAAAAGTATCAAAATCAAACAAGAAACATTTACGCATGGTCATAGGTTGGTCTTAGTTCTAGTTCTTGATTAAATAAATAATTAATGGTTAATTCAAAGTTATTAGATTACTCGGTGTCCGTTTCGCGGTTACACCCCTTTACCCAGGGGATCAAATGAATTCCGGGATTATAACATAACCTATGTACTTTTAAAATGGTGAAAGAATTTTTAAAATGGCCACCCTGTTATCGGTCATACAAACACACAAAACTCGCATTCTCTCTTCATAATATTAATATAGATTGTAACAATACATGTATAAAAACTTGACCACGTAGGTATGTTAATATTTACCTTGACATTACTACTGTATATATTTTTTTTTTTTTTTTTACACACGGCCATCTGGTCCCAAACTAAGCAGAGCTTGTACTATGGAAACCAGATAACTGATATACTACATATACTACTTTTTTTTTCTAAATACATACTTATATAGATATTTACACAGAACAAACAGACATGTTCATGCACACAAATGTTTGTCCTGGGTGGGAATCGAACCCGCGACCTTCGGTTTGGCAGTCAGAGTGTTAACCACCAAGCCAAATAGCCTGTCAAATATATGTATATATGAAGTACAAATTGCGAGAGCAGCAAAAAAAGCTCATTAAGTAAATGGTGTAAATTAAATAAAGCCAACAAAGTTACTTACCCAATTTCACATCGAAATTTCCGTTCTCGTGCAGATCATGTTTTCGTATTATGTCTAAAGTTTGACAAGCAGACGGTCCACCTGATGGTAAGTGGTCATCGCCTGAAGGCATTTGCATTTAAAGAGCTCCCTATACGCCTTTCCTTAATCAAATAAGTATGTAAATGCGTAAAATCTGGTATTTTGTCGAATTCTTTTTCATCCATAGATTTAGTTTATAATCATGGCTCTTCAAACTGATAACCCAACGGATTATGGAGATCTATTTAGTTTCCTTGAAGACTTATAAAATATAAAACTAGTAAAAGAAATAAATATCTTATCTGTATTTTAATTAATAAAATGAAAAAGATTTGGAAACTTAAACTAACACAATACGTACCAACATTCCCATCCTCACAGAGGCATAGGCTGATTTTCAACGCTTATACAGAATTCTTAATTCAGAATACAAAGTCTGGAAGAAATCGATTTAGCAATAAGACCGCCTACTTTGTAAACACTTATTCTGTTATCTTCTTCATTGTTTTTCTTTTCTCATGTTATGTATTGTTCCAATTAAGTATATTTTTCGGTGAGAAAGGTCAGGGGGCCGGTGAAATTACAGGCACATGAGAAAGCTTCGCGTCTCAGGGTCGATAACGCATTGGCGATGCTTCTAGTGTTGCAAATGTTCATAGGCGGTGGTAACCACTTATCATCAGGTGGACCGTCTGCTTGTTTGTCGGTCCATGTCTTATAATATATCTATATATACACATATTGTATTGAAAATGAAAATAATTCTATTCAAATAGGCCTTTACAAGCACATATGAATAGTCTGACTCTAACACCGGTTCGGAAGGTTGTTTTTTACTGAGAAGAGCCGGCAATCAACTAAGCAACTACTTTTTTAAAAACGATCTTAGATTTATTACAAAATATTTATTTTGTCTCACTGACAAACCTGTGTGTTACCGCAGAACTTAAGAATTTATTATTAAACAATAATAATTGTATTAGTTAAGCCATTTATTGAGTTTAGGGCTCTAGTGAAAGTCAAGAAATGCGGGCATGTAACTTGTCATAATATTGGAGAGGAAGCTAGCTACATTAAAATATATTTCTTAAAAAAGCAAGCCTTACTAACAGAAGTTGACAGTAACCTTTAAGAACCCGTATCTCTACCAAGCCCCGAGGACGGGATGAAATGTACCGTATAATAAGATACCACAAAGAAAACAATTGAAGAGGTATTAAATCTAGAAAAAACAAACGAAAAGCTTGATCGTGTGTGAACCCGACGTATCTGACCCTATACAGGGCCGGATTAAGGGAATTAGGGAGGCGCCAGAAACAATAAAATATTCTGGGCAAACTGGAGCAAACTAACCTAACTAACAGTAGTGTAATCCGCTTTTAAAGAGGTAGGATAAGAAAGGTTAAGATCGTTGTTTGGCATATTCTTGTTTACTTATATGTTTTTTTATATGTTGTATGTAAAGGCTAATCGTCTACTCGTGATACGCATGAGGTTGATCTCTTAATACGGATTTTACCAATTGTGTTTCTAGATATTGACTTTTGTTAGATATCGTTACCTACCATGGATGTTCGTTACTCTTACACGCCAAATCTACTGAACGAATTTGGATGAAACTTGGCACATGAATACAACATATAGAGTTTTTTTTATTCCGGGTAAATTTTACATCTCTCGGGAATGCACCCGCATCCGCAGGGCATTATATGAGATTTTACCGCGCGGTATTACCCACATATAAAACTTACACCAACCATTACCTACCCGCTAAGATGAATTTAACCTTTCTTAGTGGATGCTTACGTTACAAAGGGAATGTATGCCCCAAATGTCAATGAGTAGGTTTACGTTTATCAAGTTGTTAGTCAAGGGATCTTCTTTTACAGATTAAGAACTAACAAACTTTAGCACTAAATGAAACATTCTAAAGTTTATGATATTTTCTGCCACAATCTCATGGTATGTGATGATGTGACCAAAGGTGGTGACCACACAAAGCCTAGTAGGATACTTCCGACGCAAAATTTTTACCATCATCTAGAAACACATTGATCAATCGATAAATGTTTTTGAATAAAAAAAGATATACAATAAGCCAATGGTTACTCAGCATGGAGATGCTAGTAATTTAAATTCCTACCCTTATTCAGCCGGCGCACTGAGACCTCGTAGAGCTTACCTCTCACGTGATTGCGCAGTTAGGGAAAGAGACAGAGCATAGAGGCCAGCTTGTGTCAATTTCCTTACAGAACCGAAGCCATGATCGTCGACCACTGAGCGATTACCTCCTCCGATTCCAAAGTAAAGCAAAAATAAACTAGAGTTATTTATCACCTCCCCGTCTAACCGTTAAGCGTATATCAAAACGTAAAAAATAATTGTTAGCTATAAAAAGGGTGTGAAAAAATAAACGAGGCCCTATTATTTTTATAGGGCAACCGTGTTTCGCGCATGCAAGAATTTTCCACCCGGTTACAAGAAAAGTTATGACAAAATGGGTTTCTTGTCTCTAGGCATTTATTTAAGACGTGAAATAGGAGTTGGCTTTCTTGTTAGCTGTGTTTATTGGACGCTTATGATTGGTGTTTAGGGTTCCCTAATCTTATGGGGAGGGAGACGTTGGCGTATATGTTTGTCACGTCATACAAGCCTTTTTATAAATGATATAGACGTGGAACTTGCCATAGAGTTAAACTTGCTATCCTGTTTTCTATATTTAGAAGGTGTATTTAATTTGCTTCTATAATATGTCCAATCTTATTTGTCAAAAAGCCACATTTACAAGCTTTGAATTAAAAATAAATTTAATAATTGATAATTAACTATATTTCAAACCGAAAATAAATTAAATTCTGAAATAAAATATTGCATTATTTAAAAAAATTCAAAATTCATTACCATTTATTCAGTTTAGGCCCTTGGAAGACACTTATGAAGGTCAAATTTAAAGTTACTGAAGCTACAAATTGTTGCTTTTTTTATAATTTACGGAACCTCCAAACGAGATTCTGACTCGCACTTACCAGGTCATACAGATTCTAGACTTTAACATTACATTGTAGATAACAAATTCCAATTATTTAACATTAAAAATTCATTTCCCATTCACTTCAAACGACAACTTAAATATGAAACGTTTCCGACTACTTTATTCAATTACCTGGACCCCATTTCTAGAAAACTGACAAACATAAAACCAATTATCTTGAAGTTTTCAATCAATGTGAGTCAAAGGTAAAATCTGTTCGCAACTTTAAATTGATTAAAATCACAAACGTATGCGAAAGGCGAATGCATTCCTTAGCAAAGGTACGGCAAAGCTCGACCACAACCTGTTGTTCCATCAGCTGACAAAACCAAAGGTTCAAAGCGATGTTCAGTGAATTTGTAGAATGCTTTAATAAAGTCATGGACTCCTACAGTGTTCTGAAAATTGCGCAATTGTAAGTTACTTTGTATTCCCTACCTCGCTAGCTATTAATCCTCGAGTTAAGAATCTGTCACCAAGTACCAGTGTGTTCCGGCAGCTGCTCTGGATAGCCAGTTTTCTTTTAGACTTTTTTTGTTACATTTTTCGTATACTTTATCGCTTACTGCAGAGATTATTGCCAGCAAGTTATTCCTACATTGTTATATATTTTTAGGCATTTCCTTTATACTATAGATATTTTGTTGATATTATGACCCCCGTGGTTTTGATGTAACAAAATTCCTTATAACATCAGCTATCCCCCAATGAAAGTCCTGTCAAAACCTATCCAGGCGACAAAAAA
This sequence comes from Habrosyne pyritoides, assembly GCA_907165245.1. NCBI lineage: Eukaryota > Metazoa > Arthropoda > Insecta > Lepidoptera > Drepanidae > Habrosyne > Habrosyne pyritoides. Next base: position 1,814,083 of record OU015608.1, read on the forward strand.
TTAAAAATTTCATATTTTCTAATGTATCTTAAATACTTTCATATGCATTCAGTGAAAAGCTAAAACGCTAAAAACAAACTATAAAATTGTATTGAACTAGTAGAGTTTTTAGTGCCGAGTAAGAGAGTGACTAGAGCAGAGTTCGTTCGGGGAACAATAAATAAAGTTTTTCTCTTGTTTCCGCCCCGTGGTTTCACCTTTTTTACCTTTTTCGTGCCTTACAGGGCGTTCTGTATCTATTTGCCAAGTTACATTTAAATCTATTCAGCCATTACAGCGTAATTGGTAATGAACATGAGTTTATATATCTGTATTGTCTTCCACACTATATATCTCTCCCATGTTTTGCTTGTGCATCTACCTTTAATTATCTCTGCATCACCCAAAGGTTGTCCGGTAGAGAATGCCTTTGGCATTAAGACCGCCTTTGTATACTGTACATAAAGTATTAAATAAATAAATAAATAAATACTTAGTTGCCTATCGTGAAGGCCATCAATATAATTTGAATATTAAATTCTCCCAGCGATTTGCATGGTGTTAGAAACTCGAGTAGTAGAGCTCTTAGTGCAGAGTTCGTCCGGGGAAGTACTACCACCTTACCCATTTCTGCCGTGAAGCAGTAGTGCAATTGTATTACTGTGTTTTAGTCAGAAAGGTAAGGGGGCCGGTGAAATTACAGGAACATGAGTTATACAATAGACATATGTTTTATGTTAAAATGAGAATCGCTGTATACAAATATCTTTCATTGTAATTTTTATGCATCGTTCCTGACAAACTTTCGCGTTTAGGTATATAGTATTGGGACCTCAAAGTGCAATCACACTGCACCTAGTCAGTAGTTCCGGAGCTACATGTCCTAGATTTAATTCCTGGATTTAATTAAAATGCCTCATGTGGATTACTGGATTTATTACTTGCCTTAGCATCAGTGGTTGAACCACTCACCATTTTGTTTATCTTATGTAAACTTGTAATTAAGTTGACAAAGTTATCAGGTAAGTCGGTGTAGTTACCCTGACTGACTCGCCGCTGGTCGCGGGTTCAATTCTATGAACATATCTGTTTGTTATTTGTTTTATTTTTTCTTATGTCCTGTAATCTTTTTCTTTTTTTTTTTTTTTTTATGCCACTTGGGCCGACAAACAAGCAGACGGTCCACCTGATGGTAAGTAGTCACCGCCGCCTATGGACATTTGCAACACTAGGAGCATCGCCAATGCGTTGTCGACCCTGAGACGTGAAGTTGTTAAGTCTCATGTGCCTGTAATTTCACCGGCCCCCTTACCTTTCTAACCGAAACACAGTAATACAATTGCACTACTGCTTCACGGCGGAAATGGGTAAGGTGGTAGTACTTCCCCGGACGAACTCTGCACTAAGAGCTCTACTACTCAAAATCTGTCGCAAGTGACATCATATCATATGATTTCATTTAAATACAGGCACATGAGACTACACTAAACATACCATAACCGGGTCAAATGATCCATTTTGAACTTTACACATTTGACTTCATGACTTTTTCTTACTAATTAATATACAGTTATTTTATTTATTTCCCTTCCTAACAACCGTATTCCATACATTCAAGCAGGAAACATAAAGTCACATTTGACCCGCTATGGTAGAAATAGGTGCCTAGTAAGTGTTGGTATGATTAGTGTTAACAACTTTACGTCTCAGGGTCGACAACGCATAGGCCATGCCCCTAATGTTGTCCGAATGCGGCGGTGACTACTTACCATCAGGTGGACCTGTCAGCTGATTTATCAACCTACTATGTAGTATTATTTTTTTTTATCAAAAACAGCTACTTATCTTAACCCTAACTAATCTTCTATTATAAATGCGAATGTTTGAATGGATAGATGTTTATTACTCAAACACGTCAGAATGGCTGAACTGATCTGGATGAAACTTGGGAAAAAGATAGATTAAAGTCTGGAAAAGCAGATAGCCTAATTTTTATCCTGTATCACTCACGTAGCCTACGGCACAGAAAGACATGATTTTGTATCAATTTTAACGCAAAATCGCGGTGTGGAACTAGTATATTATTATACAAAAGGCCATAAAACAAACATTTGCGTTAACTTCCAAACATTGGCCATGCATACACAGAATACATACAAAAATGAGAATATCTCAAGAACTCTCTCGCGTTCAAGTATTCGACATTTCATTACAACGATGGCCCTTGAAGTACGAATAGCAAGAGGTTGGGAAAATTAAAGACAAGCGTAGATTGAGTTGAAGTTAGGTATTCTGTACATTTTTATGTAGTCAGGTTTATTATAAACTTCACCTGTTAGTGTGTTTGAATCGTAACCTTGCTGAGTTTCTTGCCGGTTCTTCTCAGTTGAAGGCTGTCTTCCGAACCGGTTGTAGCTTCAGTAACTTTAAATTTGACCTAAATTAGTGTCTGTGTAAAATAAGTGCCTTCCGAGGGTCTAAACTGAATAAATGGTTTTGAATTTTGAATCAAATCTAGTAACTGAATTTTGAATCAGTTCCTTCTAACCGATTTAGCTAAAAGTTTGTGCACACATTCGGTTTGGTGACAATGCACGATAAGCTATGTAACGTTATTCTAAATTAAAGATGGTGGACGTGTCTAAATAGTACCTAATGTATTTTGGTTTCCAAAAAAAAGCGTTGTAACTGATAGCTTAAAAATATAATTTGTTTATTTTTGGGAAGAGGCACAGAAAGAAGAAAATTTTTGATAGTGTTAACCAATTTCTATCTTTGCATGCTGTGGTTTGAAATAGTAGAACACGTCTTTTATATGCTGTGTGTTATAATGTTGAACTGTTAGTGTGTATATTTTAATGGAGTTCCATACATAAATACAAAAAACAATAGACAAGTACCTATTATTTTTAACCTCGTTCGTTAGGGATACCGGAAGGGGTGGGGGGCTGGCAATTGCCAATATTTATCCACGACTGGCATGCTAACAAATTCCTTGTTCAACCTATATAAAAATGGAGGATTTTTTGTGTAAGTATATCAATTTATCCCAATATCAATATTGCTAAATATGTCGTAAATTATTCTTCAACGTCCTTCTAACAATAAAATCTAAAAATATTAGAAATTCCCTAAGATATAAAAATAGCCGTAATCTTCTTATTTTAGACCCTGAAATGAGGTAAAATAGAAAAGGTACTCAGTATGTCATGTATTTTTATTTATAATCATTTATTTTTAGTCTCATCCCAATATAACTAAATCAACTGCGCGATATTATAGCTGCTTTTTTCTATTTATACAAAAATTAACCCTATGGCTTTAAGCTAAAGACTACATTTTCCGATGACATTCGAAAACGTAAATAAAGTGCTATTTGAAATAATGTTCCATAATTCAAAAACAAAAATTCCTTTTCAAAACCGAAACCCTAAAAAACCTACAGCACTTCATCACATTCCCAAAAGAACCTTAAAATAACCGTAATCTCCTTATTCTGGCCCCACAAATGTCACTCCATTACGCATAACGCCTAAACCTGCTATTGTAGCGTAAAAAAGCTCCTTTTCATAAAGCTACACTCCACTTGTTTCTCAAATTAGATTCGCACCAACGTTTTACTTTTAAATTAAGATGCCTGTATAATAAGAGAATAAAGGTTGAATGTTTTATTCATATTCTATATAAGATATATTAAATACTAGCTGTTCCCCGCGGTTTTACTCGGTTCCCTCGGGATTTTCAATTTTCCCGGGATTCAAATGTGCCCTATATGTTATTCTAGGGTATGCTCCATCTATGTGCAAAGTTTCATACCAATCCGTTCGATAATTTTTGCGTGAAAGAGTAACAAACATCGATACATTCAAACTTTCGTATTTATAATATAAGTAGGATGTAAGGTCACACATAGAAAGTTTGAAGATCAAAGCATCTTTATTAAATTAACTCTGTGTCAGATTTTTTTCTTAATATTTAATTATACCTAAGTTAATTACTCTGTTGAAGACTTACTGTCACTTATCAGCTGAAATGAGCAAGGGGTAGGCTGAAAATCAACACTAGGTGCCTGGCAGAGGCTGAGCCCATCCCAATTTTCTACAGTTCATCAACTTAATTTCATAGTTTATTGTATTTACATTAAAATGTTAAAGATTGGACATGTATGTTTGTTATTATAAAAAAATATTTTTTCTTTTTTTAATGCGCTTTCATTAGCTTCAGACGTATGTTAGTATTATTGAAACAAAAGCGTGGGGTGCTTTTTAGAATATTATCAAAATGATAATCCTTCTACTCATAATAAAATATTTATAACTGTTGACACCATGCACCCCACGCTCTTTTTTTACAATAAAATATTATTTTTTTGCTTCTTTACACTATTCTTAATTCAAATTTATTTTCAATTTTTCAGTTGGATTTTTTATTAAAAGGATATTATAATTTTTCTATTATTAACATAAATAGTCGCTCGCTTAAAGAATTGTTTTAAAAATATATTTCAAAGGAAAAAAAAAATTGGATTCGGACAGTATTATTGTACTATTTTATTGAGAATAATATTAAATAAATATCCCTACAGATTTACAGGAAATATTCACTGAAATTTACACCACTTTATATTCAAATAAGCAAAAATTCTGCACAAGCAATGAATTCTATTAGATCGATTTAGATTAAACTTGACACATAAATAGCTTTTAACCTGGATTAACTATCTACTATATGAAAGACTACTATAAAGATTTTCCCGGATTAAAAAGTAGCCTATATGCTATTCCAGGATATGCTCTACCTATGTGTCAAGTTTCATTCATATCCGTTATGTAGTTTTTGCGTGAAAGAGTAACAAACATACTTACATCCAAATCTTTCCTCTTTATAATATTAGTATAGATATAGATTTATGTTACTAATACATAGATTGAATAATACACAATTGGAGAGACCGGAAACCATCGGTTTGTGGTTACTGAAGCACTATCGGCAGAAATGTCCGACAGGCACTGATTAATTCGCTAGCATAAACTCAATAGTCCGCTTTAGTTACTGGATAATTTACTATTGCAGGTAATTATTTAATAGGATTATATTGTATACTAAAACACTTGGTGTTAAATTGTTCTATATTAAGTTAGTTTTTCTTTATTAATAACACGTTAATTATAAGTAATATTTGGTTTTGGAAGAGCGAGTTCTCCTAATTAGTAATTCTATGACTTAAAAGGAGATCTCAACTACGTTTATGTCAGTATACGTACCTATGTATGATTAAGTTATTGAAAATAAAACATTGTTTTTTTTTTTTTACTTACACATGAAGTAAATAAATTGGTATGTTTTTATATTATTACTAACTGTCCCCCACGTTTCCGTAACATGTTAATTTTTTCTGGGATAATATGTAGCCTATGTTACTCCTTATATAATAATATCAATCCTCTCAAAATCGGTCCAGCCGTTTTGGAGTCCATAAAGAAGATACACACATCGATGTTTACATAAATTGATTTAGCACTGACGACCCGACCTGGCTTCGAATCAGAGTAAAATTTATACTCATAATGTTTTCGGAAGAAATTCTCTATAAATTTAGTCTTTTCAATACTTTGCTGTTATTTTTTTTGGCAATTACGCCGACAGACATACAGCATCTGATGATAAGCGGTCATCGCCACCGATGCATTTGCATCACCAATTGCACTGCCAATGCGTTTTACTCACTTTTGCTTAAATTTCACAGGCCTTACCATTCTAACCACAATCTATTATTACTAGTGTAGTAGTAGTACCTATATACCAGCGAAAATCACACTCTCCTGTATTTTATTAAAGCGACATCACATAATTTCCCTAATACTCAGGACCTATTAGGAATACACCAGGGTCCACCCATTTCCCTCGCCAAATGTCCGGCCTAGGGACAACGTTGTGTCCAAGTGACGCAATGTTATTATCAACCCGCGAGTACATCCCGCATCCATACGGTGACGTAATAAAGAATATTTATGGAACAGCTGATGAAACTGGCGGCTTATGTGGTATTATTACTGGATTGTATTACTTTTTTTTTCGAAATGGATTTTTGTGTGGCAATTTGGGTACGGAACAACGGTACTTTTGAGACTTTTGGATAAATAATAAATAAATAAATATCCTGGGACATTCTTTACACACGGCCATCTGGTCCCAAACTAAGCAGAGCTTGTACTATGGGAACCAGATAACTGATATACTACATATACTACTTTTTTTTTTCTAAATACATACTTATATAGATATTTTCACCTAGACACAGAACAAACAGACATTTTCATGCACACAAATGTTTGTCCTGGGTGGGAATCGAACCCGCGACCTTCGGTTTGGCAGTCAGAGCGTTAACCACCAAGTCAACTGGCCTGTCGCCATGTAGCTTTGGTGATCGGTAATCTAGAAGCTGGAATCGAATTTCGAGTTAGAAATAGTCGTTTGTAGCTAGAAAAAGTGACAGTTGATCATGTTGAGTCCACTTTCGTAGAATTGAAAATATCGTTGGGACTTAAAATCTACTGAGGATTGTTTCTATAAGAAAAATTTTACTAGATCGATGATTTTCGTCCCGGCATCCATGCTCTTCGCTAACTACACAAACACAAGAGGCGTACACTCTCCGAGGCTTCCTTACACCGGCTCGGCTAAGTTTGTATCAGCTGAATAAGAGGGACTGACAATTTATTACCTACAACAGCCTCACCTACGTTTCTGAGAGATACATTTTTTCCCTGGGATAAAACATCTCGAATCTATTCCAGAACACACTGTTGCAAATTTCATTAAAACCAAACAGTTGTTACGTGCTTAAATGGTGACGAACATTCACACTCACACATACTCACAAACTTTCACAACTATATAGATACCTTCCCTATTTTTTTTATATACAAAATGGTATTCACACCAGTAACACACAATGAAAACTACACCGATCCTCACATGAGTGGCCAGCGATATAAATTCGATTACAAATCGATATCGAGTGAATAGTTCATTGTTCTCTCTGCATCGCGTATCGATATTGCTTAATTATTTTTCGGATAAAATAGAGCGGCGCGGCGGTGCGTTGGTTGGAAGTTGCTTTGATTAAGCCCACGTTATTGAATATGTGACGGTTTTAGACCGGTTGGAGATTTTTTGTGGACTTTGCCGAATTTACAATTGAAAGGTAAAATAACGGCTTTATTTTTATATATATACCTACTGGCTGTGCTCCGCGGTTTCACCAGCATTCCCAAGGGGAATTATTACTCGGGCATGAGAATATCGTATGTGTTAATCTTAGTTATAAATCTTCTATGTGCCAAGTTTCATTTAAATCCGTTATGTAGTTTTTGCGTGAATGATGTAAAATACAAGACAAAGGGAGAAGTTAGTTGTTCCATATTTTAGACTAACTAAAGTAAACAAGTCATTTCTTGGTAATTGTGTTCGATTTTATAATAAGATACCGCTTTCAGTAACCAAAATGTCTGATCATAAATTTAAAAATTATATTAGGAAAGTTTTGAAAGAAAAAGCGTATTACAAGGTGGTTCATTATATTGAAGATAAAAATGTATGGAAATAGCTGCTCTCTGCACAGTGCACCTCTAATTTTCTTGTTTAAGTTGTATGTAATTATTGTCATTTTCTATTTTGTAGTCTTGTTATTTCTTTTTTTTTTTGTTTTTTGTTTTTGAATGTTAGCTTTATTAAGTATTTTGTAATTGTTAAATATAAAAATATGTAAAATTGATGTTATAAAATAGCCAAAAAGTCAGAATAGATAAAAAAGAATTTAATAAAATAAAAAAGAATGTAACCTTGCTGAGTTTCTTGCCGGTTCTTCTCAGTTGAAGGCTGACTTCCGAACCGGTAGTAGCTTCAGTAACTTTAAATTTGACCTTCATAAGTGCCTTCTGAGGGCCTAAACTGAATAAATGGTTTTGAATTTTGAATTTGAATTTTGAATTTTGAATGATTTATACATCCTCCACAATTTTCGTACAAGCTTCAAATTTGGTACAAGCCTCAATAACGAAGCTGAGGATATCGCATGCTTGCCTAAAAGAAAACGATTCAATCTAGCATTGATGGTCTCCAGGTTCTATTTTGAAAGTCTTCACGTTTGAATAAATAAATAATAAATATAAGGACATTCTTTAAACACGGCCATATGATCGCAAACTAAGCATAGCTTGTACTATGGAAACCAGATAACTGAAATACAACCTTTTTATTTTTTTATCTAAATGCATACTTATATAGATATTTACACCCAGACACAGAACAAACGGACATGTTCATCCACACAAATGTTTGTCCTGGGTGGGAATCGAACCCGCGACCTTCGACTTGGCAGGGTTTCGCTAACCACCAAGCCAATTGGCCTGTCAACTTCTACTGCCCTATTAGTAAATATAGGTATTCATTTTGATATTTCAAATACATTTTACAATAAAATTATAAGTGAGAATTTTATGTGTTTAAATCTGTGACGGGTGAACGAAAAAATGAAATTCGGTTACTATAGCCTACCTAAATCGGACTTTTACTATTTTTAATCCCAGAATCGCGGGTGAAACGGATAGTTTGAAAATCGATAAAAAATAAAAACAAAATTCAAACGGGCTACAAAACCAGCAAAACAAAATATGGAAATGGATCACGTGACGAAAAAATATAAAATCGCTACAAACAAAACTATCGCGTTACGACCAATTCAATTCTGTAGAGTGAAACCACGATGCTCTGTCTCTTTTGCTAACTACGCAGTCACACGAGAGTTCCGCTCACAGAGGCCTCGTTGGTCCAACTTGCCGTCGAAGTTTATTTTAGCTGAATAAGGGATCACGTTCCATAAAAATGCTTTCTGACGGAAGAATGTCATAGATAAATGATACTAGTTCATCGGTATTTTGTCGCGGTCTCTATGTTCTGTCTCTTTCGGTAACTACGCAATAACACGAGAGGTTCGCTTTCGAAGGGCTCATTGGTCCGACTCCCCGACAAAGTTTGTTTTTGCTGAATAAGGGGATCGCGTTCCATAAAAGAACTTTTTGACATTTATGATTGTTATAGAAAAAAGCAGGATTGCTTTAAGATATAAATTAGATGAACCCTATTTCGAAACCAATAAAGATGAAATTATTATGGCATATATTTTTATAAGTGAGTAGGTACAGTAAGTAATGAAAGTGCACCGTGCTTTAAGATAAGGTTCGTCTACATCATCACTCAATTAACCATTAGATAAATTAGATGAACCCTATTTCGAAGCCAATAAAGTTGAAATACTTACAGCAAATGTTTTATAAGTGAGTAGGTACGGCAAGTAATGAAAGGATGCACCGTCATGACAATTGGCTGGAGTTGCGTGTGAGATCCAATTCTTATATACGACCCGCTTAGGAATACAATTTATGAACTGCCGAGAGTCGAAGTTGATGGTAAGGCGCCATTGATAGCGGTAAAATATTTTTTTTAGGTCAAAAAAAATCAAAATTCAGAACCATTTATTCAGTTTAGGCCCTCGGAAGGATTATGAAGGTCAAATTTAAAGTTGCTGAAGCTACTACCGGTTAGGAAGTCAACCTTCAACTGAGAAGAACCGGCAAGAAACTCAGCAAGGTTACATTGTTTTTTTTTATTTATGTTTAAGTTGTTTAAGTAGTTTATTTAAGTGATGACATCTTTGTGATTTGAAACTCGATAAAACGAAAGACCGACACTAAAAAGAGACAAAGATAATCATCTATAGGATTTAGTCTGCGAGAGAATGAGATTGATAGTTTTCTGTAGTTAACTTTTTTATTTTGTCATTATCCTGAGAAAAAGAGAAGATTTAACCTTTAAATCCATCAAATCTCGTCGTATCACCCCAGAGATGTCCACAACTTGAAGAAGAGGATGGTCGATAACACAAACTCGAACACAAACATTTTCATATTTAATGTACCAGCTAACGTACCGTGGGTTTACCCGCGCTTCCGAGTATAATGAATCCGGGTATTTCAACATAGCCTATGCCACTTAGTCAGTGAAAGAATTATTAAAATCGGATGATTCGTTTTTCCATTCTACATCAAAATTGACAAACATACAAACTTAGCCTCTTTATATTACTGTATAGTAATTATAGATAAATAAAATATATTTGTGTCAACAAAATCTTCATATAACCTTATTTCATAATCAATAGAAGTGTTTTTTCTATGATAATCTTCCCTGTCAAAACTAGCCTCTTACATCTCAAGGACTTAATACGCTATCACTGACGCCACACCCACTCCACACGTACCGCGTGGCTCACAGGTGACTGTTGTCTGATAATTTATGGGGGCAATTCCCATTCTCACACGCACTATCCGTACCCTCCCTGGAGGGTAGATACCGATTTTTTACGGTTATCCGACGCATAAATAAAGTGTTTGGTTTATTTAACCGGTTTTGTAACCGGAATTTTGTAATGACTTCAAAGGTATCGTTTTTTTTACACCACTTAGGCCGACAAACAAGCGAACGATCTAAAGAACCGTAAAGAATGAAGTTTGAAATTTTCAGAGCGTGTTTACCATGCGGATATGAAAACAAATAATAAAAATTAAATAATGTAAAAAAGATATGAGAATGATTTTTTTTGTTCTTTACTTGAATTGCATTAAACTACAATCGCACTATATAAAATTTAAGTTAATTGGTAAATACGGCGTAGGTGAAGAAGTAAGCCAAATCGATATTAGGTAGGTACACACTAGTAATTCTGGTTGACCATTCTTAAAATGCATTTCTACCTTTAAAAAAATCGTAGATACATCAAAGAGAGTGAGTTCAATTGAACAACTAAAAATGTACTTTATTGCGTTTAATTAATGTAATTACTTGCACAACTAAAGTTATTTAGCTGACAATTACTACAGTATAAGCAGTCACATCGATGGAGTTACTATGATATGTAATTACTTGCACAATTAAAGTTATTTAGCTGACAATTACTACAGTATAAGCAGTCACATCGATGGAGTTACTATGATATGTAATTACTTGCACAATTAAAGTTATTTAGCTGACAATTACTACAGTATAAGCAGTCACATCGATGGAGTTACTATGATATGTAATTACTTGCACAACTAAAGTTATTTAGCTGACAATTACTACAGTATAAGCAGTCACATCGATGGAGTTACTATGATATGTAATTACTTGCACAACTAAAGTTATTTAGCTGACAATTACTACAGTATAAGCAGTCACATCGATGGAGTTACTATGATATGTAATTACTTGCACAACTAAAGTTATTTAGCTGACAATTACTACAGTATAAGCAGTCACATCGATGGAGTTACTATGATATGTAATTACTTGCACAACTAAAGTTATTTAGCTGACAATTACTACAGTATAAGCAGTCACATCGATGGAGTTACTATGATATGTAATTACTTGCACAACTAAAGTTATTTAGCTGACAATTACTACAGTATAAGCAGTCACATCGATGGAGTTACTATGATATGTAATTACTTGCACAACTAAAGTTATTTAGCTGACAATTACTACAGTATAAGCAGTCACATCGATGGAGTTACTATGATATGTAATTACTTGCACAACTAAAGTTATTTAGCTGACAATTACTACAGTATAAGCAGTCACATCGATGGAGTTACTATGATATGTAATTACTTGCACAACTAAAGTTATTTAGCTGACAATTACTACAGTATAAGCAGTCACATCGATGGAGTTACTATGATATGTAATTACTTGCACAACTAAAGTTATTTAGCTGACAATTACTACAGTATAAGCAGTCACATCGATGGAGTTACTATGATATGTAATTACTTGCACAACTAAAGTTATTTAGCTGACAATTACTACAGTATAAGCAGTCACATCGATGGAGTTACTATGATATGTAATTACTTGCACAACTAAAGTTATTTAGCTGACAATTACTACAGTATAAGCAGTCACATCGATGGAGTTACTATGATATGTAATTACTTGCACAACTAAAGTTATTTAGCTGACAATTACTACAGTATAAGCAGTCACATCGATGGAGTTACTATGATATGTAATTACTTGCACAACTAAAGTTATTTAGCTGACAATTACTACAGTATAAGCAGTCACATCGATGGAGTTACTATGATATGTAATTACTTGCACAACTAAAGTTATTTAGCTGACAATTACTACAGTATAAGCAGTCACATCGATGGAGTTACTATGATATGTAATACTTGCACAACTAAAGTTATTTAGCTGACAATTACTACAGTATAAGCAGTCACATCGATGGAGTTACTATGATATGTAATTACTTGCACAACTAAAGTTATTTAGCTGACAATTACTACAGTATAAGCAGTCACATCGATGGAGTTACTATGATATGTAATTACTTGCACAACTAAAGTTATTTAGCTGACAATTACTACAGTATAAGCAGTCACATCGATGGAGTTACTATGATATGTAATTACTTGCACAACTAAAGTTATTTAGCTGACAATTACTACAGTATAAGCAGTCACATCGATGGAGTTACTATGATATGTAATTACTTGCACAACTAAAGTTATTTAGCTGACAATTACTACAGTATAAGCAGTCACATCGATGGAGTTACTATGATATGTAATTACTTGCACAACTAAAGTTATTTAGCTGACAATTACTACAGTATAAGCAGTCACATCGATGGAGTTACTATGATGTGTAATTACTTGCACAACTAAAGTTATTTAGCTGACAATTACTACAGTATAAGCAGTCACATCGATGGAGTTACTATGATATGTAATTACTTGCACAACTAAAGTTATTTAGCTGACAATTACTACAGTATAAGCAGTCACATCGATGGAGTTACTATGATATGTAATTACTTGCACAACTAAAGTTATTTAGTTGACAATTACAACAGTATAAGCAGTCACATCGATGGAGTTACTATGATATGTAATTACTTGCACAACTAAAGTTATTTAGCTGACAATTACTACAGTATAAGCAGTCACATCGATGGAGTTACTATGATATGTAATTACTTGCACAACTAAAGTTATTTAGCTGACAATTACTACAGTATAAGCAGTCACATCGATGGAGTTACTATGATATGTAATTACTTGCACAACTAAAGTTATTTAGCTGACAATTACTACAGTATAAGCAGTCACATCGATGGAGTTACTATGATATGTAATTACTTGCACAACTAAAGTTATTTAGCTGACAATTACTACAGTATAAGCAGTCACATCGATGGAGTTACTATGATATGTAATTACTTGCACAACTAAAGTTATTTAGCTGACAATTACTACAGTATAAGCAGTCACATCGATGGAGTTACTATGATATGTAATTACTTGCACAACTAAAGTTATTTAGCTGACAATTACTACAGTATAAGCAGTCACATCGATGGAGTTACTATGATATGTAATTACTTGCACAACTAAAGTTATTTAGCTGACAATTACTACAGTATAAGCAGTCACATCGATGGAGTTACTATGATATGTAATTACTTGCACAACTAAAGTTATTTAGCTGACAATTACTACAGTATAAGCAGTCACATCGATGGAGTTACTATGATATGTAATTACTTGCACAACTAAAGTTATTTAGCTGACAATTACTACAGTATAAGCAGTCACATCGATGGAGTTACTATGATATGTAAAAACTCTTTTGTTTTCATACATTAGATTGATACATGTGACGTCACAATGCTTATTTCTCTTGCATCCCCTTATCATACGATGTTACAGTTAGTTGACCCCCTACCTCGCTTCGTCTTCATCCTTTTTGGATGAGTCAATGCCCAATTTGAAGAAGTTAACACAGTTAAGAAAATCATTTAAAAATCATCTATATTTGCCTAGACTTAAGATTCATCTATCAATTCAATCGAATCTAATACCTACCTTTAAACGGACAATAGTTGTATATATATTGACAGGCCAGTTGGCTTGGTGGTTAACGCTCTGACTGCCAAACCGAAGGCCGCGGGTTCGATTCCCACCCAGGACAAATATTTGTGTGCATGAACATGTCTGTTTGTCCTGTGTCTGGGTGTAAATATCTATATAAGTATGTATTTAGAAAAAAAAAAGTAGTATATGTAGTATCTGGTTTCCATAGTACAAGCTCTGCTTAGTTTGGGATCAGATGGCCGTGTGTAAAGAATGTCCCAGGATATTTATTTATTTATTTATTATTATATAATATATAATTAGGATCTTGGAACGGCTCTAACGATTTTCATGAAATTTTGTATGCAGGGGGTTTCGGGGGCGTGAAATCGATCTAGCTAGGATTCATTTTCAGAAAATGTCGTTTCATCCGCGTTTTTAGGCAATGAAAACTGCTACAATGTCATTAGAAGGTAAGGTTTTCAAGTTACATATTTTGTGAGAAATAATGTTTTGGGAGCCCTTTATTATCGCATCTAACTTGTATCTAGGAACATATGACAGTACTTTAAAAAAGTGAATACGGTAGAAGTCACGTTAGTAAAGAAATCCCGAGCAATGCTCGACCATCCAGGTACTATGATGATGCTGATTAACTTACCTGTCAAAACGGGCCGATTACTTAATACAAATTCGAATAATCAAATCAATAAGAATACAGATTACTTAATAGTTACTACGCTAATACCATCTCAACTCTCATCACAACTCAATTTATTCATATTCGAGTATACAATAAATCATTTATTTATTACCAGCCGCGCCCTGTGGCTTTGAACGCTTTCAATCCAGATTATAAACATTCTATAAGCTTCTTATTATAAGCCTATAATAAAATGTATATTATTGTAAAAAAAATAGCCTGGGGTGCATGGTGTCAATAATTATAAATATTTTATTGACAGATATGAGTAGAAGGATTATCATTTTGGTAATAACTTAAAAAGCACCCCACGCTTTTTTTACAATAAAAATCATTTTTTTCTTATCAACATTTTCTTAATTCAAATTTATTACAATTTGTTGGCTTTTCTATTAAAGCGTGCATTTCAGTTTTTTATTATATACATAGATTATTATTATTATAAGACATTCTTTACACATATCTGAGCCCAAACTAAGCATAGCTTGTAGGTACTATAGAAACCAGAGACCTTATATTTAATGTAGGTAGACAGCAAACCAGAATACGTAAGCTTTCGCAGGTTTCCGTCTGAATGGCACTGCCATTTTACCTACCACATAATTACTACGTTCTTTCTCTTAAATATTACACTACACACACGATACCTGCATATACACAATGTTCATACACAAAAATGTATATCATTAGAATACCTAACAAGCGCACGACCAGGGGCTCGATTCTGTAAGGAAAATGACACTAACTTAAGGATGTTTCGTCGCGGCCTTCGTGCTCTAACTCTTTCGCTAACTTCGCTAATACTACTAATCACGTGAGAGGTACTCTCTCCGAGGCCTTCGTTCGAAGCGACTCGCCGACGAAGTTTGTTTTAGTTTGTCTAACCACCAAGTAAATTCATCGCGTCATTTTATAAATTTACACATAATTTTTTTCACAAAAATCAAACCACAATCCACCTTCAACTGCGCTTTTAAATCAACATGCCTACAGTTTTTAATTACTCTCGCGTCTGGACGTCATCAAAATACCCTTAGCACTGGACGGCCAGCACCAGCGATGATTGATGATGGAATCCAAATTGCTCGGGGCCGTATCAGCCCGCTCGACTGAAATTCGGGACCGTACTCTTTACTTAGATGACGGCTTAAGTTAAGAGAGAATGATACCACGTTAGTATTGTAATATACTAGCACTTAACCCGCTGTTTCTTCTATTTTTGGGGGATCTTATTTTACTCGGGCTAGAAAAAATATATTTGTCAAGTTTCGTTTCATTCTGTTGCACCGTTTGTGATAGAGCCACGAACATCTTTATATCAAAGTGTCATATTAGATTTTGGTACTTCTTCATCATCATCATCAGCCTCCGTCCACTGCTGGACATAGCCTCACCTATGGTACTTCTTACTAATACAAATATCTTAAATAAAATATCTATATATATATATATATATTCAGGTATATATATATATATAGATATTGAATATATATACCTGAATATATTCACAGTAGGCAAAGGTTTCGGAGTCCATACAAAATTTCAATTGGAATACCAAAATGGCAGTTGTAATGTGGGTAAGCATTGTCGCTATCGGACCCGTTACTAATCAATTCTGACAAAGAAATTGCAACAATACTTTGCTTGACATGGGAATCGTCCACAGGACCTCCGGCCTCTAAGCCGATCCTTAGACCTCTCAACTACATACATAATTGGGATGTGTCCTGTATTAAAGATAAATGATCAAACACTAACCAGAGTATTAAACATCCAAAAATATACGAAAACATTAAATACGATCAAAATTAAATCATTAATGTGATTTTTCGGCACCGATGTAAACATAAAGAGTATGTTATTTGATGTTTTACAATTATGACGTCACAACTTGCTATTTCATACAAAACTCAATACATTCGATCGTTTTGACATTTCATAAAGAATTACTGATTTGACATGTCAGGACACATCCCTATTATAATTCCTTGCTAATATTATAAAGTGAAATTATTATAAATATGAAAGTTTGTGTGTGTTCCCCTCAGCTCCGCTACGGCTGATCGCATTTGAATGAAAATCGCTGGAATAAAATTTCGGTCTGGATTGTTCTGAGTTTCTTACCGTTTCTTTTCAGTTGAAGACTGACTTCCGAACTTGGTAGCTTGAGTAAGTTCAACCTTCTTAAGTGCCTAAATTAATGGCTTTAGACTTTTTATCTTGGAGAAAAATAAGGATCTCTAAGGACCGCGGTAGAAACTTAACTATAATTATAAAGAGAGAGAGCGAATTATATGAGTTTGCGTGTCGAATCTTCAGAGCCACTGCACTTATTTGAGAAATTATTTCACTAAAAGTAAAGAGCGTACTCCTTTTTAAAAGGCCGGCAACGCATTTGTGGCTCCTCTGGTGTTGCGGGTGTCCATGGGCGGCGGTAGTAGCTTACCATGCTCGTTTGCCAACCATAACATAAAAAAAAACTTAATAAATGCTACACTTTTCCCGAATAACATATACATGACATCCCTCGGGAGGGCGGTTGAAGTTAAGTATATAGGTAATTTTAGTGGGTGTCCTATATAAATATTTACCAGCCTCTTTAGCGACAGTCCGTCCCTTGTGCCTGCACTAGGCACTCATGTCGTCCGCCGACTTCAATTTGCATGCAATCATACCGATGTAAGCGGATATTGTACCTCTGCCTATTGGGTTATTCATCGCCTTGTACCTCTAATATTTAGTGCCCACTCTAAATACAAGCTATATTGGGATTATTGAAGTGATGATTTTCTAATGTACCTTTTTATTAAAGATCCTTGATAAATTTATATATCGTATCTGTATTGTACCTTTTTGTATTATATAAATTCAAATAAATAATAAAGTTAATATAAAAATGTGTTTGTTATTTTTGTTGAAACTTAAGGGGGGCATGAAGATATTTTTTGGTTCGGGGAGTCGAATTAAAGGTTGGGAACCCCTGATATAAATCCAAATACACAAACAAATGTTTCAATACTATGAAGTGGATCGCCTTGGTGGTGGAATGATATATAGCTAGGCTATTTGTTGTAAAGATGAAACAATTACTTTTATAATAATTATTTGTATCTTTCTTTTAAGATTTCTTGGAAAGCAGGTGCGTGGGAAATCGGGTTCAACTTAAATTATTATTAATTGTACGGGTAAGTACTTAGATCATACTTATGCAATTCCAAAATTAAAGAAAGATTAAGAAACAAAGCAATCATAATCTGTCTAATTTAATAAGTCCCCTTTGATGTTTAAGAATGTTATAGAGAAATGTACCCTTTGGCTTGAGGATAAGGGTCCATTAGATTATCATATATTTAACCGTGAGATCAATAGATGAACTTAATTTCTAAACAAATAAAGTTGATTTTTCAATGGCGTTCTTAAACGTCAAAAGGGACTTCTTCCTACTAATATTATAGATGCGAAAGTTTGTTTGTTTGTTACTCTCACGCAAAAAACTACCAAACGGATTTAGATGCCATTTGGCACATAGCGTATATATATATAGAGCATATCCTGGAATAACATATAGGCTACTTTTATCCCGGGATAACGTGACATCCCTCGGGAACACGGGTAAAAACGCGGGGGAACAGCTAGTATAGTTTATGTAGTTAATTTATTTGAGATTTGAAAATGTAGATGTGTGTATTTTTTTGGCGTTACAATTTATGTTTGAACAGTTGATGATTAAAATTGTAAAATTGTAAAATTATAATACCTATATATTAATAAAATAAATTCAATGTAATGTGAATATTATATGTATGTGAGGTACTAAAACCTCAATTTAGTCATCCGAAGATAAGGGGATTTAAATGTTACTTGATTTTTATTTTATACTCGCTGTCCCCCGCAGTTTCACCCGCGTTCCGCAAGGTTGTCACATTTTCCCATGATAAAAAGTAGCCTATATGCTATTTCAGGATATGCTCTATCGATGTGCCAAGTTTCATCCTAATCTGTCCGGTAGTTGTTGCGTGAAAGAGTAACAAGCATTCATACAAACAAACATTCGCATTTATAATACGTAGGATAAATATAAGGCTAAGTTCAGATTGATTGGCTGACTGAGAGAGCAATTCCCAACTACTAGGCTAAACTTATTTACATACCTAAGGGGAGCACTAAGAAATCAAGTCTATGGGGAGTTATATCGGATGCACCCAGGCGCGGTCGCAGCCTGAAATTTTGGAGGATCACTAAAAATAATACAATATACTTTTTTTATTTTGTAAACTGTTAAAATTTTCAATTTGACATGTACTATTTTGGACCCGGACTTCGGACAGCGCCTGGAAGTACCTAAGTTTGCATATAAATTCCAATGGAGCGCAAGCAATACCTTGAAGTGTGCAGAAATAATACCTATAACATTTGAGGATTGCCCTCGATTTCACTGCGATTCCATCATCAGATCCTGACTTGGGCCAATGAAACTACCTCAGGAGTATACTTTTACAAATAATAAAAGAATTTTGAGAATCGATCCGTAAATGGGAGAGAAATCGGTGAACACACTAAAAAGAAATCATACACTCGAAAAAAAAAGTTATAAAATCTCTACTTCGTTGTTAACCAACGCGATATCAAAAAAAAACTATGTTTCTCAATTCTTTTTGTATGCGGTTTTAGTATAGGTAATAGTAGCATTATATTTTCAAGAAAACTTTTAACAAGTTAACCAAAGAATGCAATTTGAAAAAGTTTGTAATTGAAAAGTGGATGTTTGATGGCGTGTAATTTTTGGAAACCTCTCAAAATGCGACTTTAGAGTAGTAGAGCTCTTAGTGCAGAGTTCGTCCGGGGAAGTACTACCACCTTACCCATTTCCGCCGTGAAGCAGTAGTGCAATTGTATTACTGTGTTTCGGTTAGAAAGGTAAGGGGGCCGGTGAAATTACAGGCACATGAGACTTAACAACTTCACGTCTCAGGGTCGACAACGCATTGGCGATGCCCCTAGTGTTGCGAATGTCCATAGGCGGCGGTGACCACTTACCATCAGGTGGACCGTCTGCTTGTTTGTCGGCCCAAGTAGCATAAAAAAAAAAAAAAAAAAAAAACTTGGCAATAGTTTTATGATTAGCAAAAACTTTTGAAATGTAAAATAGCTTATCTATATGCAAATACGTTGACCTGTCTGAACGTGAACAGCTGTTCTGTTACAGATTACTTTTTAACACTTTCAGCCTTTGAACTCTTCAATTCAATGCAGCTGGAATGGCGTGGTAATCAAATAGTCATCAATTTTATAAACTAGGTGTTGCCTTACGGTTGCGTTCACTTATATACGATAAAAAGTAACGATCATCGCTGGGGGCCGTGCCTCAGCTTGTCCTTGCTAATTTACGACCAAAATCAAGGATTGCTCTTTTGTTTTTGATTCTTGTTGTCTACTGTATGTCTCAAATCTACAAAATGAGTGAAACGATTTTGGCTTGGAATTAACTGTAATATTAATTTTCGGAGTTAGTGCACGCATCTATAATAAAATCCCTGCTGAAATTTTAAATTTGTCTTTACAAAAATTTAAGGAAAGAATTAAGGCTGTTTTAGTACAAAAGGCTTTCTACAACACATTTGTGTTGTGATTATTTTAATAATAATAAATTTCATTTATTCAGGTAATTTGCACCCATTAATTACAAATATTATCTCAAATAATCATAATAAAAATAACAATATAAAATGAAACATAAATATAGATAAAATTATAATTTTAAACTAAATTAATATTATATAAGGTATAAACTTTACAGTCTTCTCTCCGGCACTGGTACAGCGACATGTCTGCTGGAACAATGCCGAATAAAAGGGCAGTCCAACCTTTCCCCAATCATCGCCAACACAGTGTTGGAGCTGGCCCGCACTCTATGCACTAAGGACGCTGCACGCTTACGCATTGTCGTGTTAAAGCAGTCTGTGCGTGCCTCTGCGAACATACCTGAGGCACTGCAGTATAGGGGCAGCCCCATCACCGCCCTGAACGCGACATTAATGACGACAATGCTTGGGTGTAGCGCTCGCTCCAGCAGGACACAACTTTATGTACAAAATCTTATTTCGAAAAGAGTAATTGCTGAGTTTATTGCCGGCTCTTCTCTTCGGATATTTATTTATTTAATGATGACTCATATAATCGTTTTTATCCGGAAATCGATGTAGAAATTTCGAAAAGTTGAAAAAGTGACGGTCATAGCGAGCATAAATGAAGCGAGGTAAAGGTATCACTATGTTAATAAGAAAGAAATTGATGGATCATACTCAAATTTTGGAGGTCGTTAAAAGTCAATACCTTTTTATATAGTACCTACCATATTAATAACCTATGACAAAATTAACTATGTAACATTAAAAAAATATGAAAAGGTTTACCACTACGATATCCTGGTAAAAAATTGGCCAACGACTATAAAATCAACAAAATCTACAAACCTTTGGGGTCCACGGGTCATCGCCTCCAATTCACAAATTCCACCGCCAAGCCCTGGCGATTAGTTGCAGTGTAAATTTTCGATTTATACACGGAAAATGCTATAAACATTATATCATATTTTATCACAATAATTACACACTCAATAAGGTCCGAACACATTAATCTGTATAATCGGTATGCTTTTTTTTCTCGTCTATGGTGACGCTAAGATCATGCATCGGTCATCATATTCAGCCTATTTGTTCTGTCGCATGTCTGACCATCGAAACTGAAAACTGAAATAAAGATCGGTGGTTATTATATATTTGATAATAATCGAGTAGTATATATAAGTGAAGGTAGTATTAGATCACTTCTGTGCAAATACAAACTCATGCAGAACTATAAATTTAGCGCCACAAAATTATTTTATAAAATCTGTATTGCATATTTTAAATTTAGAATTCATAGAATAAATTATTCATGATTTAATGTAAATGTTTCTACTAATAGCAAGAAGGATTATAATTATTCGTGAATGTTACGAATTTACGTAGAATAGAAACAGAGCTAAATCTATTTCGCAGAAAATAGTTATTGGTTTGACTCTAGAGCCTTCATGCCAATATCCGCAATTACTGATTCCACAAAATCTATGAGGATTAATATTTCCCAGTAGAATAAATTCTACTGTGTTTATTTATTTGTGACACAGGTTTTTTTATTAAATTTAAATGAGATGATAATCTAAAAACAGTCCGCCCAAAAAAAATAAAAATTTCATTGAAAATAATATAACTATTTTTGGCGCGGTGGAGACAAAATACTAGGTATTTATCGAATTATTCCCACTCTGACGCCCCATTTTACGGTTGAATAGTAAAATGCCTTTGCTTTGTCTGAGGGTCAGAAAATAATTTAAAAAAGAGACGGTGACAGACCGTATTTAGTGAATAGATCACAACACACTTTCCAATTTTAATGTTTATTATTTTTACTCAGCAACTCAAACAGAAACAAGGAAAAGTGAAAATCATATAAAAGATCTTCAAACGACCTTTGCTCATGCAACTAAGAACCGTCCTTTCTTTAAAATTAATTAAAAGATAACTTTCGTCTCACACATCATTAATCTCAAACAAAGCAGAGCTTGTAGTATCGAAACTGGTATTCCGACCCCGATGCTGTTTGTGCATTTAGCGACTTTTTCTAGGCGATATAATTCCACAGCTGGACAAAGGTCTAGCCCATATATTTCTACGAGTCTATCTCCAGTGCTATTTGCGGTTATTCCCTTCGGAGTCCGTCTAAATCAGGTATGGCAACCTTTGACATGTTGAGGACCAAACTTTAGCGTGCAAATACGGGTCGCGTTTAAAAGTACTTAGTGCATTTACTACTGCAGTACTTAGTGAGTATAAGTACCTAATGTAATATTTTTTATTGGGATTTTTCAAAATGTCTCGCGGGCAGGGTCATATCTTACAGCGGGCCGGTTGTTGCTCATATATGGTCTAAATCATACCGCCAATGCTTTCTGGGCCTTCTTTGACGTCTCCGCCTGTCTTCTGGCAACTAGTGGATCGTAACTTTACCCCAACGTTCTGCCCCCTTATTCAGCTAATACAAACTTCGTCGGCGACCCGCTTCACGGAGGCCTCGGAGAGCTAATCTCTCACGTGATTTGTAGAATTAGCGTTGTTAGCGATAGAGACAGAGCACGGAGACTGCGACGAAACGTCCTCGAGTTAGTGTCATCTTCCTTACTGAATCGAGCCCCTGGTTGTATTCTACAGATGTGACCCCAACTACTTCCACTTGGGGCAGAAAGGACTCGGTCCATTGTTTTTTTTTTTCTGAGTATGCTGCACTCTTTCGCTCGCTGACTAGTGGCTTAAATATTGTAAACAAATACATGATTTTAATTCAAATTATATGGGAATAAAAACACAATAGACGGTTTAACACTAATCATACCAACACTTACTAGGTACCAATTTCTACCATAGCGGGTCAAATGTGACTTTATATTTCCTGGTTGTATGTTTGAAATATGGTTGTTGGGAAGGTAAACAAATAGTATAACTGTATATTAATTAGTAAGAAAGAGTCATGAAGTCAAATGAGCAAAAGCAATAAGATGATACGTGGATTTTCAATGCAAAGTTCAAAATGGGTCATTTGACCCGGTTATGGTATGTTTAGTGTTAAGTTGGAGAAAAACTTTATTTTCACAAATTCTTGTCAATCAACTAAGCTATTTCAACAGATACTAATTCAATTAATAAATTCCCGACTCATTTTAAATTTCAAAGTACTTTCATGGTATACATTTTTAATACAGCGTCAATGTTAATCCGAATTTAGACGAAACGTTAAATTTAAATAAATATAGTGTTATGTAAATTATAATTATGTATTACTTTTATATTTAAGCAAGCGTAGAGAAATTTGAAACAGCTTGTCTTTACCCTACTAATATTATAAATGCGAAAGTTTGTGTGTTTGGATGTTTGTTGCTTTTTCACGCAAAAACTACTAAACGCATTTAGAAGGTTGGCACATAGATGGAGGATATCCTGGAATAACATATTGGCTACTTTTTATCCCGGGAAAATGTGACATTCCTCGGGAATGCGGGTAAAACCGCGGGGGATGACTAATATGTATATTCAATTTTGCTTCCCTATGTTTGTGTCCGCAAAACTCACAGAAAGTTGGCGAATGACTAACTTGAAATTTTAACATAAAAAAAAATTACGACACAAAGATAGAAACGTATGCAGGACACCTAATTATATAATATTATAATTGAAATAAAACTCTTTACATACAAAAATATTTTATTTACATTTATTATAATAAATTACTTACATACATGCAATGGTGGATGCATTATAGCACATAGCTAACATAAGGGTATTTTAGTTGTATCTTTTTAAAAAACGGTTCTGATATACTTTGTGTTTCATTACACAGTACTGAGGGCTTATAATATTTATTTAAATATACTGGTATATTTAAATAAATATATTTAATTCCTTATACCTACTTTTTTACATAATAGGGATATTGACTGATATGTCAATTCATCAAATTTCTATGTAAATCAAACCATCATTGTATAGAATTATTGTATACAAAACTTGTATGAAATAGCAAGTTGTAACGTCATAATTGTCAAGCATCAAAATATATATTCTTTGTGGTAAGATTGGTACTTGGAAATCATATCTATTTATATATAAATGAATCCCTATTTCCCTTGGTCACGGCATCACACATGGACGGCTGGACCGATTTCGCTAATTCTTTTTTTGTTGTGTTTGTTATTGTCAGGAGATGGTTCTTATGAACGAAAAAATTAAGAAAGTTGCGCGGAAAATTAGAAAATTTAAGAAAACGTAACGAATTTACTAGCGCTTTTAACAATATAAACTTAATGTAACCTGTTTGACATTATTGTCAGTCCTTTGACAGTTGGCGCGATTGACATGATGTGCGCTGCAAATCATGGGTCAGAATTTTATTGATAAAATAATTAATTTATAATTTCTTTATAACTAAGTACACAGTTCACATTCGAATCTTGAATTCAATATTCATAATTAAGACAGGACAACGTCTGTCGGGTCAGCTAGTTAGTTATAAAATTCGGACCATATTTCCGTAGCAGGGGTGAATAGGTTTATAATCGACTAGCATATTTATTTTTACATCTTATAAGCATTAGAATTGCTTAATTTTTTATGATAACTACTTAAACCATTCTTATGTTGTCTTCAAATTCCAAAAATATAGATTTTTCAGATTAAATGTAAACCTAAAAATGGCTGCTCTAAAAAGTCAACGCCAATCTTCACGCCTGGTACGGATTTGATGTTAGTTTATCTTCAAAACGTATAGCTCCCTATTGTTTTATGTTTGGTATAAGAATTATTTTTTGGCATTACGTGCACTTTACTCCTTGCACTGAAAGAAAGCATCCCCAGAGAGTGTTGTGATCAGACAGGCAGTCTCTCTTGTTATATAATGCATCAAATAAATATAACGCCGACTCCAAATAATTGGGAACAACTGACAGCTAATGATGTTGTCTTAAGCTCTATGGCTAATTCTTACGGTCTAATTTACATTAAATATTGCTTCAATATAAAAAGATGGTGCCATCAGAGTGGTTCTCCAGTTTGATGGTGGGAGGAGGAGGGTCCCTCTCGAGGAGGTACGCCCTTAGTAGTATGAAGCCAACGTTGGCCAATGAGCAGAGAATTGCTGATATTAATATCCTGTAAACAGATTTATAAAATTTATAATGTGGCCATTGCCGTGGTGCTTAGATACCTTATCACACCTTGATTGTTCCTTCGATACCCACATGGGACAAACATTTGAGTTTGCGTGTAAATATCTATATCGGTTTGTCTTTAAATAGTAGTATATAATGTAGTACATAGTATGTTAGTTATTTGGTACCGTAAAGTTCTTAATTTGGGATCAGATAACAGTAAGTGAAGAATTTTATGCTTCCATGACGTTATAGTTAAATAAATTGACATAAAACTTGAAACAAAGATTCACGACCTACAATAAAATATAGTATTTATTTTATCGTGAAAAAACATTAGATATCAGGGGAGCGCCGAGCGGCGGTGGATAATTAAAAGCGAATAAAAATCAAACATAGTTATGTCATAATGGATTAAAAAGTAAAAAAAATACCAATAAGAGTATCCCAATGCTGGTCCAGGCTCGAACAGCTCCTGAGCTATGTACGACGTCGCAAGGTGTACCTTGAGGCCTGAAGTCAGCCAGTATATACCGAACATCAGCAATACCGTGGTACCAAGAACTGCTGCCACAACGTTCGACCAGAGGCAACCTGCGGATAAAAAAAAACAAACGTAATTTACATCAATAAATCCGGTCTATCACCCACAGGTTGTCGGTTCAATTCCCATTTAGGACAAACATTTGTGCGACAGAACATGTTGGCAAAAAAAAAACAAATAAGCACAATAAATTTATTTCAGTTTATCTTCTGAACAAATTGGCAACCAACTCATATATTTTGACAGGCCAGATGCCAAGCCGTAGGTTGCGGGTTCGATTCCCACCCAGGACAAACATTTGTGTGCATGAACATGTCTGTTTGTTCTGTGTCTGGGTGTAAATATAGGTAAGTATGTATTTACAAAAAAAGTAGTACAGTGTAAACTCTTTATAACGTTATCCTTTATAACGATAAACTCCCTATAACGTTGAAGTGAGCCCAAGTTGGTTGGTTTGTTCACTTTGTTTTGTTTTTTTTTGTTCACTCCATATAACGATAACTCTCTATAACGACAAAAAATGCTCAGTCCCTTGAGTTTCGTTATAAAGAGTTTACACTGTATATGTAATATATCAGTTATCTGGTTTCCGTAGTACAAGCTCTGCTTAGTTTGGGATCAGATGACCAGGTGTAAGAGAATGTCCCAGGATATCATTATATAAAATTATTTATATTATTTTAATATTGTTTGTTCAGTACCATTTATATTTATTAGGTATGCATAGTATATCACCAATCTGGCTACCACAGTACAAGCTCTGCTTAGCTTAGGACTAGATAAAAAAAATACATAATGAAATTGTCATACCAGGCAATCCAAATACTGGTTCCGTAGGGTTCTTAGTGGCGTTCAAAATTGCTAATCCCGCAGCAATGACAGCGAATCCCAATTGAAGAAACAATAACACTAGCTCGCTAACGTAAAACGCAAAAGATATGACTGGACGGTAAGGCACTGAAAAAAAAAATGTGGATTGGTTTTTATTTTTTCCATGGTTAGTGATGATGTTGCCAAGAAAGGTACTGGCATTAAAAGAAGCTGTCTGAAAATACCAAGGTACTTGGCGATCGGGTTTTTTGAAGGGGGAACAAGGCAGTCGGGTATTAAAAAGTACCTTACCACCCGGCTATGGTTTCCTCATGACGATTTTTTTGGCAGAAAACTCAAGCTCATCGTCTGTCGTCACGGCATTCGACGACTACCAAATGAGCATGGCTATTTATTGTGCGGGTGTACAATATACACGTAAGTACATATCAGTTATCTGGTTACCATAGCACAAGCTCCGCTTATTTCGAACCTGATGGCATGTAATAAACGTCCCAGGATATTTATTTCTCTCAAATCAGAATCAATTCGCTCTTGGCCTACTAAAAGGGCCACATAGCCCCCTGGTCCATCAAGCTCATCACAATCAAAAAACCGCAAGCATATGCGTTTATTTAAAAAAAAAGCTTTGGAAACAAAAAAGTTACCAGTTCAGTCGAGTGGGAAATTCAAACAAGTAGACTTTGCGCAAGTCAAATATAAACCGTATACAAAAAATGGGGGGCGCTCAAGGTTGATTAAAGAAAAAAATTTTGACATGAGTATGCGGGAATATAACTTACGAATATTTGTAGTATTAACTTCTGTTACGGACGCACAAGCTGCTGTCGGCGTGAACTTTTCAGCTAAAGCACGAACCTGAACAAAAGCAAGCCTTATTAAATGTTTTCTACCTTACAATCCTGGAGTATTTTTAATTATGTACTATCGAACTACGATGCTAAATAGACAGAATAAAACAGTAGACAAAAAGATAATAGACAAAATAAAGGTAGGTAGGATACCTAATTTAATACGCCTACATCTAATAATATAAAATTAAACCTATTCTTTACCTTTGAGGTAAAAATATTTAGAATGGAAATGTATTATAAAGCGTAGTTTCTATTAGATTTCAATAATTATTTGCTGTTATTGGGGACTATTCTTTTAATAATGAATAATGAAGAATAAATAATTAAGAGAATCCTTGCTAGAAGCGATATATCTAATTAACGAGGTATCTGATTCCCACAGTGGCTCTGCTTAGTTTCGGATTAGCTGATTGTGTGTAAAGAATGTTCTAGGATATTTGAGTAGTAGAGCATTTAGTGCAGAGTTCATCCGGGGAAGTACTACCACCTTATCCATTTCTGCCGTGAAGCACACGTGCACACAGGCACATTAGGCAGGCAGACTTAACAACTTCACGTCACAGCGTCGACAACGCATTTGCAATTCTCCTGGTGTTGCAAGGGTGGGTGCAAGGTTGGATGGCGGTGACCACTTAGCATCAGGTGGACTGTCTGCTTGTCTGTCCGATCATGTGATATTAGAAAAAAATGTTTAACGCGCTTTCAATGCACATTGACAAACAGAAAGAAATGTAAAAATATGTCATAAAAATTTACAATGCACATAATTAAGCTTACCTCAGCTATCCTTGCATCTTCTTCAGTCTTACAACTCAAAGCACAAGCGTTCATATCTGCCACACACGTCACTGAAAAATTAAGAATATTATAAATAAAACTAATGATATATTCTTACTAATATTATAAATGTGAATGTAAGTTTGTTTGTTGCGCTTTCACGCGAAAACTACTTAACCGATCATCATGAAACTTTGTACACTCATTCTTGGATACATCCCTCGGGAACGCGGGTGAAACCGCGGGAGACAGCTAGTAATCTATATATAGACGTGTTGTCCGCGCTCAGAAATGGCAACATAATATATTGGTAACTGACCTAATTTCAATCAGTCGCGCTCAATTTTAACGTAACTAACGATGTGGTATATTCGTCTCTCTCTAACAATTGGTACACCGTAAACTGGAATTTATTTACTTTCCCTTTCTTCGCACGTTTGTGAATGACATGTCTATATTATTATAATAATTGAATAAAGCTGCTTATATAAAGGTATCTTTACTTATTTACTTATATTAAACTATTTTCAAGAGATATAGGCTATGTTTTAATTCCGCAATACAAAAGATGCGATCTCAAGAAAGCGGGCGAGGCAATAGCGCATAGTGAAACAAGCTGGCAAATGTCTAGTAAGTCGACAAACAGGCAAACGTTCCACCTGACAGTAAGTGGTCACCGCCGCCTATGGACATTTGCAACACTGGCGGCATCGCCAATGCGCTGCCGACCCTGCGACGTGAAGTTGTTAAGTCTCATGTGCCTGTAATTTCACCGGCCCCCTTACCTTTCTAACCGAAACACAGTAATACAAGTGCACTACTGCTTCACGGCAGAAATGGGTAAGATGGTAGTACTTCCCCGGACGAACTCTGCACTAAGAGCTCTACTACTCAAGAATGGGGCATCGCCAATGCGTCGACCATTAGACGTAAAGCTGTTAAGTCTCATATGCCTGTAATTTGACCGGCCTTATCTTTCAACTAAAACAATAATAGCGCCGAAATTGGTATGGTGGTAGTACTTCCTGGACCAATTCGGCAGTAATAGATCTACTGCTTCTTCCTAAATAGAAGCCTTATCTGTTCCAGAATAATAAGAACAAAGGTTCAAGTAAAATCTTCATTAGTATACGCTACTTTCAATAAACAACCTTTGCTTGCGGCGGCGTCGTGTGGCGGGTCGCTCACTTCCCTACAATATGGCGAGGAGGGCGACGGCTGCCACATGCGTCATACTTGTGAACAGGTGCTGCTTGTGGGGGCTGGTCAGCTTTAGTTTGTTTGTATTTTTTTTCATATCAATTCAAATAATTTTAATATCTAACTATTTATAATGTTATATTATTGTTAAATAATTCTGCACTTTTGCCCTAACACACGGGTATTGTCAGTGAGACTAAATAAATCTAAGTTCGTTTTTTTAAAAGAGTAATTGCTGAGTTTATTGCCGGCTCTTCCGAGTAAAAAACAACCTTCCGAACCGGTATTAGAGTCAGACTATTCATAAGTGCTTGTAAAGGCCTATTTGAATAAAAATATTTTCATTTCAGTACAGTAAGCTAAGAAACCAACCATTGAACTATTCTAAAATTAATACTTCAAATAACATTGTTATTGGTCTTCTATATTTTGATTAAAATTTTGTGATTTATTGATTGATTTATTAACGCTATACAAAACGTTATTATCAGGCTGTTGTTAATTTAATCTTTGCTCATATTTATGACCTGTTACGCTGCCGGTATTGTTTTTTATAAATTAACCAATGTAATTCCCCGCGAAATATATTTAGTACCATATATATATCGCATAATAATAATAATAATAATAATAAACGAAGGTTTTCCAGTTCCTTCTTTTGTGAGAAAACTATTATTGGGAGCCTTTTATCAACGCATCTAACGCGTATCTAGGTATATATGACCATGATTTAAAAAGAGAATACGGTAGTAGTTACATTAGTAAAGAAACCCCGAGCAAAGCTCGGTCATCTAGGTAATATGTATGTATATATCTATATTCTTACTTTTACTACTACATTTTCTACGAAACATGCTATTTTTAACATATACTATAGCATCAATGAAACAGCGTCATTCAAGTAAAGGAGAAAGTAAGTATTAGTAAATAGGTTTTTGTCTTTTTATAGTATATTGCTGTCTCATTGTCTTATGATAAAAAAATATAGATATCTTCATCGTATGTGAAGATATCTATATTTATTCGATTTATTAGATTCACACTCGGACACAGAACAAACGGACATATCGATATGTTTTTGTCCTCAGGCGAAATATAGAATGTAAAGCCCGAGTGTGAAAGAAATGTATATGTAAAACAAAGAGATACAAAAGTTATACGACACCAATATAAAAATTTATAATAAAATTCATATCGCGGCCTTTGGACAAAAAATACTAGGCAAAATAACTACATATATACAACCGCGAGCGCAATGTACTCTGTATGGGTACCTACTGGACATCTAAACCACGTCCTGTCCCCTTATTCCATCATCTAAATAACGCGCCCTCGGAGAGCTTACCTTTCACAAGATTGCGTTGTTGTCGAAAGGGACAGAGCATAGAGGCCGCGACGAAACATCCTCAAGTTAGTGTCATTTTCCTTACAGAATCGAAGCCTTGGCAAGCCAGTCATCTACTAATTCTTTCCAAATCCTGTGTCCTCCAAATTTAAATAAATTTAGAAAGGTTCGTTAGTAAGATGAAAAGGTAAAGAGAGTATTCAGTTTAGACCTTTGAAACTCGCCATTATCATAGTTTCTGTGTTACCTGAAAATTACAACTTGGGGCTCTTCAAGAAAAGAGAGCTTACTACCTACTAACTACTACTAACGGAATAGAGGCGTACGTAGAGGCTACTAACGGGAAAGCGAGCTTCATCTTCACTTACCTTCAGGTGAGATTCAGGTCAATCGCAAATCCGTCATCAGTGAAAAACAAAAAACGTTTCAGTTTTCTAATCAAACCAACCGAACTAAAAATATGCCTAACTCTTTTCATCTTTTGGAAAAAGAAAGAGAAAGGATTTAGTTTGATGCATAGCAGAATCGGCCTAGCACAAAAAAGCGGGAAAAGGATTTATGTAAACCTATCGCTTTGATTGTAAACGATTCTAAAAAATACTTCCGGAGAACGATCGAAAATCTACCCTCAGGCCTTCAATACTGCGTTCATCTATCTTCCGCACCCTCAGAGGACGAAAGGGCACGGAATAGTACCATTTATCTAGCCAAATAAACCGAGAAAATCGGTCCAGGAAAAATTGCACTGCAGAGTAACAAATTGAGGAAAGTAAGAACACTTGATACTTTTCATAGTGAAAAAAACATGGGACTCAATTCGTATTCATATGAAGACATCTACCACATGGTCATAAAAACGTTAAGATGTTACGTTTATGCAAGAGTGAGATAGATGCCGGTATACCACTCATTTACAGATTAATGCAAAGTGCTTAAGTGTGACATGTGGGGAGCAGTGGCTTAGCTACCAGAGGGCTAGACGAGGCAGAGCCCCGTGACTCCCAGCTCTTTTGGGGGGAAAACAAACTTTTGGGCTTCGATTCTGTAAGGAAAATGACACTAGCTAAACGATGTTTCGTCGTGGCCCCTATGCTCTGACTCTTTCGCTAGCTACGTAATCACACGAGGTAAGCTCACCGAGGCCTCGTTGGTCCGACTCGTCGACAAAGTTCCTATTAGATGAATAGGGGGACAGAACACTATCATCTATTGAAAGCCTGTGATGTAACGACGAAAGTATACAAACCAACTTTTTGGCGCACTAGACACGATAACGATACGCTTGCGATAGATATTCGTACTCAGAGCACTGGCCTCTGGTCGTACAAATTGATTGCGCACACACGTTTTTCTCCGTGAAATAGGCAATGTCTGAGTGATATCGCATACAAAGCGCTTTTAACGCACGAATGTGCTTTGTGTTTGTTTTCGTACGTAGAAACCTAGTACGCAGGCTTCCACAGTAGGTAGCTACTAGCTAGTTCGGGATTATTCGTGCGTGTTCGCACGAATCAAATTCATGCGGAAGGGGTCCAAAGAGCGGCCCGCTTAATAGGTAACTGCAATAACTTTGGCATCATAAGTGCCCTCTGCGGGCCTAAACTAAACTGTTTTGAATTATATTTGAGGGCAGCAATAACCAAAGCATAAACGTATTTCGCCAACAGACATTTCCTTATACATAGGCCGTTGAGATTTCACAGAATATTCATTACGATAAACTATTTCATAACCACAGCAGTATAACAAAATGTATTCTATATTTGTGCCTTTTCGCGGAATCATCTATGACAAAGTGCCCACCGCAGACCTAAACTGCATAAATGGTATCGAATTTGGAAAAGAATTGACTTATTTTTGGAAGTCAGCTTTAAATTTCCACATCTCATGTAATATGTTATGCACCGAATGGATACAATGCAGCAATATTGCTCCAACCCCAAACGATTAGGAACAGGCAGATGATATTAGTGTACTCACTATATAAAGTGTTAAAGGTAGGTGTAGCAAGATTGTGCAGCACCAGCTCTCCTCTGAAGAGTCCATAGCGAAGGTGACTATCTTCCACCTGCACCTCAGCAGTTGCCGTCGAGACTACCTGGGAAACACGGTATCAAATAAGTTCTGTAATGGATATTATATTGATAATTTAAATGGTAACAAGGTAATAAACAACACCAGCACTGGTCCGGCCAAGTAAGGTTTCGGACTTCTTTCGGGGTGTTTGTTTGGATTCCAAAACTGTCGGTACACAAGTCGAATGCTCATCATATCAGCCTAAAAATGTCCACTGCTGAGCATAGACCTCCCCCATCAAACTCTTCCAATCAGGCGAAAGGTCCTGAGCCGCCTGCATCTAGCGGCTCCCAGCGACTCTAACCAGTCGACGGTCCACCTGCAGAGGTCGTCCTGCTCGGCGCTTTCGACAACCTTTCTTCCAGGTTATCAGTTCTTTGAGCGATGTGTCATATCCATTGCTATTTTAGCTTACTGACGCTACGAGCTACGTTCGCTGTTGCAGTATTGGAAAGCGACATTTAACAACTAACGCAATCATCACCATAAAACACCAGGTAATTAACATTGCAGGGTATTTACATCGATAACTGGAATTAAAATTCCAACAATGTTGCTGATATTTATCACTACATACGAAGTTATTGAGCTAGTATCTAGTAATATAATATGTTACTTACCCAACTATCACTTGATATTGCCACTAAAATCAACAAAACACACAATACACTCAATAAGAAAGCACTAAATATGTAACCGCGTCTCGTAACCGCCATATTGAATGTTCTATATAATACTGATAGCGAATAATTCCAACATGCCACTATCAATAATTATCACAGATAATCGGCTGATTGGTTTTATTTTGTCTTATTCATTCATTATGAGTCAATCATTATCATTTTATTGATGATTGTGTTTGGTTCTATCTGTACTAAGGATATTTTGTGTAGTGGCGAAAATTATCGTAGTTTTCTTTTTATCTAATTCGATATGAAAGCAAAGTTCTACATCAGTAATTTCTCTTATTGAAGATTCTTGTCGCTCCCTCTCATATTCTGTCGTTACGCTCGTGGCACTGTGGGAGTAGTCAAAGACAGGGCCTTCTTTACCCTTCATCGGAGGCCCTAGGCAATTGGTATAATGGGGTCTTTAAGACTATAATATGACATCCTGACGACAAGTTCTGTAGCATGTGTTCTCAGCAAGCTATTGCTATTGCTATGCACATAGACCTTCCATTTGCTCTCTCTTCTCAGGCTCTATGGATTGCGGGGCGCCAGGTATTTGCGGCTAATGGGTAAGAGGTAGGTAGGTCAATGAATAAAAGATAAACATCCTGGGACATTTTTTACACACGAACAACTATGCAGGGATTGTAATGGAAACCAGACAGCTGATATCCTTCAAATATATTTTTTTCAGAATACGTAACTGAGTCATCTACACAAATATCTGTTCGGTGACGTGGCAGTCAGGGTCTGTCTCTAATCACCTAGTCAACTAATCCATCACAATGTCACGCCATCATTCTGTTAATGCAAATTCCGATACACTGGTGACAGTCCGCCCATTTTAGATCTATTTTGGATGGGCCATCTTATGGCTAAAGTTTCTCACTTGCCAAGTTTCCCGCCATGTGATATGTTCGAATAATCCTGGGTTTTTTTCGCTCAAATATTTTACTCCATTCCATATTTTATTAGTTTAATAAAGTAACCAATTTGATAGATAAGAATAATGATTAGATCGGACGCGCCTTCTGTATTGCGACATGATTAGGTATTAAATATAAAACTTGACGTGTATATTAATGATTGCTATTAATACACGTGCGACCAACAAAATTAGCTCAATAAGCGCGCATTAATATTTATATTTTTCGAAAAACACATTCCTCATTTATAAAAATCTTAGAGCTTTTACAAGCTTGAGATCTGAGCTTTAAGTTGCTCCCATAATTGTCAACCGATGCAATTGAGATGCTCTCGAGCAAAGGCGCAAAGGGACACTTGGTGGTGGCCTGCAGTAAATTTCGGGCCTATGGCAGGCCGTTCTGAATAGATTGACCTTCCTTATGGGGGGTCTTCTTACTGCACATTCACTGACAGCCACCCTTAATGGGAGGTATTCATGGGGATGTGTCACTTCAACATCAGTCACGTGCCGCAGCAACGCGATGAAATAGTAGTCTCTCTCTAAGGTACACCGGTGGCGGCTCTTGTTCTCTGATTAAAAGCACCAGTCTCTTGTATTCCTCTTTTATAATATCTAGTGGTCTTAATGTAAAACTTATGTCTCAAGCTTTTAATGAACATATTGTTTTTATAAATAAAATCTGTATTCTTCAAAAATTATATATGTATTCTTGCTTATGGATTCGGTTGATTTGGGTGCTCGCGACTGTAGTATATATAAGTTAACATTTTCGTTCTGTATGTTTCTGCGCTTAATTCTCTAAAACTACGCAATAGATTTTGATGCGGTTTTCACTATAATTTTGAGAATTTCTTCCGGAATGTTAAATTGTAAATACAATTACATTACCTCACTCAGGCGCAGACGGGGCGGGTTGCTAGTTAATCACCTATTCATGTCCATAAAAACCTTAATTCAATTACCAGACTTCGGAATAAGATACCTAAAGCTAATCTATATTGTACAGTAACTAAAAGATGATAAAGTTCAAAATCCAATGTAAAATTTTAAAACTTAAAATCGCATCTCTACCATTTTCATTGAATCTGGACCCTAAGTTTATTCCTGTAAGATTCAAAACAAAATACTTACCATACGGACTTATGTAATAAATAAATACATTAGATTTAAATAACAAATAATTACTCATATTCATTTATTGAAAGCTTTACATTAAAATATAATAAATTCAATTAATTTAATAAAATATACATATTGTACAACATTAATTAAAATACTTTATCTATAAATGAAATAAATGAAATACATTAAATAGAAAGCGATGGTTCATTTAGACTATTCTTGTCATAAATTTAAAGGCGTTATGTTTTACAATAAAAATTTACAAACATTAAAAAAATATTAAAATAGAGCCAAATTAAAGGAAATATTATAAGTCTTTACCTTGATTATTCATCAAAGTAACTTTGAAACAATTTTAAATGTATACTATATAATAGATTGCAGCGCGTTTTCAATTCCATTTTTAACTAAATTACATTTTATAAACAATTTCATGTATTTTTTTACATTTTAATATACCAATTAGTGGAATGTTGGATTGGAGTAACCTAAGAAAGTTATGTTAATCTCATTAGTTATTGAACCTTAATACACATGCAATAAAGATCATCTTCAATTAATTTAACAATCATTAAAAAATATCTGTCATATATATTATTTCAATCTATGCTCATTTTTGACCAATAAATACTCAAGATAAGGAGAAAATCGCTTCTACCGCCAAGTACTTCATCACTAAGCTTACTAGACACAATGACTACAATGAATTCGATTTCATTTAAATACATTCAGTTTTTAATCGAATAAAATAATAGGGTAAACTACACTGCTGTCGACCAACTACTTTGATCGAATGTATGAATGCAGTTTCGGCGAAGAAGTTTTGCCGAATTTAGTAAAGCATTGTTACTGCTTGCTAAAAGTTTTTAAGGTCAAGGAAATCAAAACTTATCAGTATAAATAGCTGTTGAACATACTACATCTACAATATACCTACTAAAATCAATTAATAAAAATTCAACGCTTCACAAAATAAGCTACCTCTTTTGGACCTATTCGACCAAAAAAGGATCTCTGGTTCTAACATTATTGTTCACAACTTTTGTACTTTATTTTAAGTCTTCAAAAACTGAGTTTATAAAAATAATTATACTACCGT
The DNA here is from genome assembly GCA_907165245.1 of Habrosyne pyritoides. Classification (NCBI taxonomy): domain Eukaryota; kingdom Metazoa; phylum Arthropoda; class Insecta; order Lepidoptera; family Drepanidae; genus Habrosyne; species Habrosyne pyritoides. The sequence goes on from OU015608.1 coordinate 1,850,914, forward strand.
GCAACTATGTTTCATATATTTAACATTACTAATTGAGTGACAGTCATTTACATTACCTGATTGTTAGGCATCATATTGCTTTTGGGTGCGTTAATCTTAAATTCATGTATTGCTATTTAGTTTTGTTTAAACTGGCAACATTATAACTAGCATAAAAAATTGCAAACACGTTCAACAGTATAATCTATTTTGGCTATTGTTTAATCGTATTATATGCATGCTGCCTAACAATAATTATACAAAATATATCCCATGTGGCAAATATAAAATATTGCTATGTCGTTGTTGAAATTTACCCACGAAAACAGATATCACAACTACTATTTTAATCGTAGGCTTTAATGTATATAATGTGCTAATTTTCTATTAAGCTTATTAGTGTAGGGTAAATTCGGCGAAACACTAATGTTAATGTTAGTGCCAACAACAGTGGAATTTACCCTTCAATTCAAACACTGCAACAAATCTTGCAAGCACTCATTATTCTCACACAGCTCTTTCAACCTTTCTAACTGAGATCCACTAAAATTCGACTTTGTAGCTACCGTACATAATAACCTCCGATCTGAGAACGACATAGACCCTCTATTATCACATAAAAAGTCTTTAAAAATACCCCAAGAGTCGTCAATCACTGCGCATTTGTGGAAGCCTAACCTAAGAATGTGATAGGATAAAGGTGCCATGCTCCTTATGAACTGGTTCGAACTGGCTGAAACTAGTAATGTCAGCACGCAGTAGGGTAAGAGGTCATGTGTTATTTTGCCGCTTAATAAGTGGCAGAGAGCTTCGAAGATCCATCCGCTAAGCACCGGGAGTTGGTCTTGTGATATTGATGTTTCAAATACCTGCGGATATAAAATATGAAATGAGCAATTACTATTAGGGCTTTGATACACTGTATACAGGTATCAGTTTATAGTAGTTTGCCTAGCATGGTCGATCATGTCGGTACAGGCAGGCCAAAATGTTGCGTGGCTTTTCATATTTTTTAACTATAATTACAACAAGGATTAATACTTTTAAATGAAATCTAATTATTTAAATAAATATATATTTTAATAGTATACGGAGCTTATTATTATTAAATTTCTTTGTTACATTTTTTTTTTGAAGACGAAAGGAATATAGAACTTAAAATATAAGACCCACAGGGGCCTTTTATGCAGGTCAAAGCCACATAAATTACCACCGGATCGGAAGGCCTCCTTCAATCGAAAAGAGCCGACAGGAATTCAGAGGACCAAGAACTCAGCAAGGTCAATTTGACTATATAAATGACTTATTATACAAACCTCAAAAACGACTTCAGCATTGAACACTGGACTGTCGATCAGCTCCGACCGCTCATTAACCAAACCAAGGTTGATTCTTTCAGTCTCCTTACAGCTCTCCAAGAACTCAATGACGACTCGGCTCAAAGTGGCAGCTGGAGGTAGAGTCTCCCTCAAGAAGTACTTAAGAGACGACGCGATGATTCTCTTACTCTCTCTCAATTTGCACTGACGCAATACCTTGTATAAGAGGGTTATACGCTCCATCGAGTTCATTAGAATGTCTGGATCCATGTTAGATACGTCCGATGTTAGTTTCGGGCTTAAGAGTTTGTTGTCCGCTGTAAAATAAGGGTATTGATGAATTATGAATGTAATAGTATTATTTTTATTAAGAATATTTTACTAAAATATAATATAAACTAATATTGCTAAGTAAGGAGGTATTGTAATTAAATTGAGGTTAATATTTTATGAATTTTGGTTCAAAATACTATATAATTATACGAAGTCATTGGGATGAAAAGCCTTTTAAATATTTTTTTCTTTTAAGTACTAAATATGAATTTTATATTTGAATTAAGTGACAGCAGAACAGGGATCATTTCCAACATCAATTTAATAATATTGATGCTAAGAACTAAGAATTATATTTACAAAGAATTCTTAAAGCATAGTAATTATGAGCTAGCTTCTTAACGTACGAAACACGAAGGTATGAATGAGAGAGTCGAATTTACAAAACTAATGCTAGCAGGCTATTACTAAGTCTCGATGTGTTAAAGTAACATCCGAGTACTGTATCCTGAAAAAAAATAATAATATAAACATGGACAAATACTCACCAGAGAACAGATGCACCATAAGTATCTGAACAGCATGATGCTCAGAATAATTCTTCATATTATCCAATAGCTTCTCTATCACTGTGTTCTTCAGATCCTTCGGCAATAGTTGTTGACGAAGAGTTGATGTGACTCCCTATTAATACAGGGGGATTTTGAAATGGGTTGTATAACTTGTAAAAGGAGAAAACAGTAATAAAAAAAGGACAATTTTCACTATAGCACTAAAAACTTGACACAGACCAAACAGACATTTTCATGCAAAATGAGCATGCTGAGTGGGAATGGATCCCACGTCCTGCGTCGTGGCTGGCAGGGTCGCTTATCATCAAGCCAAATGGCGTGATTAAACTAAACATAGATGATTTGGCACCATCGCTGTGAGACACAACTTTCGTGACGCCGGCAATGTAATGAAAAATTTACTTTAACTACAACTCCGAGACATTGTTTCAAAACCTACCCAGAATAAACATTTGTATATTTGATTTGCGATTATATTTCCAATGCCTGCGAGGTCTTCTCACACCCCCCCTAGGGGGCGTGGAGGTAATTGTTCGGGGCGGTGCCCCTTTCAATAAACATAGTAAAAGTTGGTTATAATTATTTCTTAAAGTAATGGTCAGAAGGTCATTAACAATAGACACGGACATCAAATCCCATTATGTAGATTCAATAAATAGACCTAACTCAGAAGTCAGGGCCGTCTATCTTATGTGAATATTACTCTGTTTATTATTATTTTGAAATACAATATAACGACGACGGCTTCGTGTCCAAAGCCACAGCAAAGGTAGCGGGTTGCAAAACCTTGACTTTTCGGTGACACGAGAGATAATTATATCACAGATTGCTGTGTTACTACCCTAAACTGGACTTTGGGTTCATGGATCTTAAGCTTAGTTTTACTTACCACCATAACCAGGGATCAGCTCTAATGCAACATCTTTTCAATATACAAAACCAAAAATTTGCTATAAGCTAGAATAAAACTTATGAATAAATCTCACCTTAACAACTAAATCAATACAATAATGTCTTGGATTGTTGAGAACGAAGTCCACAGCTAAATTAATTAAATCCGGATGACCAAGCTCCACTAGAGTGAATAGAACCGTCCAATATAAGCTTTGCTCGTACAGTGATATCCTGGAACAATAAAACATATTTTTCATATTTGGTAGTTTGCTGATGAAAAATCCCTACTTTAATATTATAAATGTGAATGTAAGTTTGTTTGTTAAGCTTTAACGCGAAAACTACTTTTAACCGATCATCATAAAACTTTGTACACACATTCTTGGAGGTATTAGAAGTAACATATGATACTTTTTGTGCCGAGAAATGTTTCATCCCTCGGGAACGCGGTTGAAACCGCGGTGAACAGCTAGTATTTAATAAAAAAAAGTTCAAATGCACCTGTTTTTTAGGAATAAAGAACTTGGCAATTACTAGTCGTGCTTGTGCGGAAGTAACTTAATCTTGTAGGCAATAAGATCTACACTGGCGTGTATAAAATTAGGCTATCCTTAAAAGTTGATTATAAAACTGTTAATGAAATGAATAACTTAAAGCATTCATTTTATTTATTTTTTTACAGTAGGGAATTAGATCTGTCGTAAATGACACAAAAAAAACATTGGGCATTTTTTTAAGTGACTGACTTGCTGGGACTTTAAGTTGACCAGTATATTTTTCAATAATTTGTCCAAATGGTTTTTTTTTTCAGATAAATAACATCCTTAGAACGTTATATTCTTCATGCTACATACTATTTTAACTCACCTGCTTTTGGGCGCCAAATACTGTCTTACGGCAACATTCAGCTGCGTCACGAGATCTTGGTATGGGTTTGGCGTAGATTGCTGGTTCGCTATATGCTGTGCCTTGCCTGTTAGTTGGAGGAGGCAGCCTTGTAAAGCAGCTTGGCGTAATGGAGCGTAACTCGATGTTAGGGATTTAAGGAGTTTCTGGTGGACTGATGATAGTTCCTGAATGAAAAAATAAAATAAAAATTAGGCCCGGTAATCTACACTGGCCAATTTAACAGCCTAGACTTCAAAAGATTGCTAATGTGAAAATGTATACCACCAGAATCAACCATAATATAATATAATATAGAGACGGGATATTGCAAAATAGCGTTGCTTTTCTGTTCTATTTCACAAAAAATCACCACAACCCCTTAACGAAAATCATACTTTAATGCGAGCGGTAACTGACTTCCTGAATTTCTATTCAAAGGAGACAAAACAATTCCTTGTTTTATTACCAATTCAAGCTTTTATTACCATGCATATATTCAACTGCCATACTTAAAGCAATTAATAATTCAATAAAAGAGACCACTCTAACATTAAACTTAAATGATAACAAAAAACCTTATACAAGATAAATATTACCTGTAAACCCTCGAACCCATCAAGCACACACATACAATCGGAGAGCGCCAGCAGCATCGCCTTGGAAGCGGCCGGGTAGTGCGAGAGGGAGCCGAGTGAGCCGAGCGAGCCGAGCGAGCCGGGCGAGCCGGGCGCCGAGCCCGCCAGCGCGATGAGCTGCGAGGCGGCCCAGCACCACTGGCCCGCCGAGCGGTAGCTGCAGCTCGACTGCACCATGCAGGTCAGCAGCGACACGCGCCCTGCTAGTCCTGTACTCGCCTGCGAGAGGGGGGGGAGATGTTGAACTGTCTCTCTCTCAGTTTGTTGCCTTTACTTCGTCACAATAATAGTTAAACTGATCTTGGTATATAGCTACAGCCATTTAGAAGACTGCTCAGCAAAACTAAAATACAGGTCACGAACCCAAAACAATGTCTCATTTTAAGAAAGTGTATACATAATACCTATAATGTATTAAGAGAAAACATTTTTATTTATTTAAATTGATTTATTTATTAGAGCTTACAATACCCCACATGTCAGAAGATAATTTCAAATGTATTTTTTATTTTGATACAGACTTGATTATAACAAATATGTCAAGAATCTAATCAAACTTACCTTCGGTTCAAGCATTTGTGACGTCACATCCATTAAAATTTGCAAACAGCTATTGACGTCAATTTCCTTGTTATTTTTCGCTCTTTTCAGTTCTCTTTTAACTCTGTACGAACCTTCATCTGTTACATCTGAAATCAATTTGCTACTTTAACAATGAGAACGTAAATTATATTTTTGCTTGTCGAAAAAATCTTTCAGCATAAAGATGTAAGAATGTAATAACAATCTTACTACCAACAAAATAAAGATCACTTAAAAAGTATTTAGAAATGACAGCTAACAAACTCAATCTTAATCCTTGGGTATAAAGTTGAAACTCACCTGAAACCAACTTTAAATACTCAGTATTGAATTGTGCACAATGATAACCATCAAAGCCGTCGTTCATCAAAGGTATACGCTCCAAGTTTACGTCCTCGAACAGCTGATATGCGGATGTACCGACTAGTATGTTCCGGAGTCGTTGCATTCTGATGAAAAAAATTACTACTGTCTTTAGGTACAATTAACTTAATATTAACCTTTTTTCAAAAGAAATCAGTATTAATTTTCTATGACAACGTAGCTGCTAAACGGGCTTTTTAGATAATAATAATACATATCCTGATATAATAAATATACTACTTTTTTAAATACATACTTATGTAGATATTTACATCCAGACCCAGAATCAACAGACATGTTGCACACAAATGTTTGTCCTGGGTGGGAATCGAACCCACAACCTGTGGCTTGACAGTCTGGGTCTCTAACAGCTAAGTCAACTGGCCCGTCAAAAGCGTTTATAGCGTCAAAAAGCTTGAGACTTCAGCTTTAAGTTGGTACCATTATTGTCATCCGAGTGTCATTGCGCGACGCTCCAATTGAGATGCTCTCGTGCAAATAGCGCAAAGGGGCACTTGCCGTCGGCCTGCAGTCAATTTCAGGCCTGTGGCAGGTCGATTTGATAGATATTTACATCCAGACACAGAACAGAAATGCTCATACACACAAATGTTTGTCCTGGTTGAGAATCGATTGCGGCGTGGCAGTCGGGCTTTCTAACCACAAAGCCAACATGCCCGTCGATGTACGTAGATACTGTAAAGTACACTTACCCACAATTTAAGTAGTGCTTGGTCCTTGGCACGTGTAATAACTTCCCACCCACAGTAGGTACAGTGCTCACCAGTAGTTGGGACACACCGCGGATGGCCCAGTGAGGACCATTGCCTTGAACAGCACCGAGCAAACCTACCCACATTTCTTCGAATTGCTTTTTTGAAGACCAGCTTATTAGATTTACCCTGGAATTGAAGTTTTGGTATTTTGACCGTACTGAAGAGTATATGGGAATACCCTGGATAGTCTGGATAACGAGGAAAGGCAATGAGACACAACTTAAATGTTTAACGTATATTCGCAGCCTGATTTGCCTACCTACAGTATTTATTATAAACAATCTAAAATTACCTATATCACATGTAACATAGCTAAAGTAATCTTTTATACCACTCGACAAACAAGCAGACGGTCCACCTGATGGTAAGTGGTCACCGCCGCCTATGGACATTTGCAACACTAGGGGCATCGCCAATGCGTTGTCGACCCTGAGACGTGAAGTAGTTAAGTCTCATGTGGCTGTAGTTTCACCGGCCCCCTTACCGTTCTAACCGAAACACAGTAATACAAGTTTGCTTCACGGCAGAAATGGGTAAGGTGGTAGTACTTCCCCGGACGTACTCTGCACTAAGAGCTCTACAACTCTAAAATCTTATTTAGGTATATTATAAATGCGTAAGTTTGCAAGGTTTGTTATTATTTTACCCAAAAACGACTAAGCGAATGTAGCTGAAACTTAGGAGGCTACGGAGGCAACTAGATCAAAAAGACTAGATGGCTATTACAAAATTCAAAAAGCGCAAAGACAACACGGTTGAAGAATCCAAAACAAGTTTTCTTACCTGAATAGAAAAGCCTCCAAGACATCCATGTCCTGCAACGCCTGCAGCGGCAGATCTATCTTCTGTAGCTGGTCTTTTTTTGATACAACTTCTACTGAGGACCACGCTATGGGCGGTATAAGAGCTATATTACTGACTATATCCAATCTGTAAACAATGTGATGTTTTCTTAATGTCTATTCAATCCCAAACGTGCTTTATTTCCATTATTACATAAGGTTGCATGTCGTTAAACTTGAAGCTTGTTATCACGACAGTATAAGAAAGAAGAAGCACAATGTAAAAGAGAATTGTATGCCTTAGAACATGGATTTAAGCTTCATTTCCGGTTGCATGATATTCGATAGCAATGTATTGGAGCCAAGGCCTTATATATTTCTTAATTTTACCTGTTGTAGTAAATCTCGAAAGAAGTTGAGTTTTATCATAGAAGATTAGATGTCTATTTTTCTCCTGCTGGCAATATTTCTTTTTTATAAAAAAAAAAATCTTAGTAAAACTGGTATAGACTCACCTACACAAACAAACCAACAGCCCTTCAATGGGCGTTCTATAACTCCTACTCAAACATTCTCTAGGTCCTTTGGCATAGAAATTCTGTTCCCAATAATCTATCAGAGTGACTAGTTTATCACCAATGACCACCATGTCGGATCTAGGACCCGGATCTTGGATTTGCATGTATTGTTTTAGGACTAGAGGATTTGTATCCTGAAAAGGAATGGGATAAGTCATATTTAACTAAGAGTTTTCCTATATAAACACACAGTTAGAATTAAATTTTGTAAAATTGTGGTGTGTTTTGGAAATTTAATTTAATTATGTTCTATTATTCCATATCCATATATATTTCCAATATGGGAGTGGTAATAAATAAACATACATGAAAAAGAGTTCTCAAAAATTACAGTTGTTATATGGTAGAAGGATTCGTCTAAACTCCACCGTTATTTTGACAGGGTTCCGGATTAACGGAAATTGAAATAGATTTTTTTTGGGCGGCTTTTGTTTGACCACAATTCCACCGTGGCAAGTGGTGATGTGATTGAAGGTGGTAATCACACAAAGCCTAAAAGAGAACTGGCTCTACAGTGCAGCAGTCGGAACACATCGGTTTTGAGGGTTGTAGTCAGCCAGGCGGGTACAATAAAGTACCCTTCCATCTAGCTATGGTTTCCTTACGATGTTTTCCTTTACTAAAAGCTCATGCTCGTAAGATATCAACCTACGTGTCTCTTCACGGCAATCGATGTCACCACTAACTAAGCTACTAACACCTTAGTTTACCCGAGGGCAAAAACCAATAGTGAGACACAATAAAAACCTTACCTTAACTAAATACTTCACAACCGCATACAAGCAACTGATCGCCGACTGCGTCCTATTCAAGTTGCTATCCACGTTCAACTCAAACCAAATCTCTTTGAACTTCAACGCTTTCGACACATTCTCAACTGTCAGTAAGATGACGTGATCGACTACGACGTTGTCAGGCACCGTAGCTGACACTCGGAAAGAAACGTCAGCGTGAACTGGACTTTCTACGATCTTTTTGTTTTTAATTAAAAATGATAGGTATTGCAATGATATTACGGAGAAAATTGCTATGTTCTTCCCTAAAGCACCAGGAAGAATATTCTCCATACATTTTTCTAACAAGTCACAATCTGCTTGGTCAATAGTGGTCATAATCCTATACAGAGCATCCAAAAAACCAGTCATCATCGTTTGAATTGTAACAAATTCTTGATAGAACAATTTATCTTGAAACACTTGGTGGCACCTTCGCGTGTATCTGTCGATTGTTTGTTCTATATTCAAATTGAAGTTTTCCGATTGGCTCAAAGGACGGTTTTGCTTCGGGAACAATCGGATAATGTCCGTCAAAGACTTGTCAAATGTAGCGACAGATGTTTTGTATAAAGCCGGTAATTCTGGCGGGATCAAATCTATATTATCATCAGACAGTTCCAAATTTCCGAACTGTTCTTTCAAATTACCATTTTCGGTTATCGGAATGAAGAATTGTGACTTAGATTCCTTATTATCACTCTTTTTGAAAACATGTAATGAATTCACAACGTTTAATTTATTGCTGTCAATCGATGCCGCCATCACTTCTTTGGTTCTCATCTCCCTCTGTTTTCTTATCGACTCTTTCTCACACTCTTTACTTTCGAAGACAGACAATCTATTTAAGAACTCTTTGATATAATCGTCGCAAGTGATTTTAAAGCAGGTACCCAGGAGTTTTCTCTCAAACTCGGGGCACGTCATGACAGCTGTCAAATCGTCTTCGGAGAGATTTGACAGAAGCTGTGCGAGTTCGTACTGTTGTGAAACTTTTTGTGAGGCACAGTCTGATTCGCAGCATCTTAGAAAACAAAAAAAAATATTTTATTCAAAAATTTTGGTGATTTACGGCCTACAACAGTTTTTGGATACCACTGAGGATAGCTTAGTCTATTTTCTATGTACGTCAGTCTGGCCCGACACCGCGGCTATTGGCTTAAAGTTATACACCAAAGGAACATTCCGTTATCACTATTATAATATTAATATAAAATACGATAAATTAAAATATGAAATCAATATAAATAAAAATACCTTCTTTCTATTTCTTTTTGACTAAATCTTCAATCTTAATCTCTAAGGAGTAAATTACCTGTTTTTAACTTGATTCAACAACCAATTGGCGTCCACGTTAGTTGTTTCAATGTAATGTGGATTAATTGCTCTGTCCTGAGAGAGATCCAATGGGGATAGATCGAACACTGACGATGCTAGAGAATTGATTTCCATCACTAAAGCTGAATAACTGGAAGGGAAACATTTAATTAAATTCTTACATTCTCGATAGCCAACGATAAAGGATGGCTAGAAGCTTCTTGCGTTCGAATCCCAAGCAAGATGCAATAGATGTTTCTTTATACAGAAATTAATATTTCGGCGAGAAACTCGGCAAGATTTCATATTTTATTTCTTCTGACTTGTTTAGTGATTTTTTTCAAATATTTGACAATATCTTAATCCGAAATAAACACACTAGATATAAAAAATAATCACTGCACCAGCAATTAAAAAGGTCAAAGCACTACCACCGGTTCGGAAGTCAGCCTTCCTGAGATGAAAAGGCATGAAACGATTGATTAATGGAATCAATCATTTCATGCTGGCCGATAATAGATAATATATTGTTAGAAATTATACCTAGCCAAGGGGCGGAGCCTAGCTAAGCTTGTTGTAGTGGGAGCAGAGAGGTGGGGAGCTCACCTCTAGAGCAGAGAGCAGGCGAGACTTCACTTTTGGACCGGCATTTGGATGTGTTGGACGTTTTTGGGATCGCGTAGTTCTAGTTTTGATTATTTGTTAATTTTGTGATTTCTAATTTTATTAAGAATTATAAAAATAATAAATCGTGCTTTTGGTTATTTTAAATTTGATTTTTTTTTTTAAGATAATCCACTTCGAGTTTGTAAAAATATTATAATTGGAGAAAAAGGATGCGCCTAAGGTTGTTTTTTTTTTTTTTTACAAACCGCCAGACACAGTATATATTATACATATGTCTAGGCAAATACTCACCGTACATGCAATTTGTCCCTCTGTAACAACTCCAAAGCCACTTGTACATCCTCTTTAGACAATTGTTTGTTCATATTTTCAACTTCCATCTCTTTTAGTATCCTACATCTATCTATAGCTAATTTGGCAAATCTGAAAACAGTTTAAAGCAATTTGAGCTTTGAATCCTTGATAATAACATCGGAAATAGATAAATGCAAGGATAGCTTACCTCACAGCAATGGCTGGTTCTAATTTGCCAATTATACGGCAAATGAAAAATACCAGCGCACCTGATTGGCTTTCATGGCACAGAGATAAAATTTTGTAAGTGTTTAGTACAAATTCGTCCTGTAAAAAAGAGGTTATTTAAAATGCATTGCAAACAGATTTCTCTCTAAATACGATGTAGAAAAAATCAACATAAAATTTGACCTAAATAAATAATAAATCTTGGGACATTCTTCACACGGGGTAATTGTGTCTGGCATTATATAAATTTCTACAAGCCTGTATTAAAAAGTAGTATTTCAGTTGTATGGTTGCCATATTACAAGCACCACAAGCTCTGCTTAATTTGGGATCAGATTCCCATCTAAAGAACGTTTCAGAATATTCGACGGGCCAGTTGCTTAGCGGTTAGACAGACTGTGACGCTACAAGTTAAGGTTCAAATTTCCACCCAAGACAAACATTTGTGTGCATGAAAATATCTATTTGTTCTGTATTTTGTAAAAATACGTATATTTCCGTTATCTTATTTCCATTTCACAACAAGTACAAACTGCTTAATTAGGTATCAGATGGTCGTGTGTAATGAATCTTCCAGGATATTATATCATATAAGAATGTTATATTATTCTTACTAATCATTTAATTATAGGGTACTAATCCGACAATGAGGCTAAAAATCCTAGGATAAAATAACATTTTACGTTACCTTTAAGCAATTTTGACACCTGGCCGCTATAGCTTGCAGCAGCAACCCGGACGCGCCCGCGGCCTGCTGCACGCTGTGCACCAAGCTCTGCACGACGGGCTCGCGGAACTGGCTCACCAGGATGTGCACCCGGTTCACTAGCAGCCAGGATAAATGGACCGCCTCTGACAACCCGTTTTCAACCTAGAATACAGGGATTTAAAATCTATATTATGTTGCTTTATTAATGTACTTTTGATGGTTTGGAGACATTTTTACTGTTGAAATTGGTATGAGTGTTATCTGGATTCATTTTTACTAAGAAAACTGTTCTTAAATCATGAGAATAAGGCATTTGTTTTATAAAACCCTTGTTCAAAGTCCTATTTTATGTAGTCGTGACACGACGGGATCAGTGCCAATTCTTGAATAAAATTTAAGATATATGAAATTAAATTAAACGAACTGAAACGTATTACGAACGGTTGCAAGGATGATTGTATAGATCTATGGATGTTTGTTACTCTTTCACACAAAAACTACTGGACGAAATTGGTTGGCACTTGGTTCATATACTATAGAGGATGTCCTAGAATAACATATAAGAGACTGTAAATCCTTGTAAAATGTAACATCCGTAGAGAGCTAGTTAAATATAATGGTGTAATATGATAAAACTCACAAAGTACTCGCAGTAGGCGAGGACGGGCGCGAGCTGCAGCGCGGGCGAGAGCCCCACCAGCCTCTGCCAACACTTGTGCGACAGGAAATTCAGCCTGGAGGCGAGCACAGTCACAATAAACGAATTGCATTATTTATATTTCAGGAAAAACTTTGTAAATAATGCCAAGTAGACCGTCAAACAGACGGTTCTCCCAATGGTAAGTGGTCATCGCCGCAATACCAGGAGCATCGCCAATGCGTTGTCGTAAGATGTTAAGTCTCATAAGCCAGTAATTCCACCGGTAAAGGTAAAGGACCTTTCTAACGAAACACAATAACATGATTGCACTACTGCTTCACGGCGGGAATGGGTATTTAATTTCTTTTTTTTTTATTTATTAGTATATCCAACAGCATTTTTATAAATGTTACATAGTCTTATCTATATTATATATCTTAAGCCAATTATAGAATATCACAGTAAAGTGTGAATACAAAAAAAAGGAATAAGAAACAGAACTAAGAGCAACAACAATAAAAAAAACGGTATGTGTACATTGAGTCAGTAAGTAGTGTATGCGTGTTTGAATATAAGTTTGTTACTGTGGAGACTTAATAGAATTAATTTAATTATAGTATGTTAAGATTAATTTGTTCAAAAATTTTGCTGTTAAAGATTAAGTATTGCAGTACTTCCCGAAAGAACTCTACACTAAAAGCTACTACTACTTCTTTAAAAATTAAACAATGTATCTTTTGAAGCCTAGTTGCTTCAAAAGGACCTTTATCCCGTAACCGATATTCTTACTCCTTATATTTGCTGAGGGATGTCCACTGCTGAACATTGGCCTCGCCCATTATATTTGCTACTAATCTTTTTTTTTAATACGCTTTTATTAGCTTCAGACGTATGTTAGTATGTAACGGAATCTTTGAACATGATTTTGACCCCCTTCAAAACGTCGGATTAACTCGAAATTCGGCATACTTATTAAGGACCGATGACAATTCAATATTTTAAACATTTTAACCCGTTATCCTTACTAGGATAATCAGGATCAGCGATTTTTGTTTTCCTGAGACCCGGAAAGTCTGCGTCACGACCAATAAAGGAATCTACCAGGCGCGCCGATTACCTATTGCTCGGATAAGTTACCGACTGTGCTTAAATAAAATTTTCCGAGAGGGAACCTGAGAACCGCCTATCTCATCCAAGGAAGGCACCAGGCACTCATTTACTCACTTATCGGATAAGTTACCGACTGTGCTTAAAATAAAATTTTCGGAGAGGGAACCTGAGAACCGCCTATCTCATCTAAGGAAGGCACCAGGCACTCGATTTACTTATTTATCGGATGATTACAGACTTTTTTGGTCGATTTTTCTATGAATATATCCTTTAACTGTCTGTACGGTCACCAACGTAACTGCTCCAGACTTAAAAAAACACTTGTACACAATAACCATTAATAAAAAAACTGGTGCTAAAAGTTGCTTTTTGCTCTAAATCTACGAGCTGACCTGATCAGCAGATGCGACCAGTGCACGGTGAGCAGCGGCACGCGGTGGGAGGCGCGCAGACATATCAAGTTGAGGACGTCCAGCGGAATGTTCTCCTCGGGGCTGTAGAGGCCGGTGTTCAGGCCGCTCTGCTCGTTGTGGAGTATGTTCTGTGCTGTTTTCGCTGTCAGGGGAAATAGGCAGCCGTCTGTAAAGAAATAAAATACATTTTAGCATGAAACTATAGATTACCGCAAGATTCTACACATATATAGTTATTGAAGTTTGATGTAGATAAAAGTGATGACTAAAATGATTGACTGTTTAGGACTTAAAATATCGTCGTTATAATGTGGGTTCCAGCACTGAGACCTCCGCCTTACTTCTCGGATAAAGTGGGCGTGAAGATATATTTTGTGTCGGATTCCCGATTACATCTTTTACACGTGTATATATATCCCAATAACAATTGTGACGTCATACGTCCCCAGGCACTTGTGGGATTTCTGTAATTTTTAAATTTAGAATGGATGATACAGATAATAATAGATACTTACTTGTCAAATGCAGCATATGTTTAACTTGCACAATAATATTGACAACAACAGAATACAGGAACATTTGACTTTGATTCTTATTATTATCATCATTAGCGTCGCTATTCAAACGCACATGGTCGCACCCGTCCATTTCCATAACAGCATACGTCAGAGTTTTAAACAGAAACCTGACAAGGACGACATCTGGTGACAGATTCGCACAATTTTCATTGACATTTTGAACGTTCAAAGGATCTACGTCAGTTTTGACATTGAAGAAAATAGAATGTGGGGATACGCATGTAGCTTTGAGATAGTTTATCGTTAGGAGTATTTCACTTTCTGGAATTAATACTAGTATCTTTCTCAATAACACCATGATTATAGATAGATAGCGTAGTTTATGATTGCGTGGTGTCGTTGCCTGAAAATAAAAATAAAATGTTAGGCCCTAACTTTATGAATAATATTTGTTACGCCTTAACATAATGATTAAAATTTGTTAGCCCTCAACATAATAAATAACACATCTCTTTAAATCCGATTCCAACATTAATTTTATTAGCGAAATATTTATTTTAATCTCGCACTGAACACAAGCATAAAGTACAAATAACCAAGTACATCAGGTAAATCAACATGATTATATGGAACTTTAACCCATCAAAAATAAGGTCGAAACTAACCACGACGCTGTCACGCTATCGCTGCCTAACTACATACATACTATGTGCTGACAAGATTGAACCTTAAACATCAAATATTAGGTTAATAATCACTCACCTGATCCGGCGGCGCTTTAAACAATATCTTCATCAATATCTCGACTCTGCTCTGTTCTAACAACACGTCCTTATAGACAGAGTCTAACAGCCTCTCAAGTGACGCGATAGCTTTGTCACTGTCTAACTCTATAGACCTTTGTGTGAGCAGGTTTAGCAGTGTGTCACTTGCTAATTCAGACCAGCGGTAATAGCTTTCTGGGTGCTCTTGTGAGAGAGATAGCACGCATGATACTAGGTCTAGTACCTGTGGGGGAAAGAGATGGAATATGTGTCATACTATCCGATTACATCTGGTGAATTTAAGAGGTAACTCAATGCACTTGGAACTCATAGCCTATATCCAACTTTATAACATTTACATACAAAATGGGTCTATAAAAAGTGTGTTCTTAAATTCACAACACTGAAAATTCAAATAAGGCGATTCTGGTATGTAGCGCTTGCTTGTAAAGAGTCTCACATCTCGAATCACAACTGCAAGTTCTTGGCGACAGATTTTCAACATGATGATGTTAGCCAGCCAGATGGCTACTACAAAGAACCACCACCATACTATGGTCGTGATATTTTCCTTTACCGAAAACTCAAACTCAATGTAGAATTCAAAATTATTCGCACGCAGCATTCGACGTCACTATCAACTTAACTGCTCGCCTTAAATATAAACTAAAATGGATTTTAAGTCTACACTATAAGGTGTATATTCTCGTGCTTAAAATATTCTTACCTTATGTTGATGCATAGTCTTTTGCAGCATGTAGAATAGAACCTCCCTTGTAGCTTGAGCTTCTTGCTGTTGAGCTCTCCCTAAAACGCTGGCACCTGCGAAAAAAAATATTTATACAGTACTCGATCGAATTTTAACACAATCGAACTTTAGAGAGAGATAAGCAATCATATTAACTTTGTAGAGCGACGACCCTTCCGCACTAAGCACAAACGATTGAAAAACAGAGATAATCTTTACGTAGTATAAAAGAAACACGCTTCCCGCTCTCTGTACGCTTAGATCTTTTATATTTCACAACGGATTTGATACGGTTTCATAATTAGACAGAATGATTATATCTATCATACATGCATATTAATAAGCCGAGAATTTCAAAGAACTGCGAGTATTTTAATAGCGCGGATAATTTGCACATAATAAACCTCCGTAACGCGCGTAAAACCGCGGGGGACAGCTAGTCTACAAACTAGAAACTAGCCCCATATGGCTATCTCTTTCTAAAGCTCAATGTATCAAAACTCCAACTTGCGATTAGGTTCGGTGCATATATAAGATATGGTAACAGTTGTTAGTGACAGTTATCTTTCTTCAGATAAAAATAACATTAATGTTATGTTCCAGATTTAAACTAATAAATACACCTAAGTATTTCATTAAACTTTACTTATAAAATTCACTGTATTTTGTCTTTACTAAGGTTCGAAATTGTTAAACAATATTATGACAATCCCTTACCTCCCATATTACTGAAAACCTTCACGGCGACCGGTTCTAAGCCAGCAATGCATTCCAAATGAGCACCAGAAGCCATCAAGCCGTCGCAAAGTTGAATCAGCTACAAATCAAAAATAATAATATTACTTAATTTAAATTGCACATAAACAAAGAAATAGTAAAATGTGCATTTCACATGCGGTAGAAGTGAACCCTCCATATAACTATCTCATTCTCTCCCAGGCTAAATCCCATAAAAATATATATTTCTCTTTTAAACGACCCTTTTTCATTTCATCGAGTTTCAATTTACAACAGTGCTAAATAAGTTTTTACTTGGCAAATATAACAGTCAAAGCTAAAATTCAGCTTCCTTTTAGAAGGGCACTTATGAAAGGAATTTGTGTTATGTCCTCGGAAACGACTTTACAGAAAATTTTGTATTACATTGCCGGCGCTACGACTGTTGTCCTACACTGTTCGCGCGGACAACCATCAATCTATCATCAAATAGGCTTACACATTGAATCCGAGAGACTAACACAATTCCGGTGCTGGTTAGGAATTTAAAGTCTAATCAATGTTACCTTGGGTATCTCAATGATTTGTTTAGTGTGATGCTTCGAGGACGACAGTTGTACTAGAAACATTAGGATGCTGTTGACTAAATCACAGCAATGTCTGAAAATGTACAGTACAATATAGTAAAATACAATACAAATGTTCATTATATTCAAATATTGTCAATTTTATTAAGTCTTACAAATTTTGTGTAAAAAATCTAAGTTCTTTTGGAACTGTTAGTTTTACCGCCTCTCATTAAAAAAGTTTTTCCGAACCGGTATTAGAGTTACGATATAATATTTCGATTTAATTATTATTTCACGTGGTGATTCACATATAATTTATAACTATTAAAAATTTGCAGGTATATACCCTCTCTCTTTCTCCGCCATTTTAGTTTTTTTTAAGCTAGTGTAATGAGATGGCGGTCGTTGGTAATGGTGGAAGGTTGAGTTTAGCGCGAAGGAATACGTGGTAAATTAAATATAACGCTATGCTATGGTTTTCTCATAATATTTTCCTACAAACTCAAGATCATTTTGGGATTCGAACAAACGACTCTTGTTACCAACTTAGCTATTATAATCTTATTATATTTTAATTGCTTTAAAATCTCTTAATTTAACAAATGGTAATAAAAAAAATCAGGGGCTGGTCCGGTATGGACCCGTTTAGCAAGAGACAGGAATACGTGGAAATCCTTAGAGGAGGCCTTTGTCGACAGACAAGCTGTCCTACACAAACATCCAGTTGCCGATAGTTCAAATAATAGATAAATTAAATCAATTAAGTGTTTAGTAATTACGCATGTACATACTAATTGTAAGGAAAAAGGCAGCAATAAATGCTTTTTTTTTTTCTTTTATAATAAAATAGTAAAAACTTACGGAATCTCGTGTTGTTCAACTAAATCCAATTGTTTCATTAGAAACCCTATAAATATCTGATCGCTATCCAACATGCAGTAATTCACTCTGAGAGTTAACAGCTGATTAAGGAGACTCAGCACTTGACACTGGAGAGGAATGTCATTTTGCATTGTATAACTCTGAAATAATTAGAGAGCTTATTAATTAACTTAACATATATGATGCCAGACCAGTTGGCTTGATGGTTCACTAACTGCAACACCGAAGGTCGTCGTTTCGATTCCCACCCAGGACAAACATCTGTATGCATTTATCGAACATGTCAGTTTGTTCTCAAATTCAACTATTTTTATTCAAATAGGCCTTTACAAGCACATATGAATAGACTGACTGTAATAAAATGACTCTTCTGTGTCTGTTTGTATTAAGAAATATAAAAAAGTTGTGTGTAGTATATCGCTATCTGGTTTCCTTAGTGCAAGCACTACTTAGTTTAAGATTATATAGTCGTGTGTAAAGAAAGTCCCAGATTATTTATTTATAAATGTTGTACCCTAGAGAACTTACCTTCAATGACTGTATAACAACAGGCTCAAACAACCTGATATATCTCTCCAACTCCTTTTTATTAGTACTCCATTTCCTATCCAACTTATTCTTAGCGAAATTCTCCATAGTCATCAACAACTGTCTCTCGGCCATCATTTTGGGATTCTTACTGTCCAAAGACAGTTTCTGACTGGTATTCGAACTTATACTACTTCTTCGGGATGTTTTTTCTGCCACATTTAGATTGTTGACCATCATAACGTCTTCGTAGAAGCTTACTTTGTCGTTAACTTCGTTTTTTTCCCATATACTCATATAGTCGTGGTATTGGCTAACCATATTTGTGCCGAAGAGACATTTTAGTAGCTGCGTTATACAGTATACCGTTGTGTCGGGACACAAGGGCATTATTACTTTGAGGTAGAATAGGATTTCTTCGGTAACTACCCCAAATTCTTTCTCAGTAGCTAGTTCCAACTGTATTGATAGGCATTTCAGTACAGTTGATAGAAATGCATAAAACATACTGGATTTCGGGTCGAGGTTTATCTGTAAATAAATATATCTGTTCAATGTCGTCAGTATGACAAAGAGAAGATCTCATAAAAAATAAACACTTTAAAAATCTCTTTGACAGGCCAGTTGGCTTGGTGGTTAGCGCTCTGACTGCCAAACCGAAGGTCGCGGGTTCGATTCCCACCCAGGACAAATATTGGTGTGCATGAACATATCTGTTTGCTCTGTGTCTGGGTGTAAATATCTATATAAGCATGTATTTAGAAAAAAAAAAGTAGTATATGTAGTATATCAGTTATCTGGTTTCCATAGTACAAGCTCTGCTTAGTTTGGGACCAGATTGCCGTGTGTAAAGAATGTCTCAGGATATTTATTTATTTTAAGGACAATTTTAGTTGATTTATAATTAGCCAGTACTTTTCAGTTAAAGGCTGAATTCTACACGGGTGGTTTCAGTGGCCCTTCTATGGCCTAAGTTGATTTTTTTTAGTATTCATATAAAAATAATAATAAGCAATCATTTGGGTATTTAAGTTAATCTCAGTGTCGTGGAAAAAGCAAATTAGTATTAATACATTAAATCATATACTTTTATTCCATATCAAACAATAGTTTTGTGTGAAACAGCAAATTGTGTCATAATATATGATCAACCACAAACTAAACTATTTGACGCTGCGTATATTCATTTTTGTGTTTTATTTTTAATATTTAATATACCCATCCGAACGCTATCCTCTGAGATACAGGCTCCTGCCTAGTTCAGAGGGTAGAGTCCATATTTGGCGCTACTATCCGCTGCCACCACACTAGACTACTTAGAATATAATTATTTATTGTTATTAATTAATTTATTATTGTGTCTGTGGTGAAAAATATATTTTTTTTATTTTTTTATCCCTCGTTAGTAATAACGATGACATGTCGAATACAGTTTATAGATGAATATTAAACTAAACAAACCTTATGATTAGAATACGTAGCCCTCAAATTCTCATAGAACTTCATGTAAAAGGGCTCAGTAAAGAAATGTCCAACGAAATGGGCTTTCAAACTGGACGCTGGTGGGGCGGGCTTCCTTTTCAAGGGTCCTTTGTCATCGAGCCCATCTGACGTGTTGCTTGACTTTTTTTGTATTGAATCTGAAATGATAACAGAAAAGGGTTGTTCAACCAGTTTATTTTGGTTAGTTTGTTTTACAAAAGGATAATAAACAGGCAGACTTCACTAGACGATAAGTTGCTAACATCGTCCATACACATTAATATAAAAAAAACTGGGACATTCTTCACACACGGCCATCTGATTACAAACTACGCAGAGATTGTACAATGGAAACCAGATAACTGATGTACTGATTTGTAATATATATGTTTACAGATATTTACACCTATACTATGGAGTGTAGAAATAAAGGAGGACCATCTCAGTGTACTAAAAAGTGTCCCTTGAAAGGGAACAAATTAAGGTGGCGCTGCTGTAGCAAGTGGAAGTATTTTAAATAGAGCGCCACAAATTATAAGAGTAGGATAGAAAACTAATAAAAAAGGAAAGAAACATTTCCGTTTTGTTGCACCGCATTTTTTATAATTATTATAATATATAGACAAACATGAGTATGGAATAAAATTATACAGTGATTTTAAGTACCCCAATTAATTGTAAATAGAAAATAGTTTTAAAGAATTAGCGGAAACCAACCCAGCACACTTCACTCTGTTCATATCATTTTCACTTGCTACACTAGCGCTACTTCGGTAAGAATTCGAAACCTAATTTGCTGTTTACAAGGGGACACTTTTTCGACTAATCCCACATACAAGATAGTCCTCCTTTACTTCTACACTCCATAACCCACACATAGAACAAACAGATCCATTCAGACAAATGTATGCCCCCTCTTGGAATCGAACCCACGACCTGTGGCGTGGCAGTCAGGGTCTCTATACACCCATTTGCCGGTTTATAATAACGTTTGAAGGTAAATGTTTAGTCTTAAAGGAATTATTTTCATAATACACGATTAAAATATCGTTTAAATTCAACCTATATCTGTTATCATGTATTTATGATATCTATTATTTCATTTTTTTATTAGGATCCCACATACCTTGAGTTTTCCTCCTCACCGGACTACCAGGCAAAGCAATACCACCCTTATTTAAATGTATATTAGGGTTAACTTCCTCTATCAAATGGACGAGTACATTCAACATCTTGAGCGTCACTTGCAAGAATTTCTCTGCAATGTTGGCAACACTCTCGTTTTCTAAGTGTTGCCATTTCTCTTTAGGATTTTGGGAGTCCCGTTCAAAAATATCTCGGTTCGATGTTTTGTGACGCATTATGTTGTGAATGTCCACTGAAAACACAATTTTCATTAATATTCAAGAAGCGTGCTATTATGGCCGTTCCGTCATTTAAGAATGCCATAGAAAAAATAACCTTAAAGCTTAATGATAAGGATCAATAGTTGCACCTAATTTCAAAATCATATTTTTCGTCACACAAAAATAAAATTCTAAACACTTCTAAAATATTGACACACTATTGATTGTTGTTTCCATGTAATGTATAGTACTTGTCACAAAAAAACAAATAAGCCCAAACTCGAGTAGTTAACTAGTAGCCAGAAGAGTTTCACAATTCACATCCTGACTACATTCTTTTCATTTTCATTCCAAATTTCAGCATGATCAGTTCAGTCATTAAACTGTAAAAGCGTAACAAACAAACAAGAAGTAAGGTAATAATTCCAATGAAGTATACCTGGATAAACTAAAGCGCACAAATCCAGAAGGAGCGTTCTTATAACCACATTGCCATTACAATAATCCAGGTTATCCAAGCAATAGCTCACGATTCCTTGGTCGAAGTACGCGTCCGCGTGGTGCCATGGCGACCACTTGTTGCATATCGCTTGCAGAGCCTCTAGAAGGCCTTGCTGTAGGAAAGTGAGTCTTATTTTAGTATGGTTAAAGTTTGCATTAATTCTGTTAACAACCTTACTGAGAAGCGCATATAGATTATCTCTAGCTTTTCTGAATACATACATATAGAGATATTTTACAGCCAGACATAGATCAAACCGACATGTTCATGCACACAAATGTTTGGCCTGGGTGGGAATCAAACCCGCGACCAGCGACTAGGCAGTCAGGGTCGTTAACCACCAAGCTTGTGATTAACGACTGATGTGTCTGTAGATGGTAAGGACACAAACCGAGAAGGGAACTGGTACTCATTTGTAGCTGTCAGAACCCACCAGCGGGTGGAAACAGATTTTTAAGAGAAGTTAAGGGTAATAGCCAGTCTAGTGGGTACTTTGAAGTACCCGAGTTGAAGTACGCTGAGATTACGTTAAGATACCCTTATTGATCGATTAAAATATCGATTAAATTTAACCTATCTCTTTTATCATGTATTTATGCAGGTATTATGTGAAGGATACCTGGATTTTTTCTCCTCACCGGACTACCGAGCAAAGCAATACCACCCTTATTCAAATGAACATTAGGGTTAAGTACCCGCATTGAAGTACCCACCATGCAAAATACCTTATAACTCACCGAATAATATTTACAACTGGAAGCCATCAGTTTTTCCACTAACTCCGTAATGATGGTTCGCAAAGAGTCACAATGCTTCATAACTTCTCCACGTCTCAACTGCTGAGGAAGGTCACTGTAGAAGTAAATATCTCTGACCAGTTCCAGAGACAAGCTCTCATTGTCGAACATCAGCCTCTTGCTGTGTTCTTTGGCTGTTTCTGCTATCATCGTTGTATGTGTATGCCGCTTCGAAATGTAGATTTTTGGTATGATGCTGCGTAAAGTAAGATTTATTAACTTCTAAACTCATTAAAATATATTTATTTTTTATTTAATTACACACGTCCAGATAACTGACATACTACATATAATTAATGTTTTTCAAAATATACATTATAAATTACACGAATGTTTATTCTGAGCGGGAATCGAACCCACGACCTGTGGCTTGGAAGCCAGCTAACCTAACCAACATGCCAACTGGCCCGTCTAATGATCTTAACCCATAATGGGGCGCAAAAACGCCCACCAATTAATTATTAAAATAAAATAGGAAATACATGCAACATCACACTTTTCTTAATGAGAACATTTCAACTGACATATTATTCAACTCTTAAACTTTTTATTAATATAATTAACAATGTTTTCAACAAGAAACAATTTTTGTATAAATAATAGTTTTTTACGTTACAATTTTTGGCAGACTACGATCATATGGTTATTTCACACATACTCATGGCCCTCAAAGCATTCAATCTTTGTTTTTCTGTCCTTGATTCTATATTCATATATGGCACATTTTTTATGAAGAGATCTGCCTGCTCCAGAAACAGATTCCTGGTCCTGCCTTTATAGGCATTTTTGCAGCACTCGAAGTAATGTGGATAAGCTGGCTCTTGATATTTGGTGAGTTTTATTCTAAATCAACGTCCTGCTGCTTCGATCACTACACAGTTATCGATGCAGCGGGATATCGAGTTAAATTGATAACTTCATGTGTTTGCACATTTTCAGACGCACTATCGATGGCCTCTTCTTCTTCATTTTCCATCAGCAGTTACATTTGCAGATGTACAGTTTAAGTTTACAGCTAACTAACACAATAAAACCTTAAAAATGATAAATATATTGCAGTGAATCCTATTCAAGATCACTGAAACTGATTATTTGTCAAATTACAATGTTTTAGAGTTTATGTGTTTTAGGAAAATTATTCACTTACCAGGAATTAAGACCACACAAACAGTCGCGTGGGGTGTCGTGCACCCCAAACACGCTCTCCAAGTCAAACCATTCACGACTGGGCGCTACTTGCAACAGTATTGTAAGCGTTACACGCGTTTACGAAACTACTTAGAATACTAGCGCGCTAAATTTAAATTTAAAGAAGTTATACGCTAATAAACATGCGTTGGGGTGTAAGGTACCCCACGCGCCTAATTAAGGGTTAACAACTTTAATATCTAACTGACACTCTAAGAGAGCTATAGAAAAATTAACCCAATTTATCAATTATATAAAACTTTATCTAACATCATCTACTGATCCAACGGTTAATGTTTATTACAGATGTACTTTATCCTAAAGCAATTGGGTTAATTTTTCATTGACATTCCTCTGTCAAAACGTTCCAACTAGATTGTGATTTATCTAATACATGTATAAATACATACATACATATTGATTTATTCATAAAGGAACACCTACAACATAGATATGGTATACCTACACAATATTATAATGATTAGTAAGGTTCTGATATGTATGTCTCTTACAGATGTACAACAATCACAAAAATTAGATTACACTTAAATAAGAAAATAATAACAACGTTTATATTAGACTAGACAACTACATTAAATCAGAAAACAAAAACATTTTAATTACTATAAAACAAGCTAATATAAATAAGGTATTTTTTTGAACTGGCCGATAAAGTCAGAGAACACAACACTAGACAAGGGAAACTCAACCAAAATGCGTGAGCTGCGAACCGGTTCATAGATCAGCTCAAATATTACCAACAGATCAGTCTCTATGCCGCTGCCGCGCCGCAGTTCGACAACGACTCAATATGACAGAATATATCACAGATTGTATACAGACTGTAAAATAATAAGTGAGCCGTGAGCTGTTTAGTTTGCTCTTGATCCGCAGCTCGACAGTTCAAGTAGGTGTGATCTGATCTGTTGAACCGGTTCAGAGCTGAGTTACACATGCCTACACAACACTTACTTGGCTATAGCGTTAGCCGCGGCACGACGCACTTTTTGATCCTGATCGGCAAGTAGACGAATCAACGTATCCATTATTAGTTTACTCTTCATGTGATAATTTGGATATAACATGAATAACCTGCAAAGTCATATAAGTTTTATTGACAAATAAATAAAATTCAAGGCCCTATGTGTAATGTTAAAATGAAAGCTTTTTAATGAATGCATGTGAAAGTATATACGGTACTTATACCTAGACACAATTTAAAGATATTTTGGGTCGGCTAATTCCGAAACGAATGGTCCGGGTAACTTAATATTATAAGATAGGTAATAGATAAATAGAGTGCAAATTTTCCAAGTGAACGCAAACTATTTTTGTCGTGTGTATGGTATGGTAAGCGAGGTGTGACACTCCTCCATTTAAAAGGGAAGATCTTCCCGCGCTAGGTGACCGGGCCTGGGGCAGCGGTCCAACTGTTGTGGAAGCTTCAATATATGATTAAATCGTGAGAAAACTATAGTGCGATGAAGAAATCCCGCATGCATGATTGCGTTCACTCGGAAAACTTATAAATTCTACTAATAAAACTGCGAAAGTTTGTGATGGATGTATGAATTAACGAAAATACTATTGATCGCACTTTTATGAAACTTGGCAT
Organism: Habrosyne pyritoides; assembly: GCA_907165245.1. Taxonomy (NCBI): domain Eukaryota; kingdom Metazoa; phylum Arthropoda; class Insecta; order Lepidoptera; family Drepanidae; genus Habrosyne; species Habrosyne pyritoides. The sequence goes on from OU015608.1 coordinate 1,876,322, forward strand.
AAAGAAAGCGGAACAAACGTACTTGTGGTACGGCAGCGTCTCGTAGAACTTGCACAGATGCACCTTGCAGAGCCAGTAGGAGTTGTTCTCGACGTGCGCGAGCGCCAGCGCGTCCAGCCGCAGCGCGCCGCTCGCGCCGCGCAGCGCCGCCACGCTGTGGCTCACCGTCGAGTGGATGTCGTCTCTAAGACCCTGGAATACGATATTTCAACATAAGTCCGAAAAAACCGTACTAAAAGCATTTTTTACTATTCAGTCGTGAAATTGGAGTATCCAAACTCTTTGCACTCTTTCTGGGACAACGAGTAACAATTTTTGACGTTGTTAAGTTATTATTGACAAAAATATATGTAGAAATAAACTCGTGACTATGACTCGTGTCCAAATCTAAAAGGCCCGTTTCGATACCAAATAATGTCATAGAAAAATCAACTTAACACATGAACATGATACAAATGCCATAGGGTTCATTTTTCTATAACACTCATTCAAAACGGGCTTCATTTACAGATTTAGTCTTAGTACAATTAATGTTCATATTTATTGTTATCCTTTTTTAATTTTATTAATTACTATTATTGGTGAAAACCGTTCTAATGTTTAAAATAATAATAAATAAATACATTACATTTATAAAAGTTTAACTCACTTTTAAAATAAGTCCCACCAATTTCTCCATACCAATATTCTCACCGATATCTTTCGGCAGTAAACTGTAATTCTTCCATCTGTGATATTCACCATGGGATATATCCAACACCGCACTCAAATAGCTTCCAATACAAACTCTAATCAACCCCCTAATTTGCGGGTCATTATGACCCTCCAACAAAACAAACAACTCCGACATATGTTGAAACTCGAAATTGGAATCTCTCTCTTCATCTTTCGAAGTCTGTTCAACCAACCCGTCTGGAGCATCCTTGCTTTGAACCTCGTTTGTTCCCTGCAATGGTCGTTTCGGCCTCTCTTCCTTCTGTAGCTCTCTTAAAGCGTCCAAATTGTCCAAATTTGTCGTCGATTCGCCGAAATGGTCGAATTTCATGTCCAGGTCTATGCTTGATGATAATACGTCGACACTGCTGGACATCGGGTATCCAGTTGAGCCGGGGTCGTTACTACCCGTCATGTTAGAGTTAGTCGTGAAGTTACTGTTTGTCATATTTGGATTGGTGCTATCTGCGCTCATGGCGCTTGCAATCAAATCATTTTTAGACACTTTACTATCCAGAATATTACTTTGCACGTCTTTAGATGAGCTCTTTTGCTCGACGCTGTCCTGTGATTTTTCCAGCGATTTGCTGTCCTTTTTCGACAGTTGCTGGGATTGGCTGTCCAAGCTTCTGTTCAGTAAGTCTTGGCTGAGGGAATCCGTTAGGGAATCCTGGTAGCAAACGTTTCGTTCTAGAATGAAGTCGTTAATGTGGTCCTGGTTCGAATCCATGCCTTCTGATGATCCTTAAAATTATAACTTCTTTATAAAAAATATTTCCAATTAAATGTTTATAATCATGTATTTATATATTTTTTTAAATGTCATAAATATTTAAAAAAATATCAACTTATGTAATCGTTGAAACCATGAATCTAATTACGCGGATTAAAAAATTGTTATAAAAATAAAGCAAAACTAGGTACCAAAGTCTTCAATATCTTTATGAGCCGTTTTGACAGCTAAGAATCTCATAGTAAAATCAACATTATTGCATATGTGATAAGGTTTATATATTGATCCACTGATAATGCTGGTGGACCTTATCATAAAACCATAGAGTTGATTTTTCTGTAGCAGTCTAAGCAGTCAAAACGAGTGGAGTTAGAAACTAATCCTCTAATAAATTTTTTGAATCAAAGGTATCTCCAAAATAGTATAGACCACTCAACTTTTAGGTACTAATATGAATCTTACCAGAAATATTATGATTTTTAACATCAGCATCCTTGTCCAAATACATTGTCATAGCATGCGGGTACACTTTCAGTAGTTCTGATAGACAATTCAGTGCTGAAGCCTTCACGGACACCCTGACTGACCTGGGCAAGTAAGAATACTTGAAAACACAGACCTCACAAATTGTATTAGTTTGTTTTTTTTGTGTATTTTAGTACAAAAGGCTTTTTACAACAAATGATTATTTTAATGACAACAATGCTTGAGTGTAGCGCTCGCTCCAGCAGAACACATCTTTATGCACAAAATCTTATTTTGAAAAGAGTAATTGCTGAGTTTATTGCCGGCTCTTCTCAGTAAAAGCAACCTTCCGAACCGGTGATAGAGTCTGACCATTCATAAGTGCCTGTGAAGGCCTATTTGAATAAATATTTCATTTCATTTTATTTAATTATAATTCTAAAAAAAAATGATCTTTAAAAAAAAATATTTAGATTGTGATTGCTTTCTTTCCCACGTATACGGAGAGATATAATTGTCCTGGTAACATCGTAGTTAGCTACCAATTTGACTACGAGAGTTTAGCACAATCGCCCTGTTGCTTGGCTGACAAAACGAGTGGTCTACCAGTTCGAATGACTTCTACTTTGCAATACAGTTCAACTGGTAGTGACTTCGAATACTGTTGTGATGACGAGTATCGTGGTTTCGAATACTTCTTTAAGCTTGAACTCAGTGAGGAAATCATAGGATAAATCTCAAGTTGAAAATCTAGCCAAGCACCTGCCGGTATCTTCCAACAGCACATGAGAGCCAATTCCCTCCAAGGCTTTACGTTTGACTACCGTCTGCCATCACTTAGCATGGTGAGATTGTGCTCAAACCGATTATGAGAAGTTCTAATCGAAGTCAAAAGCGACTCTAGTTCAGGGACATCTCTAGTGCAAGTGCAGTGTAGTAAAATAACGACACAAAGTATATAAAAAACACGCGTTTGGATAATGCAATTGAATGACAAATACCTGTCGTGTATAAGACAGCCTTTATTCCCCGTCATGAGAAATTTCGAGGCCAACAATCTGGCACAGAATTTCAGTACAATGTCTTCATCATTTGATGTGCCAATGTTAATCTGAAAAGGCATACTTAATTCGTACATAAAATATGAATGGAAAAGCAGAAAGTCCATCTGATTTTGCACCTCTAGGGGCATCATCAATGCGTTGTTGACACATGAAGTTGTTAAGTCTCATGAGCTTGTAATTTCACCGGCCCCCTTACCTTTCTAACCGAAATACAGTAATACAAGTGCACTGCTGTTTCACGGCCAAAATGGGAAAGGGTAGTACTACCCCGGACGAGCTCTGGAATAAGTGTCTACTACTTCTTGTTAACAATCGGCACCTACCGAAGGCTACATACTAGGCATGTATAACTCCGCTCTGAACCGGTCCAACAGATCAGATCACACCCACTTGAACTGTCGAGCTGCGGCTCAAGAGCAAACTAAACAATCTGTGATCTATTCTGTCATATTGAGTCGTTGTCGAACTGCGGCGCGGTAGCGGCGTAGAGACTCTGTGATTGGTCTGCAATACTTGAGCTGATCTGTGAACCGGTTCGCAGCTCCGGCTCACAAACGCGAGCCGTGAGCTGAATCGCAGATCATGCATTTTGGTTGAGTTACTCATGTCTACTACATACTAACGCACGTACCTTAAATCCGCCATCATGAGTCGCTCTATCAACCTGATCGGTGTCCTTCATATCAACTTCTTCGATCTCCTGCAATTTCTCTGACAGATCTTTAGACAGTTCCGAATTCGGTATCTCTATTTCTGTCTCGCTTTCGGGTGAATCTGGCGTCTGAGGGTGAGAGAGAAGAAACCATTCTTTAAATCTCCCAAATCAAGCAGAGCTTGGTAACCATAATTCAAATATGACATACAAATTAAACATTTAAACAACTTAGAAACTGATTTTCAAGCACACAATTGTTTGTCTTGGGTGGGAATCAAACTCACGATATAAGACGTCGGAGTCGGGGTATCCAATTTCCACTAATCTGTCTTATCTCGGGATAGATTAGAATAATAAAAAAGAATCGCATACCTGTATAGTTAAATCCTCAACACTCAAACTAGGTGTGTTAAGTTGTAACAGGCTGCCGAGTTGCAAAGCTCCAGTGAAAGACAGCTCTAAAGCATCCCGGGGCTCCGATGGCGGACTGGGGGCGAAGCGCGAAGATATTACTGTTGATGTACCTAATAACAAAGTTTAATATTTTACCCCGCATGCATTTTCTTCTGGATGTACAAGTCTTTCTGTACAGAAAAATGGTCCTTCACAGGCTTAATGCCAATTAAAAAATATGCCATGTCATTCACACACGGTTGTCTAAACAAAAGATAGCAGATCTTGTGCTATGGATACTACATTAAAATATATACTTTTATAGATATTGCATTTAAAATCTGTTTCATATACATTTTATTTGCGGCACAAATAGTCACATAACACCTAAATATATATTTTTTAATCATATGTAGTATCCAATAAAGTTTTAATGACATTCATTCCTACATTATTCTATTTTTTTCAATTTTTTTTTTTTTTTTTTTTCAATTCAAAACCATTTATTCAGTTTAGGCCCTCAGAAGGCACTTATGAAGGTCAAATTTAAAGTTACTGAAGCTACTACCGGTTCGGAAGTCAGCCTTCAACTGAGAAGAACCGGCAAGAAACTCAGCAAGGTTACATTCTTTTTTATTTTATTAAATTCTTTTTTATCTATTCTGACTTTTTGGCTATTTTATAATATCAATTTTACATATTTTTATATTTAACAATTACAAAATACTTAATAAAGCTAACATTCAAAAACAAAAAAAAAAAAAAAAAAGAAATAACAAGACTACAAAATAGAAAATGACAATAATTACTTACAACTTAAACAAGAAAATTAGAGGTGCACTGTGCAGAGAGCAGCTATTTCCATACATTTTTATCTTCAATATAATGAACCACCTTGTAATACGCTTTTTCTTTCAAAACTTTCCTAATATAATTTTTAAATTTATGATCAGACATTTTGGTTACTGAAAGCGGTATCTTATTATAAAATCGAACACAATTACCAAGAAATGACTTGTTTACTTTAGTTAGTCTAAAATATGGAACAACTAACTTCTCCCTTTGTCTTGTATTAATATTATGGATATCCAATTTTGACTCAAACATTCCTATGTTTCTACGTATAAACATTATATTTTCATAAATATATAATGAAGGCAATGTCATTATATTTATTTCCCTAAATAAATCTCTTAATGATTCACGGGGACCCATACCGTAAATTGCACGAATTGCTCTTTTTTGTATAATAAATATTGATTCTATATCCGCTGCTGCTCCCCAAAATAAAATACCATAGGACAAGAGGCTATGAAAATATGCAAAATAAACTAATTTGGCTGTCTCAACATTCGTCAATTGTTTAATTTTCCTAACAGCAAATGCAGCCGAACTTAACTTAGCAGCTAGAGTATTGACCTGAGGTCCCCACTGCAATTTATTGTCTAATGTAAGACCCAAAAATACCGTTTTATTAACAAGATCAATATGGCTCCCATCTATTATTATTTGGCTATCTACTTGTGCTACATTCGGTAAAGAAAACCTTAAGCATTTAGTTTTCTTTGAATTTAGTAATAGATTATTTGTAGCAAACCACCCACAGACAATTGACATAG